>CM057449.1:915375000-916575000 GCA_016271365.2 Neoceratodus forsteri
CGCTTCCCCACTTTCTTTTCCTGTGTTTCTTCCCTGTCCGGTTGCCTAAAATGCTTTAGCGCATTGCGGTACTTGCTTGTGCATTTAATTACTGCTCGTGCCTTTAAATGGGAAACCTGGGCGTTGGTACTCGCCCTCGCTGTTTTTCGGACTTTGCTGAAATGTGTAATAATGACATAGAATAGCAAGAAATGACCCCATTCTCAGCATGTCCAGTATTCCTTGTCACTTTGTTTTATATTGCACCATATCTCTGGTTGTCTGCTCTGTAGTGTTTGTGCAGAGTTCAGGCTTGCCGTGCAGGGTCCGTACTGAACAAGCGCTATGAATCCTTTCTGAAAAGTCCTTCAGTGTCCCTGTACATGGACTTGTTTGTTCGGTTGGTCAGAGCTCTGGAAATAAAAGAAAATGCCCCAACCACCTGCAAGCATTCCTTTTCCACTTGACAGGCTTACAAAAACCTGTTGGTTCCCTCAGCTGACGGCTGTCAGTATAACGCCTAGGTTTGGTGCTAAAACACAAACTAAGGGCGTTTTCCCTATGCGTCAGAAACCTCTGAGCTTTGCTCAGGACATTTTATTGGAGGCTTGGCACTTTGTAGCGTTATCTCAGTGCAGTAATAATAAAACTGGGACCTCTTGTTTTGTCAGTTCCGGTTCAGACCACTCCTAGGGAGCCCTTTTTATGGTCTTTAAGTATTATAAAAAGTTAAAGAAGTAAAGAAAGAATTTAAAATAAGTTAAACTTACGCCCAAAAGAAGTGGAGGTTTGCAGATTCATGCAGGCACGGTGTGTGTTTTATGTGCCTAGTTACTGTTTGACTCAAGCAGCCCGCTTGTGCTCGTGCTAAGTGGCGGGTTGTTTAAATAAAATATTGCTATTCCCCTGCTGAAATAATTTCGGGGTCCCTCAATTGCAATAGTTTCATGGGAACAAATGTGCATTATTTAAATAACCTCATCTTCATACCAACGTGGGCATCCATTGATGTTGCTCTCACATGGCTCTGTCCATGTGGCGTATGGGAGTGTAGCACCTTAAGAGTGCAGTGACGTATAATCCTATTCCACGACATTGGAGAACAGGTTTGTCCCCAGCCTTCAGGCCATTGAGGTCAGCATCCTGTATATTCCTACAACTCCTCAGAGTCCTTGGACAATTACTGTGTAGACAAACCATGCAGGATACAAAGTATTCCTTTAACTAAACATGTGCAGTACAGCTCTTCTTTCCATAGCAAGAGAACAGTGAAAGATTAATACTATAAACTATGTAGTTTGTCTCGTTGTATCCTTGTGATGGTGTATGTCATGCAGTTTTCAGTTGGTAAATATACAGTAACACAGGAGTTCATACAGACATTGCACCAGATAATAAAACCAGGAAGGCAGGCAATATGCTATACGCACAGTAATTGATACAAAGCAGTACCAATGCACAAGAGGCTGGTTTTATAGTTTTCTATTAATGAACAACATTCTGTTTAGTTCTCTTTATGGAACCAGTAGTTTGTGTGTTCACAATGTCCTGGTGAGCTACAGTGGTAATCGTGCAAAGGTTTATCGGTAGTGCGGTATACCGAGTGTTGTGCAAACGCAGTACCTATTGAATAACATGTACACTGCTACCACAAAATGATGCGCGGTACCAGTGTATCGACTTGTCGGAACAGAGCTCCGAATTCTGTACACAAAGCATGACATAGTGCAAAGGCTAAGTTACTACTTCCACTAGGAACTTATTTAGAATATTGCATATAAAAAGAAAATAGTTTGTAACAAACCTTTCTAGGGACATGGATATGTTGTTCATCCACACTGTCTGGGAGGTATCCTTGCCGCTTTAAATCTTGCCGGAAGGTCTTCAAGCTGGCTTCTCCCACCCACCCGGGTGGTAAAACTCTCAGCTCCGCCCCATGACGCCGGATCTTCCTTACCGCTTGGAAGCTCAGGTTCCCTCCTTAACGCTCTGCGTATAAGACTGGTTCCTAATTCTTCTAAATCAAAACTTTTTTTTGCTAAAAAGACTTCGGTCTTCCCTCCCTCGCGGCTGCGATGGACAAATCGACTCACGGTTTCCGGAGATGCCCTTGTGGGCAGAAGATGTCTCGGACGGATCCGTACTCCATGTGCGTCTACTGCTTGGGCCTTGAGCACGACCCGCAGGCTTGCGACCTGTGCTCTTCTTTTCCGGCCTACGTCCTCGAAGACCGTGCTGCCCGTTTACAGCTGGGCGCCGAGAAGATTTCTCGTTAAATCTGAAGAGGCCGGTTGGCGGTGTCCGGCGGCGGCTTCGGGCGGATCAGCTCGAGCAGATGATCGCCCTCGAAGAGGAGGCGGCTCGGGCCGCTTCTACCTCGGCTGCGGCATTTGTCCTGCTCTCTCTCGGTGCCTCGTATTCGGCTTCCTTTAAGGAGCTCTGTCTGACCCTCTCGACGAAAACTGTAGACGCTCTTGGGAGCGGGAAAGATCCCCCTCCCCTTCTTGTCGACAGTCGACTTCGGTCGACCCCTCAGCTTCGGCCACTGGCTTCACGGTGTCCCCGTCAGGCCAGTTGACTGAGACTCCCGTCGACGCGGTCGAGATTTTTCTCGACCCGTTAGACGGGTTGTCGGCTGGAGAAGCTGAGAACCCTCTCTCCCCGGTTCCCCCAGTGGGAGTTCAGGATCCCGTCAGCTCGTCTGTGCCTCCGGTTCCGGAGCCTTCTGTGGAATCGTCCCGACTGAGGGGAGTGCCGATTCCCGACACCTCCCCGCACCGTCCTCTGCCTAGCTGAGATTCTCTGTCTCGGTCTCGGACATCTTCGCGGTCCAGCCGATCCCGCTGTCATAGGCGGTCTCGCCCCGTAGGCAGGCGCAGGCGCCGGGCTCTTCCTCGACGAGGGGAGGCTCAAGCGCAATTTATGCCTGAGGTATGAGGAACTCGTGGCAACAGCTCCTTCTGACTGGGAACAAGCCGACCCAGTCGCCTTCCCCGCCATTAAGTGGCTGTCACCGGAGCGGCCGAAACAACCCCTCGTTGTAGCCGAGGAGCCTGTTCCCAGGCCGGTTGTTCGGCCAAATCCAGCTGCCCCACCGATTCTGGTGGAACCTCCGCCTCCACAGCCGTTAGTTGGGGCTCCGACCAAAAGTTCTCGGTCGGCTCGGGGTTTGCCCCATAGGCTGTCTGTCACCCATCACTCCCGATAGACCTCAGCAGGTGGAGGGTGGCTCAGGCCCGAGGCAGCTCTTTGAGGACTCTTCCGAGTCGAGGATGATCCTCCTTTTCTCCAAGTGGATGGACTTGAGTCCTCAGGAGGACAGTCAGTGCACGATAGCCCTTCGTCCTTCCTAGGATTGCTTCGCTTATCTCGAGTCCACCGGGATGAAGCTCGAACTCTGCTTTCAAACGGCCAGGTATCCCTCACGGAGATTCTGGACCGAGGATTCCCACGAGCCTTTCCGTGGCCAAGACCATAGTGGGTCCGCCTTGGAGCTTTGGCAGCGCCTTGCTTCCTGCCCTCGCCTCCGGCCAGGATGGCCAGGAAGTATCTTCGGTCCTCGGTTCCCTGTCGGTTTTGAACACCCTCTGCTGAGGTGGTTATTCACAGACAGCGTTTTCGCCTGAGAGCACGCCAGGGATGGACAAACCTCCCAAGGAATCCTAGAAATTGGATTATGCCGGGCGAAAAGTCTATGCTGCATCCTCTCTCTGCCTTCGTCAGGCCAGTTCGGCCATCCTCATGGCACATTTTTCTCATGCCCTGTTGGGCTCCCTGGATGAGGTCGTCCCTCATCTTCCCACGGATCTGCAGACTACAGTCAGGCAGGTGCGGGACCAGGGCAGGGCAGTGGCAAAACAGCAGCTCCAGACTGCTTTAGACATTGGGGACTCATGTGCCAGGTCTGTGGCGGCCGCAGTGGCCATGCGTCGTCGGGCTTGGCTGAGGATATCCACCTTTACCTCGGATACCCAGCACAAGTTGGCGGATGTTCCCTTTTTGGGGACTGACTTCTTCGACCCTGGGGTGGAAGGTCACCTGCAGAGGATCGAGAAGTCCAGTGCTACTCGTGACTCGGTCTCTTCCGCTCCAGAAGGACAAAGGCCGTAAGCCTCAGCCTAAGCCCTTTCGTCCTTCTGCGCCCTGCGGCTGGCCCAGCAACGTCAGGGCCAGCAGGCTCGGGCTTGGCATCCCAAACCCAAGCCGTCGGCTTCCTCCAACAGGAAGCAGGGAGGTAAAGGCCCAGGAGGTCCCTCGGCCGGTCCCTCCTCCAAGCCTGCCCAGTGACGGGCTGAGGGGTGTCGCCCCCATCCCCGTCACCTCACCCCGTGGGGGGACAGCTCCGACACTTCCTTTCCGCCTGGTCTGCTATTACCACGGACAGGTGGGTACTGGAGGTGGTGGGAAAAGGCCTGCCTCTAGAATTTGAGCAGGGCCCGCCATTCAGAGCCGTCTCACCTCGGGGGCCTCGGGTCCCCAGCCTCACTGTCGGCTGCAGTCGAGCCGACGCCATCTCCTCCTCCAAAAGGAGGTGATCAAGGAGGTAGAGAACCCCTCAGACCCGGGGTCGTGTCCAGGTACTTCCTGGTTCCGAAACGGACGGGGGATGGCGCCCCATTCTCTACCTACACGACCTGAACAAGTTCCTAAGGTCTCGAACCTTCAGGATGATCACTCTGGTGCAGATAATACTATCTCTGGAACACGGCGTGTGGTTCTTCTCTCTGGACCTGCAGGACGCGTTCTTTCACGTCCCTATCCGTCCGTCACATCGGAGATTCCTTCGCCTTCGACCGGAGGGATCCCTCTTCGAGTTCCGAGCCATGCCCTTCGGCCTGTCTCCAGCTCCCAGGGTCTTCACCAAATGCATTGCACTGGTGACAGCTTTCCTGCGGCGCCGAGGGGTCCGGGTGTACCCTTACCTGGACGATTGGCTGATAGCAGCCCCCTCCAGACAGGAGGTGGAGCGGTCCAGAGATCTGGCCCTCCAGGTTTGCTCTCAAGTCGGCCTTCTCATCAACGAGGCCAAGTCGGAACTCGAGCCGAAGCAGGTGATTCTGTTTATCGGTGCAGAGCTTGACTCTTGAGCCAGAGCACAGCTCCCGGCGGACAGGGCCGAGGTTCTTGCCTCCTTTGCCCAATCATTTCTGGTTGGGCAATCGCGCCCTGCCCGGGACTTCCTGCACCTCCTGGGTCTCATGGCGGCCTGTACCAGCGTGGTCTGTTGGGCATGCTGGCACATGCGCCCCTTCAGTGGGGTCTGGCCAGCCAGTGGTCACAACGCTACGATCCATTGGACCAGCTAGTGATGGTGACCCAGGAGATGTGGAACGCTCTCCAGTGGACCGTTCCATCTCATCTGCAGGAGGGCATCCCGTTGTCTGCCCCAAGCCAACGGTCTCTCTATCGACCGATGCCTCTCTGATGGGTTGGGGTGCCCATCTGGGGGAACACCGAGTGCACGGCCTCTGGTCCCTGCGGGAGTCCCGATGCCACATCAACCTGCTGGAACTCCGAGCGGTCCACCTAGATCTCACGCCTTTGCTCCGTTTCTCCGGGGTCAAGTGGTCCGAGTCCAGACGGACAATACCACGACCATGTACTAACCGAAACGCGCAGGGCGGGACACGCTCCATGCTTCTATGCAAGAAAGCTCTCGCATTTGTCTCACTCAGACGCAGCCTGGAGGTGGATCTCCTAGCCATTCATGTGGCAGGAGCCTCCAACACCCTGGCCGATGCCCTGAGCCGGATAGGGGCTGCATCTCACGAGTGGTCTCTCCTGCCGGAGGTAGTACAAGATCTGTTCTCCCACTGGGGCACACCTCAGGTGGACCTGTTTGCCTCCAGGGAGAACGCGAAGCTGAGGCTGTTTCATGCCCGCCCCCCTCAGCAGGGCTCGCTGCAGGGGGATGCCTTCTCGAGGCTGTGGACCCGGGCCTCTTTTTCCCCATTTCCCTTGATTCACAAGGTGCTTCTCAAGGCAAGGAGGGACAAGGCGCAGGTGATTCTGATAGCCCCAGACTGGCCCGCCGATTCTGGTACCCAGATCTCCTCAGCCTCAGCTCCAGGCTCCCGAGGCAGCTTCCAGCTCGCCGGACCTGCTCTCAATCAATCAGGGAAGGTGTTCCATCGGACCTTCAATCCCTGCACCTGACGGCCTGGTTCCTGGGCTAGAGTTCCAGGCCTTGGGTCTTTCCGGCGAGGTCCTCAATGTGTTGAGGCGCCCGTAGAGTTGACCAGAAAATGCTATGCCTTCAAATGGAAGAGATTTTCCATTTGGTGTCAGGGCAAGGGCTTGGACCCTTCCTCCTGTTCTTTGGCAAGCATTTTGGACTATTTATGGTCCCTTTCTAGTCAAGGGCTTAGGTCGCAGACCTTAAAGGTGCACCTGGCAGCCATCTCTGCTTACCGGGCGCGGGCCGAGGCAGTCGGGTGGCCTGGGAGAAGGTGGTCTGGCGCTTTTCAAGGCCTTGATCACATTCCCTTCGGTGCGAGAACCTCCACCTCCGTGGGATTTACTGCTGGTACTAGCAAAGCTCATGGGCAAGCCATTCGAACCAATGCACAGGTGTGAACTCTCTCACCTGTCGTGGAAGACCGCCTTCTTGGTGGCTGTCACGTCAGCCAGAAGGATGGGAGAACTCCAGGCGCTCTGCATTGAGTCTCCTTACCTGGTCTTCCACAGGGACAAAGGTTATCCTCGCCCCACCGAAATTCCTTCGAAGGTGGTGTCGGAGTTTCACGTAACCAGGTGTTGACTCTGCCGGTGTTCTATCCCAATCACACCTCGGAGGCCGAATACAGGCTCCATACTTTGGACCCTAGAAGGGCGCTCGATTATAAGGAGCGCACGGCTGAAATTCGGGGAGAGGTTCGCCAGCTGTTTGTCACCTACGCTGAAGCCGCACCTGGCAGACCTGCAGCCAAGCAGACGATAAGCAGGTGGGTCACCTCCTGCATAGATCTCTGCTATAAGTTGGCGGGCATGGAGCCTCCCAGAGGGATAAGAGCTCATTCTACCCGCCATACTGCTGCATCGGTGGCTGCTTCCAGGGACGTCCCTATCCAGGAAATCTGCAGGGCTGCTACCTGGAAGTCAGCACACACCTTCATCACCCATTACCACATCGACCTTGAGTCACGTCGGGATGCTGGTTTTGGGGCCTCGGTTCTCCAGTCTCTCTTTCCCAAGTAAGTATCGGGGGTGTGCGCCTTGCCTCCCTCCTCCCGGAGAACTGCTAGGAGTCTGCCAGACAGTGTGGATGAACAACATATCCATGTCCCTAGAAATACAGGTTACTCACCTGTAACAGGAGTTCTAGGAGTGGTATATATTTGTTTCCATCCCTACCATTTCGACCTCACCGGCCGTCGGCACAACCTGACTTCCAGCGGCCAGATCTGGCGTCATGGGGCGGAGCCGAGAGTTTTGCCACCCGGGTGGGTGGGAGGAGCCAGCTTGAAGACCTTCCGGCAAGATTTTAAAGTGGCAAGGATACCTGCCAGACAGTGTGGATGAACAACATATACCATTCCTACAACTTCTGTTACAGGTGAGTAACCTGAATAAATACAGGCTAATTAAATATAGATAATTTCGTGTTATGAATCTTCATAATAGGGATTGTAGAAGCTGCTACCAGTTAAAAATAGTTTCCTCTTCAGTATTGCAGCAGTCACACTTGTTATCCCAAGTTTGCTCCGTTCATGTGAGCTTTTGTGGGTTTCTTTTTATGTAGGGATGTTTGTATGAAATTATGACCGCAAGATAACCGTTGCATGTAATGCATGCCTTAATGATGTGCCGCAGTATTACAGAAGTCCTATTTATCCAGTAAAGAAGCTTTAGATCCTTGCATCGGAAAGAGCTGGCATGGAAGCTAGAGTCCTGAAAATGCACTTATTCGTAGATGGATACGACAGCCACAGTTGTCGTGGTGTTGAATTGCCCACTGTATCAGTACTGTGACTTCCAGTACTACAGTATACCATAAAACTTTGATAGCATGACATCTCTAGTTTGTAACTTAATTACTGTTCTCTACTAGAGTATCTTATTAAACATGGCAAATGTGCATTATTTAAATAATCTCATCTTCATACCAACGTGGACATCCATTGAGGTTGCTCTCACATGGCTCTGTCCATGTGGCATACAGGAGCGTAGCACCTTTGAGTGCAGTGACGTATAATCCTATTCCACGACGTTGGAGAGTAAGTTTGTCCCCGGCCTTTGAGCCGGTGAGGGTAGCATCCTGTATATTCCTAAAACTCCTCAGAGTCCTTGGACAATTACTGTGGAGACAAACCATGCAGGATACAAAATACTTTTTTGATTGAACAAGTGACATAAAGCTTATGTGTCTATAGCAAGGGAACAGTTATTTATTTTATTTATTTTTATTTTATTTAAACAGCAGTTTGGAAAACCTTTGAGCCATAGGCTCATTTACAAAGGTACCTTGTCACAGTAAGACAAACCAAAAATACACAGTATAGCAGTACAACACATAAGTATAACAGTAAAATTAAGACATAGAAACAAGCTGGTACAGGTAGGATGGATGCAAACAATACCAGAGTTATGTCGTCCTTAGCATCTTAGTAATAAGCTTTGTCATAAGTATTGAGTACGGCTTTGACTAGTGGCAGTTACAGCATCGGGTGTTAATAAGGTGGTTACGTAAGGAAGTTTTGAAGCACGATATAGTTGGAGCTTGGAGATGGAGGGCAGTGTGTTGAACCAGGAGGGGCCCTAATGCTGAAGGCTCTTTGGCGTGAGAGGTCCTAGCTCTAGGGATAACAAGAGAGGTTTTCCCAGAGGTCCAGTATGAACTAGTGGGACAGAGCGGGCGTATGGTGGTGGTCAATCCTGGTGAGGGAAAGCCCAAGGAGTCTTTTTGTAAGGGTACAGGTAAGATATTTGAGGCGCTCGTTGAGATGAAGTACCAGCGCTTTAGCATACAGTAGACAGGTGTGTGTCATCCTAGGTGCTCCAGTAATTAACCTGCAGGCCTTATTCAGAGTAGTACGAATTTTATGGAGTGCGGTCTGATCAGCAGCACCATACACCGGCAGTCCATAGTCCACTAGGGACAGGATAGAGGAGGTGACTGCGAGTCGAAGAGCCTCCGGGGGGAGGCAGTGTTTATACCGATGTAAGATGCCCAATTGGATATTAGTGGCAGTGGCTAGGGCAGCAATGTGTCCATGGAAGGAGAGGGAGGGGTCAAAATGGATCCCTAGGTATTTATAGGAGCAAACTTGTTCAAGTGGGAACGAGGACCCAGAGTGAATGAGGAGTTTGAAGTTGCAGGACTTGTTTTGGGGATGAGTGAAGAACATGGTTTTGTTTTTTAAGATTTATCACCAATCTATGTTCCTTGAACCAGCCCTCGGCTTCAGTGAAGGACTTCTGCAGCGAGTCCTGGAGGGCAGTAGGGTTACGACTTGAGGCAAAGATGACTGCATCATCAGCGTACAATAGAATGTTCCCCGAGCAAGAGCGTGGAAGGGTGTTAAGGTAAAGGGAGAATAGTAAGGGGCCCAGAATGGAGCCCTGGGGAAGTTAAGACTAATGCTGTGAATGCAATAGTTTTGTCTGTTTCTATCATTGTGGTGGTGTACATGCTGTGCAGTTTTAATTTAGCAAATGCATTGTAATCCGGGAGTCCACACATAGGCTGCAACAGATGACAAACAGGAAGGCAGGCAATATGCTATACCCACAATAAGTGATACCTACCAATGCACAAGAGACCAGTTATCTGTTAATGAAGAGCATTCTATGCAGTTCTCTTTATAGAAGCAGTAATTTAAATTTTCACTGTGTCATGGTTTGTGTATGGAATGTGAGGTTTGAGCTATAGACCTACCAGAACAGTGCTTAAGAGTTCTGTACACAAAACATGATATAGTGGAAGCAGTAATTTGGCATTTCTACTAACTGTTTGGAATATTGCATATAAAAAGAAAATAAAAGTAGTTGTAATCTTTATTCAAATTGTTAAATATGTATGGTATAGTTATGATTATAGTTTTTCAAAGTTGAGACCTTACAAGTAGCTACCAATTAAAGATGATTTCCTCTTTAACATTGCAGTAGTCACATTTGATATCGCAAGTTTGCTCCAAACATGTAACCTTGTGTGGGTTCCTTTGTAGTAGGGATGTCGTGGTATGAAATTCTGACTGTAAGATAACAATTACATGTATTAATACCTTAACGATATGGCGGAATATTACAGAAGTCATTTTTATACGATAAGCTTCAGACACATGCATCAGGAAGGGTTGGCATGAAAGTGAGAGTTCTGAAAGCACAGAAATTCTAAATAGACCTGAAACTGCAGAAAACCATGATCCACAGTTGTCACGGTATTGGAAATTGTCCATTGTATCAATACTTTGCCTTGATACCACAGTATATGATAAAACTCTGATACAATGACCTCTTTTGTAGTATTTTAATTTGTGTTCTGTACTAGTGTACCTTACTGAACATGGGAACAAATGAGCATTTATTTAAATAACCTTATCTTCATACCAACGTGGACATCCATTGAGGTTGCTCTCGCATGGCTTTGTCCATGTGGCATACGGGAGCATAGCACTTATGAGTGCAGTGATGTATAATCCTCTTCCACGACGTTGGAGAGCAAGTTTGTCCCCGGCCTTCAGGCCAGTGAGGGCAGCATCCTGTATATTCCTACAACTCCTCAGAGTCCTTGGACAATTACTGTGGAGACAAACCATGCAGGATACAAAGTATTCCTTTAACTAAACATGTGCAGTACAGCTTCTGTCTGTAGCAAGGGAACAGTGAAGGCTAATGCTATAAATTATGTAGTTTGTCTCCTTGTATCCTTGTGATGGTGTATGTCATGCAATTTTCAGTTGGTGAGTACACAGTAACGCAGGAGCTCATACAGGCTCTACACCAGATGATAGAAACAGGAAGGCAGGCAATATGATACATGCACAGTAATTGATACAAGGCAGTACCAATGCACAAGAGACTGGTGGTATAGTTTTCTCTTAATGGTCAGCATTCTGTTTAGTTTTCTTTATGAAACCAATAGTTTGAGTTTTCACTGTGTCATGGTGAGCTATTGACCTGTCGGAACAGTGCTGGCAAGACATAGTACAAATGCCAGGTTACTGTTTCCTCTAGGAACCTTAGAATATTGCATGTAAAAAGAAAAAAATAGTTTGTAACCGACCTTTATCTAAGTTGTTAGATATGGATAATTTTGAGTTATGAATTTAAGTAGGGAGCTTAGAAGAATTGACAAATTGATGGTTTCCTCTTTAATATTGCAGCAGTCACACTTGTTATCCCGAGTTTGCTCTGTAGGGCTCGCGTTAAGCCCCTAGTGAAGTCCCCAAATGGGATTTTTCAGGATTTTGAAGCACAGAAATAAAAGTGCTTCAGCAAAGACCCTGTGTATCGAAAGGTTTGCACAGGTATCCTTAACAGAAAAAGTATTGGATGATAATGTACAAAGCCACTACAGAAATTTCTGATCCCAAGATTTTCTGGTCTGAAACAGTGGGTCAGACTGATTCCCAGTTGACTAGTGCTAATGCAGGTCCTGCTACGATCATGTGAGCTGGGGTTCCTTTGTAGTAGTGATGTAATTTTATGAAATTATGACTTCAATATAACAGTCGTATGTAATACTGCTTTAATGTGGTGCAGTATTCCAAAAGTAATTTTTATATGATAAGGAAACTTCAGACACTTGCATCAGGAAGAATTGGCATGGAAGGGAGTTCTGAAAATACAGAAATTGATAAATAGACCTGAAAACCACAGTACACCATGAGCCATAGCATTTGAGATTGCCCCACTGTATTAATACTGTGACTTGATACCACAGTATACGATAAAACTTTGATCCATAACATCTCTAGTTTGTAATTTTAATTACCATTCTGTACTAGTGTATTTTATTAAACATGGTAACATGTTGTGCATTATTTACATAACCTTGTCTTGATACCAGCGTGGACATCCATTGAGGTAGCTCTCTCCATGTGGCATACATGAGTGTAGCACCTTCGAGTGCAGTGATGTATAATTCCGTTCCACGACATTGGAGAACAAGTTTGTCCTGGCCTTGAGGCTGTTGAGGATAGCGTCCTGTATATTCCTACAGCTCTTTGTAGTCCTTGAAGAATTACTGTGGAGACGAACCATGCAGGATACAGAATATTCTTTTGATTAAACAAGTGCAAATGAATGAAAAACTGCACCACAATAAAGGCTTGGTGCTTTAATACAAACGTACTGTTTATTAAAAAAATAAGCACCCAAACCAAGGGCATATGTTACTGAATTTATTTGATGGAATCAAGTGCTCTTGTGGAAAGGAGGCTGTGAAAACCACAAGATGTGGCAACAATAATAAGCTTACGTTTCGCTTGGATCCACGCTAAGCTTCATTGGAGCTAAAATGCTTGGCTCAGCACAGATACTTAAATACAAGGTGCAATTAACAAGTGCAATAAAATCAGTGGAATTAATATTTCATGTCCGTTCATTTACACAGAAAGGCTGTTAACCACATCATGACTATTCACCCTTCCCATTATTGAAATGAGTTTGCATCTCATAAACAGTGCCACATAAAAATAAGAAAGAATGGTGCAATTTAAACATATATGGCCAAAAGCCAGGCACACAACCTTAATTTCTTAAACTGCTTCCGTGTTTGGACCATATCTAGGTGCATAATAAACACTTATATATGCATACATGTTTACCAGAAAAGTTAGTATTTGCATCCAGGAATTCTTTACGTAAGGCTGCAAAAATTATTTACTTAATCCCATGTGTGTATGTGTGTAAGATAAGAGAATGGGACAGCAGAGAATATCGGAGTGATGCTGTTAAAGGAAAGCTGGTAGATTAGTATTGCCATTTAATGCTCCATAGTTTTTCCTTGTCAACTCAAAAATCCAAAAGCTTTGCATTTGTCCTATCTTCTGTTCAAGATTGCCACCCTTCGGTCCCAGTTCCACCCTCTCAAGTCCAATAAATGCAATATTATGTTAATTTCTTGGATTGCTTTTCTTATGTTGGACAGTTGCCTATGTCATATCTCCTCTATCTAGGGCTCTCACATATTCTCCCACTCTAGTCCTTAATTCCCTAGTTGTCAGTTGTACATAGTATGCAGCACATGAACATTCTAAAAGGTACACAACCCCTAAAGCATAACAAATAAAATCTTTCAATTTGTATACCTTGCCTGTAACTAAACATTTGTGTTTTTTTTTTTTTAATTTACTGGCAACATTTACATTTCTCATATTGATGCATTCCAGTAGGTGGTGGGGTAGACCAAATAGTATTTACTCTTATCAGAATCTAAGTAACTATGTACTACTCTGTCACCTGTGGTGGGAGAATCACCAATAGATTTTATCGTCCGTTTTCAAAATACCCCAGTTATTACTAAGGAGATCCTTTATCTCGTTATCCCTAGTGTTAAAATCCAACACCATACTGCCCTTTTTATTTTCAAAAACTCATTATTGGTTATGTTCTTAACAACCAAAGTACATTGCCTATCCATCTTCCCCTGTTCCATGAAATAAATTCAGTAACACATGTCCTTGGTTTGGGTGCTTATTTTCTTTTGATTAAACAATTGAAATACAGCTCATCTGTCGATTAGCAAGGGAACAACTGAGACTAATGCTATGAACTCTGAAAGTTGTGTCTTTCTGTCATCATTGTGGTGGTGTATATGCTTTGCAGTTTCAATTTGGCAAGTACACTAATACAGGAGTCCGTACAATGGCTGCAACAGATGACAAACAGAAAGGCAGGCAGCAAATATGCTATACCCACAGTAATTGATACAAGACAGTATCAATGCACAAGTGACTGGTTTTATAGTTCTCTCTTAACTCATTAACTCCTGGGTGGCCATTTTGTGTCGGGTAAACAGTGGATAGTTCGGACTTCATATGGAGCTGTTGGAGGTAATGAGGAGACAGCATTCTAATTTATGGAACCAGTAGTTTGAATATTCAGTGTGTCGTGATTCGTGTCTGGATTGCGATGTTGGGGCTATTGACCTATCAGAACAGTGCTTAGAGGTTTGTACGCAAAGCATGACATAGTGGAAGTAGTAATTTAGCGTTTCTACTAAGAACTGATCGGAATATTGCATATAAAAAATGAAAAAATAGTTGTAACAAACCTTTATTCAAGTTAAATATGGATGATTTAAATTTATGATTATAATTTTTCAAAATTGGGATCTTAGATACCACTACCAATTAAAAATCATTTCGTCATTAATATTGCAGCAATCACGCTTTATCCCAAGTTTGCTCTGATCATGTGACCTTGTGCAGGTTCGTTTGTAGTAGGGATGTCTTAATGAAATTGACTGTAAGATGACCGTTTCATGTAATGCTGTCTTAATGAAATGCCACAGTATTACAGAAGTCATTTTTATATGATAGAGAAACTTCAGACACTTGCATCAGGAACAGCTGGCATGGGAGCGAGAGTCCTGAAAACGCAGAATTTCATAAATAAACCTGAAAATCACAGTAAACCATGAGCCACAGTTTTCATGCTATTGTAAATTGCCCACTGCATCAATACTGTCTCCTGATACAAGATGCCATAAAACTCTGATACCATGACATCTCTACTTTGTAGTATCTTAATTACTGTCCTGTACTAGTGTACCTTATTGAACATGGGAACAGATGTGCATTATTTAAATAACCATCTTCATACCAACGTGGACATCCATTGAGGTTGCTCTCACATGGCTCTGTCCATGTGGCATACGGGAGCGTAGCACCTTCAAGTGCAGTGACGTATAATCCCATTCCATGACGTTGGAGAGCAAGTTTGTTCCCGGCCTTTAGGCCGCTGAGGGCAGCATCCTGTATATTCCTACAACTCCTCAGTCATTGGTTACTGTGGAGACAAACCATGCAGGACACAAAGCATGTGAAATACAGCTCTTCTGTCCTTATCAAGGGAACAGTTACAATTAATGCTATGAATTCAGATTTTCCTATGCATTTGTGTGGTGAAACTTTTAAATAAAATTGGTGTGGCAGACTGATTCAAGTGAAGAAAGAGGCACGCAGATCATGTAGTTAAGTTTGCCTTTTATCATTTTGCAGAGTTTTTTTTATAGGTTTACAATTTATAAGTTTCTCATTTGTGCAGAAATCTTTGATCAATGAGGCTGCTAGGATAAAGATTACTTGGCTCTTGTTAAACATTCTGTTTATCCCCAGTCACCACCACTCCTCTGAGTCCGCTGGTTATTCCCCCTGAACAACTGCTAAGCCCTGTGGGACACTTGGCTTGATTCTCTCAAACTTCTGTTGTCTCTGTAGTGGAGCCCTTTCTTCATGGACTGCGTTTCATGACCTTGGTGGGGTCTGAGTGGTGTTACTGAGGGCAGTCATATAGGCGTAGAAGTGGGTCTGCAAGCAGTCAGTCATGCTTGCAGTTATTTAAAGGGGACAGGAAACATCTGCTGATTGTCAGCTGTTTGTAATGTTGCCATTTAGAGAACTGATAATCATACCTCCAAATGATCCATAATAAACTGTAGTGACAAACTGTGATTTGTATAACTTTGTCCGGACAGCATTGTTTTCTCCTTATGGAATCGGTGGTTTGGAGTTTTCACTGTGTGATGGTTTAAGTAGGGAATGTACAGTTAAAGCTAGTAATCTGTCAGAACAAAGCTTAGGAGTTCTGTACACAAGCTGTAGCTTAGTCAAAACTCCAAATTACTGTTTCCTCCAAGAACCATACAGAATACTGCAAATGAAAATAAAAAAAATTGTAACATTTACTCAAATATTGATATTTGGCGTTAAGAATATAATTTTTCAAATCTGGAACTTGACAAACATCTACAAGTTGCAAATGATTTCCTCTTGTTTAATATTGCAGCAGTCATAGTAGTTGCCTCAAGTTTTCTGTATCATGTGACGGAATATTCCTTTAATGAAACAAGTGAAATACAGCTCATCTGTGCATAGCAAGGGAACAGTTAAGTCTAATGCTAGGAACTCAGTAGTCTTATCTTTGTGGTGGTGTACATGCTGTGCGGTTTTAATTTGGTAAATTCACAGTAATCCATACAGAGGCTACAACAGACAAACAGGCTGACAGGCAATATGCTATACCCACAGTAATTGATACAAGGCGTACGAATGCACAAGAGACTGGTTTTATGGTTTTCTATTAACGGACAACATTCTGTCTTGTTCTCTTTATGGAACCAGTCATTTGAGTTTTCACTGTCACGGTGAGCTGTTGACCTGGTGGAACAGTGCTCAGAGTTCTGTATGCAAAGCATGACATAGTGGAAGCAGTAATTCGGCATTTCTACTAAGAACTTTTTGGAATATTGCATATAAAAAGAAAGTAAAAAATAGTTGTAAGAAACTTTTATTCAAATAGTTAAAGGGACACAGTCAACCTGTTTTCCATCATATTATTTCTAGTTAAAAACCTACATTTTATGATTGCTTACCTTCTCTAAAATTCATTGATGTTGGCGTTTGTTTTGTCTGTCTCTGCACTGAAATGCATGCCAATGTATATTTATAAACAACCTTGTGTTTACAGTCCTGGATCTCTTCTTACTGGATACTTCCTGAGCATTAGAAGCACACCCAAACAATGCAGTCACTAATGAGGCAGTAGCCTCCTAAACTCCCACTGCACCGTGAGGGACTTTACTATGTTGTGGGTGTCTTCAGGTCCAGGAAAGATGCAGCTGGTGCTGATCAAGGAATGTAAACAAACCTGTGCTTGTGTGGTAACACCAGTATGGTGGGCAGTCTTTTTACTTTTTAAAAGAAAAAAAAAAAATCAGAATCCAACTACCAGCTACATCAGCAGTCTTTACAGAATGTTGGCAGTTGTAAATTTTTTTTATTTATTTTTAACTTGGCACACTTCTGAGACCTAAGTGGGTTGACTGTGTCCCTTTAAATATGGATGATTTCAAGTTGTGATTATAATTTAAGAATAGGGACCTTATCAGCAGTTACCGGTTAAAACATGATTTTCTCTTTAATATTGCAGCAGTCTCGATTGGTAACCCAAGTTTGCTCTGATCATGTGACCTTGTGCAGGTTCCTTTTGTAGTAGGGATGTCATGGTATGAAATTAGGACCCTAGGATAACCATGGCATGTAATAGTGCCTTAGTGATATGAAGCAGTATTACAGAAGTCATTTTTACATAGTGAAGAAGCTTCGGACACTTGCATCAGGAAGAGTTGACATGGAAGAGTATCTTGAAAAATGCAGAAATTCGTAGATGGACCCGAAGACCACAGTAAGCCATGAGCCACAGTTGTTGCAGTATTGGAAATTGCCCACTGCATCAATACTGTGATCTCCGATACCACAGTGTACTGTAAACCTCCGATGGCATGATATCGCTACAGCTTATTTACTCTCCTATTCTAGTGTACCTTATTAAACATGGTAAATGCTGTGCATTATTTAAATAACCTAATTTTCATACCAGTGTGGGCATCCATTGAGGTTGCTCTCATGTGGCTCTGTTCATGTGGCGTACGGGAGCGTAGCACCACCTTTGGGTGCACTGACTTGTAATCCTATTCCACGATGTTGGAGAGCAGATTTGTCACCAGTCTTTGGGCTGGTGAGGGCAGCATTCTGTATATTCCTTCAACTCCTCAGAGTCCTTGGACATTTATTGTGAAGACAAACCATGCAGGATACAAAGTATTCTTTTTAATCAAGCATGTGAAATACATCTAATCTTTCCATAGAACTCTGAGCAGAGTGGCTGTGTTTGAGAAGAGCTCCCAAAGCTAAGTGCTTTTTGATATAATTTTCAGTTTAAAAATTGTTTTGTTTTATGTAAATTTAGGTGATTGTGAAAGACAACCCTGTAGGCTCCAGGAAGATATACAATTTGTGCAGTAGATATTCGTTGGAAGTCAGAAGGATCAACACATTTATTTAGTGTGATCTTTCTTCTCTGATGTGGTTAATTTTAATACTATTTTAATACTGTAGTTTAAACCCTTTCTGAATGTGCCTTTGGTGGTGTCTGATATTGAGAACCTAAGTGTCATTTGTGGGTATCCTGTCTGTTTTGGTAGGTACTTTATTTTCTCTGTTAAACAACTGAGTATACCTATTGCCTAATACTTTATAGTACATTGTATCTTTTTGCTCAGTCTCTAATTTTTCTCTTTGTTCTCCAGTGTTTTAGAACTGTTTAGTTATTGTGGCAGAGGTGTGGTACTGTGTTCTTTCTTGTAGTTCAAGGTGCTTTTGGAACTGCTGATTTCTATTGGTTTAAACAATTACATTTTTCTTTTCTATTTTAAAAAAAGCTACATCAACTTGGTATGTTGTCACCTGTTTGTTGTTAAGTAGCAGATGTTTTTGCATTGTGCTCTGATTCTGTGATATAATCTGTATTAGTAGAAGGTAGATTATTGTGATTGTAGTTACCTTTTGATTGTAAGGATAAAGAGCTTAGATAGAAGCGTATGTATTTTCAAATATTATAGGGGAACAGTGGCAGGATTTTTAGGACAGTAAATTAATAAGGGAACTAGGAGAGCTTCAGTAGCAGACAAGTAGTGGAATTGCAGTATAATGTGGGAGTGGTGCAATGCAGTGGCTGTGGGGCAGCCATATTCAGACCTTCTGGACACTGAGGTGCTGCCCTGTCTGCATGCATCTATCTGGACTCTTGGGATGAGGTAGCCAGACTCAGGCGGAAGTAAACTGGGTCAGGAGTACCATCACCCCTATCCAGGGACCACCCAGTCCAATGCAACTGCCTCAAAGGATGCCGAGAACGAGAGCACTTGGATGACAGTGGGCTCAGGGAGGTTAGAGCAGTCAGGCAGAGGCACATCCCAGATCCTATTCACTCAAGAACTCATATGCCACACTGGCAAATGAGGACAACCAAATACAGGTACCCAGAGAAGTGGAAGGAAAGGATGTGGAGGTTAGCCAAGGAGTGACCTCAGCGGGAAAGCAGTGGACCCCAGAGGAGGAGAGCGAATCCTGGTGGGGACTCCATCATAAGAGGATCCAGCTAGGAATGCAGGAGGGGAGGACAGGGAGGTGAGGGTGCCTACCAGGTGCCACGGCATGGAGGGATGGAAGGAAGATCCTGGGGATCACTGGGAAGGCAAGGCGGGAGGGTGAGCTGGATGTCATTATCCACCTAGGTACTAATGACCTGGCAAATGGGAGCCAAAGGAAGTTCAGGAAGAGTTTAGGAAACTGGGAGGGTCTCAAGCAAGTAGCTACTTCTGTCACTTTCTCAGAAGTACTACCTGTGAGAGGCAAGGGAGAACATAGAGTGCATGCACCAGGAACTTTAACTCATGGTTGAAGAACTGGTGCTGTGAGGAAGGGTTTGGATTCATTGGTGACTGGGGACCCACCTGGAGGGATGGAGGTTTGTTCAAGCCTGATGGCCTGCATCCATCCTGGAGAGAATCAAGCACTAAATGATAAGTTTAAATGCTACATTGACAAGCATTTAAACTAGCAAAGGGGTGGCAGGCCAGCAAGGAGGGTACCTACTTGCTCACCCCCACAGCTAGCAGTGGAACCAGTGAACCAGAGAGTGGCTATCTCTGCAAAGCAGTGCAAAAGATGGAGATTAGTGCCCAAGAGGTGGATAAGCAGAAAAGGGCAAAATTCAGCAGGCGGGCAGACAGCAAGGAGAACCAGGGATAAATGACAACCAAGGAAGGGGCTGGAGTAGAACAGTGAGACAGTCTAGGAGGTCAAATCATGGAAAGCCATGTGTGCAAATGCCAGGACCTTAGCAACAAGATGGAAGATCTGGAGGCTGTCATGGTGCAGTCAGACCTGGACATTGTGGCCATCACTGAAACCTGGTGCAATGATAACCCACGACTGGGAGATGGCCATACCTGGCTACAACATATTCAGAAGAGACAGAGCAGGAAGGAGGAGGTGGCACTCTATGTGAAAAAATGACATAAGGGCCACAGAGATCAGGAGGAACAAAATGGGAGAGAGAATGTGGGTTAGCTGGAAAGGAAAATAGGGGACAGCCATCAGCACAGGTGTGGTCTATAGACCACCAGCCCGGAGGAAGAAACAGATAGAGTTGATGCTAGCCATCCAAGGATGGCAGACAAGGTGAGGTGGTAATGGTTGGAGACTTCAATATTCAGATGTGGACTGGAGCATCCCAGCAGGAGCATCAACTAGGAGCAGATTTATCCTGGACTCCTTCAGGGTGCCTTCCTCAAGCAACTGGTCATGGAACCAACTCGGCAGAAGGCAATACTGGACCTTGTGCTCACAAACAGGGACAGTGTGATGGGGTAACAGTGGGGGAGCACCTGGGAACAGTGACCACCAGTCATTGTGGTTTGAAATCACAAAAGAGCAGAACCAAACCACAAAAACACGTATCCTGGATTTTAGGGGGCAGACTTTGGGAAAATGGGGAGATACTTGAAAGAGGCATTAAGGGAATGGGACAGGAATGGGGTTGAGGAACAGTGGGCAGTATTTAAAATGGGGATTACAAGAACAACAGAATTATGTATTAAGCAGGTTAGCAAGAGAAAAGGAAGAGGAGACCATTATGGTTTTCCAAAGAGGCAGCAAAGAAAGTGAAAGCCAAAAGATTGCATTCAGGCAATACAAAAAGACACAGGCAGAAGGGGATAGGGAGAAGTACCAGGAGAAGCAAAGGGAGGGTCAGTAAGGAAGCCAAAGCTCAGACAGAAGAACACATTGCAAAATCAGTGAGTAGAGGGACAAAACCTTTACAGGTACATAAGTGAAAAAAGAAAAGACAAAGGAGGGATAGTGAGACTGAAGGGGAGGATGGGGGCCGCGTGGAGGATGACAACAGTAAAGCTGACATACTGAACAGGTATTTCTGCTCAGTCTTTACTGAGGAAGGTGGGGTAATGGGTCTGAAGGGAGTACAAGGGGTGAGAATGGTGCAGAAATGGACACAAGTCCCTTTACACGAGAAAGGGTCCTGAAGGAACTGGAAGTAATAAGAGTTGATAAAGCAATGGGGCCAGATGGGGTGCACCCCAGGGTCCTTAAAGAACAAAGAGAGGTGGCTGAACCTCTGACTATCCTGTTTAGCCGATCACTGGAAACGGGGAGGTACCCAAAGACTGAGGACAGCAGATGTAGTCCCTTATACACAAGTGGGAACAAAGAGGAAGCAGGGAACTACAGACCAGTCAGCCTCACCTCAGTAGTGGGAAGATCATGGAAGCACTACTGAAGGAGAGATTGGTGGAACATCTGGTTGTCAATGGACTACAGGACCCAAGGCAGCATGGTTTCACCAGGGAGAGGTCATGTCAGACCAACCTCATTGAATTTTTGACTGGGTGACTAGAGAGGTGGATCAGGGAGGGCAGTGGACATGGCCTATCTGGACTTCAGCAAGGCCTTTGACACTGTGCCACATAGAAGACTATTACACAAACTGGGAATATGGGTGTGGGCAGGACAGTAGTGTGGTGTGTAGGTAACTGGCTGGGTGGCAGGACACAGAGGGTGGTGGTAAATGGCTGTCACTCCACAGAGGGAAGAGTGACCAGTGGGGTACCACAGGGATCAGTGCTGGGACCGGTCCTATTCAACATTTTCATCAGTGACATTACTTGGGACCTAGAAGCAGAATTTCACTGTTCGCTGATGACACAAAGCTCTGTAACAGAGTAGACACACCAGAGTGTGTAGACAGAATGAGAAGCGACCTGCAGAAACTTGAAGAATGGTCAGGGGTTTGGCAGTTGAAATTCAATGCAAAGAAATGCAAGGTATTGCATATTGGGCACAAAAACCCTGGCACAGTATATGAGTTGGGGGGTGAAGATATAGCATGCACCAAGCAGGAAAGGGATCTTGGGGTTATCATCTCTGATGACCTCAAGGTAGGGAAACAGTGTGACAAGGCAGCAGGTAAAGCAAATAGGATGCTGGGATGTATAGGCAGGGGCATTACCAGCAGGAAAAGGGAGGTCATAATTCCTCTATACAAGACACTAGTGAGGCCCTACCTGGAGTACAGTGTACAGTTCTGGAGACCATACATGACGTAAGGACATAGACAGGGTAGAGAAGGTTCAGAGGAGGGCAACAAAGATGGTGCAGATTGCATCACAAGTCCTATGAAGTCAGGTTGAAGGAACTGACGTGTACTCCTGGAGGAGAGGAGGAGAGAGGGATATGATAAGAGACATACAAGTATCTTACAGGGAGGAACAGGGTGCAGGAAAACACTATTTTTAAGCGAAAAAAGATGTTCCAGGACTAGAGGGCATGGGATGAAGTTGGAGGAGGGACGATTCAGAGGAAACATGAGAATTTCTTCACAGAGCGGTGGTGGACAAGTGGAACACCCTGCCAGAGGAAGTGGTGGGGGCTGAAACAATCACGGGATTTAAGAATGCATGGGATAGACATAAAGGAATTCTGGAGGTCAGGGGTAAGGGGCAACAGACTTCTAGGAAAACAAACTGAACTTACAAGCTCAAATGGGCAGACTGGGTGGGCCATAGGCCCTTATCTGCCGACACTGTCTATGTATCTATGTATATAAGGGAACAACTGAGACTAATGCTATAAACTCTGTAGTTTCTCTTTCTATCCTTGTGATGGTGTATATTTTATGCAGGTTTAATTTGGTAAATCAAATAACTGAAGTGTGCACAGCACTCACCGGTGCAGGGTTGGGTGCAGCTGAAGGGTGGTGCTTAGCCCCCTGTGGAAGCTCTATTGAATGAAGCGCCAGGGTGTCTGGGGTAGCGGTTTCAGCTCCCACATCTTGTTTGTGCTCTGCTTACATTGTGCATCAGCACCAATAAACTGCAGTTTGGAAGAAGTCAAAATTTTGTTTTGCATAGTTTTCATGTGAGCAGTACAACTGGTTCAGTTGTTTTTTTGTTAATTTGGTAAATACACAGTAATACAAGAGTCCATACAAGGGCTACAATGGGTGACAAACAGGATGGCAGGCAGTATCCTATACTCAGGGCCCCTGGTGTTCTGCGGCAGAATTTTCTGATTTCTTCGGCAGGGCTCCTTGACTTCTGCAGCAGCATTTTCTGATTTCTTCGGCATGATTTATTCATTTCTCTGGCAGAATGCAGTCCTGTCATTGGCTAAATATGATGTGATGTCATCGATGACATCATATACTGAGCATAGAGGAGGGGCTTCAGGATAAATGAGGTGGGAAAGAAAGCCTGATACTATGGAAAAACAGTATATTTATATGAAAATTCACCGAAAACAATGAATTCTGCGGCACTGTGTATATTCTGCGGCATGATGCAAATTCTGTGGCAAATTCTGCAACCGCAGAACCGCAGAATTCCAGGGGCCTTGCCTATACTCGGTACCAATGCACAAGTGACTGGCTTTATAGTTCTCTATTAACATATTGCAGTCTGTATAGTTCTCTTTATGGAACCAGTAGTTTGAATGTTCAGTTTGTTATGGTGAGCTGTTGACCTATCGTAACAGTGCTCTTGAGTTCTGTACACAAAGCATGACACAGTAGAAATGCCAAATTATTGCTTCCACTTAGGAACGGTTTAGAATATTACATATAAGAAAGAAATGGGGGGGGGGGGGTTTATAACAAACCTTTAAGTATGGATAATTTCGAGCTGTCTGTTTTCAAAATGGGGACCTTACAAGTAGCTACCAACTGGAAATCATCTCCTCTTTAATATTGCAGGAGTTGCACTTACCCAAAGTTTGTTCTGATCATGTGACCTTGTGTGGGTTCCTTTGTAGCAAGGCTCAGTATGAAACTGACTGAAATATAACAGTTGCATGTAATACTGCCTTAACAATATGCTGCAGTAGTACAGAAGTCGTGTTTGTACAATAAGAGGTTTTGACCCTTGCATCAGGAAGAGTTGGAATTGAAGTGAGTCATGAAAATGCACAGATGCGTAGATGGACCTAAAAACCACAGTAAACCATGAACCACAGTTGTCGTATTGCCCATTGTATCAATACTGTGACTTCGATACCACAGTGTAACGTAAAACTGATACCACGACATCTGTGCTTTGTAGTAACATAATTACTGTTCTGTACTTGGGTACCTTACTGAACATGGTAATAAATGTGCATTATTTAAATAACCTCATCTTCATTCAGATGTGGAGATCCATTGAGTTTGCTTTCACATGGCTCTGTTCGTGTGGCGTACAGGAGTGTATAGCACCCTCGAGTGTGATGACTTACAATCTCATTCCGTAACTTTGGAGAAAAAGTTTGTCCCAGTCTTTAGGCCTGTGAGGACAGCATCCTATATATTCCTACAACTCCTCAGTCCTTGGAAAATTGCTGTGGAGATAAACCATGCAGGATATAGAGTATTCGTTTAACCCTGTGTAATACACCTTTTTTTTTTTTTTTTCTAAGCTGTAACAGCCTTTAATTGATAGTAGGCATTCAAAGTAATCTAGATGGGTAATTGTTTTTTGCAAATGTGCCAAATAGAGATTTTTATTTATAAGTCACCTTGTTTCACTGATGGGAGCAGTTATGATTAATTATATGAATTTAACAGATCTTACTTAGAAAGGGTTCCTGTAGTAGGCCTTCACATATAGGACTGCGCCCGATGGTGTCAGGACCGCAAGGCAGACTTCTAGCTAGCAGTCGTTAGTGGGGACCACCCCCGGCATTACCTGATCAAACGGCTTGACCATATATAGGTGCGGTCCCCACACCCACCTTCCTGTTCTTTCCCGCCGTCTACCTGAACTCGTCGGAACCTTGCGGTAATCTAGCTCAGTCGTCTGCCATTTCTTTTTCTAAAAGTGCAAGTTTTTGGCCCCTTTTCGTCTTGGTGTATAATAAAGAAAAAAAGCTTGCAGTGCGGCACCCAAATCCTGCACGGGGATGACCACTCCCGCTGTGTTCTTTACTTGGGCCTCAAACACTGGTGGCAAATTGTGAGCTCTTTTAACCGGCCATGCGCACGCGTCGCCAGAAAGGCCCTCGATGCTCACCTTTTAAAGCGTCACCTTGCATCTATGGAAAGAACGTAGTTCTTCACCCACTCGCGAGAAAAAGCGTAAAGAGAAGCGCCGGGAGCCGGATCGTTCTCCATCCCATCGTTGTCAGACAGCCGATGCCACAGTGGGTGAGGCCGCTGCATCTGTCAGTACTTTGCCTCACAGGTCTCTCTCCATTCTGGCGGATCAGGTGCCTTCTCCCCCTCCTGCCTTGGTCAGTGGGCAGTCAGGGATTTCCTCTCCAGAGGACGTTTCGGGTCCTGTCAAAGGCTCTGCCGCTAAGTCTCCCCCCTGGTTCTGCCATTGGGAGCACGGCCTTGGGCACACTGCCTCACTCCAGCTCCATGGATATTGTAGGCCCGACCGCCTCCTGTAAGTCAGATGTTGGCTTCTCCGACGCCCGCCAGGTCTCCGCTGATCAGTTGGTCGGCTTGCCTGACATCCGCCATTCAGTCGAACACCCCTGTGGTCTCCGACATCGCGCAGAGTGAGCCTCCGGCCCTCCTTCGTCCCGCGAGGGTTCCTCTCTATGGGATTCACTGACCCTGCCTGACTCCTCGTTTTCCCTGGCCGGGGAATAGAGTGTGGCTGTTCAGGAGACCTCTCTTGTGTCGGGCACTCTCTCTCGGAGACTCAGAATCCAGCCTTCAGGCTGGATCGGGCGATGGAGCTAACTGTCCCTTAGACCAGATGTTGGGTCACTTTCATACCCCGACACCAAGCCATTCCCTGGTCCATATTCTTATTCCTGACATGGACCAGTGTTTTGCTGCTCTGGTGCCACCTTCTGGGGTCCCAGTAGAGACCCAAGGCCTGCCGACAGACCCTACCCCACCCAGTGGTCCCTCGGCACCGCCTATCTCTGGAGACCTGCCTCTGTCTTTTCCTTCTGGTCACTTTCCCAGATATCTGCCGCCTCAGTTCCCATATTACCTGACGCCAGGAGGGCTGTTGCGTAGGGGTATCTGATGCCGGGTCACTGCTCTCAGGGAAACCAACCGTACCACTTCTGGTACCAGCCTCCTGGCTACCCTTCCTACTTTACAGGATACCAGCCTCTGCCTTATCCACCCCTTCTCCAGCTGGAACCACCCACTACTATTCCGGCCTGGTGGCAGGATGCAAAATCCCAGGTCCTGCAGGAACTGGGACAACCCAATTTGGTCGCAGTTTCCCACCCCGACCCATAGAATCATTACCAGGACCCCCACCCCCCCAGACCAAATGTCTGATATGGGTTTGGGAGGGCATTCTTTGGAGCCCCCCTCAGGAGCAAGGGTGATGGAGACTGTCCCAAATGTTACACCATTGCCCAGCAGACTGGAGTCTTCCGACTCTGATTCAGATTCTGAGTCCTTTGGTCACTCTGAACCACACTCCCCCGTTGAACCCCAGCCTAAGGAGTCCCCGACGCCTCCTCTGGAGGATCCATCCTTCGCGGGACTCTTATGGTCCATCAAACAGGCCTGTGGCTGGGGTCTCAACAGTTGGACCCCAAGAGGAAACATCTGGCAGAGCACCTAGACCTCACTAGCTCTGACCCCCTCCCTAATCCCCCATGGACAGGGCTGCATAAAGCTCTTACCTCAACAATTTGGCAACAGCCGTCCTCTATTCTGGCTGTCTTCAAAAAAGTTGATAGAACATATCACCCCCCGGAATGGTTTGGTCATCTGACCAGTCAACCAAAGGCCAATTCCATGGTTATCACTGCAGCCGATGACGGGTCATTAGTCAAACACCAGAGTGCTTTTCAGGATAAAGAATCCAAACAAATGGATCAATATGGACAGTGTCTGTTTCATTGACCTGCGCCATCCGATCATTAAACAATGTAGCCTATATGGTGTCCTTCCAGAAGTCTGCATTATCCGACTTGGAGAAGGGCTTGCAGGAGATTCCGGATGAGGACCTCAGAAATCTGCTCTTGGAAAAGGTAAGACTGAGTAAGTCTTCCTGACGCCTTGCCTTAAGGGCCACTTACGATACGGTCAATTCAGTGGCCCGTTGCACTGCCTCGGGCGTTTGCTTAAGGTGCCTGGCTTGGCTCTATCTTGTGGGACTGGCACAAGATGTCCAGAGCACCCTACTGGATCCCCTCTTCGGGGACCCCATCCTGTTTGGAGGAGACACAAAGAACATTATCATGGAGCTACAGGAGAGTGGAAGGTCACTTAAGGACATCCGCTCTATGTACCACTCGGGACAAAAACCCAAGCAGTCCTTTCGTCACCCTCCAAAGAGGTGGAACAGGCAGAACCGAGATGGGCAACAGGAAAAGCGTCACGCACCAGTTCTGGCTCCCAGATCCCTCAAAGACCACCGGAGGTGGAAAGGCGCCTTCCTCAAGCGTCCTGGCCGGTGTGTCTCCCCTCCCCAATATATCTCAAGAGGAACTTGTGGGGCGGGGTTTGCCTTCCACCTGGAAGGGTTGAAGATGATAATTGAAGATGCTCAGGTCCTACAGCTAGTAGCAAGAGGACACTCCTCAGACACCCCACCGGGCAGGTCTCACTACCTATCGGGCCATCTGAGCCTTAGCCATCAGGAGAGTGAGGCTCTACTTCAAAAATCAGCCATAGAGCCGGTTCCGCCAGGGCAAATAGGAAGGGGATATTACTCCCATTTCTTCCTAGTTTCCAAAATGACAGGAGATCTGAGACTGATTGTGGATCTCGGCCTACTCAGTCTCTTTGTAGAATACAAGAGATTCCGTATGTTGACGCACCAGGAACTCTTACCCCTGCTCCAACAGAACCAGTGACTGTTCTCCCTGGATATGATGGATGCTTACCTGCATATCCCTATCCTCCAGGCCCACCGCCGCTTTCTGAGATTCTCCTTTCAGGAGAACCATCAGTTCAAGGCCCTCCCATTTGGCCTCACTTCGGCACCACTGGCTTTTACCAAATGCCTAGCGGTGGTGGCTGTGGCCTTGCGCCGCAAGGGGATTTATGTGTTCCCTTACCTGGACGACTGGCTGCTGTCAGCACCATCTCAGGACAGTCTGAGGAGTCTTTCTTCCACCATTGACCTATTCTTCAGATTGGCATTACTGTGAATGTTGCCAAGTCTCAACTTTCACCCCTATACAGCAGCTCCGGTTTATAGGAGCAGGGCCTTCTTGCCTACAGACAGGGCGGAAACTCTGATGCGACAAGCGGTGTTGGTATCCTCCTCTCGGTGGACCAAGGCATGCTCTGTCCTTCGCCTGTTGAGTCTAATGGCGGTTGCCATACCCACAGTCCCTTTGGCCAGACTGAACATGATGGTGACCCAGTGGTCCCTCCTTGTCAGTGGGATCAACGTCTGGACGACATGGACCACATGGTCTTCGTCTCCAGCCGCCTGAAGAGGGGTCTCCTCTGGTGGCAAGATCTGTCCAGCCTCTCATTGGGGATTCCCTTCTGCCCCCTCCATGACCCTGACGATGGATGCCTCAGGCCAGGGATGGGGTGCACACCTGGGAGACCATCGAACTCGGGGTTGGGGGGGTAGGTGGCATGGTCTCCACTAGAGGAGCATCTGCATCTCAATATTCTGGAGATGAGAGCGGCGCTCTGTGCTCTCTAAGCATTCCAATCTCTGATACCGGGAACACTATTGGTCCAAACCGACAACACAGCTACAGTCTAGTACATAAACAAGCAGGGAGGCACCCAGTCGTATCCCCTTTGCAGGGAGGCGATGCAGGTGTGGTACTGGCAGTCCAGCACGGTCTGTCTTTGATAGCAGTCCACGTGCCAGGGGTGAGCAACTGCCTGACGGACAGTCTCGGCCACAATTCAAGCAAGGCTGGTTCAAGGAGTGGGAGCTAAAGCAGAGGTGGTGGAAGTCCTCTTCCTCCAGTGGGGTCGACCAGAGATGGCCTCTTCGTGTCCCCATTAAATGTAAAACTATCCAGCTTTTACTCGCTCGTTCCCGGGCATGGTGGTTTCTGGTGAGATGTGCTGTCTGTATCCTTGACATGGAGATTTCTGTACGCTTTCCTTCCCTTTCCACTTCTGCAGAAGGTTTTTCTGAAGCTACAGGCACAGGGGGCTCACATGATCCTCATAGACCCCTTTTGTCCGCGGCAGATCTGGTTCCTTCTGCTGCAGCAGCTGACTGTGGAACCCCCAGTACCTCTTCCTCTGTCCCACAACCTTCTGACTCAGGAGCAGGGCAGCCTGGTGCACCAGAGCCTCAAGTCTCTCCACTTGCATTCGTGGCACCTTTGGATATACATGTCTCTTCTCAAGTCACCCAGATTCTATTAGAGGCCAGGAAACCCTCTATCAGATCCACGTATGCCATGAAGTGGAAGAGATTCTCTATCTGGGCCATGGCCAAGGGCCTGGATCCATTTACTTGCTCGGCTGCCCAGGTCCTTGAGTACCCCTTGCACCTGTCTGGTTTTGGCCTCAGTTATTCCTCTCTGAAGGTCCACTTATCTGTGGTCTCTGCCACCTTCCGGTGGGGGGCAGAACCCTTGCTCGGTTGGAGGTCTCCAGACCCTTTCTTAAGGGGATCCTCCACCTTAAGCCTCCAGCCTGAACTCCGGCCCCCCCGGGGATTTAAATTTTATTTTAGAAAAACTTACTTTGCCCACTTTTTGAGCCACTAGCAAGTTGTGACATGCATTATTTGTCCTGGAAAAGGCTCTTTTTGGTTGCTATAACTTCAGCTTGAAGGATTTCAGAGTTTTAGGCCCTCTTATGTAAGGAGCCTTACTTGATTTTCCACAGAGACCGGGTGGCTCTGAGAACTAACCCTTCCTTTCTTCTGAAAGTTGTTTTGGAATTTTTTTTTTTCCCCAGTTTAACCAGGAGTGGCACACTAAGCTGAAAGCTTGTTTACAGGTGCGACCTGGGAGCACAGGGAAGTTAAGTGACTTGCTCAGGGTCGCACAGTATGCAAGTCAGGGCTGTGGGATTCAAACCAGGGTCTCCAGATTTGCAGCTCAGAGCCTTAAACCACTGTGCTATACTACCTCCCCTAATTTACTTTGAACTAGAATGTTGAACTGCCGGTATTGTGCTCACAGTATTCCAACAGGGGGAAATAACTCTTACACAGTATAGATGTGCCCAGGATTCTAAGACATTACATCTCTAGGACCAAAGAGGTTCAGAAGTCTGACCAGTTGTTTGTGATCTGTGCTCCCAAATGTCAGGGCAAGGCCATCTGCAAACAGGGTTTGTCAAAATGGTTGGCTAACTGCATCTCGTATATTCACCACAAGTACAAGACGACACTTTGGGGGAGGTGAAAGGCCATTCTACTCTGAGCATGGCTGCTTTGACGGCCTTTCTCAGGAATGTGTCCACTGCAGATATTTGCGCAGCGGGCCACTTGGTCCTCTGTCCATACATTCACCAAGCATTACAGTCTGGACATTGTCTCTTGGCGTAGAGCCGGTTTTGGCCTCGCTGCTCTGCAAGGCCTTCTTTCCTAAGTAGGCTTCTAGTTGGCAGGTGCTCCTTCCTCCTGAAACTTAGTCTCCAACTCCTTATTTTTGACTGCTTGGTATTCAGTCCTGTATGTAAAGACCTACTGCAGGAACCCTCTCGAAGTAAGGTATGACAGTTACCTAAGAACTTGCGTAACAATAGATCTTCGAGAGGGGCACCCACCTTCCCCCAGCTCCTGTTATTTTATCCTCTTTTCCTTTACCAATGCTTTTTCTGGAGCCCAGGGCCTAAGGAGTTGTTTTTTTTTTTTTTTTACTCCTTTCTCCCGTTTTCTCTTCGGAGGTCTATGGTAGGAGAACTGGAGGGCGGACATGGGGACCGCCCCTATATACTGTCACACACTGATGTCCGATCAGGTGACACCGGGGTCAGTTCCCCGCTAATTATTGCAAGCTGGAAGTTTGCTGTGAGGTCCTGACGCCAGGGGGAGCAGTCCTACTGAGGGAACCTCTCTCGAAGATCTTCTGTTACGGTACGTTATTACGTAGCTGTCATTTTTGCCTTTTTGTATGCTTGTGGTGGTGTATATGTTGCACACTTTTATATATTTATTTTGTTCGTCTTTTCTGCCCCTGTTTTACCGGCCCCCTACTGCTGGTCACCAAAACTCTCACCCCACTGTCCTCTTGGACTTTACTTTGTGCATCTTTCCTCAGGCCCCCCCACCAGAGTCGGTGGGTTTCCCCAGCTGCTGTCATTAAGGTGTGCTGGACAGGGCCTTGGATAGTCTGTTGCGGGGCCTGTGGGTGACCGGTGTCATGCTGCCAACCAGTAGATCTCTTATGATCTCATTTCGAGGGGGAGTTCTTGCAGCATAATACCATTAGGACTAAGGCCTCCAGGCGTTAGGACCCCTCAGAAGAATCTAGCAGTCTGTGGCGGGGGACTGCCCCCGTCAGAGATGGTATAAATGGGGTGGTCCCCCAGCACCACCTCTGTTCTTTTCCTGTTGCCGACCCACTAACATCGGATCTATGGATGCCATAGTTAAGTCGACCGACTTTTTTCACACTTTGAGCAGTTAATCCGTACTTTTTTTTTTTTTTTCAGTGAATTTTGACAAAGGTGCATGTCGTCTTCGCCTTCCCAGCGATGAAAGTCAAAGTGCGCGTGTGGGAAGCAGATCCCGGCAAGGGACGGCCACTCTGCCTGCCTGATCTACCTAGGCCCAAACCACCAGCCTGTTGACTGCCCGCACTGCCAAAAATTTAACAGTAAAACTCTCATTCGACGCGCTAATACGCTAAAAGCCTACCTGTTAGATAAACAAGTGGCTGCCATGCAGAAGATCCAGTTGAGGCATAGGTCTTCCTCACCCAGGGAGTCTCACCCCAAGGAGAAAAGATCGGGAGGGAAACACCATCACCAGGAGAAAGAGAGCCAGGTCGGAATGCTGCCTAAAGTCCCCCAGAGGACTTCTGTTTCCTCCACCTCTGATGGGAGGTTGGAATCGGTTCCCCCAGGTACCACTGCAGTTTCGGGGGTTGCTCACAAGACTACCTCCTCATCACACTCCAAAGGTAGGGAGTTTTCTTCACAAGGGCGTTCGTTCGCCCAAGTTCCCTTGGCCCATCCACCCCATAAATCCTCCTATGGGTTGACCCAAGAGGGATAGGCATCCGCTTCAGGAAAATCTTCGGGCGCTGCCTGAAAGCACGCTGGTTCGTCGAATAAAACAAAACAGACCGGATGATTCCACCAGATGCCAGGAAGTCATTGGATACTGAATGCCTCCTCCACCAGAACATGGGGAGACGTCTGCCTCCGAAGGTAGACCCAGAGGATCAGACATCTGCCTCGGTGACCAAGGCGAAGGATAAAACTCCTAGAACAGAGGGCGCCCAATCGCCTCCTAAGGAGCCTGACCACAAGGGGGCTCAGCTGCACGGGAAGAAACCCAGCCAGAGCTGATGCCAGAGGCACCAGTAGATGAGGTACCTCTGGACCGGACGCCAGCCCCTGAAGGCCCACAGAGTCCGACACCCAGCCCCTCAAACAAGACGCCTCCACCCCCGGTCGTCCCTTTAGCTGAGGTGGCGCTGTTCACTGCGTGGTGGAATACCATCAAAGGGAATCGACTCCCAACACCCAGGGATCCATCCCCGCGATTTGGCCATTGCCCAGGGACCTGTCCCCAGGCCACCTTCTCTGCCGAAGGAGCATCAGTTGCCAGAGGAGGAAGACATGTGAACGCCCAGTCAGAGTGGTAGGAAAAGGTGCCCTTCATCCGTCCCATCCTCCATTGGACGTCTGCCTTTGTTCTTGGGAGAAGACGCTGAAGACTCCTCATTGGATTACTTCTCGGAGGACGAGTTACCTATCCCTTCTCTGGACCCAAGGTACTCTCCAAGGTCACCCCCGGATGGCCTGTCCTTCTTGGACATAATGTGACATATCCAGGCTCTATACCAATGGGACACAGAAGAGCTGGATCCCAAGAGACTCAGTTTGGCTAAATTCTTGTTTTTTTTTGGGGGGGGGGGAGGTGCTACTGACCCTAAGCCCTTGGTCATTTCCCCATTAGTAGAACCCTTCCAAGACATCACCAGATTAACCTGGAAACACCTGGCTACTACAACTGCAGTACCAAGAAAGGCAGACAAACTCTAAAAATGCCTAAAGAGAAACCTTTCTTAGGAGAGCACCCAAAAAGCTGATTCCATGGTGCTAATGGCAGCAAATGGTAGGGCACAGCAACCCAGGCATATGAGTGCCCAACCTCCGGACGCAGAGCCAAAAAAGTTGGGTCAGGTGGGCCGCAAAGTGTGTTCCTCGGCCACCTGCATGGTCAGGTCGTTCAAACTCGCAGACATGGTGGCCTATCAAAAGTCACTCTGGCCAAAAGCAGTGGATCTAGCTAAGGCCCAATAAAGACTCTTGTGGGGAAGGCAGAGCTACTGGCAGTCATCCAGTCAGGGATGGATGTAGATAAACTGCTTAGGAGCTCTTTTGATTCGACAGGTATCTGCATGAGGAGGCACGCTTGGCTAAGGGTTTCATGTTTCCACCAAAACCTGCAGGATGCCATTCTGAATGCTCCTTTTCAAGGACCAGTCCTTTTTGGTCAGGAAACTGAGAAGCTTATAACTGGTCTGCAGGACTCTGGTAAAGCAGTATCTGAGGTCCACTGAATGTATAGATTGGAACTGCAGGCCACCTGATGCAGTCCTTTTCGGGGGGAGCGGAGACGCCAGCCACAGCACAAGGGAGGCTTCAAAAGAAGAGGCCCCTGTGTTCCTTCAGGTGCCTAGGGTCCCAAAAATCACAAAGCACCCAGACCTCCCCTGCCCCCACCCCCTACAATTCGGCATGACTCCCTACCACCACCATCCCTTTCACAGGAGGAAGTGCAGAGGGAGGCGGTAGGAGGGAGAGTCTCCCTTTACCTATCTGGGTGGTCCAATATTGTGTCTGACAAGTGGGTCCTCCAGATAATGGAGAGAGGATACTCCCTAGAGTTTCCTCTGATTCCACCGGACAATCCACCAGTCCTGTCCCACGGGTAGAAGCACAGGCCTTGTTAGACAAGAGAGCCATCCAGATGGTCCCCTTCGCTCAGAGACGAGGGTTTTTACTCCCACTTCTTCCTTATCCCAAAGAAGACTGGAGACCTCCGTTCCATTCTGGATGTGAGACAGCTGAACAGTTTCTTCGAAAACAAACTGTTCAGAATGATGACCTTAGTAAGCCTGTTGTCCATGCTCCATCAAGGAGACTGGCCTTGCTCCCTTTACATGCAGGACGCATCCGTGCATATCGAGATCCTGCCGTCCCACAGAAAGTACCTTTGCTTTACCTTCCAAGGTGGGCACTACTAGTTCAAGGTGCTGCCATTTGGTCTGTCATCAGCGCCAAGGGTCTTCACCAAGTGCCTGGCAGTAGTGGTGGTGGCCCTCAGGAGAGGGGTCACTTTGTCTACCCCTACGTGGACGATTGGCTTCTTACAGCTCCAGCTGAAGACCAGTTAGACAGGACTTAGGAGAAACATTCAGTCTATTCCAGACTTCGGGCATTACCCTAAACTTGCCCAAGTCACACCCATGGCCTGCTCAAAGGCTACAATACATAGGAGCAGTCCTGGACACAGTCCAAGGAAAAGCCTTCCTTCCCGCAGACCGGGCACACAAGCTAAGAGAGGTCGCTCACAGCGTGGAGAACTCGGGCTTGGTTCCTGCGAGGGTGGTTGTGCAGTTTCGCGGTCATATGGCTGCAGCCATAGCCACAGTTCCCCTCGTACGCTTGAACATGAGGATCCTGCAGTGGCACCTCATGGTTCCGCATGACCAAGGCACGGACGAGCTAGAGCAGCCCATTTGGATCTCCTGCACGGTCTGTCAGTCCCTGACTTGGTGGGTCATTCCAGCCCATTGGAGCATAGGGGTTCCCTTCCAGTGACCCAGCCCAGAGCAGATCCTTACTACAGATTCCTTGGGACTGGGATGGAGAGCACATGTTGCTTCTTATCAGATGAGGGATTCCTTGAACTCAATGGAGCGGTGTCTCCACATAAACATTTTGGAGATGAGAGCCGTACTGTATGCCCTTCAGGCCTTTCAAGGGGTGCTCCTTCCTGGGCCCCTTCTGGTCCACTCTGACAATACTCCAGTAGTCTTCCATCTCAACAAGCATGGGGACACACACTCATTCCCTATGCAGCAAGGCAGTGAGGGTATGGACTTGGGCAGTGGCTCACAGCCTGGATCTCATGGCAGTCCATGTTCCCGGGATTCTCAACGTCCTTGCAGACAACCTAAGTTGCTCTCAGTCTCAGAACCACAAGTGGGAACTACAGCAAGAGGTCGTAGACTACCTCTTCGAAAGGTGAGGTCAGCCAGAACTGGACCTCTTTGCGCCGCTACACAATGCCAAACTGCCCAGTTTCTACTTGATAGATCCAGGGCCTGGTGTTTTTTGGTGAGACACATTGTCCCTCTTTTGGACAGGGAGGTTTCTGTATGTCTTCCCTCTTCTTAGGAGGATCCTGCTTAAGTTGGAGTCAGAAGGGTTCAAGATAATACTGGTAGCACCCTTCTGGCCTCGACAGATCTGGTTCCCGCTGTTGGAACAGCTGGCATCGGAACCGCCGATTCTGTTGCCCTTCCCCCACTCACTTCCTCTCTCAAGAACAAGGAACGTTGATCCATCCGGCCCTCTGGTCCCTGCATCTGCATGCTTGGCTCCTGCGGACTTTGCATGGGATAGATTTAGAGTATCCCTTAGAGTGACAGAGGTGCCCGTGGCAGCTAGAAAACCCTCTGCCAGGGCTATGTGTGCCATAAAATGGAAGCGTTTCTGCTTGTGGGCGCTCCCCCGTTCTCTGGATCCCCTCAATTGTCCGGTGCAATCTGTGCTGGAGTATCTTCTCCACCTATCGGACTTGGGCCTCAGCTACTCATCCATTAAAGTGCATTTCTGTGCTCTTGTCAACTTACTATGCACCAACGACGGAGATGACTTTGGCGCAGTTGGACATCTGCAAGGCTTTCCTAAGAGTATCTTGCATATTAAACCTCCAAGGAGAGACCCAGTGCTGCCTTGGGATCTCTTGTTTAAAAGCTCACCTTGCCCCACCCCTTGAACCAGCCGCAAGTTGCGAGTTACGCCTTCTCTCTTGAAAGTTTTTTTTTTTTTGTTTAAAGTTGCCATTACCTCTCAGCCCGGAGGATTTCTGAGCTGCAGGCACTGGTGTGTAAAGAGCCTTATCTTATTTTTAACAGGGACAGGGTAGTCCTGCATACAAACACTATGTTTCTGCCGAAGGTAGTATCTGAGTTCATGTTGAACCAGGACCTCCAACTACCAGTTTATTACCTAGAATATTCAAACAGGGGAGACTTTTTTTGCACACTCTGGATGTACATAGAATCCTGCGTTACTATTTGGCCAGGTCCAGTTCCGCTAGAAAGACAGAACAGTTGTTTGACTCCTTTGCCCACAGAAAACTTGGGGGCACCTGTGGCAAAGCAAACGCAAGTGGCTCATGCATTGCATTACATTATTCTGCTACCAGCAGCACAACAAGCCCTTACCGGGACTGGTTAAGTGTCACTCCACCAGAGGAACAGTTACGTCCTTCGCTTCTCTCCGGAACGTTTCCTCAACGGACCTCTGTGTGGCCGCTAATTGGAGTTCAGTGCACACCTTTGTTAGGCACTACAGTCTGGATATTGTTTCCAGGAGGGGAGCAGGTTTCGACCTAGCAGTCCTTCAGGGACTCCTCTCCTGAATCCCTACAGCTTAGCATTTTGTCCTCCACCCTTCCGACCTGGGTGTCATTTTGGGCATTGCTTGGGACTCTGTCCTAATGGTATTACTTGCTGCAAGAGCTCCCCTGAAGTGAGATTGCACAGTTACATAAGAACTTACCGTAACAGTAGATCTTCGAGAGGAGCTCCTGCAGCAGGTGGCTTTCCCACTCACCTGCCCCCCGGGGACAAATTCCATTATTTTCTCTTTGGGGATGGGAGATCCTCTGCTCTCCATCTGTTTTTCAGCCGGGTCTCCAGCGGGAGAACTGAGGTGGCACTGGAGGACTGCCGACTTTATACCACGTCTGACTGTGCAGAGCCGTCGGGGCCCCCGCCTACAGACTGCTAGCTAGAAGATTTTTCCGGTGAGGTCCCAACGCCTGCCAGCCTTAGTCTTAATGGAATTACCTGCTGCAAGAGCTCCCTTGAAGATGTACTGTTACGATAAATTCTTATGTAACTGTACTTTCTCCTTGAGGCATGACTTGCAGGGTGGTCATGCTGAAATTTGCATGCTTCTGTACAGCGTGCATTGACTGCCTCTGCACTTCTGGTTACCCCAGACTGCCTTCTGCCTAGTCTCCACTAGTGGTCAGGTACATGCCAGGCTTCTCATCTCCCTTACCCCTGGAGGAGGAAAGCAGTTTCATGGAAGCCCCGGCCCCCAAGCTGAATTATCAGCGCTGCAAGTGGTAACTCTCTAGCTGCACCAGCAGATTGCTATGCGGTCTTGATTTGGTAAATATGTGACATCATAGAAATAGGTGTTGTGTTTTTTTTTTGTTTTTTTTTTAATATAATCTAGGATGCTCTTTAAAGCATTAAAATGTCACCTATCTGAGTTGCACATATGTTGAATTTCATGGTTTTGGGAAGCATTTGTTTTAATCGTATTTTTTTTCCCCTTTGTTTTTAGGTTGAGACGTTCTCTGGTGTCTACAAGAAACTCACAGGCAAAGATGTTGTTTTTGAATTCCCAGAGTTCCAGCTGTAAAATACAAAATTAATAAATAAAAGCGGTCGTGAAATAACCTGCTTGTTTTTCTCCTGTTAATTAAACTGATGATTTTTTTCTGCCCCAGAAGAATGAGCTGTTTGATACAAAAAAAAATGTTTCATTTACCAGTTATGTTGACTGCTGGCCCATTGGCATGCCCATTGATAGTACTCTGCTGCCTTATCAGAGACCCGGGTTCAAAATCTGGTGGTTAGTGAGCAGTGGACTATGTGAATTGCTCAGTCTTTCGGGATTAGAGTGGCTAATGTGTGTGAATACAGCTGGAAATCCAGTAGCCTTAAAGCAGAAGTACTTGTCATAAAACTTGGTGCTGTTGCACTATTTCCTAAATGCAGCCACCAGCACTACATTGTATGGTTGTAGGTTGCCAATGGTAGAAGGATAAGTGCAGGAGAAGTAACTACAGTTAAGAGGCTGGGTTGTTGGCTTAGTGGTAAGTGTGTTCACTTAACACCAGAGACCCCCAGGTTCCCATTCTGAGCCTGGCACTTTTTCCACAAGTAGTAAAGTCAGTGGAGATGATCCAGGGGAATGGGAGGCTGCTTCTACTTATTTCGGGGTGTTGATGTCATTGCTGAGCTCCTGTTTAGGAGCTTGAGGTTTATTAAAATGCCACACACCCCATTACGGAGAAGGAAAATGGGTGCAGATTGAGTAAATGTTGCCATGCGTTCCTATTCCCATTTGTAAAATATAGACTCGGATGCAGCATGTGGGATCTGAAGGTCTGTTGTCCAGCTTCGTCTCTCCTGTGTTAACACTCAGAAGCCACCTTGAAGTGTTAAACACTTCCAGGTAGCTTCTTAGAGTGGTTAAGCATCAGAGTAGTAACTAGTGCCCCATGTAATGTTGGTAGTTATGAATATGGTGATAAAATTTGAGTGAGCTTTAAAGCTAGAATAAACTCCTTTTTGAAGCATCAACAGTGCTGTGAATGTTGAAGCACTGTTCTGTTATTAGTGGTGTTTGGAATGAGCATCAGTACTTATTTAAAAACATTTCTACAGAGTATTCCTCAAAGATCAGGGCCCAATGTTGAAAGATCCTTAGATTGGCGCAGGTTGTGCTGAACCTCCCACCTGCGTCAAACTCTGGGTTCACCAGGGACCCTACACTGGAATTTGGTACAGTAGGGGTCCCAGTGCCAAAGTCCCCCAGAGTTGCTGCAAGCGGAGTGGTGCACCAAACAAGTGGTGCAGAGGAGGAGCTTGATGGAGGGTGTGGTGATCCCATCCTGCCCACGGAAAGCTGGCTTGGGGATGCGAAAGTGTTTTGGGGGGGTCGGGTGAGAACACCCCTCATCCGGACCGGTATTGGTCTACTCTACCCCGTAGTGGCCGTATGGGGCTGGTTTTGCAAAGGCCTCCTGTTGCATGGTACTATGGTGCACCATGCAGTGGTGCCCAGAGCAGCCACACATGCACAGAGCATGCCAGCTGCACAATTTTTATTTAAAAAAAAAAAAAGAAAAAAATCTCTCATGGCTAGTGGTAAGAAAATTATTTTAGTTTTGGCGTTTGTCAATCTACCACAAGCCCTAAACTCAGCACTGAAATGAAGAGACCGAATACTTACTCGTAGCCAGTGAATAAAAGAAAAATCAACTGATCTATGACATCACCATCAATTAAAAGTAAAATCTGTGCTTGAGACAGTACTTGCACTTACTTCTCCACAGAAGTTTCAACTTCCAGCATTTCGGTCTGGGTTGGTGGTGCGGGGGGTGGGGAGGCTACAGAACACTGTCCAGTGGTCCAAGATTCCTGCCAAGAATGTACCTTGGCGGCTTCCGAAGATTGCCGACAACTGTAGACTGCCGCTGACCGCATGGTATGCAGTGCCCATGTGGTACATGATGGGTACCCACTGATAGATCTTCGGTGTCCATGATGCACAGCCCTATGTGTGGTGGCATATGTCTTGCGCAGCTGCTGTAGTACCACAGTTCTATAAGCAGGTGGCAGACTGCCAGCAACACAGAATGAACTGCAAAGGATAATACGGAACCATGTGTGGCAACTCCATGCCTACTACTGTATCGGAATGTTGTGGACACTGCCTTATATGTATGGTAGGTGCGTACCGTGAAAAAAGACATCTGAAGCTGATGATCTGCAGTATTCATATGGGCTTCTGCATGGATCAGTGGGAACCGGCAACACAGTCTCACCCTTACCCTATCTCAATGTCAGACTGTTAACTGCAGATATGTGGGTGTTTTACTGTACACACCAACCATACATGTAACAGTGCAGTGTCCACAATGTTCTGGTACTGCAGGGTTTTAAATAATTGATTAGCAGTTTTTTCTTGGGACAATACTAACTGTACAGAAAGTATTTATATAGCTTTTCTGGAAGTGTTATGTTTGTTAAACACTGTGAGGCAAGTGCTATGCATTTTCACAATGTTTTAGAACTTTTATGAGCAAAACGCTAATCAATTTTTAGAGTTAAATAAAACCCTGTACTGTAATAGGGACAGAGCAGCCACACTCATGTCCCCATATTATCCTTTACAGTTCATTCTGTATTGCTGGCACAGTCAGCCACCTGCTTATAGAAGTGCAACACCCACCTGCGGTGGTACCGCGGCAGCTGTGCATAACATATGCCACCACAAACAGGGCTGTGCATCAGGGGCACTTAAGAACTGCAAGTGGGTACCCAGCTGTACCACATGGACACTGCATACTGTGCAGTCAGGGACAGTGTGTGGTTTTCAGCAATCCTTGGAAGCTGTCAGAGTATGTGTTCTGCAGGATTCCAGGGCCACCCACCAGATAGGTTTCCTTAGTCGCATCCCCGAACTTGATTGCTGAAAGTAGAAACTTCTGTGGAGAAGTGAGTGCGAGTACTGTCAAGCACTGATTCTTAGTTTTTTAAGTGACGGTGATTTTACAGATCAGGTGATTTTTCTTTGCTTCACCAACCTTTGTAAGGCAAGACTTTTTTGTGTGTTTGTGTTTTAACTTACTGTATTTTGTTCAGTCCGGATTCAGTAACATGGTGGACGCTGCACAGTTAAATTTAATGTGAAAGTGTGGCGCTGCACCGCTCGCTTCAGTACAAAAGTATCACTAATATATTCACATATAATATTTTGGTGGTAGGAAGTGTTATTTCTCCATTGAAATCTGAAAACAGATGTGTAGTTTTCTATTGAAATGCACTACCAGCCTTGCAAATAACCATTTTGTGACTTCATTATACAAGGATTCCATTGTATCTTTTTTTTTTAAAACTGATGGTGTACAAAATACAGAAACATGTAGAGAAGGTGAGTAAATAAATAAAAGCAAACAAAATGACTACCGTGGCATCCAAAGGCTATAGATCTTCATTTAAGATATACTTCCTCACTAAGTACTTGCTGTTTTAAAAGGGTTGAGTACAATAGGCCCTCGCTCACGTGGAGCACTGGGAGGTTTATTTTGTGTTACAGAGGAGATTTAAGACTATAGGTGGGTTTACATTTGTAAAATATTAAAAGTAGGGATTCTTAAAGACTGATGATCTCCATCTCATTGTACACCTCCCTTAATCTAAATCTGCTGCAGAATGTACCATTTTGAAATGGTTCCCTGAATGTGCAAGCTATGTTTACACTACAGCCGCATTGTGGCAGCATTACAGATCCACTCTGGAGTGCAGTGCTGTAGCCATTAGCTGCATATCCAGACATGAGAGGGGTGCAGCACTGCTGGCTGCCTTCAGGACTTCCTCTACTAACTAAATCAAATTACTTGTAAAAATCCAGCCCAAACCTGGCGCTGGATAAGTTCGTTAAATTACTCCTTGTGTGGCCTTCCCCATCTCCATCCTTAACTTAGCCGTGGTTGGCTTTTTGTGTTTTAGTAGCCTGCTTTCACCTATTTCCATTCTTCAGTTCTTGACCCCATGCAGCAGCATCAGTGGTGGTGGAAGAAGTGTATATACTCAAACATATAACACCTGCAGTGTTTCTACTCTCCCACCACCACTACAGCAACATCTGAAAAGCCTGCAGCAGTGAAGCGGGTCCTGTTCATGCTGCACATCTGGGAGTGGATCACAAGTCTGCACCACTAGCAGTGGTTTAGACAGGTAAGTCGAGTGTAAACAAATCAGAAGAATAAGCATGCTACTTGTGACTTGATGCAGCTGTGCAGAGCACAATGCAGGGCACTTAAAGCATAAATCAAAACAAACTTGCAGATGTTGTAAAATTCAGTGTTTTTTAAGGTTGTACATATGCCAGGAGACAATGGTGAAATACCCCATTTTGTGATACTTGTGGTTCAACTAAGGTGCAGCTATGCATATGGTACAAGCAAGCAAATAATAAGCATAGCACACACAAAGCTCAGTTTCCAAATTTTTTTAAAGTGTAATCCGTTTCTTACCACACTCTGCACTGATAGGAATTAGAAGTGTGTGCATGGGTACAGAATAGAGGCTTCTGGTTCTGGCAGCAGCTAGCATGGCTGCTTAGGAAGTAACTTTTGTTCCCCTTGAGTGAAATCCAGTGGCTTCTGGGCAGAAAATGAGAGCTCGAACGATCAAAACACCGAAAATAAGTTGTGAAGTAGTGTGGCAATCTGGGTGGGATCCTGTGGCATACTAATGCTTTAAAACCAGCGAACTGGAATGATAATGTAAGATTCTCTGATTTCTTAAGATCTCACTTCGAGATGGTTCTTGCAGCAGGCAGTAACCATTAGGACTGTGCCGCCAGGCACTAGGACCCCACTGAAAAATTCTAGTTAGTCTATGGCAGGGGGCCGCCTCCTGATGTCGGTCCCGCCGCTGACATTGCCCATGGTATAAAGGGGCTGTCCCCTGGCACCACCTCAGTTTCTTTTCCTGCCGTCGGCCCGTGCATCTCTGCTCCATGGACGACTCCTGCTACCAGTCAACCACCATTTTTCACGCTTTGCGCAGTTAACATTTGTTCATCAAATTTACAGAATTCGTCTTATTTCTACCCAGCCAGCTTCATCTACAGAGCGGTGGAAATCGAAGTGCGTGTGCGGCAAGCAGATGCTGGCAAAAGACGACCATTCGGCCTGCCTTCTGTGCCTAGGGCCCAACCACAAGCCATACGCCTGCCAGTATTTTTTGATACTTGTTGAACCACAAGTATTACAAAATGGGGTATTTTTTATTTTATCCAAACTGCTGTTTAAATAAAATAAAAAAATAAAATAAAATATTGCCTTGGCTTCAGTAGGAGTATCCACATCCACCGCCTGAAGACTTTAAAAGCCTAGCTTCTTGAACAAGTGGCCACCATGCAGAAGACCCACTCTCGGGGCACAGCTAATCTTCCTCCTTGGCCAGGGTCTCCTCCCCTAGAGAGAGACTAAATCGAGCGGGAAGCGTCGTCATCGAGACAAGGATAGGTCCAGATCAAAATCCTGTCCCAGGTGTCCGCACAGGGCTTCCAAAAATTCTGCCTCTGGCACAAGGTCTGACTCAGCCCCTCTGGTTTCCCTTGCTCATCCTGGCTTACCGTCAACGAAGTCTCCCGCCTCCACCCAGGCGTCCGGCCGGGGTCTTCTGGGCCAGGGCCGTCCCAGGCCCCTGTTTCCCGGGCTGTCTGACCCCACAAGCTCTCGCTAGGGTCTCGGCCAGAAGGATCAGCCCACACTTCGTCAGGCGACAGGTCGGAGCCTGCCGTCCACAAGGCCGTTGCTTCTGTCATGGGACAAGACGACCGGGTCAGACGACACCGAGACGCCAGGAACACGAGCACCACAAGAAACTGCTCACCTTCCAAGCCGTCATCTGATACACAGGGCTCTAAAGTGTCTGACCACGGAGCAGATGTCTGGAGACCTCATGCCTGACTCAGAGCCATTGACCAGGTGCCACTGCATTGCTACCTCCCCTTTGGGAGCCCAATCACCAGATGCCAGGGCACCCGTCGGGGGATGAGACACCGCCAGACTGGATGCCTGACACAGCGGCGCTGTCAGACCTGACAACGGGGGGACTAAACTGAAGGGTCAGATGCCCCTGTCCCGAAGCCAGACTCGCAGCCGGGCCCCGTGGTACCTCTGGCTGAGGTCTGTGCTCTATTTACCAGTTGGTGGAACACAAAAGGGATCTGTTGCCCAGACCGCCAGAGCCGAACCCCACTCCTCTGGGGACCTCTATACCAGCTCTGCCTAGGCAGCCAACCCCTGCTCAACGCATATCGCCTTCGCCAGCCCTCCCGGTGGCATCCTGGATGATGGAAGCACGGTCATCACCCGTCTAGATTCTCCTCTAGACGCCGGATTCGCTCTAGCGGACACCGGTCCACATCTTCAGAGGAGTTCACTGGAGGCTCCTCCTCTTATGATCCAACGGAAAACTATTTGTCTCTTCCGTCTCCGGATCCAAGGAGGGATTCCCCAAGGTCTCCTCTGGATGATCCCATTTTCCTAGATGTGATGACGCATTCAGTTCATTAACCAGTGGGAGATGGAAGATTTAGACCCCAAGACACGCCATCTGGTAAAATTCCTAGGGGCCACTGACCCAAAACCCTTGGTCATTCCACCATTAGTGGAGCCCTTCCAGTATGTTACAGAACTAGCCTGGAAGCACCCTTCCACAACCTCAGCAGTTCCCAAGAAGGCTGACCGTTTATATAGGACCCCTAGGGAAGAACCACAGTTGAGCGAGCAAACCAAAACGGACTCTATGGTCCTTACAGCCTCACATGGTAGGACTCGACATCCGAAGCATATGAGCTCCCCACCACTGGATAAGGAGTCCAAAAAGATGGACCAATTTGGCCGGAAGGTCTACTCTTCGGCCACTTGTACGGTCCGGTCATTACATTTTCTGGCACACATGGTAATGTATCAGAAGTCTCTCTGGAACAAGGCTATGGACCTGGCTTAGTCACAGCCTGACTCCCCTAATAAGACTGAGCTCTTCTAACCCCAGTAATGCTCAGAATATTCCTAACTTTATGCAGTAAGCCTGGAGGGTTGGACTGCCGGAGAGATAGAACACATGCAAATGATGGAACTCTGCACGCGAGCATCTTTCAAACACTGCCTCTACTAACTGCATGTGTTCTAAACCTCTTCAGATTTTTCTCTCCGCCTGAAAAGTCTGGTCGCTCGGAGTTTCAGCTCGTCCACTCCTACGTAAAGAAAACTAATAAAAATATCTAAGTATATTTTTGTTTTTCATTTACTGCCTCTACTCATTGTTTAGCTTTATTTATCTTATTTACGTTTAAATTCTTTGTTTTGCCGGTCCCTCTCTGTTCGGTATAACCGTGGGGGAACTGGCTTAATTTCTATTAAAATCGGGGTTCTCTGATTAAAGAACCGCCTTATTTTTGCTTAAAACTTCTTTATTTTATTTGTTGTAACCGATGCTTCTCGGTTACCTGAACCGTTGTTCCAGTTCCAGACTGCAATATTGGTTCGGTTTCTCCAGTTCCTTTTTGGTTCCGGAACCAACAGTTTATAAAAAAAAAAAAAAAAGTTATTTAGCGGTTGGGTTTTTCTGTTAAAACATTGTCTGAGAAACCCAAGAAACGAACCAGTGAACCTGGTTTCAAAAACTGTTCCCAGTGTGGGGAAGTGTTTGCTGAAGCAGACAAACGCACTATTTGTGTTGTGTCTGGGTTTTGATCATCTTAAGGAGGAATGTGAAATTTGCAAGACATTCCCTGACAAAACTTTAGAAAAACGTCTTGAAAGGCTCAAGGAAGTCTAAGGGTCCCTCTGGCTCTGACCAGCAGATACCCCATGAATCTGCGGCTGAACCCACACCTAGCGCTATGCCTGCCTGCCCTTGATACGGGCGACAAAGGCACAGAAAGGGCAAGTGAACCGGCTGACTTCACGGTCCCATCAAAAAAGAGCAAAAAGCTCAAGCACACAGAATCCCCAGCTGTCACGGGACTTCTGTGCCTGCTATGCCTGTACCAACGGTCCAAGAGATCGCTCAGGCCTTTAAAATTATTCAGTCATGACAGGCTATAGTCCCTCCTCAGGGTCCCCAGGCTGGCAGTATTGTGCATCCTACCCTTTAGGAAGGAGGGGATATTTTTGATGATGATGAATACAGTGAGGATGAGGGACCAATTGAACCAGTAGTGTTCCCTGAACAGGACTTTAGTTCGCCTCCAAGGGTGACTGAGGATTTTCCATCCCATTTTACTTTTATCAGGAGGATGGCAGATTCCCTTGACATCTCCACCACCGAACAAGTAGAGGATGAAGAGGAGGTAGAGTAGAAACATAGACTTTGACGGCAGATAAGGACCGCTAGGCCCATCTAGTCTGCCCATTTCCCTACCTACAGGATAGGCCGCAGATCCTAGTTAACCAACAACCTATTTCTTCCTACCCCCCACAAGAATTGCCTTATGTCTGTCCCATGCATTCTTGAATTCTCCCACAGTTTTAGACCCTACAACCTCCTCAGGAAGGCTGTTCCATGCATCCACTACCCTCTCTGTGAAATAATACTTCCTCACATTGCCCTGAACCGCCCTCCTATCTTTAAATTGTGTCCCTTGTTCTTGCCGTCTCTCTTTCTGAAAGATGTTACCCTCTTGGACTTTGTTGATTCCACTGAGGTACTTAAAGTTTCTATCATGTCCCCTCTCCTTCTTTCCTCAAGGGTATACATATTAAGCTCCTTTAGTCTCTCCTCACACGGCTTCTTTTGCAGACCTTGCACCATTTTAGTTGCCCTCCTCTGGACTGCCTCTATCCTGTCTATGTCCTTGCAGAGATGGGGTCTCCAGAACTGGACACAGTACTCCAGATGGGGTCTCACCAACTGCCTGTACAGAGGGATAACAACTTCCTGTTTTCTGCTGATGATGCCTCTCCCTATACATCTCAGTATACCCCCAGCCCTCCCTACTGCCTTCTCACATTGCTTGCTAACTTTAAGGTCATCTGATATAATTACCCCCAGGTCCCTTTCCTTTTTTGTTGTTGTTACTACCTTCCCACCCATTGTGTATTCTTCCCCTGGGTTCTTGTTTCCCAGGTGCATTATTTTGCACTTCTTTGCATTGAATCCTAGCTGCCATACTTCTGACCATTCCTCCAACCTTGCCAACCTTTTCATCCTTTCCACGCCTCCTTGTGTATCAACCCTGTTGCAGATCTTTGTGGCATCTGCAAAAAGGCATACTTTTCCTTCCAGTCCCTCTGCAATGTCACTGATGAAGACATTAAAAAGGACTGGACCCAATACTGAACCCTGCGGTACCCCACTGGTAACCGCCCTTTCTTCAGAGTGGACTCCATTTACAATTAACCTTCTGTGTCCTGTTGTCCAGCCAATGTTTTACCCAGGCTACCACCCTGGGACCCACTCCCAGGCTGGTTAATTTGACTATTAATCTTTTGTGTGGGACTGTGTCAAATGCCTTGCTAAAGTCTAGGTAGGCCATGTCCACAGCCCCTCTCTGGTCTACTACTTTGGTCACCCAGTCAAAGAAATCTATTAGATTCGTCTTGACATGACCTTCCTGCTGTGAACCCATGCTGCCTTGGGTCCTGTGCTCCACTGGCCTCTAGGTACTCAACTATTCTTTCCTTCAGAAGTGACTCCATCACTTTCCCTACCACAGAGGTCAGACTAACAGGTCTGTAGTTTCCTGCCTCTGTCTTGGTCCCACTTTTTGAAGGGAATCATCATCCGCCTTCCTCCAGTCCTCTGGTACCACACCATCCTCCCATGATTTATTAAAAAGAGTAGAGTGGTTTCACTAGTTCCTTCCTTAATTCTTTTTGAATTCTGGGGTGAATTCCATCAGGACCCATTGCTTTGTCCACCTTCAGTTTTAGGAGTTCTTGCAGAACCCTTTCTTCTGTGAAAGGACTGGGATCGACCCGACCCCCATCAAGAGTGCTTCTGTTAATTGGATTAGGCACTCCCCCTCCTCTTTTGTGAATACTGAGCAGAAATATTCGTTCAGTATTTCTGCTTTTTCACTGTCCCCCTCTGCCCACCCACTGTTCATTCTATTCAGCCTCACTATCCCTCCCTTTGTCTTTCTACGTTCGCTGATGTACCTATAAAAGGTTTTATCCCCCTTCTTAACTAATTTGGCTATCTTTTCCTCAGTTTGGGCCTTTGCTATTCTGACTTCCCTCCCTGCTTCCTTCTGCCTTAACTGGTACAGCTCTCTGTCCTGCTCCTTCTGTGTTTCCTTATACTTCCGGAATACTATCTTTTTCTTCCTGACTTTCACAGCCACTTCTTTTGAGAACCATAGTGGCTTTTTCTTTCGTTTTGATTTGTTTATTTGCTTCACACAAAAGCTTGTTGCCTCTGTGATGGCAGTTTTGATAATTCCCGATTGTTGCTCCACACCTCCTTCTAGCCTGTTTGCTAGTGCTTTTCTGAGGCACTCTCCCATCTTGCCAAAGTCAGCCCTCCTAAAGTCCACTACCCTCACTTTTGTATGGCTTGACTCTGTAGCTGAGTTTAACGTGAACCACACTGTTTGATGGTCACTTGTCCCCAGATGGCAACCCACTTCTAGATCTGAGATCCTCTCACTGCCTCCCGTTTGAGAGTCACGAGGTCTAAGATTGCTCTCGCAGTGGGTTCGAAACTAGCTGTCTAATGCCTGCCACCTGTAGGGCATCAAGAATGGCCCTGCTCTTGGATGTGCTGCAGCAAATGTGCTCAGTTAACATCTGGCATATTCAGGTCTCCCATCAACAGTATCTCCCTTTCTCTGCCATCCTAAGAATGCCTTCTATCATATCCTTGTCCATTCCTTCCCCTGACATGGGGTCTGTACACAACCCCTGTGCGGATTGTGGTGCCCTTTCCAGTCTCCAAGGTGACCCACGTGCCTCCTCCACTCCCTGTTTACTCTTTTGTTCAATTGCTTTTATCCTTCCTTTACATAGAGAGCTACTCCTCCCTCTTCTCCCTGCCTGTCTCTCCTGTAGGTTATGTACCCTGGTATGTTAACATCCCAGTCATGGTTCTCTGTGTACCATGTTTCTGTGACTGCTACGATATCCAGGCATCCCTCTTCCATTAAGGCCACCAGCTCAGGGAGCTTGTTGCCCAGACTACGGGCATTGGTACTCATTACCCTCCATTTCCTGATGGCCTTACTCCCTTTTGCCCCATCCCTGTCCTTCTTACCTTTGTCACTTTCTCCATTATTTGGAATTGATGGGTCTGACACCCACCAGAACTCTACTCCTACTGGTGTACAAGTTCTTAAAGAAGGATGCCTTGAAGATTCTTCAGACACCAAATTCCACACCTCCCATAGACAGGAGGATGGATAAAAAAATATCAACTAGAACGGAAGGGAGCAGAATTTCTTTTCTCCCACCCAGACCATCGGGGTAATTCAGCAAGCTGCTTGTGACAAGGCCAAGGTCCCTCTGTCCTCACACCCTCCGGACAAGGACTCCAGAAAAATTGACAGCATGGCCAAAAAAGGGTACCTGTCGGCCTCTTTGGCTATGCGCCAGGCTACTTTCCAGGCTTATGCTGCCCAGTACCAGAAGTCACTGTGGCAGTCAGTCCTGGCTATGTCCCAGAAAGTTCCCTCTGTCTTGTCAGTCGACCAGGCTGAAACTGCCAGGTTTGGTTTAGAGACAGCTGAGTATCAATTCCAGATGGCTGCTGACAACAGTAATACTGCAGCCAGATGGATGGCACATATGGTGGCACAGAGGAGGTTTGCATGGCTCAGGGCCACAAACCTCCCTCAAGATGCACAGTCTAAGGCCTTGGATTTTCCTCTAGAGGGAAACTCTCTTTGGGGAGTCCACTGTGGCATACATGAAGGTGGATAAGTATAAGGCCACTTACAGAAGCAACTCTGCTAAAGAGAGAGCTTCACCATCCACCAGGCCTTACGGAAGGGGAGGCCAGGGCAGGTCTTTTTATACGAGGCCTTTCTTCCAGCCAGTGGCCTTATTCCAGTACCAGCAGTATCCACAACAGGGATACTCCAGGGGCAGGGGAAGGAGGGGCTCGAGGGGAGAATCCCAAACTTGGCCACATCCTCAGTCAGAACAGACCCCCTGAACCGCAGGCCGCTTCCTCCCTACCAGTGGGAGGCAGACTGTCTCACTTCGTCCATGCCTGGTTTCAAATTACCACAGACAAGTGGATTCTGGAAGTAGTGGGTCAAGGTCTGTCTCTGGAATTCACATCCCTTCCTCCACAAAATATCAAGAGTTTTCAGCTCCCCCTCACTAGCAGAAAAAACATTGCTAGAGTCAGAGGTTCAAAACCTGCTACAGCTGAAGGCAGTAGAACCAGTTCCAAAATCCCTGAGGGGAAGGGGTTTTTATTCCAGGTATTTTCTAACCACAAAGAAAAGTGGGGAGTGGCGGCCTATTCTAGATCTCAGAGCTTTAAACAAGCATCTAAAGAAAAGAAAGTTCAAAATGGTAACTGTAGCTGTGATTTTGCCAGTGCTACAAAAGGGAGACTGGCTAGTATCACTGGACCTAAAGGATGCGTATTTCCACATCCCCATAAAAGTCTTACAGCAGATATCTCAGGTTCAAACTCTACCAATTTCAACCCTGCCTTTTGGCCTTTCTTTGGCCCCAAGGGTATTCACAAAGTGCCTAGCTGCTGTAGTAGCACATCTTCGGAGACAGGGCATCACTGTCTTCTCTTACTTGGACGATTGGCTAGTGGCGGGGAAATCTCCACTGAAAGTGCAGCAGGATGTAAAGGTCACTCAGGACCTCCTGGAATCCCTGGGATTTCTGATAAATCACAAAAAGTCTGCTTTCACCCCCACACAAGTGTTGCAGTTCATAGGAGCAGAAATAAATACCCTACAGGCCAGAGCCTTTCTGCCTCTGGAAAGAGTGCAAAACCTTCAGTCGGCAAATTCCTTCATCTTGCACAAAGCAAAAACTGCAAGACAGTTTCTCCAGCTGCTGGGTCATATGGCTGTTGCCATAGGCACTGTGCAGGGTTCCAGATTTTACATGAGGGACATCCAGTTCCACCTCAGGGCTCACTGGTCCCAGAAAAGACCCTTTTCAAAGCTCATTCCAGTAACAAGGGCACTGTTACAGGCCCTCTTGTGGTGGAAAGAGGAATCAAATTTAAGAAAAGGGACCCCTTTTCAAAAGGAGAATCCCTCAATGGTTCTCACAACAGATACATCCCTATTAGGCTGGGATGATCATCTAGGGCAGCACACCACTCTGAGTACCTGGTCAGCTGCAGAGTCCCTTCAGCATATAAACTTGGAACTCAGAGCAGTTCTGCTAGCTCTGCAAGCTTTTTCTCCCCTAATACAGGGAAAGGTGGTACAGATCAGAACAAACACCACCACCACAATGTATTATATAAACAAACAAGGAGGCACCAGGTCGGACCTCCTTTGCACAGAAGCAATTTGTATCTGGACTCTAGCTTATTCTCTGGGAATATTCTTACAGGCAATCCACTTGCCAGGAAAGGGCAACATTCTAGCAGATGCTTTGAGCCGAATCAATCAGGCCCATCACGAATGGACTTTAGATAGGTGGTTCAGGCTATTTTCAGAAGGTGTAGCACTCCACAGGTAGACTTGTTTGCATCCCACCAGAACCACCATCTGCCACAGTATTGTTGCAGACCTCCGGGCAAGGGCACACTTCCTTTGGATGCCCTAACCCTGGATTGGTCAGGGAGGTTCCTGTATGCTTCCCTTCTTTTCCTCTAGTTCAGAGTGCTGCTCAAGCTCAGATCCCATCCAGCGTCACTGATCTTGATAGCTCCGGATTGGCCAAGGTAGCCATGGTACTCTCTTGTGCTCTCCATGTCTGTCACAAAACCGATACGTCTCCCTCGGAGACACAACCTACTAACTTCCAGTCAGGACACTCTGTACTTGAATCTGCAGGCAGTCAACCTCAAGGCCTGGTTTTTGAGGACATAGAATATGCAAAAGTTAACTTGTCTTAATCTGTCCTAAACATTTTGAAAGCTTATAGAAAAGCTTCTACTAAGAAAACCTATCTTTCTAAATGGAAGAGGTTTTCTTTTTGGTGCTTTAACTGATCACTCATACCAGGACAGGCTGAGATTCCAGTGGTCCTGGATTATCTGTCTCATTTGCATTCTTCCTCTGGGTTACAACCCAGTTCTCTGAAGGTTCATTTGGCAGCCATCTCTGCTTACCTCTCTGCTGGAGCAAGGATAACCATAGCTTTGGATCCCATATTTAAGATTCTTTAAGGGTCTAAATCATCTACATCCACCCCATAGGGCACCAGTGCCTACTTGGGATTTGAATGTGTGCTTAGCTAAACTCATGGGCTCTCCCTTTGAGCCCATGGCCACAGCTCATCTAAAATATGTAACTTGGAAAACAGTTTTCCTCATGGCTATGACTTCTGCAAGAAGGATCAGCGAGCTTCAGGCTCTCTGTATAGATCAGGACTATATCTCCTTTCATTGGGATAAGGTAGTCCTTAGAACAAACAGAAAATTTCTCCCCAGGGTAGTGTCGGACTTTCATTTAAACTAGTCCATCACTCTTCCTGTCTGTTTCACTGACCATTCCACTTCTGGTGAAAGAAGACTCCACAGTTTAGATGTGAAAAGGGCTCTCATTTACTACACGATAGCCACAAAAGACCATAAACAGGACAGAAAGCAACTGTTCCTGACCTATGGGGATGTGGGAAAAGGTAATCCAGTTTAGAAAAGATCCATTTCTTGATGGATAGTCCAGTGTATCCAGTTCTGTTACACAAAGGCTGGTAGGGAGCCCCCATCAGGTTTGAGGGCTCATTCCACAAAAGGGACAGCTGCTACTTTAGCAGCTGCCAGGGATGTTCCTTTACTGGACATATGTAAAGCAGCTACCTGGAAAACAATACACACCTTTACAAAGCACTGCAACCTGGATATTTTATCAAGGGGTGATGCTAGAAACATAGATTTTGACGACAGATAAGGACTGCTTGGCCCACCTGGTCTGCCCATTTCCCTACCTACAGGATAGGCTGCAGATCCTGGATAACCAACAGCCTATTTCTTCCTACCCCCCACAAGAGTTGCCTTATGTCTGTCCCATGCATTCTTAAATTCTCCCACAGTTTTAGACCCCACAACCTCCTCAGGAAGGCTGTTCCATGCATCCACTACCCTCTCTGTGAAAAAATACTTCCTCACATTGCCCCTGAACCACACCCCCCCATCTTTAAATTGTGTCCCCTTGTTCTTGCACGTCTTTTTCTGAAAGATGCTACCCTCTTGGCCTTTGTTGATTCCACTGAGGTACTTAAAAGTTTCTATCATGTCCCCCCTCTCCATTTTTTCCTCAAAGGTATACATATTAAGCTCCTTTAGTCTCTCCTTGTACGGCTTCTCTTTCAGACCCTGCACCATTTTAGTTCCCCTCCTCTGGACTGCCTCTATCCTGTCTGTGTCCTTGCGGAGATGGGGTCTCCAGAACTGGACGCAGTACTCCAGATGGGGTCTCACCAACTGTCTGTACAGAGGGATAACAACTTCCTGTTTTCTGCTGGTGATGCCTCTCCTATGCATCCCAGTATACTAGCCCTCCCTATTGCCTTCTCACATTGCTTGCTAACCTTAAGGTCATCTGATATGATTACCCCCAGGTCCCTTTCCTTTTTTTGTTGTTGTTACTACCTCCCCCCCACTGTGTAATCTTCCCCTGGGTTCTTGTTTCCCAGGTGCATTATTTGGCACTTCTTTGCATTGAATACAAGCTGCCATACTTCTGACCATTCCTCCAACCTTGCCAAGTGCCCTTCGCATCCTTTCCACGCCTCCTTGTGCATCACCCCTGTTGCAAATCTTTGTGTCATCTGCAAAGAGGCATACTTTTCCTTCCAGTCTCTCTGCAATGTCACTTTTATAAAGACATTAAAAAGGACTGGACCCAGTACTGAACCCTGCGGTACCCCACTAGTAACCGCCCTTTCTTCAGAGTGGACTCCATTTACAATTACCTTCTGTGTCCTGTTGTCCAGCCAATGTTTTACCCAGGCTACCATCCTGGGACCCACTCCCAGGATGGTTAATTTGACTATTAATCTTTTGTATGGGACTGTGTCAAATGCCTTGCTAAAGTCTAGGTAGGCCATGTCCACAACCCTTCCCTGGTCTACTACTTGGTCACCCAGCACAGCAGTCCTGCAAAGTCTGTTTCAAAATAAAGATCTTACTCGAGAGGGCTCTTGCAGTAGGTAATTACATAGAGGACTATGGCGAAGCGGCAGGACCCCGCGGAAAAATTCTAGCTAGCAGTCCCTGGCGGAACCACCCCCGTCAGGTGACGGCGTCGAGCGGACGTCGGTATAAAGGCCGTCCCAGGCGCCACCCCCCCTCAGTTGTTTCCCATCGTCGGCTCGTGCAGCGCCTCGCGGTGAAGTTCACAACGCTCAGTCCTGTTACTTCGTCGGTTTTTCTGAAAAGTATCAGTATTTTGTATTTTCTTCAGGTGAACGTCGGTATATGTCGTCCCCTTCAAAAAATAAGTGCGACTCGTGCGGCGCCCAGTTGCCTCACAAAGACGGTCACTCCCTCTGCCTTTTTCTGTTTAGGCCCCGACCACGCGGTCGACAAGGGTCCGCACTGCCTACATTTTAACGCGGTCACCCGCAGACAACGCCAGCAGTCTCTAGAAGCCCATCTTCTCAAAAAGATGTCTGCGATGGAGAAGGAGTTGAAGAAGCTTGAGCAGGCGCCGACCTCCCCTGAAGGACACAAGAAGCTGGACAAAGAAAGGCGCCGGAGAAGGCCTCCTCCTTCTGCGACTCGCTGAGCCGCCAAGGTAACATTCCCCCGTGGATCGCCTTGACGGCAGCCTCAAGGCTTTGAGGAGGGCGTCACCGCCTGCCGGGTTCTCGAGTCGCCGGGCGCCTCTGAGGCGTGGAGGCTTCAGCCTCAGTACTGCCGCAGGCTTGCGCTCACGCTGGTGGGCGCCCCATAAGCCGGATGTCGGCTCGACGTCCGCCTGGATAAGTCTCTAAGACGCCCGACTTTCGGGGCAGTGCACGCAGCGCCCTCGACGGGCCTCTTCCCATCCTCTGCCCAGCTCAGACGATGGACCCTCGCTTGACGCCGGCTCCTTCAGCCCGCCGTTTCGCCCATAGAAACGACGCTCTGCCTTAACGCAGCGCCTGGGCTCGAACCTCACGGCAGGCCCTGCTACGCCTGTCGCCCCAGGTTCCCGCAGCTCGCTGCCGTCCGGGAGCCAGAGCCCCCGCCTGACTACGGAGATTTTCCCTCTGTCCCAGGGCGAGGCTCGGGATGCTGGTCCACCGTCTGATCCCCTTCCTTTAGAGCCGGATCTGACTCCGGCTCCAACACCGGCGGGAGATATTCCTCTCCCTCCGGGCCCTCCACCCCACGGGCCTATCCCGACTGATCCGCCTGTGGAGTCTCCGACTGGGCCGTCTGCTCCGGCAGCTTCTCCGGTACCTGGGTATCCGCCATCTTATCCGATGCCGGTTTACCCGGGTCCTCGGTATTCTGCGCCGCAGTACGACGCCACAGTACCCAGCGCCACAATACCCAGCTCTGGTATTCCCGCAGCCGGGTTACGGATACTCCCCTTACGGATTTCATCCGTACAACTTTCCCCCTCCTCCACCGCCCCCTAGGCCGCCGGTGGATCTCCAGGAGACTCTGGCCTCCTGGTGGACTGAGGCCAAGGCTCAGCGCACCTAGGAGGTTGAGAGCAGTCTTCCGGCGACGGTGCCACCCCCGGCTCCCATACGCCCCAGACGGCACACTCCCTCTTCGCCTCCGGATTCCAGAGCTCTTCCTCTGGATCCAGAGAGGGCAGGACACGCTGCTCATGGATCCCTATGAACCTGCCTCCTCCCTAGACGAGCTAGGGAGTCGTACTTGCCTTCAGATTCTTCCTCTTCTCTCTCTGACCTCGGATTTCTCCGATGGGTGTTCCGAGAAAGATGACGAGCCTGCGCTCTGTCCAGCTCCGGCCGAGGACTCCTCCGAAGTCTCCTTCCTTCACGGAGTTGCTCAGGAAGTCCACCAGTGGCGTTCCTTAGAACCAGATCCTCATCGGGTTAAACTCGCCGAACATCTGGACTTGCCCCTTACGGCCCCTACTCTAGTGCCACCCTGGATCGAGCCTCATGGCCACCTTGTTTCCACCATTTGGAAACAACCGTCGGCTTTAGCCCCATTTCCTCGGAAGTCCAATAGGCTATACCAGGCTCTGGAGGGTGTAGACTTTTTAGACTCTCACCCCGTGCAGACTCGGTTGTGATTAAGCGCCGCTCCGCCGGTCAGCACACCAAACATTTGAGCTCGTCTCCCCGGATAAGAATCCTCCTTCTGGATCAGTATGGAAGGAAGATCTATGCTTCTTCTACACTGGGGGTCAGGGCCCTTAATTTTGTAGCGCATATGGGGGATTACCAGAAGGCTGTCCTTACCCAGGCGGAATCCAAGATTGACTCCTTGCCTGACTCCCAGGTCAAGCAGGAGTTAGCCGACCTGGTCCGTTCTGCGTGTTCGGCCAGTCATCACATTCTGAGGACGACCTACGATGCAGTGGACACCGCTGGACGGAGCTCTGCGTTTGCCGTAAGTCTTCGGTGTCACGCATTTCTCCGTGTGTCAGGTCTGGTCCCGGAGGTGCAGTCAGCAATCCAAGAAGCACCTTTCAGGGGTTCTGTGCTTTTCGGTGGTGATGTCAAGGACATCATCACTGACTTGCAGGAGAAGGGGACGGCCCTTAAATCTGTTGATTCAATGTACTGCCCTCACAGCGCCGTCCCTTTCGCAGACGCAGCCAGCCTCAAGCGAAACCTCAAGGAAGGCGGGCCACAAAACGTCGGGCCCCCACAGCTGCCAGGTCCCTGCCACCCAAAAAAGCAGCGGGTGCCCCGGCTGCGGCGCTGCCTCACACCACCTGACTCCTTCCCTCTCACACCGCCTCTGCACGCCCCGGAGGAACCGGTAGGGAGATTCTCCCTACACCTTCCAGGTTGGGAGAGGATAACATCGGATTCATGGGTGCTTCAGATCATAGCAGAGGAGCACTCCACAAGAGTTTCTGCAGAAACCTCCACGTCACCCCCCTCTGAACTCCTCTTACTCAAGGGACCATCTTCCTTTGGTCAAGGAAGAAATTTCTGCTCTCCTCGTGAAGCAGGCTATAGAACCCGTCCCCCCTCACCTTCACGGGACAGGTTACTATTCACATTTTTTCCTTGTACCAAAGAAGACGGGAGATCTCAGACCCATTCTCGATCTCGGCTCCCTGAACCTTTATGTGGAATACAAGAGGTTCAGGATGCTCTCCCTTCAAACTCTCTTGCCCCTGCTTCAGCCGGGCCAATGGCGTTGTGCACTGGATATACAGTATGCGTACCTGCACATCCCCATTTGCCCTTCGCACCGAAAGTACCTCAGGTTTGCATTTCAGGGGGACCACTACCAATTCCGGGCGCCCCTTTGGTCTTTCCTTGGCTCCCTGAGTCTTTACCAAATGCCTGGCGGTGGTAGCGGCCCACCTCCGTACTTTGGTTGTTCAGGTTTTTCCCTACCTGGACGACTGGCTCCTGGCGGCCCCGTCCAGGCAGGAACTCCTGCATTTCCTCTCCCTCACCCAGCAGGTTTTCACTGGTCTGGGTATCACCATCAACCATTCCAAGTCTCATCTGGACCCTTCCCAGAGACTCCAGTTCATCGGGGCAATCCTAGATACGACAATGTGCAGGGTCTTCCTGCCTCCGGACAGGGGCCTCCCTCCAGTCCCAGATTTCTCTTCTATCGGAACGCAAGAAGGTTCCGGCGAGGTCGGTGCTCCGTCTCCTGGGGCTTATGGCGGCTGCCATCCCGGCGGTTCAGCGTGCGCGCCTCCACATGAGGATCTCTCAGTGGACTCTCCGCTCTCAGTGGGATCAACTTGTAGACGACGTAGATCATCTGGTACTGATGTCCTTGCCGATAAGAGACTTGCAATGGTGGATGGTTCGAGAGAACCTATTCTGAGGGGTCCCCTTTTTTCATCCTCCCCCTGCTCAGACTCTGACCACGGACGCTTCGGGCGAAGGTTGAGGAGCCCATCTGGGTTCTCACCGAACCCAGGGCTTATGGTCAAAATTGGAGCTAGCTCTCCATATCAATGTGCTCGAGCTTCGAGCAGTGCTGTGTGCGCTCCAGGCCCTTCACCAATACATCCTTCCCGGTCATCTAGCTGTCCAAACAGACATGTGCGTGGTGTGGTACATCAAGAAGCAGGGAGGGACTCTGTCCTACCCGCTGTGCAGGGAAGCGATGAGGGTTTGGAACTGGGCAACTCTTCACAACCTTCACCTCACGGCGATCCATGTTCCAGGAGTCAACAGTGTCCTGGCGGACAAGCTAAGTCGTTCTTCGGCTCTGCCATACGAGTGGGAACTGGACCAAAAAGTTCTAAAAAGCGTCTTCCAGACTTGGGGGACTCCACAGATAGACCTGTTCGCCGCCTCCGAAAACGCAAAGCTTCCAATTTTTTGCTCGCTCGCTGCAGGGTGAGTCGCTTTCTGGAGCGACGCTCTGTCTCTAAACTGGAAGGACAGATTCTTCTATGCTTTTCCCCCCCAATTCCTCTGGTCCCTCGTGTGCTGCAGAAACTGTCATTGGAAGTAGCGAGAAGGATTCTGATTGCTCCTTTCTGGCCCAGGCAAATCTGGTTCTCTCTTCTACAACAATACTCAAAGGTTCCTCCTCTTTCTCTTCCTTTATCTCGAGGATTGCTGACCCAGGATCAGGGGACCCTGGTCCATCCGGGACTCAAGTCTCTTCAGCTTCATGCATGGCTCCTGCAGACCTAGCCCAGTCTCGCTTTGGCATCTCTCCTAAGGTGGCTGAGATTCTGGTGGAGGCTAGAAAACCCTCCACTAGGTCCACCTACGCCATGAAATGGAAAAGATTTTCCATCTGGGCTGCCTCCAGGAACGTGAAGCCTTTCTCCTTTCCTGTGGCTGTTCTGCTTGATTATCTCCGTCATCTTTTCGACCTGGATCGCAGTCACTCCTCTTTGAAAGTCCACATGGCGGCTATTTCAGCCTACCATGTCCCTTTCGCTGATGAGGCTTTTGCCCAACTGGGGGTATCAAAGACCTTTCTCAGAGGGGTCCTTCATCTTAGACCACCTGTTCGACTCCAGCCCCCGGACTTGAACGTTGTTCTCGAAACTTACCCTTCCTCCCTTTGAGCCTGCGGCTTCCGCAGACTTGAAGTTCTTATTGTGGAAGACGCTATTCTTGGTGGCCATTACTTCTGCTTGCAGAATTTTCGAGCTCCAGGCCCTTATGTGCAAAATCCCTTATCTGATCTTTCACAAAGAAAGAGTAGCTCTTCGCATGAATCCTAAGTTTCTTCCAAAAGTGGTAGCAGAGTCTACCTTAAATCAGTCTATTGAACTTCCTGCTTTTTTCACGCAGTATTCCAACCAAGGAGAATTCTTGCTCCATACCATGGATGTCCACAGGATTCTGAGATACTACACCAATAGTACGAAGGATCTCAGAAAGACTGATCAGTTGTTCGTCTCTTTTGCTCACAAAAGGGAAGGCAATGCTGTCTCCAAGCAATGCCTATCAAAGTGGTTGGCTCATTGCATCACTTTGTTATGACAAGCACAAGACCCTTCCGGGTCAAATCAGAGGCCACTCTGCTCGAGGAGTGGCAGCCTCTGCGGCTTGTTTCAAGAATGTGTCTGCGGCAGACATCTGTGCTGCCGTCACTTGGACTTCTGTCCATACATTTACTAAACATTGCAGTTTGGACATTGCCTCTCGCGGTAGAGCAGGCTTCGGGTTAGCGGTCTTGCAGGACCTCCTTTCTTGAGGTTTTCAAGCTTTCTTACTACTACTTGGAGTAGTTCCTCCTACCGGTGCCTTTCATTTGTTCCAGACTGCTTGGGATTCTGTCCTATATGTAATTACCTACTGCAAGAGCCCTCTCGAAGTAAGATAATACAGTTACGTAAGAACTTACCGTAACAGTAGATCTTCGAGAGAGGCTCTTGCAGTAGGTAATACCTTCCCACCCTCCATCCCCCTAGGCTTTTTCAGCTTCTTTTCCATTGAGGGAAATATCTGCTTCTCTGTCGTCCGGGCCTGTGGTGGGAAAGAACTGGAAGGTGGGCGTCGGGGACCGCCCCTTTATACCGACGTCGTCTGATGCCGGTCACCTGACGTGGGGGTGGTCCCCGCCAGGGACTGCTAGCTAGAAATTTTTCCGTGGGGTCCTGCTGCCTGTCGACGTCTCTTATCTGCAGTTACCTACTGCAAGAGCCTCTCTCGAAGATCTACTGTTACGGTAAGTTCTTACGTAACTGTACTTTCTTTGCCCACTTCCAGTGGTACTGCTTGGTAGTCTGCATAAAGTTAGGAATATTCTGAGCATTACTAGGGTTGGAAGAAAAAATTACCATAGTAATCTTTCTTCCCAGTGATGCTCAGATATTCATAACTTCCCTCCCTACCTCCCCTTCAAGAACTTCAGCCTCTGCACTCCGCATGCTGGTGCCACCTTTATCATCGTACTCTCTTGGAGTGTTCCTTACCCTACACCTGTTAATAGTTGGGGTAAATCAGTTCATTGTGTTCTGCGTTTTTTAGGTGTTTTTTCTCTGGCATTTTGTTCTAACCTATTTGAATTTTTTCTCCAGTTTTTTTACTGTTTAAAATTTTTATATTATTGGGAAAATCCCAATTTTAATAAAATTATAGTACTATGTAATTCTGTGCCTACTTTCCAGGCTTTATTTACAAAATCTGAAGAGGTTTAGAACACAGGTATATAGTAGAGGCAGTGTTTGAAAGATGCTCATGTGCAAAGAGTTCCATCATTTGCATGTGTTCTATCTCTGGGCAGTCCAACCCTCCAGGCTTACTGCATAAAGTCATGAATTTCTGAGCATCACTGGGAAGAAAGATTACTGTGGTGAGTAATTTTTTTCTTAGCTGTCCTTCAGTTTGTTGCCGATGCTGGCAAAACACGTCCTCAGGTGCTCATATGAGACTGCAGACACTGCTGCCAGAGCAGCTACCATGGGGATATACCTCTGGCGCTACTCTTGGTTGAGGGTCTTGGGCTTCCAACAGGATTTGCAAGATGCTATCCTGAATGCCCCCTTTCAAGTATCAGTTCTTTTCGGCTAGGAGGCTGAAAAGATGATCTCAGGCTTGCAAGACTCCAGAAAAGCAGTTCCCGAAGTCCACAAGATGTACAAGTCGGAGCTAACCCCATCCAGATTGCCCTTTTGCATTCAACAATGCCAGCAGGGGAAACAACAGCGAAGAGGGGGATACAAAAGAAAAGGCACCCTTCTGTCATCAAGGGCACAGGGACCAAGGAAAACCAAAAATGCCAGAGCTCCCTTGCCCATTACAACAACTTCTGCATGACTCTCTGCCTGCCCCCCGCCCTGGCAGAGTTAGAGGGGGAGGCAGTAGGAGGGCGGTTCTCCCTTTACCTCACAGGTTGATCCAGCATTATGACAGATCAGTGGGTACTCCAAATTATAGAAAGGGGTTACACTCTGGAGTTCGCCCAAGTATCTCCAGACAACCCACAGATTTCCACCCATTGCTCCCCATCCCACGCTGGCCTTATTCGGCAGAAATCCAGACCCTCCTGAACAAAAGGGCAGTTTTAGGATCGTGGATATGTTGTTCATCCACACTCTTTGGCATGTCCCCTTCCACTTTAAATCTTGCCAGAAGTCTTCAAGCTGGCTTCACTCACTCATTCAGGTGGTATATACCTCGGCTCCACCCCATGACATCAGATTTTCCTTTCAGCTAGTAGATTCAGGTTGCCTTCCTCGTGTTCACTCGTTTTGTAGACCCTGGCTCAAAAACCTCTGGTTATTCCGAAAAAAAACGTTTTGTTCGCATTAGCGATTACGAATTTGTTTCCTTGATTATGGAAGACAAGTCTTACCCGTATTTTGTCGGTGCCTTTGTGGCCAGAAGATGTCATGCACTGATCCCTGCACCGTGTCATCAATGACCTGACACCTCGAAATCGATATCGCTTTCCATCCTAACGTCCTCGACGACCGTCTCGGACGCCTGAAGTTGGGGAAGCCGGAGAAACAGAACTCTCCGGTGAAATCCAAGGAGGCTCAGGAGGTTTCCGTGTCTGCGGGATCCGCCAAGCAATTGGAACACATGCAAGCATTTGAAGAGGAAGCGGCTCGGGCTGCAGAAACTACTCGGAGCTTCTTCGTTCCGCTCAACCTGGGCTCCACCTTCTCGGGTTCCTACTGAGAGTTGTGCCACTCTCTCCCGACCAAGGGAGAGGGTCCTGCAGGCATGCACTCCTCTCGATGCCGTAAGCAGGAGAAGGATCCGGGATCGTCTTTGTCCTGACTGAGATGCTCTTGGGAGCGTGGAGATGTCGGTCCCAGGAACATGCGGTCTCAACTTCAGTCGAGGTTGCTTCTACGGATGTTGGCTTTTCGGCTTCGCTGTCTGGTCATTCGACCGACGATGTAGAAATAGTCATCGATCCAATCGATACTTTATCGCCGACTCTGGTCGACAGTTCCTTCCATCGAACTCCAATTCTGACTTTCCCTGACGAGGAGACCCTGCCTGCTGGGACTTTCATTGCGGAAGTGGTTCCCGGCCCCGGGAAATCACCGGTCCCGCCGTTGTCTCCTGAGCGACTGAATCAGCCTGTCTGATGTCAATCGAGGTCTCAGACCCCCTCAACCGAAAAGCAGAGGAAGAGCCAGAAACGCTCTAAAAAGAGGCAACGCCCTCAGTCTTCCTCATCCTCCTCGTATGAGGAGAGGCTCTGGTGGAAACTCCATCGGCACTGTGAGGACCTCATGTGGCAACAGCTGATTTTGACCAAGCACAAGCAGACTCCGGCTTCCACCCCGGCCATTACTTACCTTCTGCCTCCTAGGCCGAAGCAGACTCCTTCAGAGCTGATCCAACTCTGTTCCCCCGCCCGTGGAGCTGTTGAAACCTCCAGCTTGGTCTAAAACGGTCTCCATCGATCGTGGTGGAACCACCACCCAAGCAGCCTGTGGGAGGGGCTCCTACCAAGGAAGATAGGGCTGACACCGGGCTCCCCCAGCACTTGTTGGTCACCCCAGACCACCCACGGCGGGTCAAAGGTGACCTGGACGGTCGACCATTATATCCGGACTCCTCGGATTTGGATGTCACCGGCCTGCATTCTCATCCCGGGGATGATGAATCAGCCGTTGGATTAGAGATGAAGGAAGGTCCCTCGTTTTTTTTAGGGCATTCTTCGCCTCATCTGAGTCCACAGGGATGCCCCTGGAGCCAATCCAGAAAAGGTGGAGTACCCTCTCACGGACATCCTCAAGAGAGGGGATACCCCGACGGAGGCCTTTCCTGTGGCCAAGGCCATTGGTGGCCCAGCCCTAGAACTCTGGCAGCGCCCTGCCTCTTGTCCAGCTCAGTCTGCCCACATGGCCCGCAGGTATGCGGTGCTCATGTGGTCCCTTGCGGGGTTCACAGAGCACCCCTCGGCTGAGAGCCTGGTGACCGCCTCTGTGTTCAGGCGTGTACTGGCAGTTCTGCTGATACTGACCGACCTGATAGAGAGTCCAAGCTTTTGGACCATTCAGCCAGGAAGGTCTATGCGGCTTCTTTCTTGGGCTTTCATCAGGCAAGTTCAGCCATCGTCATGGCACACTTCTCCCATGCCCTTCTAGGGTCTTTGGATGAAGTCCTCCCGCATCTCCTTGCGGACATGCAGACAATGGTCAAGCAGGTCCGGGACTAGGGACAAGCTGTTGCCAATCAGCAGCTTCAGACAGCCTTGGACATTGGGGATTCTTGTGCCCTTTCGATGGCAGCCGCAGTTGCCTCTCATCGCAGGGCTTGGCTGAGGCTTTCCTCCTTCCCGGCGGACACTTCCTAAGGACCGACCTGTTCGGCCCAGGAGTGGCTGGTCACTTTCAGCTTATTGAGCAGTCCATTGCCACCGTGGACGCTACTTCTGCCAAGGCTTCTTCAGGCAAGAACCAGCAGAAGAAAAAGAAGCCTTTTCGGCATTCTTTCCCTGCGGCTCAGCAGTCCTCTTTTTCAAGGGGGACAGCAGCATCAGCAGCAGTCTCAAGCCCGGGCCCTCCCAGGCCTGTAGAAGAGGCCAAGGTTCCGGTCCCGGATCCTCCTCCAAACGTGCTCAGTGACTGGGCGGGGGCTGCCAACCCCTCTCCTGTCACTCCAGCTCTGGATCCTCCTGTGGGGGGCCCACTTTGCCACTTCCTTTCCGCCTGGTCCACTGTCACCTCTGACAGGTGGGTTCTCAAAGTGGTCGGTCAGGGACTGCCTCTGGAATTCGAGCAGTACCCTCCAAGCTGAGCCTGTGCCCCTCGGGAGGAAAGAGTATCTGCTCAGACTCGGTTGTCTCTCCGAGACGACAGTGCTTAGCTCCTTCTCCAGGTTGTAGCTCCAGTGGTGGATCCTCCAGCAGACCCAGGCCTTGTCTCCAGGTACTTCCTGGTGCCCAAGCGGACGGGGGGGCTGGCACCCCATTCTAGATATGCACGACCTAAATCAATATCTCTGGTCACGCACCTTTCGGATGGTTACTCTGTCCCAAATCATACCATGCTTGGAGCGAAGCGTGGATCTTACTTCGAGTGGGAGCTCTTGCTGCAGGCACTGGGACCCTCCGGAAAACTTTTAAGCCAGCAGTACACAGCAGGGACTGACGTCGGCCCCGCCCCATCAGCCCTGGTACAAAAGGGGGCAGACCCAGCTCCACCTCAGTTCTTTTCCTGCCGTGTCCCGTGCACGGGGAGAAGTCTTCATTTTCCAGCTTGCCAGAAACGGCTAAATCTGTGTTTTCAACCCGTTTTGTACCATATGACGGTTTTTCTGTGTGTTCGACGGATGTCTTCGCCGTCATCTGTCTCTCCGGTGCCACACCAGAACAAGTGCGACTGTGGGAGGCAGATCCCTTCCAAGGATGGGCACAAGCGCTGCATCTTTTGCCTCGGGCCGGACCACGACTCCACAGCCTGCTCTGCCTGCCAGGCGTTCACCAGCTGGACCCGGATCCGACGTCTTAAGGCCCTGAAGGTGTTCCTTTTAGAGAAAAAGATGGATCTGTACTTCTCAGAGGGGAAGCACAAGGAGAAGACCAAGCACCACGTGATAGACCTAGTAGGTCCCAGCACCGGTCCTGTTCTCGCTCGCAGCCCTCTCCTAAGAAGGCCCTTATTTACCCGCACTGAGGCGAGCGTCCAAAATCCTCCCAGGCCAAGGCCGGCCCATCGGAGGAGAAGCTGGCTAAGCCTAAGGTAACCCTGCTAAGGGTTACCACCAAGCCCTTGGAGGTAAAAGCTTCGGCCACACATCTCAAGGCACTGGTGCCGCCTGCTAAAGGTGCACCTCCAGAGCGAGAAGGACTCTACGGCCTCCCGAGAAACCCGTAGTCTGTCCCACCTCCGCCCGGTTGAAAGAGGCGAAGGGGTGCGGGCACGCCACAGAAGAGCAGATGTCCCAGTCTCCTAAGTCCTCCCCTGGTTCCCAAGAGGGCTCTCTTCGCTGGCCGACATCCCGGTACTCCCTTCCAGGCCGAGCTGCTGAGATTTTCTCGAGGCGACGAGCTGCAGGAGTCGTTCTCCTTTTGGTGGGGACAAGTCCAGAAGTGGACCCTCTGCCGCCGGCCCAGACACCGGTACCGGACCAGGCGAGCAAACCACAGGCTGGAGGCGAGCCTTCCCCTGAGGAAGTCCCCAAGCGGCCGCTCGCCTCCACCCAAGGCTTGTTCCCGGCTCTCAGTACAGAGACCGCCGCAGGCGCTTCAAGGACTCTGGAGACCGTCGCCGGTCTAAGTTTACTTTTCGCAACCTACTCATTCCCTCTGGCTGGCGCTCCCGACATCCGGAGCCAGTCTTGGACTGACGTCGGTCCCCCAGCTGCTTCCACCGAGGGAGTCTGGTCACACAAGGAGAGGTCAGACTATTCCAGACCTAGTAGTCGATCCTCCTCTTCTTCATCGGCATCCTCTTCCTCTTTTGGGATCAGGCGGTCCCTGGGAGAGAGGGACCAGCCTCGCTCGCCTCCAGACGATCCAACCTTTGTGCACGTCATGAGGCATATACAGGCCTCCAGTGAGTGGGAAACGTAGGACCTGGATCTGAAACGCCGAAGGTTGGCCAAGTACCTGAGGCAAAAGGAGCCAAAACCATTGGTAGTTTCTCCTTTGGTGGACACATTCCAGGACCTCACCTGGTCGACCTGGAAGCGCCCAGCCTCCATCCTGGCTGTTCCCAAAAAATCGGACAGGCTGTATAAGGCTCAGAGGGCGGAAGCCTTTTTAGCTGAGAACCCTCAGGCGGAGTGTAGCGTTGTGAAAAAAAATTACAGTTCGTAAATTATCAATTACAGATGTTTAGAACGGAGACGAGACTGATGGAAGAATTTAATGATTATAACAATAATCACAGCGAGAGATTACAAGTGGTACATTCTTCAAAATAATAGTGTGTGCTGGCTTGCTTATATAGTGGAAGACAGCATCACCATTTCCTATGGTTTTCTATGATTGGTTTAAAACAAGCACAAACATCAACTTACAAGGCAGTACTCCTTTGGTATATGTATGAGCTCATCCTTGGTCAGCAGAAGTATAGATAGTGTACATTCTATTATTATATATGGCTAGCAACAGCTGTCACTACCAGTTACCAAAGTCCAGGAAGAAGAAATAGGTTTGGACTTAGGAATGTGCATACAAGCATTTTGGCCTGTCCTGATAAGAACAAACACTACAGATATCAGAAGGTAATTTGGACACTATCCTGTGTTCCTGTCTTGCAGACACATAAGACAACTGCTATTACTTGCATGGTCAGCACAAATGTCAAAAGGCACTTTAACATTGCAACTTGTGGCTTAGTTTGTCTTATGGCTTCACAAGTTTTATATGATCCAATTATATAGGTCAGCATTTCTTACACAGACACACAATATTTTAGACCAAATGAGGTTAGGCTAAAATATAGGGACAAACTTCTTTATCCCTTGTTACAAGCCCCCCTTGGCCCTATATTGCCTAATTATTTGTGCAACAATGTAACTCCTCGAAGCATGTACATCTCACTGCGTACTTTACGAATAGTAAGTCTTAAGCGACACAGGCCTATAATTACACTAAGACCACTTGCAACACAAGTAAAGCTTTAAAAGACAGGACTCCTAAGGGTCCCCCTGCATAGCTATAAATCAAGTGCTCATTATCACTCTCACTGAGCAATTTATTTACAACTGCTTGTGCAGTTGTAAATGGGCAGTATTTTGGATTTGTATCAAATGAGTATCTTTTCGATTTAAAAGTGACTGCACGTTAAGAGACAGGAGAGGTATCAGAGCTCCAAATGGTGGCGCATACTTGTTAATATCATGTGCCTTTGTTAGTATTAAACTGATCTTGGTACCCCGTAATGGTCTCAAGGTCTGCCCTATTCCATATGCTCATTTCTGATCCAAAAAGTCCAGCCAGATCTCCCCACAAATCTCGTTTTTTTTTCTAGTATTACTAACCCTTTCTTTACTAATAAGAGGGGCCATTATACACTCTGTTTTAGCGTGTAAGGCGCTTAACATGTCAATCAGCATAGTGGCATAAAACTTTGACACACCAGTGTCTGCACAACTACTGTTAACATTTATATTCCAACCAGAAAAATCTAAGTTTATATGCACTCTACTGTACTTTACATTATTTACAAGCATTTGATCAATAGGTGTTGATGTAAGTCCACTCTCTGGCCCTGTTGTCACATTTGGGCATTCGGTTGGTGTTACAGTTAAGTATATGGCATCTGAGACTGCAAAATGTAATGAGTTGTTTACACTAGCATAGTTACAAACACTACTATCACCCCAAAGACAGTAGGACAGAGTTAACACATAAACACCATTGCCCTTTGGTGTGGCCCTGTTTATAACAAGAGACCCATTTTTCTGTTTCCAATCCATGTAGCTTTGCTGTGATCCAGTCTCGAGCTCTCATGCACAGCTGGACCAGCTGTTAAGTATGTCCACACACCAATTTGTAGATATGAAAGTACGGTTGGTTTTAGTCCAGGTGGCTTTCCGTGCCCGCGTCGTGTAGGTGTTTGTATCAACAGGGTCCCAGTTCCAACTGTTTAACAGTGTAATGGACTGTTCATACTCACACTTGACATTAGTCTGTTCCACATTAATGTGCAGAAAGTCTTATGGCTGCCACCAAGCCGGTGATAATGATGTCTTGGGTCTTCATGGCTATAAACATCAAGTGTAGTATTTAATTTTCAACCAGCTTTGTTTGACACTTTTTTACACCAATCAACATGTACCCAGAATTCTTGTTTCCTATACCTCTCAGCTTCTTCCGTATGCCCAGTTTTTTCGGCATATTCCCTTTTTAATCTATGTTTTAGCCATTTGGAGTCTAACATTAGATACTGCTCTTGTTGATGGGTTGCAGCTGACATGGCTCCCCCAGCTGCGGTCATTCCCAGTGTGCTTACAGGTGCCATTTGAATGGTTACTGTCCCACCCCTTTTTCCAGTAAGAAGCTCATCTAACTCAACTTGTTTTTCCTGTAACTCCTGGATCTTACTTGCAGCATCCTGGAGCTCAGTGTACAGGCGCCTAGTCTCACTGGCATGCTCTTGTGACTGTTGGTCTAACTTAATTTGTAATAGGGCATTATTTCTGTCTTAACAGACACAAATCCCCTTGTGCTTTTATTAGCTGTTCCCTAAAATTAATACACTGCTGTTCTAACTCTTGGTGTTGATCTATTGGGACGCTATCTTTATACTTTGATGTTAATTCTTGTTGTTGTTGTTGCAACTTAGCATTTTGATCCCTTTCATCCCTCAACTGAGCCGTTTCTTTATTTCGGCGACACACAATAGTCTGATTATACTGCCACAGCCTTTGCAATGCATTTGCAAAGATTTCCTTTTCATTTTTTACTCCCTCATTACGAAGGGACACTTGCCGAGTAAAATACAATTGTACCTGTTGGTTATCAGGCACTGGTTCGTATGCTTCCCCCTTTAGGTGTTTTCCTAGAATACTGCCTATTATTGTTTCCATACTCATTTTTTATCTTCTTGCCTGCTTAGCCTCCACAGCCAAGGCGCACCCGTGCACTGGTGCCTGGTCCGTTATCTCGTCTTGTGACTCCCTTGTGTGAGGTCCGGCTTGCAAGTCCCAGCACCTTCACTTACCTACTCTGCCCCATGAGTTCCTACAGAGTTAAGCATTACTTTTTATTTAAAGCAATTTGAGAAGCATACAAAGCATACATCACCTGATTGTCAAGTGGCTGTGGCTGTCTGTGTACCTTCTTCTCTCGCTTTGAGCCAGCAGCACACGTCTCCGAGCGTCGTCACCTTGTTATTGGGGCTCGCAGACTAACCGACCAGTAGTTAGGCGGCCTCCCCACATGCAGCACCAGCGATCCGAGTCTTTAAGGCACCAATTGTAGCGTTGGGAAAAAAATTACAGTTAGTAAATTATCAATTACAGATACTTAGAAAGGAGACGAACGGAGACGAGACTGATGGCGGAAGAATTTAATGATTATAACAATCACAGCGAGAGATTACAAGTGGTACATTCTTCAAAATAACTGTGTGCTGGCTTGCTTATATAGTGGAAGACAGCATCACCATTTCCTATGGTTTTCTATGATTGGTTTAAAGCGAGCACAAACATCAACTTACAAGGCAATACTCCTTTGGTATATGTATGAGCTCATCCTTGGTTAGCACAAGTATAGATAGTGTACATTCTATTATTATATATGGCTAGCAACAGCTGTCAATACCAGTTAGCAAAGTCCAGGAGGAAGAAATAGGTTTGGACTTAGGAATGTGCATACCAGCATTTTGGCATGTCCTGATAAGAACAAACACTACAGATAGTCAGAAGGGTAATTTAGACACTATCCTGTGTTCCTGTCTTGCAGACACATAAGACAACTGTTTGCTATTACTTACATGGTCAACACAAGTGTCAAAAGGCACTTTAATATTGCAACTTGTGGCTTAGTTTGTCTTGTAGCTTCACAAGTTTTATATGATCCAGTTATATAGGTCAACATTTGTTACACAGACACATAATATTTTAGACCAAATGAAGTTAGGCTGAAATATAGGGACAAACTTCTTTATCCCTTGTTACACGAAGTCTTCGCTCATTATGGCTGCCCATGACAAGTCCAGGCAGCCGAAGAACCTTAGCTCGCAGCCTCCTGATCCGGAGTCTCGATATTTGGACCAGGTGGGCAAGAAGGTTTACTCTGCCTTCACCTGCTCCATCCGGTGCCTCAACTTCCTGACGCATATGGTCCAGTACCAGAATGCTCTATGGGAAAGGGGACAAGAGCTACTCCGAGCCATGCCAGATTCCGAGCTGAAGACGGAGCTTCTGGACATTCTTAATTACTCTGTCCCAAATCATGCCCTGCTTGGCGCGAAACGTGGTTCTGTTCACTGGATCTGCAGGACACGTTCTTTCACGTACCAATCCGTCCGTCCCATCAGCGGTTCCTCCGCTTCAGGGTCGAAGGGACCCTGTACGAGTTCCGAGCCATGCTGTTAGGCCTGTCATCGGCCCCATGGGTCTTCACCAAATGCATTGCAGTGGTAGCAGCCCATCTCAGGCGGGGAAGGGGCACAGGATTTATCTTTATCTTGACAATTGGTTCTTAGCAGGTTCCACCCAACAAGAGGCGGAAAGGGCCAGGGACCTGGCCCTCCAGACCTGCCCCCAACTCGGCCTCCTGATCAACGAGGCCAAGTTGGAACTCGTGCCTTCTCAGGTGATGGGCTTCATCGGGGCAGAGCTCAACTCTTGTCAAGCCAGAGCTTGGCTTCCGGCAGACAGGGTGGAGGTTCTCTCCTTTGGCCAGTCATTTCCGGTTGGGCACTTGTGCCCTGCCTGGGACTTTCTGCACCTTCTGGGTTACATGGCGGTGTGCACCTCAGTGGTCTGTTGGGCCCGGTTGCACATGCTCTCCCTCCAGTGGGAGCTGGCCGCTTGGTGGACTCAGCGCCACAGTCATTTCGACCAGCTGATCGCTGTAACCCAGAAGATGTGGTGTGTCTCTCTGCTGGTGGACCGCCCCAGACCGGTTGCAAGAAGGGATTCCATTTGTCCGCCCCGAGCCGACAGTCGTCCTTAAAACCAATGCCTCTCTCATGAACTGGGGAGCCCACATGGGGGACAAAAGAGCCCACGGGCTCTGGACCCCCGAGGAGTCCCGATCCCACATCAACCTGTTGGAGCTCAGAGCAGTCAGACTGGCACTGTCAGCTTTTGCTCCTCAGCTCTGGGGTCAAGTGGTTCAAGTCCAGATGGATAATACCACGACCATGTACTACTTCAACAAACGGGGCGGCACACACTCCCGACTGCTGTACAGGGAGGCGCTCCACATCTGGACCCTCGTGAGCTGATTGGAGGCGGATCTTTTAGCCATCCATGTGGCAGGAACCTCAAACCATTTGGCAGATGCTCTCAGCTGCTTAGGCGAGACATCCCACAAGTGGTCTCCTTCCAGAGGTAGCTTACAGCCTGTTCTAGGGACATGGATATGTTCATCCACACTGTCTGGCAGGTATCCTTGCCGCTTTAAATCTTGCCAGAAGGTCTTCAAGCTGGCTCCTCCCACCCACCCGGGTGGTAAAGCTCTCTGCTCCGCCCCATGACGCCAGATCTTCCTTACCGCTTGGAAGCTCAGGTTCCCTCCTTAACGCTCTGCGTATAAGACTAGTTCCTAATTCTTTGAATTTTCGAAATTAAAAAGTTTTGCTAAAAAGACTTCGGTCTTCTCTCCCTCGCGGCTGCGATGGACCAATCGACTCGGTTTCGGAGATGCCCTGCGGCAGAAAATGTCTCGGACGGATCCGCACTCCGTGCGTCTACTGCTTGGGCCTTGAGCCGCGACCCGCGGGCCTGCGACCTGTGCTCTTCGCTTGCCGGCCTCGTCCTCGAAGACCGTGCTGCCCGTTTACAACTGGGGCGTCCCGAGAAGAGACTTCTTCCGGTTAAGTCAAAAGAGGCCCGGTCGGCGGTGTCCGGCGGCGGGCTCGGCGGATCAGCTCGAGCAGATGATCACCCTCGAAGAGGAGGCGGCGCGGCATTTGTCCCACTATCTCTCGGTGCCTCTTATTCGGCTTCTTTTAAGGAGCTTTGTCTGACCCTCTCGACAAAAGGTGAGGGTCCAACTTCTTCTGGACCGTTTTCTCGGTCCAAAAAGAGAGACAAGGGTAAGTCTCACCGTCGACGCTCTTGGGAGGGAAAGATCCCTCTCCCCGAGTTGTCGGCCGTCTACTTCGGTCGACCCCTCGGCTTCGGCCACTGGTTTCACGATGTCCCCGTCAGGCCAGTTGACCGAGACTCCCATCGACACGGTCGAGATTTTTCTCGACCCGTTGGACGGGTTGTTGGCTGGAGAAGCCGAGAATCCCTCCCGGTTCCCCGGTGGAGTTGAGGATCCCGCTGGCTCGGCTGTGCCTCCGGTGCCCTGGAGCCTTGTTGAATCGTCCGAACCGGGAGGGGAGGCTTTCCGCACACCTCCCGCACTATCCTTGGCCTATCCGAGGTTCTCGGTCTCAGGCGTCTTGGCGGTCCAGCCGATCCCGCTGTCGCAGGCGGTCTCGGCACCGCTGCAGCGACGCCGCTCGTCCTCTTCCTCCTCCTGCGGGCGAGGAGAGCTTCGCAAAGTTGCGTCGGAGATATGAGAACTCATGTGGCAGCTCCTTCTGACGGGAGAATAAGCCGATGCCGTTGTCTTCCCGGCCATTAAGTGGCTGTCACTGGGCGGCGAAACAACCTCGTTCTAGCCGAGGGCCTGTCTCCCAGGCCGGTTGTTCGCCAATTCCAGTTGCCCCACCGATTCTGGTGGAACCTCCGCCCACAACCGTTAGTTGGGCTCAACCAAAATTCTCGGTCGGCTCGGGGACTGCCCCATAGGCTGTCTGTCACCCTCACTCCCGATAGACCTCGGCAGGTGGAGGGTGGCCTGAGGCAGCTCTTTGAGGACTCTTCAGAGTCTGAGGATGATTCTTCCCTTTTCTCCAAGTGAGTGGACTTGGAGTCCTCAGGAGGACAGTTGGTGGACGATAGCCCTTCGTCCTTCCTAGGATTGCTTTGGCTCATCTCGGAGTCCACCGGGATGAAGCTCGAACCAGTTTCTAAACGGGCCCGCTATCCCCTCACGGAGATTCTGGACCGAGGGGATTCTCCTATGGAGGCCTTTCCGATGGCCGAGGCCATAGTGAGTCCGGCCTTGGAGCTCTGGCAGCGCCCCGCTTCCTGTCCTGCACCTTTGGCCAGGATGGCCAGGAAGTATGCGGTTCCTACGGGTTCCCTGTCCGGTTTTTCGGAACACCCCTCGGTGGAGGGGTTGGTTACCGACAGCGTTTTCCGGCGTGCCGGGAACGCTAGGGATGTGGACAAACCTCCGACAAGGAATCAAGAAATTGGACTATGCTGGTGAAAGTCTATGCCGCCCCTCCTCGCTCGCCCAGGCCAGTTCGCCGCCCTCATGGCACAATTCTTCTCATGCCCTGTTGGCCCTGGATGAGGTCATCCCTCATCTTCCCGCGGATCTGCAGACCACGGTCAGGCAGGTGCGGGACCAGGGCAGTGGCCAAGCAGCAGCTCCAGACTGCTTTAGACATCGGGGACTTGTGTGCCAGGTCTGTGGCGGCCGCAGTGGCTATGCGTTGTCTGGCTTGGCTGAGGATATCCACCTTTACTCCGGATACCCAGCACAAGTTGGCGGATGTTCCCTTTTTGGGGACTGACCTCTTCGGCCCTGGGGTGGAAGGTCACCTGCAGAGGATCAAGAAGTCCAATGCTACTTGGACTCGGTCCTTCCGCCAGAAGGACAAAGGTCGCAAACCACAGCCTAAGCCTCTTTCGCTCTCAGCGCCCGCGGATCCGCCCAGCAACGCCAGGCTAGCAGGCTCGGCTTGGCATCCCAAACCCAAGCCGGAGCTTCCTCCAACAGGAAGCAGGGAGGTAAAGGCCCAGGGGGTCCCTCGGCCAGTTCCTCCTCCAAGCCTGCCCAGTGACGGGCTGAGGGGTGTCGCCCCCAACCCCGTCACCTCACCCCAGGTTCCCCCCGTGGGGGGACGGCCCCGGCACTTCCTTTCTGCCTGGTCCGTTATTACCACAGACAAGTGGGTACTGGAGGTGGTGGGAAAAGGCCTGCCTCTAGAATTCGAGCAGGTCGCACCTCGGAGTCTGCAGCCTCACTGTCTGCTCGTCGGGCCGACATCGCTCTCCTCCTCCAAAAGGAGGTTATCAGGGAGGTGGCGGACCCTCCCTCAGACCCGGGGTTTGTGTCCAGGTACTTCCTGGTTCCGAAACGGACGGGGGGCTGGCGCCCCATTCTCAACCTTCACGACCTGAACAAGTTCCTAAGGTCTCGAATCTTCAGGATGGTCACTCTGGCTCAGATGATGCCATACCATCCTGGAACACGGCATGTGGTTCTGCTCTCTGGACCTGCAGGGCCCAGCGTTCTTTCACGTCCTATCCGTCCGTCACACGGAGGTTCCAAGCTTTCGGCGGAGGGTCCCTCTTCGAGTTCGAGCCATGCCCTTGACCTGTCTCCAGCTCCCAGGGTCTTCAAATGCATTGCAGTGGTGACAGCTTTCCTGCGGCGCCGAGGAGTCCGGGTGTACCCTTACCTGGACGATTTGGCTGATAGCAGCCCCCTTCAGGTTTGCTCTCAAGTCGGCCTTCTCATCAACGAGGCCAAGTCGGAACTCGAGCGGAAGCAGGTGATTCTGTTTATCGGGGCAGAGCTCGACTCTCTTCGAGCCAGAGCACGGCTCCCGGCGGACAGGGCCGAGGTTCTTTCCTCCTTTGCCCAGTCATTTCTGGTTGGGCAGTCGCGCCCTGCCCGGGACTTCCTGCGCCTCCTGGGTCTCATGGTGGCCTGTACCAGCATGGTCCGTTGGGCACGCTGGCACATGCACCCCCTTCAGTGGGGACTGGCCAGCCAGTGGTCACAACGCTGCGATCCATTGGACTAGCTAGTGATGGTGACCCAGGAGATGTGGAACGCTCTCCGGTGGTGGACCGTTCCATCTCATCTGCAGGAGGGCATCCTCCCGTTTGTCCGCCCCGAACCGACGGTCTCTCTATCGACCGATGCCTCTCTGATGGGTTGGGGTGCCCATCTGGGGGAACACTGAGCGCACGGCCTCTGGTCCCCGTGGGAGTCCCAATGCCACATCAACCTGCTGGAGCTCCGAGCGGTCCGCCTAGCTCTCACCGCCTTTGCTCAGTTTCTCCGGGGTCAAGTGGTCAGAGTCCAGGCGGACATACCACGACCATGTACTACCTAAACCGCCAGGGCGGGGCCAGCGTTCCATGCTTCTATGCAGGGAAGCTCTCCGCATTTGGTCACTTGTGCGCAGCCTGGAGGCGGATCTCCTAGCCATTCATGTGGCAGGAGCCTCCAACACCTTGGCTGATGCCCTGAGCCGGATAGGGGCTGCATCTCACGAGTGGTCTCTCCTGCCGGTGGTAGTACAAGATCTGTTGTCCCATTGGGGCACACCTCAGGTGGACCCGTTTGCTTCCAGGGAGAACGCGAAGCTAAGGCTGTTTCATACCCCGCCCCTCAGCAGGAGCTTGCTGCAGGGGATGCCTTCGAGGCGGGACCCCGGGCCTCTTCTCTTCCCCTTCTCTTGATTCACAAGGTGCTTCTCAGCAAGGAGGGACAAGGCGCAGGTGATTCTGATAGCCCCAGACTGGCCCCGTCAGTTCTGGTACCCAGATCTCCTCAGCCTCAGCTCCAGGCTCCCGAGGCAGCTTCCAGCTAGCCCGGACCTGCTCTCAGTCAATCAAGGGAAGGTGTTCCATCCGGACCTTCAATCCCTGCACCTGACGGCCTGGTTCCTGAGCGGCTAGAGTTCCAGGCCTTGGGTCTTTCCGACGAGGTCCTCAGTGTAGTTGAGGTGTCCCATAAGGAGTCGACCAGGAAATGCTATGCCTTCAAATGGAAAAGATTTTCCATTTGGTGTCAGGGGCAAGGGCTTGGACCCTTCCTCCTGTCCTTTGGCAAGCATCTTGGACTATTTATAGTCCCTTTCGTCAGGGCTTAGGTGACGATGACCCTAGGGTACCTGGCAACCATCTGCCTTACAGGCGCGGGCAGGGGAGCAATCGCTGTATGCAGGAGAAGGTGGTCTGGTGCTTTTCAAACGCCTTGATACATTTCCTCCGCGGCAGAACCTCCACCTCCGTGGATTTACTGCTGGTACTGGCAAAGCTCATGAGCAAGCCATTCGAACCAATGCACAGGTGTGAACTCACCTGTCGTGGAAGACCGCCTTCTTGGTGGCTATCCGTCAGCCAGAAGGATGGGAGAACCCAGGCTCTGCAGCCGGAGTCTCCTTACCTGGTCTTCCACAGGGATAAGGTTGTCCTACGCCTCCACCTGGAAATTCCTTCCGAAGGTGGTGTCGGAGTTTCACCTTAACCAGGTGTTGACTCTGCTGGTGTTATACCCCAATCACACCTCGGAGGCCGAATACAGGCTCCATACTTTTGATCCTAGAAGGGCGCTCGCGTATTATAAGGAGTGCACAGCTGAAATTCGGGGAGAGGTTCGCCAGATGTTTGTCACCTACACTGAAGCCACACCTGGCAGACCTGCAGCCAAGCGGACGATAAGCAGGTGGGTCACCTCCTGCATAGATCTCTGCTATAAGTCGGCGGGCATGGAGCTCCCAGAGGATAAGAGCTCATTCTACCCGCCATACTGCTGCATCGGTGGCTGCTTCAGGGCGTCCCTATCCAGGATATCTGCAGGGCTGCTACCTGGAAGTCAGCACACACCTTCATCACCCATTACCACATCGACCTTGAGTCACGCCGGGATGCTGGTTTTGGGGCCTCGGTTCTCCAGTCTCTATTCCCTAAGTAGGGGGTGTGCGCCTTGCCTCCCTCCTCCCGGAGAACTGCTAGGAGTCTGCCAGTGTGGATGAACAACATATCCATGTCCCTAGAAATACAGGTTACTCACCTGTAACAGGAGTTCTAGGAATGGTATATGTTGTTCAACCACAACCCACCCGACCTCCCCGGCTTCGACGCACAACTGAGCTTCCAGCAGGCCAGATCTGGCGTCATGGGGTGGAGCCGAGAGTTTTACCACCTGGGTGGGTGGGAGGGAGGGAGGAGCCAGCTTGAAGACCTTCCGGCAAGATTTAAAGCAGCAAGGATACCTGCCAGACAGTGTGGATGAACAACATATACCATTCCTAGAACTCCTGTTATAGGTGAGTAACCTGTATTTCTCCTACTGGGGCAAACCGATGGTGGACCGGTTTGCCTCCAGGGACAACACCAAGCTGATGCTGTTCCATGACCGCCCCCCTCTTAGCAGGGCTCGCTGCAAGGGGTTGCTTTCTCGAGGCCGTGGACCCCAGGCTTCCTCTACGCCTTCCCTCCATTTCCCTTGATCCACAAGGTGCTTCTGAAGATGAGGGACTAGGCGAAGGTGATCTGGTAGCCCCAGACTGGCCGTGCCTGTTCTGGTATCCAGATCTCGTCAGCCTCAGCTGCAGGCCCCTGGAGCAGCTTCCAGCACGCCTGGACCGGATATCTCTCAATCAGGGAAGGTATTCCATCCGGACCTTCAGTCCCTGCACCCCACAGCCTGGTACCTGAGCGGCTAGAGTTCCAGACTTTGGGTCTTTCCGACTATGTCTACACCGGGGTGTAGGCATCAGAAGGGAATTGACCAGGAAATAGAACTACTTCAAATGGATAAGGTTTTCCATTTGGTGTTGGGGCAAGGGCCTGGACCCTTTGTCCTGTCCAGTGGCTAACATTCTTGACTACCTTTGGTCTCTCTCCAAAGGGGTCTATGGTCATCGACAGTGCACCTGGCAGCCATCTCTGCTTACCGGGTGTGGGCCGGTCAGCCAACGTTGGCGCAGGAGAGAGTGGTCGGGCGTTTTTTCAAAGGCCTGGATCACATATCCCTTCCGGTGTGTGAACCTCCACCTTCGTGGGATCTTCTGGTACTGGCAAAGCTCATGGGCATGCCATTCGAACCAGTGCCTAAGTGCGCCTTGTCACACTTGTGGAAGATGGCCTTCTGGTGACCATCGCATCTCTCTGAAGGACAGGGGCGCTCCAGGTGCTTTTGGTGGACTCCCCTTATCTGTTCTTCCACATGGACAAGGTTGTTCGACGCCCCCACCCGAAATTCCTTCCTGAGGTGGTGTCAGAGTTTTACATTAGCCAGGTTTTAACTTTGCTGGTTTACTTCCCCAACTACACCTTGGACGCAGAGTACAGGCTCCATACCTTGGATCCGAGACGTGCTCTCTCCTTTTATAAGGAGAGGACGGTGGAAATTCGGGGAGAGGTTCGCCAGCTGTTTGTGACCTACGCTGAAGCCACTTCTGGCAGACCTGCAGCAAAGTGGACAATTGCAAGATGGATTACATCATGCATTAGTCTGTTATCTTTTGGTGGACAAGGAGCCTCCCAGAGGGATAAGAGCTCATTCTACCTGCCATACCGCTGTATCGGTGGCTGCTTCCAGGGACATCCCTATCCAGGAAATCTACTAGGCTGCTACCTGGAAGTCAAACACCTTCATCACCCAGTAGCAGATTGACCTTGAGTTACTGGTTTTGGGGCCTGTTCTCCGATCTCTGTTCCCTAAGTAGGGGGTGTGCGCCTTGCCTCTCTCCTCCTGGAGAACTGCTAGGAGTCTACTAAAGAGAGTGGATGAACAACGTATCTATGATCCTAGAAGAACAGGTTACTCATCTGTAATAGAAGTTCTAGGAGTGGTATATATATTATTAAATCCACGGACCCACCCAGCCTCCCCAGCTGTGGATGCAAAACTTGGCCTCCAGCTGGCTAAGATCTGCGTCCGGAAGTAAGCCGAGGTATATACCACCCGGTGGGTGGGAGGAGCCAGCTTGAAGACTTCCGGCAAGATTTAAACTGGAAGGGGACATGCCAAAGTGTGTGGATGAACAACATATACCACTCCTAGAACTACTGTTACAGGTGAGTAACCTGTTTTTCTGCTAGTTTCACAGAGTCTTAGGAAGGGGGTTATTGCTCCCATTTCTTGGCTCCAAAAAAGGCAGGGAACCTTCATCCCGTCCTGAACCTACGTCAGTTAAACAATTTTATTGAATACAAAAGGTTCCAGATGGTGACACTGCCAGGATTGCTGCCCATGCTCCATCAAGGGGACTGGCTCTGCTCCCTGGACATGCAGGATGCATACATGCGCATAAAAATCCTGCCGTCCCACAGAAGGTACCTTCACTTTACCTTCCAGGGTGAGCATTATCAGTTTCTAGCACTGCCATTCGGTCTCTCCTTGGCACCTCAGGTATTCACCAAGTGTCTGGCGGTGGTGGCAGCAGCTCTAAGGAGGCTTGGACACTACATCTACCCCTACCTCGATGACTGGCTTCTGACAGCTCCCACAAGGGACCTGCTGCGTTACACACTGGAAAGTACTTTCCTATTGTTCCAAGCCCTGGGGATCACCTTGAATCTTCCCAAGTCATCCCCCTAGCCCAGTCAGAGATTGCAGTACATAGGGGCCGTCTTGGACACCGTCCAGGGGAGGGCCTTCTTCCCCTCGGACAGGGCAGATTGCCTGTGGGCGCTGGCTTGAAAAATCACCTCAGGCCAGATTTTAGCCAGAATGCTTCTGCAAGTTCTAGGCCACATGGCAGCTGCCATTGCGACAGTGCCCTTAGCTCGTCTTCACATGAGTGCTTCAGTGGAACCTTGGGGTACACTGGGATCAGCGTTTGGACGATCTTGAACAGCAAGTTCGAATCTTAAGTGCAGTGCGTTAGATTTTGGAATGGTGTCTCGCCCCCTCCCGACTAGAGACCGGGACTCCCTTCCGAAGTGTGTTCCTTTGTGTTTTTGGGGGGGGGGTCTTCTATGTTTTCTGGTTTTTGATTCAAATAAATTGAATTTGAGGAAATTTGAGAGCTCTATTTTTGCCCCATTTGCAGTGGGTGGTGCTTGAGTTTTTCTCAGTGATCCCTTTCAAAGTCCCAGTCTTCAGCAAATCCTAACAGATGCCTCAGGACTGGGGTGGGGTGCGCATTTCAAAGAAAATCGGACGAACAGGACGTGGACTGCTTTGGAATGCAGCCTCCACATCAACATGTTGAGAAAGGAGAGCCATTCTGTACACCTTACAGGCATTTCAGATGGACCTTCTCCCAGGCCCCTTATTGATCCAGATAGACATGGTGGTCTTTTACATCAACAAGCAAGGGAAGGGGTCAGTCACTCCTATCCCCTTTGCAGAGGCGCCATGAGAGTCTGGTTCTGGGCAGTGGAGCACAATCAGGAACTCGCAGCGGTTCACGTTCCATGGGTACAAAGCACGTTGGCCGACAGCCTAAGCCACTCTCTGTCTCAGGCCCACGAATGGGAACTACTACAGGTAGTAGTAGACAATCTACCCAAAAGATGGGGACTTCCAGAACTGGACCTTTTTGCATCCCCACTTTGCGTCAAACTGCCCATTTTCTGCTCGCTAGGTACAGGGCCTAGTGTTTTCTGGCGAGACGCATTGTCCCTCTTTTGAACAGAGAGGTTTCTTTATGCCTTCCCTCCTCACTACCTCCGAGAATACTGCTCAAACTTCAAGCGGAACGAGCAAGCATGATTCTCATAGCACCGTTCTGGCCTCTGTAGATTAGGTTCCCATTGCTCCAGCAATTGGCAATGGAACCTCAGATTCCTCTGCCCCTGTCTTGTACATCCGAATCTCAAGTCTCTGCACCTGCATGCATGGCTCCTGCAGACTTAGGGACTGGTACGGGGCATCAGTAGGGGTAGCGGAGGTCCTAGTGACTGCGAGAAACCCTCAACCAGGGCCACCTATGCCATGAAATGAAAGGGCTTGTGCCCGTCGTCTGGACCTGTTCACCTGTCTGGTGAATTTGGTCCTGGAGTATCTCATTTATTTGAGTTTTGGTGACCAGGTAAGTACGCTGAGACAATTGTAATCTCTCTTTCAGGGTTGACTCTGGGTCAAGATGCATTATACAGAGAGTGTGCAAATAATACAGGAGAGCAAATACAAGTATGCAAACCATAGAACATTCAGCATAGGCATATATGTAGCAAGAAGACTAAGCAAGATAAGTACACATCTCACTTTGTGGGGGAGCTCTTGCAGCAGGTAATACCATTAGGACTAAGGCCGCCAGGCGTAGGACCCTTAAAAAATTTTTCTAGCTAGCACGGCTCACAGATCGGCATAAATGGCGATCCTCTGTGCCACCTCCTCAGTTCTTTTCCCTCGGTGACCTGCAAACATCTGATCTACGGTTGCCATAGTTGCAGATGACTGCCTTTTTCTTGCACATCGCGCCATATTTTTCCTCAAAAACTACTGTTTTTTTCTACACCTTTTTCAGTCACAGTTTAATATCTTCATAGTCTCGGTGGCGAAAATTGAAGTGTCCGTTCGGGAAGCAGATTCCGCCAAAAGACGGCCCTTCTCAATCAATCAGAATCTTTATTTGTCCAGGTGGGCACCATTGAGCAAGGCTCATTTGCAAGGTGGACCTGGTCATGACCTTCTGCATGCCTGATCTGCCTAAGCCCAGACCACTGGCCGGACGATTGCCCGCACTTAATAAAATTCAACAAGACCAGGATTTGCCACGCCAACACTGTAAAGGCCTACCTTTTCGAGCAGCAAGTAGCCGCCTTGCAGAAGGCCCCATCGGGACACAGTTCGTTGTCCTCTTCCACCAAGGAGTCTCCGCCCCCCCACCCCACACACACACACCAAGGAGAAGAGATCGGGAGGGAAACACCACCACCACCACCAGGAGGAGAGGGCTGGATCAGAGTCCTGCCAGAAGTCTTCACCGGGCGTCTACTGTTTCCACCTCTGGCGGGAGGTCGGAATCGGTCCCCCAAGATACCAAAGCAGCTTTTGGGGACACTCCGAGGAAGTCTACCGCCTCCACTCAGGCGAAGGGTAGGGAGTCTTCCTCCACACGACAGCCGTCCACCCAGATCCCCTTGGCCCACCGACCCCATAAACGTTGGTCAACTCATGAGGGACAGGCATTGGTTTCGGGCAAATCCATGGATCTTACTTCGAGAAATTGCTCTTGCAGCAGGTTACACCATTAGGACCGAAACCGGCAGGCGCCAGGACCCCACAGAAATTTTCTAGCTAGCAGTATCCCTCGGGGACCGCTCTCGATGTTGGGCATCGTATAAAAGGGGGCGGCCCCTCAGAATCCCCAGTTCTTTTCTTGCCGTCGACTTGCCAGCATCGGCCTCACGGTCCCACTGTAGCATACGACGACTACAGAACTTTACAGTTTTTTCACACCACTAAATGTCAGCATCTCCAACTCCTTCAGAAGGACATCCTTCCAAGTGTGCCTGCGGGAAGCAGATCCTCTTCAAGGATCCTCATTCGTCCTGCCTGCGGTGCCTAGGCCCGGACCACAACACCAAGGCCTGCTCCTTCTGTCAGGGGTTCAATAGTCTCACCAGGATCCGCTGCCAGAAGGCACTTCAGGGGTTCCTCTTGGAAGAAAAGTTACTCAGTATGGACAAGGAACCTATCTCCAGAGGTGAGTCTACCTCTAAGTCCCACAAACACTGTGACAAGCATTGGGAGAAGGCCAGGTCCAGATCCCCTAACCGGGCCTCAGACTGCTCTCTCTCCAGGGCTCACTCTCAGCCCACTCCAGTAAAGATCAAGACTTCAGGCAGCTCTTCAGCTTCTCTGCACCCTATCAAGACTTCCAGGCCTTCGGCTTCCTCCACTCCCTCCCGGGCCTCTTCGAAGTGTTCAGACCGTCACCAGTCCAAGTCTTCTTCCTCAGACCAACGCCGGGATCCCGACTCCTGATCGGTCTCCCAGGGGTCCAGATCCCACGCCTAGGAAGACTAAGGACCTGACATCCCTGAAATGGACGACGAACCCGATGTCCGCCAAGCACCCGAAGTCGGTGAGACGTTCACCAGAGCCGAAGACTACCCCCCCCCAGTCACCGGGACTCCAAGGAGGAGGACGTGATGTTGCCTGGAGGACCAGGCAGGCTACACTGAGGACGCCGGGCTTGAGAGCCTTCCTAATCCTCGAGATGCTCTCGACCCGACCAATCGGGCGACAGACCACCGACGCCAGGTCCATCGTCCGGTATGAACATTCTAGAGGTAAAAGATCTTTTTACCTTTTGGTGGGACACAATAAAGGATGTGATCCCAGTCAAACCTCCTCCTCCTCCTCCTCCTACACCTTCACCTCCTGCTCCCCCTCCTCCACCACAGGGGCCAGCAGGTAGACCACCGACCCCTAAGGAGCACACTCCACCTCCTAGGGGAAGATCTAAATGGAGAAGACCCCCCTCAAGATCTCCGTCAGGGTCCCTCAGTCCTAAGCGACCCAGATGTCGGCGGTCCACTCTGCCAGGGGAGGATTCTAGACCTGACTTCTGATACCTCTGGGTCGTCTTCTCCAGTCAGCATCCCATCACCTGACCCACAAGACCTGCCTAGGTCACCTCCGGATGATCCCTCCTTTTCAGAGATCATGAGGCACATCCAGGAGAACATGGGATGGGATTCAGAAGATCTCGACCCCGAGAGACGGCGTCTAGCTCGTTACCTTCGGCAGAAGGACCCTAAGCCTGTGGTAGTGCCACCCTTGGTGGACACCTTCGCGGATGTCACCAAGGTTGCGTGGAAGCGTCCGCACTCCACCCCAGTGGTGCCGAAGAAAGCTTCGGGGCCTGTACAGGGCCCCGACAGAGGACCAGTACTTGGTGCAACAACCTTTGTCTGATTCCCTGGTCATTACAGCCTCTCGTGACAGGTCCCAACGACCACAGCATCTGAGCACAGAGCCACCGGACCAGGAATCCAAGCAGTTGGATGCCCTGGGGAGGCGCATGTATGCGGCTGCTACATGCTCCATCAGGCCCCTGAACTATCTGTCTCATATGGTTCAGTTTCAGAATGCCCTGTGGGAACATAGATACATACAGTGTCGGCAGATAAGGGCCTATGGCCAAGGGTCAGGACCTAGTTGAAAAACTACTGGATGGCGAGCAGAAGGTGGAGCTCTTGAACCTCCTCCTCCGCACAGGGTCAGATGTTGGGACCCAAGTGTTACGAGCCGCATATGATTCTGCGTACTCGTCCACCAGGGGTGCAGCTTCAGGCGTCTGTCTCTGGAGACACTCCTGGCTCCGTGTCTCCGGTTTTACCCCAGACGCACAGAAGAATATTCTCGACGTCCCTTACAATGGAGAAGTCCTGTTCGGTGAACCCTCTGGAAAGGTCTTCACCAAGCTTCAGAATGCCGGGAAGGCAGTAAGATCTGTACAGGCCATGTATAGATCCAAATCTGGTTCCTTTTGTAGGAATCAGCACAGTTTTCGTGGCTGGCAACAACAGCAGCAGCCACGTTCCGGCCAGCAGCAAAGGGGCACCTTCCACCGCAAGGCCCAGCCTAAACCTTCTCCAGGCAGAGGTCAGCGGTACACCAAACCGGCCCAGCCTGCAGGAACCAACGCTGCCACAGCATGACTCCTTCCCGGCCCCCGCCCCTCCTCTGGGTCAACGGGAAAAGGTCGGGGGGGTCGCATCGCTCGCCACTTTTCGGGGTGGCAGTCGATTAGCGCCGACTGATGTGTACTACAGATGGTCAAGAGAGGTCACTTTATAGAATTCCTCGACCATCCACTGTCAAGACCTCCCCTGCTTTCCCGTTATTCGGGTCAGCACACAGTGCTCATACAGCAGGAGGTACTCGCGCTTCTAGAAAAGGAAGCTATAGAGCACATATCAAGGAACCAGAGAGGTGCAGGTTACTATTCCCACTTCTTTCTGGTTCCCAAAAAAAGACGGGACCTTCGTCCGATACTGGACCTCAGCGATCTCAATGTTTCGGTCCTCTATAAACGCTTCCACATGGTGACCCTTCCTGGTCTGATACCCATGCTCAAGCAGGGTGCCTTCCTAGCATCCTTGGACATGCAGGATGCTTACCTGCACATACCTATTGCTCGAGCGCACAGGAAGTTCTTGCGCTTCGAATTTCTAGGTCGCCATTATCCGTTCCGAGCCCTCTCTTTCGGACTGTCATTGGCACCTCTGGTGTTTACGACGTGCATGGCAGTCGTAGCGGCGGTTCTAAGGAGACAAGGCCACTACGTGTTCCCCTACCTGGCGTACTGGCTCCTCATGGCTCCCTCTATGGAGGCCCCGATGTCCGCAATTCACTGTACTCAATCCCTGTTCGGGACGTTGGGTATCATTATCAATCAGAAGTCACGCCTGGTTCTGTCACAGGCTCTGCAGTTCATAGGTGCAGTTCTGGACACTGTCCAGGGGAGAGCTTTTCTGCCTCAGGACCGAGCGGAACACATCAGATCCCTCATCCGGGACATTTTGGCAAAGAAGACTGTCCCAGCCAGACTGGTCCTTTGCCCGCTCGGACACATGGCTGCGGCCATTGAAACAGTCACACTAGCCCGTCTCCACATGCGGATGACCAAGTGGATGCTACGGGTACAGTGGGATCAAAAGCAAGACCATTTGCAGCTCCCAATTTGAAGCATGAATGCAGTCATCTGGGATTGGCAATGGTGGCTAGACTCAAAGAACCTGTTGGCGGGGTCCCCTTCATTGTGCCGTCTGCGATTGTGATGCTCTCCATGGACGCCTCAGGGTTCGGTTGGGGCACACACCTTGACGGGGTCAGGTCTCTGGGCTTGTGGACGCCCCAGGAAACTCATCTTCTCATAAATATTTTGCAAATGAGAGCAGTTCTTTATGCCCTGCGGGCCTTCCAGTCGGAGATCCCACCGGGTACTCTGCTGCTACAAACTGACAATACCGCGGTGATGTATTACCTCAACAAGCAAGGAGGTACCCATTCCTACCCACTTTGCAGGGAGGCCATGAGGGTGTGGGATTGGGTTCTACAACACGGCTCAAACCTCATTGCTGTTCATGTCCCAGAAGTGGACAACGTCATCGCAGACAGCCTGAGCCACTCTCAGGCCAGAATCCACGAATGGGAACTACTCCAGGAGGTAGTAGAGGATCTGTTTTACAGATGGGACACACCAGAGTTGGACCTTTTCGCGTCCCTATCCAACACAAAACTGCCCAATTTTTGCTCACTAGATCCAGGGCCTGGTGTTTTCTGGCAAGACGCGTTGTCCCTCTCCTGGACGGGCAGATTCCTCTACGCGTTTCCTCCCTTCCGGTTGATCTAGAGGGTCCTATTGACTCCGCAGAGAGCAGGCGACGCTGATATTTATCGCGCCTTTTTGGCCCAGACAGATTTGGTTCCCTCTGCTGCACCAGCTGTCCCAGGGACCTCTGGTTCCCCTGCCAATCAGCTCTCGCTTATTGTCCCAGGAGGCAGGTTCTTTGGTCCATCTGGACCTTTGCTCTCTGAACCTGCACGCCTGGCTCCTAAAGACATAGCCATGATGCAGACCATGTGGTCTAGTTGTTAGAGCACTGCATTATGATATAAATTACCTTTCAGTCATGGGTTTGAATCCTGTCTCCACCATATCACATTTTTTGCAGTATAATGTGGGGAGTGGTGCAATGCAGTGGCTGTGGGGCAGCCATATTTAGGCAGACCTTCTGGACACTGAGGTGCTGCCCTATCTGCATGCATCTCTCTCTGGACTGCGGGATGAGGTAGCCAGACTCAGTGGAAGTAAACTGGGTCAGGAGTACCATCGCCCCTATCCAGAGACCCCCCAGTCCAATGCAACTGCCTCAAAGGATGCCGAGAACGAGGAGCACTTGGATGACAGTGGGCTCAGGGAGGGTTAGAGCAGTCAGGCAGAGGCACATCCCAGATCCTATTCGACTCAAGAACTCATATGCCACACTGGCAAACAGGGACAACCAAATAGAGGTACCCAGAGAAGCGGAAGGAAAGGATGTGGAGGTTCGTCAAGCAGGTGACCTCAGCGGGGAAAGCAGTGGACCCCAGAGGAGGAGGAGGAAGCGAATCCTAGTGGGGGACTCCATCATAAGATGGATCCAGCTAGGAACACAGGAGGGGGAGGACAGGGAGGTGAGGTGCCTACCAGGTGCCACGGCATGGAGGGATGGAAGGAAGATCCTGGGGATCACTGGGAAGGCAAGATGGGAGGGTGAGCTGGATGTCATTATCCACGTAGGTACTAATGATCTGTAAATGGGGAGCCAAAGGAAGTTCAGGAAGAGTTTAGGAAATTGGGAGGGTCTCAAGCAAGTAGCTACTTCTGTCACTTTCTCAGAAGTACTACCTCAAGTAGAGGCAAGGGAGAGCATAGGGGTGCATGCACCAGGAACTTTAACTCATGGTTGAAGAACTGGTGCTGTGAGAAAGGGTTTGGATTAATTGGTGACTAGGGACCCACCTGGAGGGATGGAGGTTTGTTCAAGCCTGTCGGCCTGCATCCATCCTGAAGGGGAATCCAAGCACTCAATGATAAGTTTAAACGCTACATTGACAAGCATTTAAACTAGCAAAGGGGGGTGGCAGGCCAGCAAGGAGGATACCTACTTGCTCACCCTCCACAGCTAGCAGTGGAACCAGTGAATTGGAGGAGTGGCTATCTCTACAAAGCAGTGTGCAAAAGATGGAGATTAGCGCCCAAGAGGTGGATAGGCAGAAAAGGGGCAAAATTCAGCAGAAAGGCAGACAGCAAGGAGAACCAGGGATAAAGGACAACCAAGGAAGGGGCTGGAGTAGAACAGTGAAACAGTCTAGTGAGGTTAAATCATGCAAAGCCATGTGTGCCAATGCCAGGAGCCTTAGCAACAAGATGGAAGATCTGGAGGCTGTCGTGGTGGAGTCAGACCTGGACATTGTGGCCATCACTGAAACCTGGTGTAATGATAACCATGACTGGGAGATGGCCATACCTGGCTACAACATATTCAGAAGAGACAGGGCAGGCAGGAAGGGAGGAGGAGTGGCACTGTATGTGAAAAATGACATAAGGGCCACAGAGATCCAGGAGGAACAAAATGGAGAGATGCTGTGGGTTAAGCTGGAAAGGAAACGGGGGCCAGCCATCCGCACAGGTGCGGTCTATAGACCACCAGCCCAGGAGGAAGGAACAGGGAGCTGATGCTAGCCATCCAAAGGATGGCAGACAAGGGTGAGGTAGTACTGGTTGGAGACTTCAGTATTCCAGGACGTGGACTGGAGCATCCCAGCAGCAGCATCAACTAAAACAGATTTATCCTGGACTCCTTCAGAGTGCCTCTCCTCAAGCAACTGGTCATGGAACCAACTCGGCAGAAGGCAATACTGGACCTTGTGCTCACAAACAGGGACAGTGTGATGGGGTAACAGTGGGGAGCACCTGGGGAACAGTGACCCAGTCATTGTGGTTTGAAATCACGGAAAGAGCAGAACCAACCCACACAAAAACTTGTATCCTGGATTTTAGGGGGGCAGACTTTGGGAAAATGGGGAGATACTTGAAAGAGGCATTAAGGGGAATGTTGCAGGAATTGGGTTGAGGAACAGTGGGCAGTATTTAAAATGGGGATTACAAGAGCAACAGAATTATGCATTAAGCAGGTTAGCAAGAGGAAAAGGAAGAGGAGACCATTATGGTTTTCCAAAGCGGTAGCAAAGAAAATGAAAGCCAAAAAGATTGCATTCAGGCAATACAAAAGACACAGGCAGAAGGGATAGGAGAAGTACCAGGAGAAGCAAAGGGAGGTCAGTAAGGGAAGCCAAAGCTCAGACAGAAGAACACATTGCAAAATACGAAATTTGCCAGCAGATAAAGGCCTAGAGGTCTATAAAGTCTGCTCGAATGTGCAGCTAGCACCTCTTATTCTGCAGCTGCCCCTCCCTTCCACCCTTCCCCTTAATTAACCCTCCCCCTTGTCCTGTCCCATCCCCTTTTGAAGCAGTCTTCTGGATACTACTTCTGCAGGTAACTCATTCCACCCAGCCACCACCCTCTCTGTAAAAAAAAAAAAAAAAAAAAGTCTCATCTCCCTCCTGAACCTTTCTCCCTCCAGTCTCATATCGTGGCCCTCCCCTCCCTTACTTTGAACAGCCCCTCTGTACCAGTCTTGTTTATTCCTTTCATGTATTTAAAGGTTTCAATCATGTCACCCCTGTCCCTCCTCTCCTCCAGTGAGTACATGTTCAACTCCTTCAGCCTCCTCTCGTACAAGTCCCCCAGCCCCTTGATCATCTTTGTCACCCTGCGCTGCACCCCCTCCAGTAACTTAATGTCCCTCTTCAGATACGGACGCCAGTACTGCACGCAGTAGTCCAGGTGTGGTATAACTAATGACCTATACAGTGGCAGAATCACCTCCTCCCTCCTTGAGGATATACCCCTTGCAATACTACCCAGCATTTTTTTTTTTTTACTTTCTTTTATCTCCTTCCCTACTCTCGGAGCCCACTCCTTCCTTCCTCTCATCCCTCCATTCCACCTCCGGTGGGATCTGCCCCTAGAGTGCCTCCTTCTCCCTTCCTGCACAGTGGGGTCTGTCCCTCTTTTTTGGTGGTCCGGATGGTACCCGAGAGGCTATCTAGGGCTTCTGAGAGGGTTTTTCCATTTTCTCCCCTGATTTTCCCTGCTCTCTGAGACGTCGTGCGCTAGGACGTACGTCCCGAGTGGCGGTGTGCTGACGCACGCCAAGCCCTCATGCACCACCAACGTCCCTCCCTCCCTGGCTCCGGTGAATGGAGCTGCCTTCATCCCCTCATTGTCGGTGCTTCCACCGGCTGCGAGGGTGATGCAGAACGCGAAAGCGTTCTTGGTTCCCACCCCTGAGGGAGGAGAGCATCTGTTGGGACGCTCGATCCTCCCTCCCCCTGCCGACCCCCGGCCACCCGAGTCCGTTCCTGAACCCGGGTCGCTGGCATAGCGCGAGGTGTGGCGTTCAGCGCCTCAACACTCAGCGCCACCGGGCCGGCTTACTGCCCAGCATTTTGTTGGCCTTTGCAGCTGCCTTCCTACATTGTGCCGAGTTGTTCATTGACCCTGTAATGAGCACACCCAGATCCTTCTCCTCCTCCGTCTGGGCTAGCTGCGCTCCCCCCAGCTGGTAACTCCTTCTTGGGTTCTTCATCCCAAAATGCAGCACCTTGCTCTTTTTGGCATTAAACCCCAGTTGCCAGGTGTCTGACCAGGTTTCAAGCTTTGCCAGATCATCCTGCCATCCCCCTAGGTCATCCACCACCGCGCCTACCTTGGTATCATCAGCAAACAGACTGATCTTGCTCTTGATGTCCCATGATATGTCTGCAATGAATATCCCAAACAACACTGGTCCCAACACCGAGCCCTGTGGAACACCGCTCGTCACTGCCCTTGGGTGTGAGAGCTCCCCACCCACCACCACCCTCTGTTGCCTTCCCTGCAGCCAGTTTCCTACCCATCTCACCAGCTTTGCACCCGCCCCTGTGCCTACTAATTTTCTTCCCAGCCTTCCATGCGGCACAGAGTTGAATGCCTTACTGAAGTCCAGATACAGGACATCCACTGCATGGCCCCTGTCCAGTTGCCTAGTTACCCAGTCATAGAACTTCACCAGGTTGGTTTGGCAGGATCTGCCACGTATGAAGCCATGCTGTCTGCTGTCCTGTAGTCATTTGGCCTCTAGGAGGGCCACCAGCCTCTCCTTCTGGATAGTCTCCATTAGCTTACCCATGATGGATGTGAGGCTCTCTGGTCTGTAGTTTCCCGGTTCATCCTTGGGGCCAATCTTGTGGAGGGGCACCACATGAGCCATCCTCCTGTCCTGAGGTACACACCACGAATGTAGTGAGGCATTAAATAGGTCTGCCAAAGGTCCTGCAAGGACCTCTGCCAGCTCCTTCAGTACCCTGGGGTGGATGCCATCTGGGCCTGGTGCTTTGTCCACCCTCCGTGCCTTCAAACCCTCTTCAACTCTGCCCTCCATGATTTCCCCATCTGTCACCCCTCCCCCGTTTCTGCCATTTCTCCCACCTTGGGTGTCACCCCCCTCTTTTCTTTAGTAAATACTGAGCAGAAGTACTCATTTAGTGCTTCTGCCTTATCGCACCCTGCTTCCACCCAACCCCCTCCTTCCTAATCCTTACTATGTGGTCCTTACAGCTCCTTTTCTCCCTGATGTACTTAAAGAAGTCCTTCTCCCCCTTCTTAATGCCTTGTGCCAGCCTGAGTTCCGTAGATGCTTTGGCTTCCCTTACTGCCCTTGTCACCTCCTTCGATTCTGTCAAGTACTCCTCCCTGTCCTCCCCACTCCCTGTTTTCTTGTACTTCCTAAAGGCAGCTCTTTTTTTCCTTACCTTTTGTATGACCACCTTGCTCAACCAGCTCGGTTTCTTAGCCCTAGCCTTCTTGCTCTGGGCTTTGCAGCAGGTTTTGGTTGCCTCCACTATCCCCAGCTTTATGAGCTCCCACCTCTGGCTAGTGTCCATACTAGATTGAATTCTGGCCAGGTACCCTTTTATCACTTCCCCCATCCTCCCAAAGTCGGCCCTCCTGAAGTCCAGCACTCTTGTGCCAGATTCCACTCCTTCCTTGCCCATATCCAATGTGAGCCGTACTGAGTGGTGGTCACTCCCTGACAGCGGTTCCTCCACTGTAAGTTTTTTCACAAAGTCCCCATTTACCAGCACAAGGTCAAGGGTATTCCCTAACCTGGTTGGTTCACTGACCATTTGCAGCGGGAAGCTGTCCTGGAAGGCATCCAGCAGTACCTGCTCCCTTCTGTTCCTGGTTGTTGGGGTACTCCAGTCCACTCCTGGCATGTTGAAGTCCCCCACAATCACCACACTACCCTTCTCGCAGGTCCTGCTGATCTGTCCAGCTAGTTCCCTGTCTAACTCCTCCGTCTGAGATGGTGGCCTGTACACCACTCCCATTCTAAGAGTCCTATTCTTGGAATCTGAATTTGCATCCAAAGTGACTCATGCTACCCTCCTCCCCTTCCTCCCTTACACCTTCAGTCCTTCCTTCACATATAGTGCACCCCTCCTTTCCCAATCACCCTGTCCCTCGAAATAACCTGTACCTCTGGTACAGACAGGTCCCAGTGATTGTATTGGGTGGCCCACGTTTCTGTGATGGCTGCAATGTCCACCTCTCCCTCTGCAATGAGAACCTGTAACTCTGCAGTTTTCTCCCAAGGCTCCTAGCATTAAGGGTAACCACCTTCCACCTTTCTCCCCCTCCTATCCTGCCCCCCTTTCTAGCATCACCAATAGTACTTGCCATTTGTCACTGTTATATTGTGGGGCTAGCTCATATGATTTCCCAACCTGTGGTCTCTGCATATCTCTTCCCCAATTACCACCCCCACTCCTAGTTTAAATTCCCAACTTCCTCTATGTACTTCTCCATCCTCTGTTTCAACACTTTCTTTCCTCCTCCTCAAGTGTAGTCTGTCCTTGGCATAGAGACTACTGTCGTCCCCAGGTCCTCCCCACCCCCCCAACAGCCCATACCCTTTAGCACAACACCAGGTTCTTAGCCATCCGTTAAATTCCTCTGTTCTCAGCTTTCTTGTTGTGCTTGCCTTTGGCACCAAGTATCTCTGAAAAAGTTACTGATCTTCTGCCCCTCACATGATTGTGCTAGTTCCTCAAACCTCCTCGGACTATATCTACTGTCTTGTCAGCCAGGTCATTTGTCCCAAGATGTATAATTAAATGAGGCTTGTCCCTGCCCTTCTAGCATATTTCAGAACAGATTGTCCCACCCTTTCTGCTGTCATTCCTGGCATGGCCTCCACCCAAATGCTACTATGCCTCTCCCCCTTGCTACCCCACCTGACTCCTCTTAGTATTGAGTCCCCCAGCACTAAGATTCCACCCCTCTTACTCCCTGCTTGCTTCCATTCATCTCCCTCTCTCATTTCCAGCTCCTCCTCTTCCTCCTGCACATTATTTCCCCCTTTTACCCCTGTTGCAATTCTCTGAACAGTGTTACAGCGAGTGAGAAGCCTGCGTTGCCCTTGTTCTTCTGCCAGAGGTACTTCTTGTTTCATTGTTATTCGTGGTGGGACTGCAGCGAGTGGGGAGTCAGCTGAACTGAATTTGGCAGCTGCAGATATAGAACTGGCGTTTGTCTGCATTTTGATCTTCAGCGCTAAAACGAACAAGGACTAAATGCTTTCCTGTCTTGCAGCTGACCTGTACTGATTTTACCCCCCAGATTGGTGTAGGGAGCGTGTGGATAATTGGGGGAGGGTCACTCTGCAGTTTAAAAGTCGCGCTGCCCAACTGCGCGAGTGAGCGCGAGCGTGAGTGGCTCGGCATCAAAAAAAAAAAAAAAAAATTTTATTTTCCCTTGTTAGGGTAAACCTGGGTATAATTTGAAGTTTTAATTAAATATAGTAGTGGTAGATTTCTTTTTTGTTTTAAATATGGGTACTTATACTGTAGTTAGGCTGTTTAGTTTATTTTTATTAGCTATCATGCATATAACAGCCTATGAGAAAGGTAATTTGGTAGGGAATGTTAATAGTGTTGTGAATATCAGTGGTAAGGATGTAAATTGGTTAGTTTCTTCCCAAATGATGCCAATGGAGATGTATGGAATGTTGTTTAAAGTGAGTTGTATTTGTACAGAGATTAAACATGCGCAGGCTTCTGTTTCTTTGGTCAATATTTATAATAGACTAGTTAAAAATTAATAAGCGGAAATTTTAAACAGAAGAAAATGGGTTAAACTCATTTTGTTACTGCATTGTGATTCTTGGTGGAAATATACATTTAAATCTGGCCCATTGCAAAAAAGCAATTTCTATGGATACAATAAAGGGTAATGATTTCTCAATTGTACATTTTAATATGGGTAGTTTGAGTAATAAAATAGATGTTTTTAGAGAATGGGTATTGGAACATCAAGCTGATTTAATTAACTGAGACGTGGTTAAGTATAAAGACTCCATCTAATCTTTTTCAAATTGATGGCTACTTGCTGTTTAGGCAGGATCGCAAGAAAAAAGGGGGGGGGGCTTGCGATATATGCCAAGCAGCAATTGGACATCAAAGTTTTACAAAATGATTTGGATTTTCAGGGGATAGAAGTTCTAATAGTGGAATTGAGACTTCCTTTTTCTTTACCTATGGTGATAATGGGGGTGTATAAACCCCCTAGAGTGCATTCATCAAAATTTGGGGTTCTGTATGATTATTTGTATAATTTTTGTGCCTCACACGAAATATTGCTGATTGGTGATTTTAATGTGAATTGGAAACAAATTACAAGTGAACATGAACTTATTGATTTAACAACTAGACTTGGATTAACGCAGTTAATTGATGGAGTAACTAGAATTAATAATAAAGATAGTGAATGTTCCTCTACATTGGATCTAATTTTCACTACAAGAGTAGAAAAATATAAATTAGTAGTGTCCTGTTGGATACTTTTAGTGATCATCAGGGGATGGTATGTGTGAGCGAAAGAAAAAGTATTAAAACTGGACATTGGGTCTTTAAAGGACATTTAAAAATTTGATTATATTGCTTTTATACAGGATCTGGAACGTGTAAAATGGGAAAGAATTGTTTTAATTCCACTATTAATGAGGCATGGAAGTTTTTCGGAAGAGTTTGAAAAGGTTTGTAATCAGCACGCCAGTAAGAAAGGTTTATCGGGATTAAAAAATGCAATTTGGTATAATGGAAATTTGCATAATTTATGTAAAAAGAGAAATAAACAATGGCAAAAGGCTAAGAACTCAAAGAAACAGAAGGATTGGGATGGCTATAGAGCCTTAAGAAATAAATATTTAAGGGATATTAGGAAGGCAAAATCAGATTATTATAAATATTTGTTAAAGGATACCCAATTTTCACATCCAGGTAAATTTTGGAAGTTAATAAATTACAAAATCCAGGAAAAAGCGATTATCCACAAACTTTCTGTATTAAAGGAAGAGAATTGGAGCAATGTATAGAGACGGCTGATCATTTTAATGAATTTTTTGTTAATTTGGGGCTCAAGGAGGAGGATTTAGATGTTATCGATGATAATTATAGGTTTGGTAATATAAGAAGGGTAACGGATAGCACATTTGATTTTGATCATATTGAAGTGAATGAGGTTTTTATGGAATTACTGCACATTAAAGAAAGGCAACCGGTCTAGATGAGATTAGTAGTAAATTGTTAACATATGCGGCCCCAGTGATTGCTTATCCTTTGACTCAAATTTTTAAATTCTTTGTTTTCAGCGGAAGTACCAGAAGAATGGAAATGTACAAAAGTAATTCCAATTTTTAAGTCTGGATCAAAACATGAGATTAATTATCGTCCAATATCCTTGATACCAGTAGTAGCAAAGATTTGTGAAAAGATTGTAGCTAGACAGGTTAATAAATATATAAATAAACAGAATATCTTACATAGAAATCAGTCTGGTTTTAGAGAGGGTTATAGTACCCAAACAGCATTAATAAAAGTAATAGGAGATATTCAGAGAGCCATGGATAATGGATTACTGACAGGGGCAATTATGATCGATTTGTCAAAAGCTTTGATTTAATAAATCATGAAATATTAATTAAGAAGCTGATTAGTATAGGTTTTCAGATAATGTGGTAGCTTGGTTTTCCAGTTATTTGAATGGTAGAAAACAAAAGTGTTTCTGAGCTCATATGTATCAGATTTTAGGCAAGATAAGGCAGGGTGTACCTCAGGGAACAATTTGAGGCCATTATTTAATTTATATACTAGTGATTTGGATTTTAAGCAAAATAATTTGGAATACCACCAATATGCAGATGATGTTATTATATATGTTTCAGATAAGAATGTTTATAATATGCAGTGTACATTGCAAACAGCTTTTGATGATATACAGGAGTATTATATTAAAAAAATAAATTAGTATTGAACACAATTAAAACTAAAACAATGTTATTTAGACAAAAAGTGAAAAGTTAGTTAAATTCATTGGATATAAAAGTGAGAGATGGTTCTATTTACAGACAGTTGATGAGTATAAATATTTAGGGTTATGGTTGGACGCGCATTGCAAATGGTCTGTTCATATAAACAATTTAGTTAAAGATTAGGGCAAAAATTAGGAATGCTGTATAGAATAGAAGTAACTTCTTAGGGATATAAGGCTTCATGTGATTAATACAATGTTGGTGCCAGTGATTGATTATGCGGATGTAATTTATGGGGGGGCAAATAAGGTTGATTTGAGAAAATTAGATACGGTATATAATAAAATGGCTAGGTATATTACAGGTCTACATAGACGTACACATCATTGTGAGCTATATAGAAATATAGGTTGGGATCACTTATTTATTAGGAGAAATCAGCATATAATTAAGGTGGCATGTAGGTTTTTTTGAAAATTGCCTGAATACATAGCGAAAGATTTAAAAATTAAATATTCAAAGAAGGGTTTAAGATCAGCCCAATATAGAGAATTTATAGTTCCAAAGTTTAGAACAAAAAATGGATGTGCAACATTATTTTATTTGGGTCCAAAAATTTGGAATAGTTTGCCTCCTGAACTGAAGTTATTGTAGTAAAGTAAGTTGGATAAAAATCAAATCTTGGTATCATGGGCAAAGTGAGAAATTGCATGATTGCTGTGAGAATTTAGAAAATGGGTGAATATTTATGTATTTATGATTGTTTTGTTATATGGTGTATATTTATTGTATTATGGTTGTTTTGTTTTTTTGTGTATGTTTAACTTGATTGTATTCTTTCCTATATTGTATCCAGGTATGCATTTTATAAGGTGTCCCTTGAAAATGAGTGTGTTTATGCACTCAATGGGATTGTTTTACCTTGTTCATTATATATGAATAAAATCATTACTACTACTACTACTACTACTGAACAGAATTTCCCCCTGCTCCAGTTTGGTCCAGGCATTTATCAATTACTCCTCTAATTTCATCATTTCCCTCCTCCACTTTCTTCCTCTCTAGCAGTGCAAAACTATTTTCTGAAGACCCTTCACAAATGCCCGCTCCCTCTCTCTTCATAGTAACCTGTTCTCTCCTTTCCACTCCATGACTTTTGCCACTTCTTTGCCTCCCCTCACAAGTCCCTATCTCCTCCTTCCATTTGTCTTTTGTCTCCTGACCTGGTTTCCCCGGCAATCGTTCTTCCTGGCCTGGGCCCCTTTGTCTCTGCTTCCCTTCTTCTGACCCTCTCCTCACCACTGTTGGCTTAAATCGCCCTCCCTCATCTCCCCTTCTTCCTCCCTCCAGTATTGGGCTAAACTCACCCCAATCTGCCTTGCCTGTCTTAGTTCCTCCTGCAGACCCTCAATCTCCTTTCTAAGTTTTTCTCTGTGGTTGCACACTAAACATCCTCCCACACTCCAGGCAATTTTTAGAAAGATTGGTGCACATGATTGTTGCAGCCTACCACCCTACCCATTGCTGTCGTGTCACGTGACCCCCCACCCTTCCAGATGCAGGATACCAAACACTCCCCAAGTCTCCCCTCTCCCCTCTACAGTGCAAAACATTTTCTTTATTTCCTTACACTCCTTTGTTGTACACGTTTAGATATATTGAGCAACTGCTTTTATATTCCTATCCTTCCTATCCACACTCAAAAAGACTTTAAGTAGCCATTGCACAACCTTCTTCAAACTCCTACTCCTCCTTTCCCCAATGCGAAGAAGTAATAATGAAAGCTCCTAGATTTGCATTTACTTCCCTTCCACTGAGATAGCAGTCACCTCTTCACTTGCTGCTGTTCCTTTCCTGGATGTCAGCTTCTGCTATGACAGGTGCAAATCCTTTTCCCCCTTTGAGGAAGTGATGTCAGAACCCCTGGTATAAAGGAAATAATGGACCAAGGGTGGGACCAGCCCAAGTCTTCCAGAAACAATCAGGTAGCTGAGGCCTCTGGTCAGACCATTAGCACCCTTCCCCCACTCTGCACTAAAACTTTGCAGCTAGTGAAGCCAGCAACAATGAATCACAATTCTACTCAAAGCCCCCCCAAATAGGTTTGCTACCCAAAGAAACAGGACTCCAATTCAAACAGCTTCACCAACAACACATCAAAATATGCTTGGAATTAGAAGATATAGGTCTCCAATTCAAAGAAACAGATCCAGTTAAATCACACCAATTATATTTTAAAATAGAAGAAATAGGCCTCCACAAATGCAGCCTGCCACACAGTGAATCATCAAACAAATGAGCCCACTTACAGCTACCAAAATAGGTTTCAAAATTCCAACAGCCTCAAACAATACTCTGATAGCCGCTTAGTAGTAAGACAGGAAAGAAATAACCTTCTACCAAGTAGAATCCACAAGAAACAATGTAAAAACAACAAGAATAAGCTACTGTACTGTAGATCTGATCCTGTTCCCCTTCTAGTTCCTGGGGTAGAGGGGACAAAACCTTTTACAGGTACATAAGTGGAAAAAAAAAGGCAAAGGGAGGGATAGTAAGACTGAAGGGGGAGGATGGGGGCCGCGTGGAGGATGACAACAGTAAAGCTGACACATTGAACAGGTATTTCTGATCAATCTTTACTGAGGAAGAGGAGGGTAATGGGTCTGAAGGGAGTACAAGGGGGTGAGAATGGTGCAGAAATGGACACAAGTCCCTTTACATGAGAAAGGGTCCTGAAGGAACTGGAAGTAGTAAGAGGTGATAAAGCAATGGGGCCAGATGGGGTGCACCCCAGGGTCCTTAAAGAACTAAGAGAGGTGGTGGCTGAACCTCTGGCTATCCTGTTTAGCCAATCACTGGAAACGGGAGGTACCCAAAGACTGGAGGATAGCAGATGTAGTCCCCTTATACAAAAGTGGGAACAAAGAGGAAGCGGGGAACTACAGACCAGTCAGCCACACCTCGGTAGTGGGGAAGATCATGGAAGCACTACTGAAGGAGAGATTGGTGGAACATCTGGTTGTCAGTGGACTACAGGACCTAAGGCAGCATGGTTTCACCAGGGGGGAGGTCATGTCAGACCAACCTCATTGAATTTTTTGACTGGGTGACTAGGGAGGTGGATCAGGAGAGGGCAGTGGACATGGCCTGTCTGGACTTCAGCAAGGCCTTTGACACTGTGCCACATAGAAGACTATTACACAAACTGAGGAATATGGGTGTGGGCAGGACAGTAGTGTGTGGGTAGGTAACTGGCTGGCGGCAGGACACAGAGGGTGGTGGTAAATGGCTGTCACTCCACAGAGGGAAGAGTGACCAGTGGGGTACCACAGGGATCAGTGCTGGGACGGTCCTTTTCAACATCTTCATCAGTGACATTCATGGGACCTAGAAGGCAGAATTTCACTGTTCACTGATGACACAAAGCTTTGTAACAGAGTAGACACACCAGAGGTGTAGACAGAATGAAAAGGACCTGCAGAAACTTGAAAAATGGTCAGGGGTTTGGCAGTTGGAATTAAATGCAAAGAAGTGCAAGATAATGCATATGGGGCACAAAAACCCTGGCACAATATTTCAGTTGGGGGGTGAGGATATAGCATGTACCAAGCAGGAAAGGGATCTTGGGGTTATCATCTCTGATGATTTCAAGGTAGGGAAACAGTGTGACAAGGCAGCAGATAAAGCAAATAGGATGCTGGGATGCATAGGAGCATCACCAGCAGGAAAAGGGAGATCATAATTCCACTATACAAGACACTTGTGAGGCCCCACCTGGAGTACAGTTCTGGAGACTTTGCCTACATAAGGACATAGGGTAGAGAAGGTTCAGAGGAGGGCAACAAAGATGGTGCGTGGATTGCATCAAAAGTCCTATGAGGACAGGTTGAAGGAACTGAACATGTACTCCCTGGAGGAGAGGAGGGAGAGAGGGGATATGATAGAGACATACAAGTATCTTACAGGGAGGAACAGGGTGCAGGAATACAGTTTTTAAGCGAAAAAGATGTTCCAGGACTAGAGGGCATGGGATGAAGTTGGAGGGAGGACGATTCAGAGGAAACGTGAGGAAGAATTTCTTTACAGAACGGGTGGTGGACAAGGGAACACCCTGCCAGAGGAAGTGGTGGGGGCTGAAACAATCACGGGATTTAAGAATGCATGGGATAGACATAAAGGAATTCTGGAGGTCAGGGGTAAGGGGCAGCAGACTTCTAGGAAAACATAAACTGCACTTACGAGCTCAAATGGGCAGACTGGGTGTGCCATAGGCCCTTATCTGCTGACACTGTCTATGTATCTATGCAGTACGGGGTCTTGCAAGACGTAGCAGATGTTCTAACGGTTGCTGGATAACCGGCCACTCACGCCACATACGCCATGAAATGGCACAGATTTTGCCTCTGGGCTCTCCCCTATGGATTGTCCGAAATGGTCGGTCCTGGACTACCTTCTGTCTCTCTTCCAGGCAGGCTTTGCCTACTCCTGTCTAAAAGTACACCTTTGTGCCATCTTAGCCTATCATACGCCCATAGGCTAACGTCCCATAACTCAGTTGGACACAGCACGAGCCTTCCTGAGAGGTGTTCTCCACCTTAGACCTCCGATTAAGGATCCTATTCCTCCATGGGATTTACCTTTTGTCCTGGAGCAGCTGATGCTGCCGCCTTTTGAACCAGCCGCGGTTTGTGAGCTACGTTTCCTAACTTGGAAGACGTTATTTTTAGTTGCCGTTACTTCGGCCAGAAGGATTTCTGAACTTCATGCACTGATGTGCAAAGAACCCTTATTTGGTTTTTCACCAGGATAGGGTGTCCCTAAGGACACATCCAAAGTTTCTACCTAAGGTGGTCTCAGCTCTCGCCCTCAATCAGGACATCAACTTAATCAGTGTTCTTTCCTAAATACTCTAATAGAGGAGAGGCCCTGTTGGACACCCTAGATGTGCATAGGTGTCTAAGGTACTACCGGACCAGAACCAGGCACCACCGTAAATCTGATCAGCTTTTCATCTCCACCCACAGGATGATGGTGGCTCCAGTTTCTAAACGATCGCTGTCAAGGTGGCTCATTCATTGTATCACGTTCTGATACCAGAAACGTAACAAACCTTTCAAACAACATGAAGTCTTGCTATATTATAGACATTAGCAGTTTGTTCCAGCTCTATAACTGCCCCGGAGTGAAATGGTTAAAACCGTTCCAAAATAGAATTTTGGCACGAGAGCAGCTCTATCTGTGTCATTTCAAACTTGAACTGTCAGATTCTTTACTCTGCCTCAGTGAACAGTCGCTCCGGAGATTTCTCCTTCTGCTCGGTTCATTTCTCGGTTTAAAAGTGTTTTCTCGGTTGGATTTAACCGAGAATAGTTTTATTTAACCGCAAAACCGTTCGGTTCAAGCTCTATCTGTGGTAACCGTAAGTAAATGAAGGTTTTGTCTGTGTGGAACTTGTAGATTATCGGTTCGGTTTGAACCGATCAGTAGGTTTAAAACTAACTTAAAACTAAAGTTACTATTTTAGATCGCGGTTCCGGTTCTTATCGGTTCTAAAAACGGATTTATTACGTTTTTTCCAATACCGTGACACGGTTAGGAACCGATAAGGGTGTCTTGGCCTGGCACTGCCGTTAAAAGGGCAAGTTTTTGGTTAGGCTGGCATTATGTCTGAGAAACCAAAAGAAAAACCGGCCCACTGGGTTTCAACCCTGTGATGTTTGTGGGGAAGTCTTTGCCAAGGCTGACCACACACACCATGTGTTTATTGTCTGGGGTTTGACCACCTCAGTCAGACTGCCAGGTATGTAAGAATTTCCTGCAGCCACCCTGGAAAAAAAAGGATTGGGCAGGCTCAGGGAACCAGAGGCCAAAAGTCCGCTGACCCGATGGGCCAGCCTGGTTCGTGCCAATCGGACCAGAGGGAGTGCCCTCTGACCAGGGCCAGACTTCCTCTGGCAAAAGAAAAGCTGGTTCTGAGGAACCAGTTCCAGTAAAGAAAACAAGAAAATCAGCAGGTCTGGAGTCCAAAATTCCTTCTCCAACTGCTGCAGAGATAGCAAAAGCCATACAAATTGTCCAGTCACTGTCTCAGGGTCCGTCCGAACCACCACTATCTGGTAAAAGGTTGGTTCGTCTGGTCCCAGTGGTTCAGGATTATGATATTGAGGAATTTTATGAACCAGAGGAGGTGGAGGATTATGTACAGTATGAATGTGGCTGGGAAGGTCTGGGTGTGCCCATTGAACCGGACATCTCCCCAGACAGACCTTTAGAATCTCCCCCTATGCTGTCTGAGTCCCCATCTCATTTTATGTTTTATAAAAAAGTTGCTGAAACCCTCCAGCTTCCTTTAGAAGAGGCTGTGGATGAGCAAGAGGAGCCTGATTTTGCAGAAATGATGGATATTCCAGAGTCTAGGAGATTGTCTATTCCTTTACATAAGTCTTTTAGGAAACAAACAATTAAAATTTTAAAGCTCCTAATTCTGTGCTTCCTGTAGATAAAAAGATGGACAGAAGGTATACATTGTCAGGCCCTGATACAGAATTCCTTTCTCAGCAATGCAGTCATGTTAGTAGTTCAGGCTGCTGCCTGTGATAAAGCTAATATTCCTTGGCTTCACATCCTCCTGACAAGGATTCCAGGAAGATTGATGCCATGGCAAAAAAAACAGTATATGGCAGCTCTCTGGGACTCAGGCAAGCAAATTATATGGCTTATGTAGCTAGGTATCCAAATCTAGATGGGATACTGTTATGCAATTGGCCAAGCAGGCCCATGGCCAGCTGGCTAGTGAACTAGAACAGGTGGCTGCTGATGGCATTGAAGCCTCTGAAGGTTCAGTTTCATGCTGCTGTGGATGTTAATGATGTTTCCTCTAGGGTCATGGCCACATCTGTAGCTTTTAAGTAGGTTGGCCTGGCTCAGGTGTACTAGTTTGTCACAGGATACCCAGACTAAGGCTATGGATTTTCCTGTGGTGGAAATTCTCTGTTTGGAGAGCAGATGAGAATTACATGAAGAAGATGGATGAATATGGGACTACTTACAAGAGTGCCTAGGCTAAGGAGGCGCAAGCCACTCCTCAAAGGCATGCCCCAGGGGTAGGAGTGGGCCTTTTCACAGGCCTTTCTACAGACTCGGGCCTCCTCTGCCTATGCTCAGAGGGGTTCTTCAAGGCAGGGGCAGGCGAGGGTGGGCAGACCTGCTCCCACCCCCAGCCTAAAGCTCCCTGAAACAGGCACCCTGATGGGGTGCCCAGGGCAGTTCTCCTGTACTAGTGGGGGCAGGCTGGCTTACTTCAGTCAGAATTGGGTGTCTTTAACCTCAGACAAGTGGGTTCTGGAAGTAGTGAGCCAGGGTCTGGTTCTCAGCTTCAGAAAGTTCCCAAAGATGAGGTCTTTTCCACCTGCAAACTCTTTAGAGACCTCTACTCTAGAAGCAGAGGTCTCAACCCTGTTAGCTCTCAGAGCGTAGAAAGGGTCCTCCCCTGCATCAGGGCAGGGGTCTGTATTCAGATACTTCCTTACCCCAAAAGACAGGAGAATGGTGGCCATTTTAGATCTCAGATATCTGAACTAGCATCTTTTGAAACCAAAGTTCAAAATGGTAACTCTGGCAATGATTTTACCTTCCCTAAGGCCAGGGACTGGCTAGCCTCCTGGACCTCAAGGATACCTATTTCCATGTCCTAATCAGAAGATCCCATGAAGGTACCTCAGATTGAACTGCCCTCAGGTCATTAACAGTTCAGAGCAATGCCCTTGGCCTTACCTCTGCTCCAAGGGTATTCACAAAGTGTCTAGCAGTGGCCCACTTAAGAGGCAGAGGATTGCTGTTTTCCCTATCTGAGACGACTGGCTCATTGTAGGCCAGTCCCCAGAACAGGTAAATCTCACCTGCAGGTCACCCAGCAGCTTCTCACCTCCCTGGGTTTTCTGCTAAACCTACCAAAGTCTGTTCTGGAACCAGTCCAGGTACTCACCTTTATAGGGGCAGAATTGGACACAAAGCTAGCCAGAGCCTTTCTTCCCCCAGAAAGGGTAAGGAATTTAGTGGCTCTGGCCTCTTCCTTCACTCTGCAGGTCTCTTGACCAGCAAGACACTTTCTGCAGCTCCTGGGGCACATGGCTGCATCCACAGCTGTTGTGCAGGGAGCCAGATTTCAGATGAGACATTCAGTTTCACTTGAGAACCTTTTGGTCTCAGAGAAGAGACCCCCTTTCCAAGTTGGTCCCAGTTACTCGAATCTTGATCCTAGCTCTCCAGTGGTAGCAGGATCAGAGCAATTTAAGAGCAGGGGGTCCCCTTCATTTCCCCTTCTCACGACTTGACTCTCACTACAGATGTTTTCCTTCTGGGTTGGGGAGCCCACATGGGCGACCTTTCCACTCAGGGAGTTTAGTCCCCCCAGGAATCTCTGCTCCACATCAATTTGCTGGAACTCAGAGCTGTCTTTTTAGCTCTTCAACGACAAGGTGATACAAGTCAGAACAGACAACACCACAACAATGTGGTACATCAACAAACGGGGGCACTCGGTCTTCGCCTTGTGCACCGAAACAATAGTTGTGGTCTCTGCCTATTCCCTGAACACTTCCCTCATAGTAGTTCATCTTCGGGAAGGACAATGTCCTAGCGGATGCCCTCAGCAGGTTTTCCCAGGCCATCACGAATGGTCCCTGGATCCTCAAGTGCTGGGGATAGTTTTGCCAGGTGGGGCATCCCTCAGATAGATCTTTTGCAGCCCCAGACAATCACAAACTTCCTCTGTTCTGTTGCAGGCCTCCAGTGCTGGGCTCAGTTCCTGGATGCCCTTCTTGGATTGGGAGGAAGTTCCTCTGTGCTTTCCCCCTTTCCTCTCCTATTCAAAGTACTAGTCAAAATCAGATCTCAACCTTGCAGGGTGATTCTGATTGCCCTGGATTGAGCCAGGCAGCCCTGGTACCCACTCCTTCTGTCTCTGACAATCCATCTTCCCTGTGCCTCCCCAGGAATCACAATCTGTTGACTTGTGCCCAGGGAAGGGTTTGGTATCGGACCTCAAATCCCTCAACCTCAAGGCCTGGCTCTTGAGGATTATGAGATTTGCTGATTTACACCTCTCTCAGGATGTTCTTGAGATCCTAAAGGCTTCCAGAAAGCCTTCCACTAGGGCTACTTTATAGTTCCAAATGGAAAGGGTTTTCCATTTGGTGTAGGGAAAAATATTTCCTGAATCTGCTGAATTGCCCATTTTGTTAGATTACATGGTACATCTTAATTCCTTGGGTCTCAGACCAGCTACCCTGAGAGTTCATTTGGCAGCTGTGTCTGCTTTGTGTCAGCAGGAAAGTCATCCTCTTTCCTCTCATCCTGTGTTTTCCAAGTTTTCTAAGGATTACTCCATACTAATCCTCCTTCGAGAACCGCCCTGCTTGGGACCTTAATGTTTGCATTGCCCAGTTAAGTAACCCCTTTGAACCTCTGTCTTCTGCAGAGCTTAAGTACCTAACTTGGAAAACTGTGTTTCTAGGTGGCTATCACTTCTGCCAGACGCATAAGTGAATTGTAAGCCTTGTCAGTGGAGACTGACTTTTTCTTTCCACAGGATAAGGTAGTCCTTAGGACTAATAGGAAGTTTTTGCCTAAGGTGGTTTCAGATTTCCATCTTAATCAATCTATCTCCCTTCCAGTATTTTTCACTGATCACTCCTCTTCGGGTGAGAGGAGGTTGCACAGCCTGGATGTTAAGAGAGCTGTTAGTTATAATATAGAGCGTAGCAAAGGTCACAGGTTCGAATCCCTCCAACTTTTCCTTACCTATGGTGAAGTTGGGAAAGGCAAACCTGCCACTAAGAGATCAATAGCCAGGTGGATTGTCTCTTGTATCCAATTTTGTTATCAGAAAGTGGGCAGAGCCCCCGGTTTGAGGGCTCATTCTACAGAGGTGCAGCTCGCCTCTAGCTGCTGCCAGAGATATTCCTTTATTAGAGATTTGCCAGGCTGCTACTTGGAAAACGGTACACACCTTTACCAAGCATTACTCCTGGATGTCCAGGCCAGGAGAGATGCTTCGGTTTGGCACAGCTGTTCTTCAGAGCCTATTCCTAAGTAGGTTCTGCCCTCCTCCATGGAGGTACTGCTGTGTATTCTGTTAATGTCTATAATATAGCAAGACTTCATGTTGTTTGAAGAAAAAATTACTCACCTTAGTAATGTTGTTTCTTCTAATGGAGTCTTGCTATATTATAGACCTGCCCCTCTCAGAACCTCTACTTGGTGGGGTGCGGGCAACTTAGTGTGGGCACTACTTATGTCCTGTTAGCATTTTGTCCCCTTTGGGACTTTGGGGGTGTGTATGTGTACGCGTGTGTGTGTTTATTATACTTATGTTCCATTTTCATATTATTAGAATGGTGTTAGTATTTCTGGTCCCCTGACTTGATTCTTGGGTGTTGGGACCATCAATGGTTGTTATTATTTAGGTAGCCATTTGGCTAGTGTAGGTTACAGCTTCCACACAGACCTTGGTGAGTTTGGCTCGTAAAGATCTGACAGTTCAAGTTTGAAATGACACAGATAGAGCTGCTTTCGTGCCAAAATTCTATTTTGGAATGGTTTTAACCATTTCACTCCAGGGCATTTCTAGAGCTGGAACAAACTGCTAATGTCTATAATATAGCAAGACTCCATTAGAAGAAACATTACTAAGGTGAGTAATTTTTTCTTACCGGGTGCGGTCAAGGGTCATTCCACAAGGGGGGTGGATACCTCCTTTGCGGCCATGAAGAACGTGTCCACTTCAGCTATCTGTGCAGCAGCTACTTGGAGCACTGTGCACACTTTTATCAGGCTTTATAGCCTGGATGTGGCTTCACGGCGAAGAGCTGGTTTTGGTCTAGCAGTCCTTCAGGGACTTCTGTCCTTGCTTCGTTCAACTCGTGATTTCTACTATCCTCCTCCCACCTGTGAGGGATTTCCATTATTGCTGGAATCAGTCCTAATGGTGTAACCTGCTGCAAGAGCTGTCAAGTAAGATAGTGGCAGTTATGTAAGAATTACCAGAATAGTAGATCTTCTAGAACAGCTCTTGCAGCAGGTAGTTTCCTTCCACCATCCCTCTGGAGGTAGAGTTGTTCGATATCTCTGTTCTAGGATTAGGTGTTTCTAACACCATTCTGAATACCTTTTGATGGTGGATCCTCAGTCTCCACTCTGATGTCATCGAACGGCTGGGAGTCTCCGCGGAGAACTGGGGATGCTAGGGGACCGCCTCCTTTTATACGATGCCTGACGTCGGGGCCGGTCCCCACTGGATACTGCTAGCTAGAAAATTTCCGTGGGGTCCTGGCGCCTGCCGGCTTCAGTCCTAATGGTGTAACCTGCTGCAAGAGCTGTTCTCGAAGATCTGCTGTTACGGTAAGTTCTTGCGTAACTGTACTTTCCCACCGCCTGTAAGTCTTCTGAGACGTCTGATAAGCACAAGAAAAAGGACGAATCGGAGAAACGCCAGGAGGTCGTCTGGTACGGAACGCCTCCCCCACCTGAACACAGAGCGTCGTGTGCTTCCCAGACAGGGTATTCCTACTCGACGTCTGACAAAGAGGTGCCTCCAGCAAAAGAAAGGCCGTCTGCCCCTAAGGACTATCCATCAGCCCTGAAGATTGGCCGGTGACAGATTCCCCAAACTGGGGGGTATCAGACACCCAACAGCCTCCATCTAGAGCGGGACGTCAGGCCACCAGACACCATGGACCTGACGCTCGATTTATCTGTGAACATACTGCCAGAGGACCTGGCGCCTCCACCTTTGGACCAGATGCCCGGGCCTTGTGGCGCTTTCAATCAGATGACCCCACCGCCAGTCATTCCACTAGCTGAAGTGGGAGCACTTTTTAATGGATTGTGGAATACAGTCAAGGGGGATCTTTTTCATAGACCTAGTGATCCATCCCCAGTACGCCCATCACCCAGAGACCTAACTCCTGAGCAGCCTTTACCGCTGAAGGACCGGCTGCATGACTAAGAAGACAGGCTGATGCCCAGGTCAGACGGCAGCAAAAAGCACCCATCGTCTATCTCTTCATCCAGTGGATGCCTGCCGTCTTCAGGGGACGACGCAGGCAACTCCTCTTCAGACTGTTCCTCAGAAGACTAGCTTCGCAGTCCATCTCCAAGTCAGAGACTCACCAAGGTCATCCCCGGATAACCGATCCTTTTTGGACATCATACGCTATACTCTGTTGAATATAGGCAGTTGAGAGGAGACCTATGTTTAGTTTATGGAGCAACCAGAGACAAGGAGCTAATGGAGAACATAGGAATTAGAAGATGTGAGGAACAAAATAAAAGAACCCGATCTCATAATTATCGGTTAAAAGGAGATATAAACACAACTAAAAAACGTATGGACTTTTTTACTCAGAGTAATAAAAAGCTGGAATGAGCTACCTTTATATGTAGTTGATAGTGAGACTATGGGAAGTGTTAAATATAATTTGGATAACTATATGGGAAACAAAAAAATTATGTACCACCAATAAAGCAAATAGGTGGAAAGTTCATTAAGGACAAATTGTCTTCAGAACTTGAAAATTACCTGTGAACCTATGCGCCATATTCAGGCTCTTTACCGAGGAATTGGACCCAGAAAGGCATAGGCTGGCCAAATTCTTGGGAGCCACAGATCCCAAACCATTGGTCATCCCTCCTTTGGTGGAACCGTTTCAAGACGTGACCAAGTCCACATGGCGACATCCAGCCACAACAACCGCCAGTCCCAGTAAGGTCGATAGGCTACAAGACACTGTAAAGGAGAGCCTTTCTGCTTAACACCCAAAGGCAGGCTCGATGGTCCTGACAGCTACCCATGGCAGGGCACAGCAACCATGCCACGTGTGCCCAGCCACTGGACCCAGAATCCAAGAAACTAGACCAGATGGGGCGCAAGGTGTACTCCTCGGCAACTTGCACCGTCTGGTCACTCAACTTCCTTTCTCAAGTGGTCACCTTCCAAGAATCCCTGTGGGCCAAGGCAATGGACCTGGCCAAAGTACAGCCAGATTCGGAGGATAAGGTGGAACTCCTTGCTGTTTGTCTGGCATGGACGTGGACGAGCATGTCACTTGGAGTTTTTATGATGCCGCGGATGCAGCAGCCACTGGTATTTGCATGCAGAGGCATGCCTGGCTCAGGGTTTTGGGCTTCCGACAGGATCTTTAGGATGCTATCCTGGATGCTCCTTTCCAAGGACCAGTCTTGTTTGGTCAGGACACAGAAAAACTGATCGCCGGGCTTCAAGACTCTGGTAAAACTCTGTCGAAAGTCCACAGAATGTACCGGTTGGACCCACAATCCACACATCGACGTCCCTTTCAGAAAAATCGGGGACAGCAAGGAAGGTGCCAGACACAACACAAGGGAGAGTTCAAAAGAAAAGTCCACCCTGTCCCTTCAGGCACCCAGGGCCCCAAAAACCCCAAGGTGCTAAGACCTCTCCTACCTACACTTTCCAACACAGCATGACTCCCTACTGACCCCTCCTCCACCACAGTCTGTGCAAGAGGAGGCGGTAGGAGGGAGATTCTCCCTCTACCTATCCGGATGGTCCAGTATAACATTGTACTAATGGGTCTTCCAGATAGTAGAAAGGGGATACTCCCCAGAGTTCACTCTGTCTCCACCGGACAACCCACCAGTCCCCTCCCAGGCACGCCTCCTTAGGGCAGAGATACAGGCCCTGTTGGACAAAAGAGCCATACAGGAGGTTCCTTTTGCTCAAAGGGAAAAGGGATTTTATTCCCATTTCTTCCTTGCCCCCAAAAAGATGGGAGACCTCCGTCCCATTCTGGACCCGAGTCAACTGAACACCTTTATCAAATACAAACTGTTCAGAATGGTGAGCTTGTTACCAAGGCTCCACCAAGGAGACTGGCATTGCTCACTAAACATGCAGGTTGCCTACATGCCCATCAAGATCCGGACGTCCCGCAGGAAGTACTGCATTTCACCTTCCAAGGAGGACACTACCAGTTCAGGGTGCTGCCATTCGGCCTATCCTTAGCATCGAGGGTTTTTACCAAGTGCCAGGCAGTGGTGACAGCAGCCTTCACGTGAGGAGGTCACTTCGTCTACCCCTACCTGGACGATTGGCTTCTTACTGCACCAACAGAAGTCCAGTTGAACAGGTCCTTGGAGGAGACATTCAGCCTATTCCAGACTCTGGTCATCACTCTAAACCTGCCCAAGTCACAACCATGGCCAGCTCAAAGGCTACAGTACATTGGAGCAGTCCTGGACACAGGCCAAGGGAGAGCTTTTCTGCCCACAGACCACCTCCTTACGTACTACGTCTGACTGGGTCGGGACCGATGGTTGTCCGGGACCGGTGACTGGGCCGGCTTCAGTGGAGTCCGCTTCTGGATCTGACCCCACCAGAAGGAAAATAGATCCTGGAGCGTCGTCCTGGAAAAAAAAAAACAGGCGCTTTCCCGGAAATGGAATATCCGCAACAACGAACTTTGAAGGAGAGCCCCGGGGACTTGGCGGATGGGGGTTCAGCCCTTCACTGACTCGTCGGATCAAGCATCCCATTACCAGCGTCAGTAAAGGACCAATGACGGGTACCGACCAAGGGCGCGGGTGTCCTTTGACTCGAAGGCATGCTCTTTGACTTGGCAGCGCTGAGGCCTTGGAAGGCGGGGCCGAAGCGTGCCCCTCCGAGGACTTTACAGTGACCCTTAGCAGAGTTTGCTCGGACACATGGCTGTGGCCATTCCAACCGTCCCTTTGGCAAGGCTCCACATGCGGGTAACTCAGTGGATGCTCAAGGTGCAGTGGGACCAAAGGCAAGACCACATGCAGCAGCTGGTCAGAATCACGAGCGCCGTGATTCGAGACTGGCAGTGGTGGCAAAACCCAGGGACACACTCTGCGGGTGTTCCATTCACAGCGCCGTCCCCGGAGGTGATTATTTCCACAGATGCCTCAGGGCTGGGGTGGGGAGCACACCTGAACAGGGTGAGGTCCCAGGGAACGTGGACTCCTCAAGAAGCTCATCTCCACATCAACATTCTGGAGCTGAGGGCGGTCCTTTATGCCCTGCAGGCCTTCAGTCAGAAATCCCACCGAATACTCTTATGCTTCAAACAGACAATACGGCGATGATGTATTACTTCAACAAGCAAGGAGGGGCACACTCTTGCCCCCTTTGCAGGGAAGTCATGAGAGTGTGGGATTGGGTAATCCAACACGGCATGAGCCTGATTGCAGTTCACATTCCCGGAGTGGACAACACAATCGCAGATGGCCTGAGTCGTTCCCAGGCCAGGGTCCACGAGTGGGAACTTCTTCAAGGGGTAGCAGAGGATCTGTTTCTTCGATGGGGCACTCCAGAGCTGGACCTATTCGCTTCCCCATCCAATGCAAAACTGCCCAATTTCTGCTTGTTAGATCCAGGGCCTGGTGTTTTTTGGCGAGACACGTTGTCCCTCTCCTGGTCGGACAGATTCCTCTACGCCTTCCCTCCCTTCCTGTTGATCCAGAGAGTCCTTCAAATAACATGAAGTCTTGCTATATTATGACAATTGCAGTTTGTCCCACCATTAGAACTGCTCCGGAGGTGAAAGAGTTAACTCCATTCCATGAATGGAACTTGGAGCACGAGCTCTAAAGAGAAGCTCTGTCTGTGTAGTTTCAAACCTGAACTGTCAGATTCTTTACTCCGCCTCACTGAACAGTCGCTCCGGAGATTTCTCCTACTGCTCGGTTCATTTCTCGGTTTAAACAGTGTTTTCTCGGTTCGATTCAACCGAGAATAGTTTTATTTTAACCGCAAAACCGATCGGTTCAAGCTCTGTCTGTGGTATCGTAAGTAATTTCATTTTTTAATTCTGTGTGGAACTTGTAAGTTTTATCGGTTCGGTTTTGAACCGATCAGCTTGGGTAAAACTTAAAGTTTTTAAACTTGAGACTTTAGAGTGCGGTTCCTGGTTCTTATCGGTTCTAAAAAAAACGGATTTCATTACGGTTTTTTCCAATACCCGTGACACGGTTAGGAACCGATAAGGGTGTCTTGCCTGGCACTGCCGTTTAAAGGGCAAGTTTTTCTGTTTAGGCTGGCATTATGTCTGAGAAACCCAAAAGAAAAACCGGGCCCACTGGGTTTCAACACTGTGATGTCTGTGGGGAAGTCTTTGCCAAGGCTGACCCACACACCACATGTGTTTATTGTCTGGGGTTTGACCACCTCCATTCAGACTGCCAGTTGTAAGAATTTCCTGCAGCCACCCTGGAAAAGAGATTGGGCAGGCTCAGGAACAGAGCGAAAAGTCCGCTGACCTGGATGGCCAGCCGGCTCCGGTGCCAACCGAACCGGAGGGAGTGCCCTCTGACCAGGGCGAGACTTCCTCGGGCAAACAAAAAGCTGGCTTGGATGAACCAGTTCCAGTAAAGAGAACAAGAAAGTCAGCAGGTTTGGAGCCCAAAATTCTTACTCCAACTGCTGCAGAGATTGCAAGAGCTATTCAGATTGTCCAGTCACTTTCTTCGGTTCCGTCCGAACCGCCACTATCTGGTAAAAGGTCAGTTCAGTCGGTTCCATCGGTTCAGGAATATGATGTTGAGGAGTTTTATGAACCAGAGGAGGAGGATGATTATGAACAGTATGAATGTGACTTGGAGGGTCTGGGTGGCCTATTGAACCGGACATCTCCCAGACAGACCTTTAGAATCTTATGCTTTCTGAGTCCCTCTCATTTTATGTTTTACAAAAAGTTGCTGAAACCTCCAGCTTCCTTTTGGAGGAAGCTGTGGATGAGCAAGAGGAGCCTGATTTTGTAGAAATGATGGATATACCAGAGTCTAGGAGATTGTCTATTCATTTGCATAAGTCATTTAGGAAACAAACAATAAAAATCTTAAAACTCCTAATTCTGTGCCTCCTGTAGATAAAAGATGGACAGGAGGTACACACTGTCAGGTCCTGATACAGAATTCTTTCTCAGCAATGCAGTCATGTTAGTAGTTCAGGCTGCAGCCTGTGATAAAGCTAATATTCCCTTGCTTCACATCCTCCTGACGAGGATTCCAGGAAGATTGATGCCATGGCAAAAAACAGTACATAGGCAGCGTCCTTGGGACTCAGGCAAGCAAATCATATGGCTTATGTAGCAAGGTATCAGAAATCTAGATGGGATACTACGGATTTAGCCAAACAAGCCCTGGCCAGCTTGCTAGTGAGCTGGAGCAGGTGGCTGCCGATGGCATTGAGGCTTCTAAGGCAGTTTCATGCTGCTGTGGATTTTAATGTTGTTTCCTCTAGAGTCATGGCCACATCTGTAGCTTTCGTAGGTTGGCCTGGCTCTGGTACATAGCTTGTCACAGGATACCCAGACTAAGGCTATGGATTTTCCTGTGGTGGGAAATTTCTGTTTGGGGAGCAGACAGAGAATTATATGAAAAAGATGGATGAATATAGGACTACCTATAAAAGTGCCCAAGCCAAGGAGTGCAAGCCACTCCTCAGAGGCACACCCCAGGGTAGGAGTGGCCTTTTCACAGGCCTTTTACCAAACCCAGGCCTCCTCTGCTTATGCTCAGAGGGGGTTCTTCAGAGGCAGAGGCAGACGGGCGTGGCAGGCCTGCTCCCACCCTCAGCCTAAAGCACCTGCCAAGCAGGCACCCTGATGGGGTGCCCAGGGCCGATTCTCCTTTACCAGTAGGGGGCAGGTTGGCTTACTTCAGTCAGAACTGGGTGTCTTTAACTTCAGACGAGTGGGTTCTGGAAGTAGTAAGCCAGGGTCTGGTTCTCAGCTTCAGAAAGTTCCCAAAGATGAGGTCTTTTCCACCTGCAAACTCTTTAGAGACCTCTACTCTAGAAGCAGAGGTCTCAACCCTGTTAGCTCTCAGAGCGGTAGAAAGGGTTCCTCCCCTACACCAGGGCAAGGGTCTGTACTCCAGATACTTCCTTACCCCAAAAAAGACAGGAGAATGGCGGCCCATTTTAGACCTCAGATATCTGAACAAGCATCTTTTGAAACCAAAGTTCAGAATGGTAACTCTGGCAATGATTTTACCCTGTCTAAGGCCAGGGGACTGGCTAACTTCCCTGGACCTCAAGGATGCTATTTTCACGTCCTAATCAGAAGCTCCCACCGAAAGTACCTCAGATTCGAACTGCCCTCAGGTCACTACCAGTTCAGAGCAATGCCCTTCGGCCTTACCTCTGCCCCAAGGGTATTCACAAAATGTCTGGCAGTAGCAGTGGCTCACTTAAGGAGGCAAAGGATTGCTGTTTTTCCCTATCTGGACGACTGGCTCATTGTAGGCCAGTCCCCAGAACAGGTAAAATCTCACCTGCAAGTCACCCAGCAGCTTCTCACCTCCCTGGGCTTCCTGCTAAATCTACCAAAGTCGGTTCTGGAACCAGTTCAGGTACTCACCTTCATAGGTGCAGAACTGGACACAAATCTGGCCAGAGCTTTTCTTCCCTTAGAAAGGGTAAGGAACTTGGTGGCTCTGGCCTCCTCCTTCAATCGGCAGGTCTCTCGACCAGCAAGACACTTTCTGCAGCTCCTGGGGCACATGGCTGCGCCCACGGCTGTAGTGCAGGAGCAAGATTTCAAATGAGGAACATTCAGTTTCACTTGAGAGCCTATTGGTCTCAGAGAAGAGCCCCTTTCCAAGTTGGTCCCAGTGACCCAACCTTGATCCATGCCCTCCAGTGGTGGCAGGATCAGAGCAATTTAAGACGGGGTCCCTTCATTCCCTTTCTCACACTTTGACCCTCACTCACGGATGCTTCCTCCTGGGGTGGGGAGCCCACATGGGCGACCTCTCCACTCAGGGAGTGTGGTCCCCCCAGGAATCTCTGCTCCACATCAATTTGCTGGAACTCAGAGCTGTCTTTTTAGCTCTTCAAGCGTTTTCTGCTTCTGTCCAGAACAAAGTGGTACAAGTCAGAACAGACAATACCACAACAATGTGGTACATCAACAAGCAGGGGGGCACTCGGTCTTTGGCCTTGTGCACCGAGGCAATGAAGTTGTGGTCTCTGGCCTATTACCTGAACATTTCACTCATAGCAGTTCACCTTCCAGGAAAGGACAATGTCCTAGCAGATGCTCTCAGCAGGATTTCTCAGGGCCATCACGAATGGTCTCTTGGATCCTGAAGTACAGGGATAGTCTTTGCCAGATGGGGCACCCTCAGATAGATCTTTTGCAGCCCCAGACAATCACCAACTTCCAATGTTCTGTTGCAGGCCCCAGTGTTGGGCTCAGTCCCCTGGACGCCCTTCTCCTGGATTGGGAAGGGAAGTTTCTTTATGCTTTTCCCCCCTTCCCTCTCCTATTCAAGGTGTTAGTAAAAATCAGATCCCAGCCTTGCAGGGTGATTCTGATTGCCCCAGATTGGGCCAGGCAGCCGTGGTACCCACTCCTTCTGTCCCTGGCAGTCCGTCTCCCCCTGTGTGTCTCCCCAGGAATCACAACCTATTAACCTGTGCCCAGGGGAGAGTTTGGTATCCGAACCTCAAATCCCTCAACCTCAAGGCCTGGCTCTTGAGGAGTTAGAATTTGCTGACCTACACCTCTCTCAGGGTGTTCTTGAAATCCTAAAGGCTTCTAGGAAGCCTTCCACTAGGGCTACTTATAATTCTAAGTGGAAAAGGTTCTCCATTTGGTGTTCTGGGAAACATATTTCCCCAGAATCTGCTGATTTGCCCATTGTGTTAGACTACATGGTCCATCTTAATTCTTTGGGCCTGAGACCAGCTACCCTGAGAGTTCATTTGGCAGCTGTCTCTGCTTTTGTTTCAGCAGGAAAGCCATCCTCTCTTTCCGTTCACCCTGTATTTTCCAAGTTTTTTAAGGGATTACTTTATACTAATCCTCCTTTTCGGGATCCGGCCCCTGCCTGGGACCTTAATGTTTGCATTGCCCAGTTAATGCAACCCCTTTTGAACCTCTGTTTTCTGCAGAGCTTAAGTATCTAACTTGGAAAACTGTTTTCCTAGTGGCTGTCACTTCTGCTAGGCATAAGTGAGTTGCAAGCCTTGTCAGTAGAAACTAACTTTTCTTTCCACAGGGATAAGGTAGTCCTCAGGACTAACAGGAAGTTTTTGCCTAAGGTGGTTTCAGATTTCATCTTAACCAATCTATCTCCCTTCCAGTGTTTTTCACTGAACATTCCTCTTCTGGTGAGAGGAGATTGCACAGTCTTGGACGTTAAGAGGGCCCTAAGTTACTATATAGAATGTACCAAGGGTCACAGGTTCGAGTCCCTCCAACTTTTTCTCACTTATGGTGAGGTTGGGAAAGGGAAACCTGCCACTAAGAGATCAATTGCCAGGTGGATTGTCTCTTGTATCCAATTTTATCAGAAACTGGGCAGAGATCCCCCCTCTGGCTTGAGGGCTCATTCTACCAGAGGTACAGCCGCGTCTCTAGCTGCTGCCAGAGACATCCCTATATTGGAGATATGTCAAGCTGCTACTTGAAAAATGGTACACACTTTCACCAAGCATTACTCCCTGGATGTCCAGGCTAGGAGAGAGGCTCAGTTTGGCACAGCTGTGCTTCAGAGCCTATTCCCTAAGTAGGTTCTGTCCCTCCTCCCTCCAATTGTCGTAATATAGCAAGACTTCATGTTGTTTGAAGAAAAAATTACTCACCTTAGTAATGTTTCTTCTAATGGAGTCTTGCTATATTATGACCTCCCCCCCCCAGCCTGCCCCTCTCAGAACTTCTACTTGGGTATGGGGTGGGCAGCCTAGTGTGGGCACTATTTTATGCCCTTTTTATGTGTTTTCACCCCTTCTTGGGGTTTGGGGGTGTGGTGTTTTTCTTTTTTTCCTTATATTTCTCTCATATTGTTAAATTATACTATTAGTTCTGGTCCTCTGACTTGAGTCTTTGGTGTTGGGACCAGCAATGGGTGTTAATATTTAGGTAGCCAGTTGGCTAGTGTAGGTTACAGCTTCCACACAGACCTTAGTGAGTTTTTGCTCTTAAAGATCTGACAGTTCAGGTTTGAAACTACACAGACAGAGCTTCTCTTTAGAGCTCGTGCTCTAAGTTCCATTCATGGAATGGAGTTAACTCTTTCACCTCCGGAGCAGTTCTAATGGTGGGACAAACTGCAATTGTCATAATATAGCAAGACTCTATTAGAAGAAACAACATTACTAAGGTGAGTAATTTTTTCTTCTCAAACTGCGCAGGGAGCATGCAACAATGATCCTGGTAGCCCCTTTCTGGCCCAGGCAGATCTGGTTCCCCTTGCTGACGCAGCTGTCCCGGGAACCTCCAGTCCCGTTGCCTTTCAGCTCCCATCTCTTGTCTCAGGAGGAAGGTTCACTAGTCCACCCAGACTTCCGCTCACTGAACCTGCATGCATGGCTCCTAGAGACATAGTCATTTTGCAACACGGGGTCTCGCAAGAGGTGGCGGAGATTCTTTCCACGGCCAAGACCGGCCAGCGCACTGACGTATCGCCATGAAATGGCGCCGTTTTTGCTTGTGGTCGCAGGTACGCGGCCTTTCCCCTCTAGGATGCCCGGTGAAAGTGGTGCTGGAATACCTTCTTTCCCTATTCCATTTGGGTCTCGCCTACTCCTCTATCAAAGTGCACCTCTGCGCGATTTCAGCTTACCACTTCCCGGTGGGACAGCGCACAGTGGCACAGCTTGATGCCTCTCGAGACTTCCTGAGAAGGGTGTTACACCTTAGGCCACCCTTTAAGGATCCAGTTCCTCCGTGGGACTTACTCCTTGTCCTGGAACAACTCACGCTCCCCCCCTTTGAACCTGCCATGGATTGCGAGCTGCGTTTTCTGTCGTGGAAAACGTTATTTTTAGTTGCTGTCACGTCAGCAAGGAGAGTTTCCGAGCTTCACGCTCTCATGTGCAAGGAGCCTTATTTAATTTTCCACCAGGACAGAGTGTCTTTGAGGACGAATCCAAAATTCTTGCCTAAGGTGGTCGCTGCTCTCACTCTCAACCAGGACATCGATTTGCCGGTGTACTTTCCCAAGTACTCCAATAGAGGAGAGGCGTTGCTTCACACCCTGGATGTTCACCGCTGTTTAAGGTACTACCTGAACAGAACTAAGCAGCTTTGCAAGTCAGAGCAGTTATTTGTTTCCTTTGCTGAGAGGATGCTGGGCCAACCAGTCTCAAAACAGACCCTTCCTCGCTGACTCGTCCAGTATATTTCATTTTGCTATGACAGCAAACAGAAGCCCCTCCCAGGTACAGTCCGGGGCCACTCGACTAGAGGTGTAGCTACCTCCTTTGCAGCACTGCGTAACATCTCTACCTCTGCCATTTGTGCTGCAGCTACTTGGAGCTCTGTGCACACATTTATTAGGCATTATAGCCTGGATATTACTTCACGGCAGAGAGCCGGTTTCGGCCTGGCCGTCCTACAAGGTCTCCTGTCCTAGAGTCAGGACCTCTTTAAAGATCTCTCCTAATTTCCTCCTCCCAGAATGCTTACAGGTGCTATTGCTTGGGAATCTGTCCTAATGGTGTTACCTGCTGCAAGAGCTGTATCTCGAAGTAATATAGTACAGTTACGTAAGAACTTACCGTAACAGTAGATCTTCGAGAACAGCTCTTGCAGCAAGTACCTTCCCGCCCACCATTCTCCCTTGGAGGAGGTATGGCTTACCGAGCTTTGGGCAGAGGCTTACGCCCTTTATCCTTTAATGGCGGATCCTCGGTCTCCCATTCTGATGTCATCCTGCGGCCGGGAGTCTCCGGCGGGAGAACTGGGGAATCTGGCGGGACCGCCTCCTTGCCTACTAAGTCTGATGAGAGGCGGTCCCCGCTGAAGACTGCTAGCTAGAAGATTTCCGTGGGGTCCTGACGCCTATCGGCTTCAGTCCTAATGGTGTTACTTGCTGCAAGAGCTGTTCTCGAAGATCTACTGTTACGGTAAGTTCTTACGTAACTGTACTTTCTGCCTCCACCTGTTCAACAAGGTATGTGAACTTCCTGACGTATATGGTACAGTACCAGAATGTGCTTTGGGAGTGAGCACAAGAGCTGGTGAATGCTTTGCCAGACTATGAGAAAACAGAGATCCTGGATGTACTAAAATCGGGCTCGGACGTAGGCACTCGTGTTGCGTGTTTCGTATGACTGCAGATACGGCGGCCAGAGCAGCAGCATCAGCTGTCTGCCTCAGGCGCCATTCATGGTTGAGGGTCTCGAGCTTTCACCAGGATCTGTAGTCCGGTATCTGGGACTTGCCGTTCCAGGGTACCGTTTTGTTTGGGCAGGAGATGGAGTCCCTTATCTCTTGTCTCCAAGAGTCTGGTAAATCCATCTGGTCGGTCTGCCAAATGTACCGTGGAGACGGCAAAAGCGGCCATTTCGGAAGCCCTCAGGTGGTCAAGCCTGTAGAAATCAACAGGGTCAGAGAGGAGGCTTTCTGAGGAGAGCCGGCAACCAGCAGCTTGGAGGCTCTCCTCCGCGTGGGCCCCAGGCCTCTTTGCCCACCTCTGGCTCCGCCCAGTGACTCTCTTCTGACCCCCTCCTCCGACAGAGGTCCCAGGGGAGGTGGTAGGGGGTCACTTCTCCCTATACTTTCAGGGATGGAGCTAGATTACTGCGGACAAATGGGTCCTAGACATAAGAAGAGGACACATTTTAGAATTCACAGAGGTTCCTCCAGACACTTCACCAAGGTTCTCTAGATGTCCTCCTCCTCACATCCCTCTCATAGAAGGAGAGATACAGGCCCTCTTGCAAAAAAGGGCAATTGAACCTGTCCCCCTGCGGCAGCGGGGAAAAGGGTATTACTCCCACTTCTTCTTGGTCCCAAAAGAGACTCTGGACCTTCATCCCATTCTGGACCTATGCGCTCTCAATCTTTATATAGAGTACAAAAGGTTCTGGATGGTTACCCTCCCAGGTCTTCTTCCTCTGCTGCACCAAGGGGACTGGCTCTGTTCCGTAGACATGCAAAATGCGTACATGCATATCTCGGGGCCCCCAAAACAAGTTCCTGAGGTTCCACTTCCAGGGGGAACATTATCAGTTTCGAGTTCTTCCGTTCGGCCTCTCCTCCGCTCCTCGAGTCTTCACGAAATGCTTGGCAGTAGTGGCTGCGATTCTAAGGTGTCAGGGGCATTATGTCTTCCCTTACCTGGACGATTGGCTGCTTGCGGCCCCGTCAAGGTCACGCCTGCTTCAAGCTGTCTGACACCCCTATACACTCTTCCGAGACATGGGGATCTCCCTGAACCTTCCAAAGTCTTCCCCAGAGCCCAGTCAAAGACTCATCTTTATAGGAGCGGTCCTGGTTTCGGTCCAGGGCATGGCCTTTCTACCCCCAGAGAGGGGCAGTCGCCTGCGGGAAATAGCCGGATTGGTTCTAGTAACTCCTCAGGTCCCAGCAAGGACTTTCCTCAGACTTCTTGGGCATATAACAGCGGCCATTCCAGTCACTCCTCTGGCCCACCTCCACATGAGAATCCCACAATGGATGCTTAGGGTGCAGTGGGATCAGTGCTCAGACGACCTAGACCACATGGTCAGAGTCACAGAGCCAGTAAAGAGAACACTTCTTTGGTGGATGGATCCACTCAATTTGGAAAAAGGGGGCTTTTGTCCGGGGCCCCCGAATCAGACCCTTACAACAGATACCTCGGATTTGGGTTGGGGAGCGCACCTGGGGGCTCGCCAAATGCAAGGCATTTGGGCATCTGAGGAGCGCAAACTCCACATCAATGTCCTGGAGATGCGAGTGGTCCTTAATGCGCTTATATGCCTTTCAGGAGGATCTTGTACCGGGCTCTCTTCTAGTTCAGATGGACAACATGGCGGTTGTCTTCTATCTCAACAAGCAAGGGGAGGTGCTCATTCTTACCCCCTGTGCAGGGAGACGATGAGAGTCTGGTATTGGGCACTGGAGCGGCACATCTACCTGTCCGCGGTGCACGTTCCAGGTGTCTTAAATGACTTGGCCGTCAGTCTAAGCAGGTCGCGGTCCAAGGCGCACGAGTGGAAGCTACTGCAATCAGTAGTGGACCAGCTGTTCATCACATGGAGTCGTCCAGAGCTGGACCTGTTTGCGTCACCACGCAGTGCCAAACTGCCAGTTTTCTGCTTGCGAGAGCCCGGGCCTGGTGTTTTCTGGCCAGACGCGTTGTCCCTTTGCTGGGCAGGGAGGTTTCTTTATGCCTTCCCTCCGGCCCAGAGGGTTCTGTTGAAGTTACAGGCCGAGGGGGTATGAATGATTCTGATAGCCCTGCTATGGCCTTGGCAGATTTGGTTCCCACTACTTCAGCAGCTATCCATGGAACCTCCAGTTCCACTGCCAATATGCTCGCAGTTGCTGTCCCAGGATCAGGGCTTGCTGGTCCATCCCGATCTCCGATCCTTACACCTTCATGCTTGGCTCCTTCGGACGTAGCAAAATACAGGTACATGGTTGTTCCAGAGGTGGCAGACGTTCTTGTGACAGCGAGTAAGTCCTCCACGTGCTCCACTTATGCTATGAAGTGGAAGCGATTCTGTTTATGGACCTCGTCTCACCATCTGGATCCCATTACCTGTTCCGTGAACTCTGCTCTACATTATCTCCTCTCCTTATACCAGCAAGGCTTGAGCTACTCCTCCATAAAGGTGCACATGTGGGCCATCTCGGCTTATCACGCCCTCTCGGGACACAGGGTCTTAGCCCAGTTAGATGTGGCCCGCACTTTTTACGATTCTTCACATGAGACCTCCCATTCCGGATCCTATCCCACCCTGGGACCTCCTTTTTGTGTTGGAGAAGCCACCTCTTCCCCCATTTGAGCCCGCAGCAGATTGTGAGCTGCGCTATCTTGGAAGGTTTGCTTTTTAGTTGCCATTATGTCTGCTCAAAGACTTTCCAAGCTTCAGGCTCTGATGTGTAAAGAGCCGTATTTAATTTTCTACAGGGAAAGGGTTTCCCTCTGGACGAGCCCTAAGTTTCTTCCAAAAGTGGTCTCGGAGATGACCCTCAACCAGTCAGTTGACCTTCCAGTTTCTTTCCCTTCTCCCTCTAACAGAGGGGAAGCTCTCCTTCACACTTTGGACGTCCGCAGGATGCTGAGGTATTACCTGAAGTGAACGGCTAATCACTGTCAATCGGAGCAACTGTTTGTGGCATTTGCGTCACACTTGGGTAGACCGGTGTCCAAACAGACCATTTCCAAATGGATTGTCCACTGTGTCTCTTTCTGCTATGAGAAGCACAACAAGCCCCTTCCGGGCCTGGTTAGGGGTCACTCCACCAGGGGAGTGTCTACTTCCTTCGCCGCGCTGTGGAATGTCTCGATTAGGGGCATTTGCGTGGCTGCTACCTGGAATTCAGTGCATACTTTCGTAAAGCACTACAACTTGAACATTGCCTCCAGACACCGTGCCGGCTTTGGCCTGGCAGTCCTTCAGGGACTATTGTCTTGAGCCTCTGTGTCCAGCGTACTCTCTTCCACCTCCCGGGGTCAGTTACCTCTTTGGTGAGGGACTGCTTGGGATTCAGCCCTGATTGTAATAGCCTGCTGCAAGAGCTCCCACTCGAAGTAAGATAGTACAGTTACATAAGAATTTACTGTAACAGTAGATCTTTGAGAGGAGTTCTTGCAGCAGGCGTCACTTTCTCATCCTCCTTTTCCCCCTTTTTTTCGAGGTGTGCAGAGCTTCATCTTTGAGCTTCGCCTCATTCTCCTGTCGGGACTCGTTCGCGGGCCTTGGCGGTGTAGCTGGGTCCGCCCCCTTTTGTACCAGGGCTGACGGGGTGGAGCTGACGTCGAGGGGCGGTCCCTGCTGGGTATTGCTGGCTGAGAAGTTTTCCGGAGGGTCCTAGTGCCTGCGGCATAGTCCTGATTTGTAATAGCCTGCTGCAAGAGCTCCTCTCGACGATCTACTGTTAGGGTAAGTTCTTACATAGCTGTACTTTACGGTAAGTTCTTGCGTAACTAATTTTTCCAAATAAATATATATTTACAATGCATATACAATAGGAACTAATGGTTACAGACCTGAGGTCAGAAGAAAAAAAAAGAATGAAGGTTGCTGAGGGGGGAGGGTCAGGTAATGAGCAGGTAGTAAGAGTATAAGGTAACAGAAGGCAGGGATAGGGGAGCAGTAAGGATCAGTCAGGAGTAGAAGTAGTAGTGTGCAGAGAGGGATATGTTAGCAGGAGCAAGATACAAAGGCCGAGATGGGTAAAGGATCTCCTTTCCCTGTCTAATGTAGATCTTAGCTACTCGTCCATAAAGGTACACCTTTCTGCACTGTCAGCTTATCATGTACCAGTGGGTGGCAGGAATCTGATACAAATGGATCTGTCCTGCACCTTCCTGAGAGGTATGATTCATATTAAGCCACCCATTTGGGACCCTATTCCCCCATGGGATCTTATTTTTGTTAGAGGAGCTTACGTTGCCTCCCTTTGAGCCAGCTGCAGGTTGCGAACTACGCTTCCTGTCTTGGAAAGTGCTATTTTTAGTTGCTATCACATCAGCTCTGAGGATTTCTGAGCTTCAGGCTCTGATGTGTAAAGAGCCCTATTTGATTTTCCACAGGGCCAGGGTGTCCCTGCACACTAATCCTAAATTTCTGCCAAAGGTGGTGTCTGAGTTCACTCCTAATCAGGACATTCATCTCCCAGTTTATTACCCAGAGTACTCGAACAAAGGGGAAGCCTTGTTGCATACTCTAAATGTTCACAAAGTTCTTGGTTTTTACATTGACCGTACCAGGTCTTTAAGAAAGTCTGATCAGTTGTTTGTGTCTTTCACCCCAAGATAGTTAGGGGCGTCGGTGACTAAGCAGACCTTGTCCAAATGGTTGGTCAACTGCATAGTCTTCTGCTACCAAAAGTATGACAAACTTTTACCAGGCTCGGTTAAAGGTCACTCCACTAGGGGTGTTGCCACTTTGTTTGCATCCCTCAAAAAGTATCCGCAGCTGATCTCTGTGCTACAGCCACCTTGAGTTCTGTCCACACATTTATCAAGCATTACAGTTTGGACATTGTTTCCAGAAGGAGAGCTCGTTTCGGCCTAGCCGTTCTCCAGAGACTGCTCTGTTAAGAGCTACCGTAGATTTCTATATCCACCACCCATCTGACCTGAATCTTATCCTTGTACTGCTTGGGACTCTGTCCTAATGGTTATGCCTGCTGCAAGAGCCCTGTCTCGAAGTGAGAGAGTACAGTTACGTTAAGAACTTACCGTAAAAGAAGATCTTCGAGAAGAGCTCTTGCAGTAGGCATGCTTTCCCCCTCGATAGGAAGGTATAATTTCTCCCTCTAGGTGATGTTAGAACCTCCTCGATTCCCCATCCTTCATACAGCTGGGTCTCTGGCGGGTGAACTGAGGTGGTGCTGGGGGACTGCCCTTTCATACCATGGGTGACAGGAGCAGGGCTGACGTCGGCACGCTCCCCCACCAGACTGCTAGCTAGAATTTTTCTATTTGGTCCTAGTGCTTGGTGGCATAGTCCTAATTGTTATTGCCTGCTGCAAGAGCTCTTCTTGAAGATTTACTGTTACAGTAAGTTATGTAACTGTAATTTTTCTAATCAGAACTCCTAGTTTTTCACATGAAGGAGGTTTGTGCGTCATACTGGTGTTTTCATACAATTAATTGGCAGAGTGAAGGTTCCAGCAAATACTAGTAGGTCAGCATGGTCAAATTCTAAAAGTTCGCACATGTGGCCAAATGGTCCTGTTTATCAAACAGTTTACAAGGATGGATATTTGAGAAACAAAAGTGTATCTGTTCCAGGGGGTTTACTGGCAGGGCGACACCCTGGAAAAATTCTGAGTTTTTGTTTGACTTTTTTTCTCCCTGAGAGCCGAAACTCTCTCGGGCAATCCACACACCTGCCGATTCTACCGCCCACTGTGACTGTCTGCCCCCTCAAAGATGTTAACGCTCCCCGTGGGCCCCCGGTCCATACCAAGGGGCAGAGGCCCAGTGATGGGCGTGTGTTGGTCGAGGCACCGGGATGCCGTCGCCTATCCAGCCCTCGGGGGTTTTCACCTTTTTTGCTTGCGGTTTCTCCTCCCGTGTGTGGGCACGCCCCGCGCTCTGGCTCACGGCAACCTGCCAGCGTCGGCCACGCCAGTACATGCATGCCTGGCTGTGCTACAGTACCTCTGGTCTCCACTGGGGGTCTTGGGCACACTGGGTTACCCCATCCCATGTAAGCCGGGGAGGAGAGCTCAACATGGGAGCTCAGTCCTCAACCCTTCCCTGCCGACCCCCGGCGCCAGAGTCCGTTCCCGAACCCGGGTTGCCAAGCGTGGCTTGAGGTGTGGCATCCAGCACCTCAACCCTCAGCGTCACAGGGCCAGCTGAACAATTCTGAGGTTGACACTCGTGTGAGGCCAAAGGCATGGCATACAGGAGGGCTGTTAAGTATACGTTTTGTTATAAAGCAGGAACCAAGGTAGTGTTATGTTTCAACCATAATCAGGGCAGAATTTAGGGAAAATAGACGTATTCTTGGCAGTTTACCAAAATCCTGATTATTTTTTTTTGTGTGTTCCACCCAGAAATTTGGTATTCTGCTCAGTTGGCATTGGATTACATGCATTTTGCCTTATAGGTGGTTGAATACAGTGTTTTCCAGAAATTGCAACAGAAATAGAGATTCGGTAAGGAAGTAATGGTATACTCTCATTTTTGGTATTTGTTCACCCCCTTTCCAGTTTCTTTTCCATAATAATGAAATTCAGTCTTTGATAATGTATTATTTTCTCCCTCCATTATGCATCATCTCTGGACAGTAAACTGACAGCTTCCTCACATTAGTATGTAGGCTCAAAATACAGCATCATATTAATTGGTCACTATTACCTACTCCTGCAAACTCTAAGGTGCTGACCCCTTAGACCTTTATGTTGAAACTGTTCTGCTTTTAATCAGTTTTTACAGCAGGGACAGTGCAGGGGTGGGCTGAAGCACAGGTTAGGGTCAGTTGATGCTCTTCGTGTCCCAGAGTGAGGTGGTGGTTACGGTGGGACTCAAATATCCATATTTCCAGAGTGCCCCTAACCACTAGACAACAGTACTTTGCCTTAGCATGCCATGGTAAAGTAAACAAAAATAAACATGAAAGCTGGGGGCAGCACATTGGTCATTTGTTTGGTGAATCATTTTCAGTATTCCCATCGCAGCTGTGTAACAGAAGGTGTACCATATCCTCATCAAAATTTTTCATGAGTACGAAATAAGTTTAATGGGTATGTTGTACCCTTTTAAAAAGAATTTCGGGAGGTATGTACAGAGCAAGGCTTTAGGAGAAACATGAAGTAGTACACACCACCAGGCCAAACTGATATTTTGAGCAACAGTGATAGTCTTGGGGGCTATCTCTCATCAGGTCAAACCTATGGAACTATAGCCATCAGGCACATGGAAACTTTCTTGCTAGCAGTTCACTAGGGGCCACCCACGACGTTTTACGTCGAGGTCCTCTCTGTATAAACGTGGGTGACCCCTCTCCATGTGTTTTTTTTTTTTTTTTTTCCTCCCCCTCTGTTGACCATATTCGCAGGAGTCCATGGAGGTGCCGCTGCTACAGTCGACTGCTAAATCTTCTATTTTCTAAGTTTTATTTTTCTCACCCTAGTAACTGTCACTTTATTTTAAAGTGATTGCAATTGTGTGTATTGACAAGACACCACTAAAGTGATCTTGCTTCGAGGGGGTTCATGCAATAGGTTATTACTTATAGGACTGCGCCCTCTGGCATCAGCACTGCATGGCAAACCTTTCCAGCAGTGTCAGGCGGGGAACTGCCCACCTGACATGACTGACGTCAGCATGACTCTATATTGTGGGTGGTCCCCACGCCTGCCTTCCAGTATTTTCCCAGTCGACCAGTGCTAGTACCTCACAGTATCATCCAGTTTTGTCGATCACTATTTTCCTTTCGATTCGTATTTCCAGTCCAAATTTGGCATTTTGTCTTTTCCGTCTCCACCTCCAAAGGCAAAGAAGTGCACCAAGTATGGGGTGCAAATTCCCCACAATGATGGCCATTGTCTCTGCCTCTTTTGTTTCGGCCCGGATCACGACACTGCGGCCTGTCCTGATTGCCAGCCTTTCAACCAGGCCACTCGTAAACGATGACAGCAGGCTTTGGAGGCCCATCTCCTTAAGTCCAGAATGGCTTCACTTGAGAAGGAGATGCAAAAAATTCGGGACTCTGCTTCTTCCCTTTCATCACACAAACAGAAGAAGAAAAAAGGCACAAAGAAAAGGAGCACTATGAGGACCGGGACTGATCTTCAGCTAGCAAACCTCTTGACCCAGCAAGGCCCTTTCCCCGCCACCCACCCTTGTGGTGATCCAGGCAGCTTCTGGGACACCCTCCAGTGTTGCTGTCTTCCAACCAATCTTGACTGATAAGTCATCCGCTGGCGGCTCCAGCGAATGTCCGGTCCTTGTCGGTAAGTTCCTCGGGGGTGCACCTGGCTACTGAGAAGTCGGACTCCACCCCAAAGCAACCAGTGGTCCACTCGACTTCAACAGATAAGCCAGTCGAGGGTCCTACCACTCCACCGCCCGGTCGCTGTTTCGCCCGGAGGTAAGTCAGTTTCCTGGCGATACCGGGCATTCTCCTGTTGAAGCTCACCATCTGGCAGAGCGTGCTGGCTTCTTGGTCAGCCTACCCCTGCCCAACTGACAGACTTCCTCTCCACCTCCCTGGTGGTTTCCCCTGCCGCACAGCTTGCGTCTGGGACAGAGGAAGAAAGATGCCTGGAAGTGGTTCTCTCTAAAGCCCTCTCTGGCGGTCCTCAGATCCCCCACGAGGGATACTCGCTCTTCCGCCATTTACCCTGACGTCCTGTCACCTTCTGCCTGCTGCTTCTCCCTTAATGTCTGCAGCACCGTCGGGTACGACACACATCTGCTCCCTCCATCAGGGCCCATCAATTGGCCTCTTATGCAGAGTCTGACCTCTTTGGATCTAATATTGACTAACCCCACGTCAGGGGCCCTGATGTTTATTCCCTTTTCGTTGGCTACCCCATTGGCTCTCGTGATGTCCAGTATTTATCCTGGCCCTTCAGCTGCCGCACTCAATTCCTGCTGTCTCTAAAAAAGCAAACAGTTTGGTAAAAAGGACAACTCTTTTGCCTCATGTGCTCTGCGCTCTTTAAATTACGTGGCACACATGGTGTCCTTTCAAAAGGCCACCTTGTCTAAGTTGGAGGACAAGATCTCCTCCCTGGAGGACTCTGACCTCAAAGCCAAGATCGCTGAAGAGCTTTGTGTCTCTAAGATCTCTTGCAGACATGCTCTCAGAGCCACCTACGATTTGTTGGACGCAGTGGCCCGCTCCTCGGCTACTGCCATTAGCCTCAGGAAACACGCTTGGTTGCGCATCTCGGGCCTTTCGGCAGACGTGCAAGCAGCCATCCAGGATGCTCCTTTTAGAGGATCGGTCCTCTTTGGAAGTGACACCAAGGATTTGATTACGGGCCACCAAGATAGTGGGTAGGCCCTCAGATCAGTCCGCTTCATGTATAGGACCAGTACTGCCAAGAAGCAGCCCTTTCGGTGCCAGATCATTCAATCAAGTCTTTATTTATCCAAGCAAACACCATTGAGCAGGCTAATTTACAAGGTGGACCTGCATTACACAAGGTCAAGAATAACACTTTAATGTACAAATAATAAATAAACATAATTATTCAGAAATAGAAAAAAAATACACAGAGCAATAACAAGTTCAAGTGCCAAGGGAAGCAAGCGGCCCCAAAGAAACGGAATAAAGGGCAAGCCACCAGCTCCTCCTTTTCCTCCCCACTGGCCGCCAGGACTCGTGAGACCATCAGGAAAGCCTCCCCTCTGCCTCCTGACTCGCCCAGTCTTCCCTCCTCTCCACTTCAAAGTGCGGAGCCAGTGGGGGGGAAGATTAACCAGTCACGTCCAGGAATGGGAGGGCATCACCTCGGACGCATGGGTCTTACAGCTGATTTCTCAAGGGCACACGATAGAGTTCCTGGAGTTTCCCCCAGACTCTCCTCCCAGTCACTGTCACTACTCCCCACACCAAGCTCCGCTGGTCGAGGAGGAGATCAGGACTCTGGAATGAAAGACAGCAGTCAAACCAGTGCCAGTCACCCAGAGAGGAAAGGGGTTTTACTCCCACTTCTTCCTGGTGCCAAAGAAGACTGGCAACCTCAGACCTATCCTGGATCTCAGCAGTCTGAACCTCTTTGAGTACAAGAGGTTCTGCATGCTGACTGTTCAGAGCCTCCTGCCCCTTTTGCAGCAGAATCACTGGCTCTGTGCTCTGGACATGCAGGATGTTTACCTGCATATCCTGATCTTCCCTGGCCACTGCCGTTTTCTGCGGTTTTGTTTCCAGGGGGAGCACTTCCAGTTCACAGCCCTCCCCTTTTTGCCTGTCCTCGGCACCCAGGGTTTTTACCAAGTGCCTAGTGATGGTGGCAGCGGCCTTCGCCGCCAGGGTATAGTGGTGTTCCCCTACCTGGACAACTGGCTACTTTCAGCTCCGTCCAGGAACAGCCTTCTGGACTCCCTTTCGGTTACCCTGGACCTTTTTTCCTGACTGGGGATCAGAGTCGGTCTCCCCAAGTCATCTTTAAGCCCCTCTCAGAACCTTCAATTCATAGGGGTGGTTTTGGACATGGTCCAGTGCAGAGCCTTTCTTCCCTCCCACAGAGCAGAGACTGTCCAAGAGCAGGTCATCCTGGTGATCGCCAGATCGTTGCTACGCTTGCTGGGCCTGATGGCAGCCTCTATCTCCACAGTTCCTTTAGCCAGGTTGCATATGCGGCTCTCCCAGTGGACTCTTCGCGTCCAATGGGATCAGCGCTTGGACGATCTGGACCATCCTGTTTTGGTCTCCAGAGCAGTCAAGAGGGACCTACAATGGTGGTTAGACTCTCTGAATCTGTCCAAGGGACTTCTCTTACAAATTCCCCTCCCAGCAATGGACCCTCACCACAGACGCTTCGTGCCAGGGTTGGGGAGCGCACCTGGGGGACCACCGAACTCTGGGTTCCTTGTCTCAGCTGGAGATGTCCTTGCACATCAACATTCTGGAGATGAGGGCAGTCCTTTATGCCCTTCATTCTTTTCAGACCACCCTTTTGAGAAGGGACACTGCTAATCCAGACAGACAATATGTTGGTAGTCTGGAACATCAACAAACAGGGAGGCACCCAATCATACCCCTTATGCAAGGAGGTGATGCAGGTGTGAAAGTGGGCAGTCTAGCACGACCAGTTTTTTTTACAGCTGTGCATGTTTCAGGTATTCACAGCGTTCTGGCGGACAGCCTCAGTTGGATGTCATCCCTCGCTCATGAATGGAAATTAAGTCAGGCGGTAGCAGACACACTCTTCCAGAGGTGGGTTGCCAAGACATTGATCTGTTCGCCTCCCCATCCAGCGTAAAACTTCTCAGCTTTTGCTCGCTCGTTCCAGAGCGTGGAGCTTTCTGGCATGATATGTTGACACTATGCTGGACTGGGAAGTTCTTGTAACGCCTTCCCTCCCTTTCCCATTCTTCATGGGGTACTTCTGAAACTCCAGGCATAGGGAGCTTGAATGATCTTAGTTGCTCCTCTCTGGCCAAGGCAAATTTGGTTTCCACTAATGCAGCAGCTCTGTGTAACACCCCCCACCCCCCGAAAATTCCTTTACCTCTCAGGCACGTCCTGTTGACTCAGGATCGCGGCAGGTTGGTACAGCCAGATGTCAGGACATTGCATCTTCATGCGTGGCTTCTTCAGACATAATCAGAGCTCACTTTGTGGTCATCTAAATGGTCACTCAGGTCCTGGTGGAACCCAGAAAACCCTCCACCAGATCCACCTATGCCATGAAATGGAAGCGTTTTTCCATCTGGGTGACTTCCAGAGGCTGGGATCCCTTTACCTGCTCTGCTCTGCTCCTCTGGTCATGGAATACCTCCTACACTTGTTTGATTTAGGTCTGTCGTATTCGTCCTTTAAGGTTCACTTGGCCATTTTGGCCTACCACGTGCTTGTGGAGGGAAAAACTGTGGCCCAGTTGGAGTTATCTAAGACCTGTTTGAAGGGGGGATCCTCCACCTAAAATCTCTCATTTGTAACCCCACCCCACTTTGGGATTTGAATTTTGTGTTAGAGAAGCTTACGCTTCCTCTTTTTGAACAAACGATGAGCTGTGACATGCGCTAGCTTTCTTGGAAGGTGCTATTTATAGTTGCCATTACTTCTGCTCATAGGATTTCCGAACTTCAGGCCCTGATGCATAAGGTGCCTTATTTGATTTTCCATAAGGACCAGGCAGTCCTGCGTACCAATCCTAAGTTTCTTCCTAAGGTGGTTTCCGAGTTCACCTTAAACCAGATGGTTGAACTCCTGGTTTATTACCCTGCTCATTCAAACAGGGGGAAGGATCTCCTTCACACCTTGGATGTCCATAGAATCTCCAGATGTTAAATTCATAGAACCAAGGAGTCCAGAAAGTCTGATCAGCTTTTTGTCTCCTTTGCCCCCAAATCCTTGGGATCGGTAGTTTCTAAACAGTGCCTTTCTAATGGCTAGGTAACTGCATTCGCTTCTGTTACCAGAAGTACAACAACCTCTTCCTGGGGAGGTTAGACATCACTCTACTAGAGGCATGGCTACCTCTGTGATGTTTCTGCAGCAGAGAGCTGTGCGGCAGCAACCTGGAGTTCTATCCATATCATCACGAAGCATTACAGTCTGGACATTGCCTCTAGGCGTAGGGCCGGGTTCGGCCTTGCCATCTTGCAGGGCCTACTGTCTTAGGCTAGTCCTGTGCTGTGTTTTCTGTTGCTCCTTCTCCCGTGACTCGGTCTCTCCATGAGTGACTGCTTGGGATTCAGTCCTATAAGTAATGAGCTACTGCAGGAACCCGCTCGAAGTATGATAGTACAGTTATGTAAGAACTTGCTGTAACTGGCCAGCCCGGTGGCGCTGAGGCGTTGGTCACTGCACCTCATGCCACGCCGGTGACCCGTGTTCGGGAACAAGTGTGGGTTGGCAGGGAAGGAGATGGATCGAGCGTCCAAGGGACTGCTCTCTGTCTCTGGTGAGGGGGGGCACCTTCGGTCAGTGCACGTCTGACCCCTGGCGGAGGCTTGGGGTTGGCGCAGCACTGCCAACACAAGTGGGCGGGTGCCTGGTGGGGATGTGCACAGATGCGTGCGTGTGCCCGTCGCTGCCATCATTACACGCCAGCTGTCACGGGGAGAAAACAAGACCCTGGTGGCTGGTCATGGTGGCTTGATGGCTGTCCCCTGGCGCTTCATTCCTGGAGGTAACGCCCTGAGCGATATCCTGTTCAGGACGGGTAAGTAGGGGGCTTCCTGTTGCCCCGCCATGGGGGGCAAGCCGTGGGGGGCTGCAAGGGTGAGGGCCTGAAGGAAACAGAGGCCAGGGATGGCAGCCGGATGAGGAGTGCCGACCAGGGAACAGAAGAAATCGGCACAAAAAAGAAAAACTTACTGTAACAGTAGATCTTCTAGAGGTTCCTGCAGTAGGTCACCTTTTCCTTCCCCCAGTTTTCTGCATTTCTTTCAGCCATTCTGAACTGGGCTCCAGGATTTCATCCTTTCTCCTGTCTCATCCTCCTTGGATCGCTGGCAGAACTGGAATACAGGTGTGGGGACTGCCCACTATATAGGATCACGCTGACGTCTGTCACGTGACGGGTGGGCGGTCCCCCACCTGACACTGCTGGAAAAGTTTGTCATGCAGTCCTGATGCCCGAGGGCAGTCCTATAAGTAATGACCCACTGCAGGAACCTCTCTCGAAGATCTACTTTTACGGTAAGTTCTTACGTAACTGTACTTTGTGATCTTCGGGGGTATTTCAGCCATCAGTTTACACCGTAGGAACCTTCGCTGTCAGTGAAGGGGAATCCACACAGAAGATTTTCAGCAGTACAACTGGGGCCGCCCATGCAGTCAACGTCTGCCAAGGTCACCAACCCTACATAGGCACAAGTCTGATGCCCCTTACTCCTGTCCTCCACAATTCCCTTATGTATGTCCCATGCATTCGTAAATCCCGTGATTTTTTTCACCCCACACCATTTCCTCTGGCAGGGTGTTCACTTGTCCACTACCCTTTCTGTGAAGAAATATTTCTTCTGAATCACCCTCCCTCCAACTTCATCCCTTGCCTTCTAGTCCTGGAACATCTTTTTTGCTGGAAAATAGTGTATTCCTGCACCCTGTTCCTCCCTGTAAGGTACTTGTATGTGTGTGTCATATCCCCTGTCTTCCTCCTCTCCTCCAGGGAGTACATATTCAAGTCCTTCAGCCTGCCCTCTTAGGACTTGATGCAACCCCTGTACCATCTTTGTTGCCCTCTTTTGAACCTTCTCTACCCTTTGTCAGTAAGGTCTCCAGAACCGACTACTCCAGGTGGGGCATCACTAGTGTCTTGTATAGTATAATTATGACATCCCTCTTTCTACTGGTGATGCCCCTGCCTATGCATCCCAGCATCCTATTTGCTTTACCTGCTGCCTTGTCGCACTGTGTCCCCTACCTTGAGGTCATCAGAGATAAACCCAAGGTCCCTTTCCTGCTTGGTGCATGCTGTATCCTCACCCCCCAACTGATATGATGTTCCAGGGTGTTTGTGCCCTATATTTATTATCTTGCACTGCTTTGTGCTGAGTTTCAACTGCCAAACCCTTGACCATTCTTCAGGCTTCTGCAGGTCCCTCCTAATTCTGTCTACACCCTCTAGTGTGTCCACTCTGTTACAGAGCTTGGTGTCGTCAGTGAACAGAGAAATTCTGCCTTCTGGGTCCTGCGCAATGTCACTGATGAAGACATTGAATAGGACTGGTCCCAGCACTGATCCTGTGGTACCCCACTGGTCACTCTTCACTCTGTAGCGTGACAGCCATTTACCACCACCCTCTGTGTCCTGCCACCCAGTCACTTACCACCTACTGCACTTCTGTCCTGCCCACTCCCATATTCCCCAGTTTGTTCAATAATCTTCTCTGTGGCACAGTGTCAAAGGCCTTGCTGAAGTCCGGATAGGCCACATCCACTGCCCGTCCCCTGATCCACCTCCCTTGTCACCGAGTTGAAAAATTCAGTGAGTTTGGTCTGACATGACCTCCCCTGGTGAAACCATGCTGCCTTGGGTCCTGTAGTCCGTTGGCAACCTGATGTTCCACCAACCTCTCCTTCAGTAGTGCTTCCATGATCTTCCCCATTACTGAGGTCAGGCTGACTGGTCTGTAATTCCCTGCTTCCTCTTTGTTCCTGCTTTTTGTATAAGGGGAGTACATCTGCTGTACTCCAGTCTTTGGGTACCTCCCCTGTTACCAGTGATAGGCTAAACAGGATTGCCAGAGGTTCAGCCACCACCTCACTTAGTTCCTTTAGGACCCTGGGGTACACCCCATCTGGCCCCATTGCTTTATCGACTCATTCTTTCCAGTTCATTTAGGACCCTTTCCCGTGTAAAGGGACTTGTGTCCATTTCTGAACCGTTCCCACCCCTTGTACTCCCTTCAGGACCATTATCCTCCTCTTCCTCAGTAAAACCTGAGCAGAAATCTGTTCAGTATGTCGGCTTTACTGTTGTCATCCTCCATGTGGCCCCCATCCCCCCTTCAATCTCACTATCCCTCCCTTTGCCCTTTTTTCACTTATGTACCTGTAAAAGGTTTTGTCCCCTCTAACCACTGATTTTGCAATGCGGTCTTCTGTCTGAGGTTTGGCTTACCTTACTTACCTCCCTTTGCTTCTCCTGGTACTTCTCCCTAGCCCACACAAATGACATCATCATCCTGTGATTATAAAGGTGTGAGCGGCCCCAGGTATTCTTGGTTCTTTTTCCTGCCGTCTTCAGCTCACACGCAGTGTTTTTCTCTCTGTGTAGCAGTCTATTGATGAGGAATTGAACTGGGAACATTTTTTTCTTCCATTTCCACCACTGACGAATGTCAGAAGATTCTTCAAGCAGTTCACTTTTTTGCAAGTGTAGTTGTGGTAGAAAGCTCTACCGCCACGATAGCCACTCTGCCTGCGTTAGGTGCCTGGGAGCCACACATGACGACTTCTCTTGCCAGCACTGCCAGGAGTTCAATCAGGCAACCAGGCGTCAATGCTTACAGGAGATAGACACCCATTTAATGGAACAAAAATATCTCTCCTGGAGAAAGGGGCCCATCCCAAGGACCCCATGTCGACGACCTCTCACAAAAACATAAAGACGAGAAATCCTCCTCGTCATCTGACAGACGCTTGTCGTCGACCACCATGACCGTTGATCCTCAGAGTGCCTACCAGAACCGCTTCTTCAATGATGCTCCCTACTTTGTCGTCGACTGCACTTTCCAGTGCCCTTTCAGCAGTTTCTGTTGAATCCTATACAAGGGACTCCTCATCGATAGCCCCCAAATTTCCACCGGGATCATCGATGACTGCCATTTTTTTTTGGCATCTTCCTTCTTCTCCCTTTACTACCTTGTCGACGACTGACCCAGGCTATGTTATGAGGGAGGAAGATTTTTCATGGAAAAAATATCTCCATCACAGCCTACTTCTTATAGAGGCCAGGCTGACTGATCCAATGATCCTGGCACCTACACTTCAGGGTCCCAGCCTGTACACTTCTACCACGTCCCACCCCTTCTCTTATCCTCTGGTGTCACAGAGGCAACATCCTCCTGCCTCCACTCCCTCTTCAGTGGATGTGGCCACTGTCGTTCAGACAGTCCTACAAGTGGTGATGGGCTTTTAACCCCCTACACCTAGGGACTGGAGACCTCCTTCCCATTCTCCTTCTCCTGCAAAACGCTTCCATGGGGACAGGGATTCCTCTTTAGAGGCTTCTCCCTGTTTCTATGAGGTGTATTACCCAGAAGACAAAGAACTTAGAAACATAGAATTTGATGGCAGATAAGGACCGCTTTGCCCACCTTGTCTTGAAGAATTTGAGGAATTCCTTCCCCAGGAGAAAGATCCTCGCCCACCTTCTGAGGCTCTACTTTGTTGTTCCTTCATGAGGATGCTTCTCGCCAGGCAGCCGGCTCTCCTCCAGATGACCCTTCCTTTCACGACATGATGGCCCAGATGCAGAAGGTTATGGGTTTCTCAATGACAGAACAAGATAAATAGAGGAGAGACATGGCAGATTGCCTGAAACTCCCTGAGGAACCAGTGGTGGTCGTCCCTCCCCTCATATAGACATAATAAAATGCTGTTTTTTCAGTTTGGAATCAACATTCAGCAGTGCCTGCCGCTCCAAGGAAGGCTTATGGCCTCTATCAGTCATCCATGGACCACCCCTTCTTTTCTGCCATGCCAGAAGCAGATTCTGTTGTGATTAATGCTACTTGTGATCACACTAAGTTCCCAAAACACATGAGCGCTCTACCTCCTGACAGACTCCCACCGTATTGATTAACTGGGGAAAAAAGGTGCATCAAGCGGGTAACATGAATCTGAGAATTCTGAACTACATGGGCCATATGGTTAAGTACCAATGCACGCTCCGGTCCTCTGCCATGGACCGTGTCAACAAGCTTCCTCCCTCACCTGAACAGGAGCAACTGTTGAACACTATTTCAACTGGAAATTCCATCTCCTCCGCTCAGGCTATGGTGCCGTGGACACCTCTGCCTGAACTTCTCCCATGAGCATAACTCTGAGAAGGCATGCATGGCTCGGGGTTTCAGGATTCACCCCGGATGTCCAACAAAAAATTGTGAATGCATCTTTCAGTGGCTCAAAACTGTTTGGCCCTGGACCCAAATCCTCCTAGATGACCTCCAGGCTAGGGGAGAACCTAGGGTACGGTGCATGGTATGTACCACTCTACCCAACCATCCACCCATTTTCACTCCCAACAATCCAATACAAAAGAGGTGGGAAGCACCAAGGAACTTATAGGGTTTGTTCCAGAGGATGTTCCCATTCGTCCTCCAGAACAACTGCCCCTACTCCCAAAGGCTTCCGGACCAACCCTTCAGGCGGGGCAGGTCAGTCTGCTGCTATCTGACCATCCATGACTTTGTCCTAGCTTCCTTCTTCCGGCCTCAGAAGCTGTGGGTGGTCGTTTTGCCTAACATATAGAGGCCTGGCAAGCGATCACATCGGACAAGTGAGTGCTTCAGATTATCAGAGTAGGGCACACCTTAGAGCTCACCTCCATGCCACCTTCTCACCTCCCCACTCTGTCTCTTACCCCAATGACCATATCCCCATCCTTCAGGAGGAACTTCAGGCATTCTTTCAGAAGAACGCCATCTACCCTGTTCCTCCACTAGAACATCGGGGAGTTTACTCCCATTTTTTTCTAGTGCCCAGATGCACAGGGGACCCAAGACCTATCCTAGATCTCAGACATCTAAACCTGTATATTCAATACAAAAAGTTTCAGATGGTCACACTGACATCCATCTTACTCGTATTGAAGAAAGATTGGCTATGTGCACTGGACATGAAAGACTCCTACTTACATATTCCAATCCACCCCGCCCACCACCACTTTCTCCGTTTCCATTTACTAGGAAACCATTACCAATTTCAAGCTTTCCCATTCAGACTGTCATCCGCCCCAAGGGCCTTCAAATGTCTAGTGACAGTGGCAGCGGCATTACGCAGGGAGGGACACTTCGTCTTCCCTTATTTAGATGACTGGCTCATCAAAGCAGCCTCCAAGTCTTCCCTACTTTCTTCCCTGTATGCGACCCTCACCCTATTTCAGACTCTGGGAATTGCGGACAATTGGCCCAAATCTCACCCAGAACTGACTCTGAGACTCCAATATATCTGAGCCATCCTGGAGACGACCTCAGGAAGAGCATATCTTCCAATGGACAGACAAAAAAATTACGGTCTCTTGCTTCCCATTGCCAAAGGGAACAGTCGATATCAGCCAGGCAAGTATTATGCCTTTTAGGGCACATGGCCGCAGCCATCCCTGTGGTGGCCCAGGCATGCTTACATATGAGGCTGGTCCAATGGAGCCTACAAAAACAATGGAATCAATCGGATTTTTGAGGACCACGTTTGGGTCAGCCCCACCCTCTGCGCTGCCCTGAACTGGTTTACCCATTGTGCCCACCTCTCTCAAGGTATGCCTTTCCAGTCCCCACTACCCCAACAGACGTTGACCACCGACGCCTCCCCAGAAGGTTGGGGTGTGCACCTCGGCCCTTACAAAACTCAAGGCCAGTGGACCCTGGACTCCGTCCATCTCCATATCAACTTACTGGAAAAGAGTGGTACACCTCGCCCTTCAGGCATTCCGCCCTTATCTAACTCCGGGACCTCTCCTAATTCAGACGGACAGCACCGCAGTTGTATATTACCTGAAAAAAACAAGGAGAACAAAGTCTCTCAGCCTCTGCAAGGAGACAAAGTCTGGGGAGAGGCTCTGCAACAATAGTTGACATTGACAACCGTACATCTACCTGGTCGTTACAACACCCTGGCGGACTTTCTCAGTCACCATTCTTGCACTCATGAGTGGACTCTCCATCACAAAGTTCTGCAGAACATTTTTCAGATGTGGGGGACCCCGCAACTAGACCTCTTTGCATCCCCAGACAATCTGCGTCTCCCCAGATATTATTCCATTATCCCGAACACAAAGGGATGGTCTATTGATGCCCTGTCCCAACCATGGACAGGACTCTTCTTAAATGCTCACCCCCCCATCCCTCTCCTATTACGAACTCTACTGAAGCTACAGCTGGAACCAGCCACCATGATTCTTGTAGCCCCTCTGTGGCCTCAAGTCTGTTACCCACTCCTACAACAATTGTCTTTTTCGGAACAACACCTGCTGCCCATCAGACTAGACCTCTTGACACAGGATCAGGGCACTCTACTCCACCCCAGCTTGAAATCCCTACACCTTCACGCCTGGCTCCTGAAGACGCTTTCATAGCCTGGCTCCAGGTTTCCTCTCCAGTAGCTAGTATTCTACTGGCTTCTCATAAAACATTCACCAGACAAACATACAATGCCAAATGGAAGCGTTTCTCCATCTGGGCCTCCTCTAAGTCTTCGGATCCCTTTTTGTGTCCTTTGACTATGGTCTTGGACTACCCATCATCGCTTGCCTCATCAGACTTGAGCTATTTCTCTATCAAAGTACATCTGGCCTCTATTTCGGCCTTTCATGAACCCTTGGAAGAAGACTTAATTTACCAACACCATCTTGCAAAGATGTTAAAGGTATGCTGCATCTCAAACTGACCATTCGGAGACCAGCTCCTCCATGGGATTTAAATTTCCTACTGGAAAAATTTACTCTCTAACCCTTTGAGCCTGCGGTCTCCGCTTCCTAGCCTGGAAAATGTTATTTCTAGTAGCTGTGACCTCAGCTTGTAGTATTTCTGAACTATAAGCCTTAATGTGCAAGGAATCTTATATGATCTTCCATAAGGACAGAGTAGCCTTACGTACCAGTCCCGCCTCCTTATCCAAGGTGGTTTTAGAACATACTTTAAACCAATCTATAGACCTACTAGTGTTTTTACCCAGAATACACAAACCCGGGAGAATCCCTTCTACATACTTTAGATGTGCGCCGTAGTCTTAGATATTCCATATCTCACAAAAAAAATATTCAGGAAAACACCTCAACTGTTTGTTTCCTTTGCCCAGTCCAGGGAAGGTTTCCCAGACACGAAGGAGACCCTTTCCAACTGGTTGGCACACTGTATTTGTTTTGTCACAAAAAGTATAACGAACCATTACCAGGTCCAGTCCATGCGCACTCTACAAGAGCTGTGGCCACTACTGCAGCTTGCTTCAAAGGTGTGTCCATTACGGACATCTGCAATGCAGCCACCTGGTCTACAATACATATCTTCATGAAGCACTACAATCTAGATGTTGCTTTGCACCATAGGACTGCCTTTGGACGGGCAGTTCTACAGGGTCTCCTCTCATTTCCTTTCCACCCTTCATGGGGCTTACTGCTTGGGAATCATCCCAAGAGTATTACCTGCTGCAAGAGATACCCTCAAGGAAGATAGTACAGTTGCGTACCTACCATAACAGTAGATCTTCGAGAGGATCTCTTGCAGCAGGTACGACTCCTCCCTTCCCCTCCTTCTCTAACAGAGCTATTCTTTGTCCCCCCAAAAAGGGGAGAGAGATTGGGGCATCTAGGGTACCTGGTTCTCCTTCGGTCCTCGCTTAGCGAGCTGAAGCCGGCGGGGACCTGAGGATGCCTGGGGCCGCCCACAACTTTATCATCAAAGGATGATGATGTCATTTGTGTGGGCGACCCCAGGCAAAAACTGCTGGAAGAAGCTGCTGTGTAGAAGAGCACCCTGTGGTGAGGCCTCGAGTGTTACCTGTTGCAAGAGATCCTCGTTACAGTAGGTGCACAACTGTACTTTTAAATATTGCCCACCCATTGTTCCTCTACCTCACATTCCCTCCCCATTGCCATTCGTGCCTCTTTCAAGCATGTCTCCATTTTCCTAAAGTCTGCCTTCCCAAAATCCAGGATACATGTTTTTGTGCCGTTTGGTTCTGCTGCTGCTTTGATTTCAAACCACAGTGATCAGTGTTCACTGTTCCCCAGGTGCTCCCCATTTGTGAGCATGAGGTCCAGTATTGCCTTCTGCCGAGTTGGTTCCATGACCAGTTGCTGAAGGGAGGCACTTTTGAAGGGAGCCCAGGATAAATCTGCTCCTGGTTGATGTTGCTGCTGGGAGGCCCCAGTCCACGACTGGAATATTGAAGTCTCCAACCAGTACCACCTCCCCCTTATCTGCCATCCTTTGGATGGCTAGTATTAATTCCATATCTGTCTCTTCCTCCTGGGCTGGTGGTCTGTAGACCACCCCTGTGCGGATGGCTGACCCCATTTTCTGTTCCAGCTTAACCCACAGTATCTCTCCATTTTGTTCCTCCTGGATCTCTGTGGTCTTTATGCCATCTTTCACATAAAATGCCACTCCTCCTCTCTTCCTGCCTACCCTGTCTCTTCTGAATATGTTGTAGCCGAGAATGGCCATCTCTCAGTCGTGTTTATCATTACAACAGGTCTCTGATGGTCACAATGTCCAGCTCTGACTGCACCATGGCAGCCTCCAGATTCTCCATCTTGTTGCTAAGGCTCCTGGCATTGGCACACATGACTTTCCATGATGTGAACTCCCTGGACTGTTTAACTGTTCTACTCCAGCCCCCTCCCTGGTTGTCCTTTATCCCTGGTTCTCCCTGCTGTCTGACCTTCTGTTGAATTTTGCCCCCTTTCTGCCTGTCCACCCCTTGGGAGCCTATCTCCATCTTTTGCACACTGCTTTGTAGAGATGTCCCTTCCCCCTGTTCACTGGTTTCACTGCTAACTGGGGGGGGTGGGCAGTTAGGTACCCTCCTTGCTGGCCGGCCACCCCCGGCTAGTTTGAATGCTTGTCCATGTAGCATTTAAACTTATCACTGAGTTTGTGGATTATCCTCCAGGACGGATGCAGGCCATCAGGCTTGAACAAGCCCCCATCCCTCCAGGTGGGTCCCCAGTCACCAATGAATCCAAACTGTTCCTCGCAGCACCACTTCTTCAACCATGTGTCAAAGTTCCTGATGCGTGTGCCCCTATGCTGTCCCATGCCTCTCACAGATAGCACTTCCAAGAAGGTGACAGATGTAGCTGCTTCCTTGAGACCCCATCCCCAATTTCCTAAACTCTTCCTGAACTCCCTTAGGCTCCCCATTTGCCAGGTCATTAATACAGTGAAACCCACCAGGATGCAGCACAGCACTGCAGAATTCTGCAGTAGAGTTACTGCAGCAAACAGTACAATTTCAATGGGAGTTAATCCCTTTTGTCGTGCAGTAAATCTTTGACATTGCGCTTCATCCTGGCGGGCTTCACTGTACCTAGGTGGATAGTGACATCCAGCTCACCCTCCCGTCTTGCCTTCCCGGCGCTTTCAAGGCTCTTCCTCCCATTCCTCCACGCCGTGGCACCTGGTAGGCACCTCACCTCCCTGTCCTCTCCCTCGTGTATTCCTAGCTGGATCCCTCTTACGGTAGAGTCCCCCATCAGGATTCGCTTCCTCCTCCTCTGGGGTCCACTGCTCTCCCCACTGAGGACACCTCCTTAGTTGACCTCCACGTCCTTCCCTTCCACTTCTCTGGGTACCTCTGTTTGGTTGTCCCCGTTTGCCAGTGCAGCATATGAGTTCTGGAGTGGAAAAGGATTTGGGATATGCCTCTGCTTGACTGCCCTAACCATCCCTGTGCCCACAGTCATCCACGTGCTCCTCATTCTTGGCATCCTTTGAGCCACAGCGGTGGACTGGGTGGTCTCTTGTTGGGGGTGAAGGTACTCCTGACCCAGTTTACTTCCGCTCTGAGTTTGGCTACCTTGTCCCGCAGTCCAGAAAGATGCCTGCAGATAGGGCAGCACCTCAGTGTTCAGAAGGTCTGCCTGAATATGGCTGCCTTGCATTCACTGCATTGCACCACTACCCACATTATACTGCTGTTTCAGTAGTCGTCTGTTACCGAAGCTCTCCTTCTAGTTCCCTCTTAATTCATTCATTTACTGTCCTAAAATCCTGCCACTGATCCTCCGATACTTTTTTTAGAGAGGGAAATAACCATCAAAACACTTGTGCCGAGGGCAAGCTTCCTCCCCTTATGCCCCTCCTACTCCACAACCCCTGCTATGCCCTGTGCTTGGCTCCTGTCAATCAGATTTAACAGCATTTAAGAGTGGGGGGAGGGAGAGTGGGCGACATTTTGCAGCAAGTAAAGACAGCAAAGAAATAACAGCACCACTGAAAGCACACAAAACTAGGTTTAAAACAAAAACAGCAATGAGCAGTTACTGCAATGCACTGAAATGAATCTGGATCCTTCCCCTTCTGGCCTCTTCCTAAATCTTCTATTTTTTTTTTTTTGTAGAGATTTTTCTTTATGTTGAGAAGTAATCCTTCATTTTCTCTTTTGTTGCTGACGCTGTGGAAAGAAGATTACCTCTACAGATGAACACTCTGTGTCTGCTGTTGGCCTGACCACGATGTCGGACTGTGAGCTCTGCCAGAAGCTTCACCAAACAACCTTCTGGCAACGCAAGAAGGCTATAGCCATTCCTGATGGAACAGTGGGTAGCTAGCTCCGGGCAGGGGTCCTCTGGGGCCCTGACCTCTCATTTGTCAACCGGCTCTTCTAGCTCCCAGGCCTCCAAGGCCTGAGAGGAGTCCTCGGGGTGGGAGTGGGTCACAAAAAAAAGACTGGGATTGTGACCACTCCCTCTGGTGGTGATCCCGCACCCTGTCGGCCTTCTCTTCAGGGGGCTCTTCGTTGGCTGAGGCTGCTCCGATGATGCCAGATGTCCAGGTCTCTGTGCCTACCAGACCCACCATATCTACAGCACCTCTGCTTGACACACACGGTGCCCGGCCATCGATCTCCGGGTTGTCGAAGACCGTCCCATCGAGGCCTGCCTCTTCTCTCGCCAGGGCTACAGGCTCATCAGGTTCCCAGCACACAGCCGGATGGTCAATACCTGTGCCATCGAACCCCATCTGTTAACGTCCACTATTGACCTGAATGAAGTACTGGTGAAGTTCATGAATGTACTCATTCAGCAGCTGGGTGCCTTCGTCGTCGATGCCTGTTCGACCCCGGGAGACACACCCCCACGAGCCCTCACCTTCGAATCTGACGCCAGACCCAGAGGTTGAGGTCTGCGTTGAAGAGTACCACCATCCTGATCTCATTCTCTCTCATGATGGGGAGGATGAAGAGGAAGAGATCCTGATCTCGGACAAGTCCACTACCTCCACAGTCAGTGAGGACTCTGTGAAACATACTCCAGGGTCCCCTCCTGAGGACGCCACATTCTTTAATGTGATGAAGCGGTGTTGTCCCATCTGCAGGCACCTCTCTGGGCTGAGGGAGGAGGTTGCTCATCTCCAGGCTGAGTTGGCCAGGATTTGTGGTACCTCCTCTTCCATCCAGGGATCACCAGTGCCACTGCCGTTGCCTCAGAAGTTGCCAAGAAAGAGGAGCGGTTGGACCACGGTGGGCTCAGGGAGGGTGAGGGTGGTGGAACAGAGGCACATCCCTCCAGTTGTACCTCTCCACAATTCCTATGCCATTCTGGCAAAGTGTGGTTCCTCTATGAAGGCACCTACAGTGGAGACCAAGGAGGATGCTGGGAACCTCCACAAAGGAGACCCACAGGAGGGTGGCAGGGGACCCTGCAGGGGAAGGAAACAACTCCTGGTGGGGGACTCCATTGTTAGGAAGGTAGAACTGGGCAAGGAAGGGGAGAGGGAGGTAAGATGCCTGCCTGGCACCATGGCTTGCAGGGACAGGGAGTGAATCCTCAGGATTGCTGGAGCAGCTGCACAGGGGAGGGAGCTGGATGTCATTGTCCACTTAGGGACCAATGACCTGGCTAAGAAAGGGATTAGAGAAGTGCAGGAAGAGTTTGTGGAATTGGGGAGGGGCCTTAGTCAAGTAGCACGCACGGTAACCTTTTCGGAGGTGCTACCCATCTATGGCATAGGAGAGGCTAGGGTGTTCCGTACCATGGGATTCAATCAGTGGTTGAAAAACTGGTGTGGAGCTCAGGGATTTGGCTTCATCGGGGACTGGGGGTCCACCTGGAGTGATTCAAGCCTATACTGGCATGATGGGCTGCATCTGTCCGGGAGGGGAACCAGGATCCTAGGTGATAGGTTTAAATGCTTCATTGGCAAGCTTTTAAACTAGCCAAGGGGGGAGGCAGTGGAAAGAAGCAGGAAAATCCTAGCCCCCCCCCCAAACAATCACGGTAGTAAGTGTGGCAGACACCAACATGGAGGTGTCGATAGGAAGAAGGGCAGGGGTAAATGGAGAAAGTGACAAAGGCAAGAAGGACAGGGATGGGCAAAGGGGTAAGGCCATCAGGAAATGGAGGGTAATGAGTACCAATGCCTGTAGTCTGGGCAACAAGCCCCGGAGCTGGTGGCCTTAATAGAAGAGGGATGCCTGGATATCAGAGAGTCACAGAAACATGGTACACAGAGAACCATGACTGGATGTTAACTCAGGTACATAACCTACAGGAGAGACAGGCAGGAGGGGGAGGAGTAGCTCTCTATGTAAAGGAAGGGATAAAAGCAACTGAACAAAAGAGTAAACAGGAGAAGAGGAGGCACTGTGGGTCACCTTGGAGACTGGAAAGGGCACCACAATCCGCACAGGGGTTGTGTACAGACCCCATGTCGGGAAGGAATGGACAAGGTTTGATGGAAGGCATTCTTAGAATGGCAGAGAAAGGGGAGATACTGTTGATGGAGACCTGAATATGCCAGATGTTAACTGGAGCACATTTGCTGCAGTGACATCCAAGAGCAGGGCCATTCTTGATGCCCTACAGGTGGCAGGCATTAGACAGCTAGTTTCGAACCCACTGTGAGGGAGCAATCTTAGACCTCATGACTCTCAAACGGGGGCAGTGAGAGGATCTCAGATCTAGAAGTGGGTTGCCATCTGGGGACAAGTGACCATCAAACAGTGTGGTTCACGTTAAACTCAGCTACAGAGTCAAGCCATACAAAAGTGAGGATACTGGACTTTAGGAGGGCTGACTTTGGCAAGATGGGAGAGTGCCTCAGAAAAGCACTAGCAAACAGGCTAGAAGGAGGTGTGGAGCAACAATGGGGAATTATCAAAACTGCCATCACAGAGGCAACAAGCCTTTGTGTGAAGCAAATAAACAAATCAAAACGAAAGAAAAAGCCACTATGGTTCTCAAGAGAGGTGGCTGTGAAAGTCAGGAAGAAAAAGATAGCATTCCAGAAGTACAAGGAAACAGAAGGAGCAGGACAGAGAGCTGTACCAGTTAAGGCAGAAAGAAGCAGGGAGGGAAGTCAGAATAGCAAAGGCCCAAGCTGAGGAAAAGATAGCCAACTCAGTTAAGAAGGGGGATAAAACCTTTTATAGGTACATCAGCGAGCGTAGAAAGACAAAGGGAGGGATAGTGAAGCTGAATAGAATAAACGGTGGGTGGGCAGAGGGACAGTGAAAAAGCAGGAATACTTACAATATTTCTGCTCAGTATTCACAAAGAGGAGGGGACGTGCCTAATCCAATTAACAGAAGCACTCTTGATAGGGGGGCGATCCCAGTCCTTTCACAGAAGAAAGGGTTCTGCAAGAACTCCTAAAACTGAAGGTGGACAAAACCAATGGGTCCTGATGGAATTCACCCCAGAATTCTAAAAGAATTAAGGAAGGAACTAGTGAAACCACTGGCTACTCTTTTAATAAATCATGGAGGATGGTGGTACCCGAGGACTGGAGGAAGCGGATGATTCCCTTCACAAAAGTGGGACCAAGACAGAGGCAGGAAACTACAGACCTGTCAGTCTGACCTCTGTGGTAGGGAAAGTGATGGAGTCACTTCTGAAGGAAAGAATAGTTGAGTACCTAGAGGTCAGTGGAGCACAGGATCCAAGGCAGCATGGGTTCACAACGGGAAGGTCATGTCAGACGAATCTAATAGATTTCTTTGACTGGGTGACCAAAGTAGTAGACCAGGGAGGGGCTGTGGACATGGCCTACCTAGACTTTAGCAAGGCATTTGACACAGTCCACACAAAAGATTATTAGTCAAATTAACCAGCATGGGAGTGGGTCCCAGAGTGGTAGCCTGGGTAAAACATTGGCTGGACAACAGGACACAGAAGGTAATTGTAAATGGAGTCCACTCTGAAGAAAGGGCGGTTACTAGTGGGGTACCGCAGGGTTCAGTATTGGGTCCAGTCCTTTTTAATGTCTTCATCAGTGGCATTGCAGAGGGACTGGAAGGAAAAGTATGCCTTTTTGCAGATGAGACAAAGATCTGCAACAGGGTTGATACACAAGGAGGCGTGGAAAGGATGAAAAGGGACTTGAAGGTTGGAGGAATGGTCAGACGGATGGCAGCTAGGATTCAGTGCAAAAGTGCAAAATAATGCACCTGGGAAACAAGAACCCAGGGAAGAATACACAATGGTGGGGAGGTAGTAACAACAACAAACAGGAAAGGGACCTGGGGTAATCATATCAGATGACCTTAAGGTTAGCAAGCAATGTGAGAAGGCAGTAGGGAGGGCCGGGGTATACTGGGATGTATAGGAGAGGCATCAGCAGCAGAAAACAGGAAGTTGTTATCCCTCTGTACAGACAGTTGGTGAGACCCCATCTGAATACTGTGTCCAGTTCTGGAGACCCCATCTCCTAAGGACATAGACAGGATAGAGGCAGTCCAGAGGAGGGCAACTAAATGGTGCAGGGTCTGCAAGAGAAGCCGATGAGGAGAGACTAAAGGAGCTTAATATGTATACCCTTGAGGAAAGAAGGAGGGGGGCATGATAGAAACTTTCAAGTACCTCAAGGAATCAACAAAGTCCAAGAAGGTAGCATCTTTCAGAAAAGAGACTTGCAAGAACAAGGGACACAATTTAAAGATAGGAGGCGGTTCAGGGCAATGTGAGAAAGTATTATTTCACAGAGAGGGTAGTGGATGCATGGAACAGCCTTCCTGAGGAAGTTGTGGAGTCTAAAACTGTGGGAGAATTCAAGAATGCATGGGACAGACATAAGGCAGTTCTTGTGGGGGGGGGCAGGAAGATATAGGCTGTTGGTTAAATAGGATCTGCGGCATATCCTGTAGGTAGGGAAATGGGCAGACTAGATGGGCCTAGCGGTCCTTATCTGCCGTCAAAGTCTATGTTTCTATGTTTCTTCACTATGGGCTTCCAAACTGAGGAAGAGGATATCACCAGGAAGGACCAAGTGGATTTCCTGGGGATCCCTGAATCTCCCCCCTAAGATCATTCCTCCAAAGAGAACAGCAAGAGGAAGGAGCTGCTGTTATAACTATGCTTCTCTACTGGGACTAAAGAACTAGAACTCTAATACTGGGACCTTCAATTTAGGGTAAAAACAAAACAAAAAGTGTTTGGGTTGGCTGAAGTGAATTGTTATCTGTGCAGTTATCTAGGTGTTTGTCTCAGGTGGCTGAAGGGAATTATCTGTGCAATTAACTAGGTGTAGAAAGAGCTGTAAAGTAGGGGGCGTGGCTTAGCTAGAAGGAAGCCAGGTTAAAGCCATATTTAAAAAGTGCCCTGGATAGCTTCTGTCAGAGAACAGCAAGAGGAAGGAGCTGCTGTTATAACTATACTTCTACTGGGACTATATTGTCCTCCTTCCCTCACACCCCAAAAAAAAAAAGCCAGTTTTACTTTATAGGCACAGGATTTGACTGATAACAGGAACTTCCTGTTTGGGAGCAGGAAGTAAGTGATCACAGAGCCACAAAAGACCCACCATACTAGAAGGAAAACAGTAGCTCTCTGTCTCCACCCCCCCAGCTGCTGGAGGTCTGCCTCTGAGCAAGTAAGGAGACTACTGAGAAATATAGAAACTTCTTGTCTCAGAACAGGAGCTTGAAGTGCACAGAGGCAGTAACTAGGGAGAAAAATAAAAAAAACAGAGGAAAGAGTAAGTATTCAAAACAACAGTTAAGGGGCCAGAAATGAGACATCATGGGAGTGGTGCAGTGCAGTGGCTGTGGAGCAGCAGTCTTTCAGGAGACATTCTGGAGGATGCGGTGTTGTCCCATCTGCAGGCACCTCTCTGGGCTGAGGGTGGAGGTTGCCCATCTCCAGGCTGAGTTGGCCAGGATTTGGGACCTCCTCTCCCACCCAGGGACCACCAGGGCCACTGCCTCAGAGGTTGCCAAGAAAGAGGAGCGGTTGGACCACAGTGGGCTCAGGGAGGGTGAGGGTGGTGGAACAGAAGCGCATCCCTCCAGTTGTACCTCTCCACAATTCATATGCCATTCTGGCAAAGTGTGGTTCCTCTATGAAGGCACCCGGAGTGAAGACCAAGGAGGATGCTGGGAACCTCCACAAAGGAGACCCACAGGAGGGTGGCATGGGACCCCACAGGGGAAGGAAACAACTTCTGGTGGGGGACTCCATTGTTATGAGGTTAGAACTGGGGGAGGTAAGTTGTCTGCCTGGCGCCATGGCTTGGAGGGACAGGGAGCGAATCCTCAGGATCATCGGAGCAGCTGCAAGGGGGAGGGAGTTGGATGTCATTGTCCACCTAGAGGCAAATGACCTGGCTGAGAAAGGGATCAGAGCAGTGCAGGAAGAGTTTGGGAAGGGGGCCTTAGACAAATAGCATGCACGGTAACCTTCTCGGAGGTGCTGCCTGTCTATGGCATCGGTGAGGCTAGGGTGCTCCAAACCATGGGATTCAATCACTGGTTGAAAAACTGTTGCAGAGCTTAGGGGGCTGGTTTCATTGGGGACTGGAGGTCCACCGGGAGTGATGCAGGCCTATACTGGCGCGATGGTGGCACTGGAAAGGAGCAGGGAAATCCTAGCCGCCCCCCGCAAAAAAAAAAAAAATCAGGGTAGTAAGTGAGGTAAACACCAAGATAGAGACGTCGATAGGGAGGAGGGCAGGGGTAAATAGAGAAAATGACAAAGGCAGTAAGGACAGGGATGGGGCAAAAAGGGATAAGGCCATCAAAAACTGCAGGGTAACGAGTACCAGTGCCTGTAGTCTGGGCAACAAGCTCCCTGAACTGGTGGCCTTGATTGAAGAGGGATTGCTGGATATCGTGGCAGTCACAGAAATATGGTACACACAGAACCATGACTGGGATATTAACTTACCAGGGTACACCACCTACAGGAGAGACTGGGAGGGGAGAAGAGGGGGAGGAGTAGCTCTGTATTTAGGGGAAGGGATAAAAGCAACAGAACAAATGAGTAAATGGAGGTGAGGAGGCACTGTGGGTCACCTTAGAGACTGGAAATGGCACCACAATCTGCCCAGGGGTTGTATACAGACCCCCATCTCGAGAATGGAATGGCCAAGGATATTTATTTAGTTTTTGTTAACCGGGCAGGTACACTAGACAGCATAGCTGCCTATCTTTAGGTACGACCCGGGAGATTACAACAAAGGGTATGTAGACAGTAGTAGATACAAGAAAACATCATGGAAATGAGTAGAAGTCAGACATAGTACTTGCACAAAATTTTCAGCAATGACAGTACTTTTGCAGGATAGATAGAAGGCATCCTTAGGATGGCAGAGAAAGGGGAGATACTGTTGATGGGGTACCTGAATATGCCAGATGTTAACTGGAGCACCTTTGCTGCAGCCACATCCAAGAGCAGGGCCATTCTCGATGCCCAATGGGGGGCATGCCTCAGACAGCTAGTTTTGGAACCCACTCATGAGGGAGCAATCTTAGACCTCTCTCAAATTGGGACAGTGAGAGGATCTCAGATCTAGAAGTGGGTAGCCATCTAGGAACAAGTGACCACCAAACAGTGTGGTTCATGATAAACTCCGCTACAGAGTCAAGCCATACAAAAGTGAGGGTACTGGACTTCAGGAGGGCTGACTTTGGCAAGATGGGAGAGTGCCTCAGAAAAGCACTAGGAAACAGGCTAGAAAGAAGGGTGGAGCAACAATGGGGAAACATCAAAACTGCCATCACAGAGGCAACAAGCCCTTGTGTGAAGCAAATAAATTAAAATGAAAGAAAAAGCCACTATGGTTTTCAGAAGAGGTGGCGGGGAAGGTTAGGAAGAAAAAGCATATAGGAAGTATAAGGAAACACAGAAGGAGTAGGATAGAGAACTGTACCAGCTAAGGCAGAAGGAAGCAGGGAGGGAAGTCAGAATAGCAAAGGCTCAAACTGAGGAAAAGATAGCCAACTCGGTTAAGAAGGGGGATAAAACCTTGTATAGGTACATCGGGGAGCGTAGAAAGACAAGGGAGGGATAGTGAGGCTAAATAGAATGGACGGTGGGTGGGCAGAGAGGGACAGTGAAAAAGCAGGGATACTGAATGAATACTTCTGCTCAGTATTCACAAAAGAGGAGGAGGGGGAAGTACCTAATCCAATTAACAGAAGCACTCTGGATAGGGGGGTTGACCCCGGTCCTTTCACAGAAGAAAGGGTTCTGAAAGAACTCCTAAAACTGAAGGTGGATAAAGCAATGGGGCCTGATGGGATTCACCCCAGAATTCTAAAAGAATTAAGGGGAGAACTAGTGACACCATGGACTACCCTTTTTAACAAATCATGGGAGGATGGTGGTGTACCCGAGGACTGGAGGAAGGCGGATGTGATTCTCCTTCACAACACTGGGAGCAAGACAGAGGCAGGAAACTACAGACCTGTCAGTTTGACCTCTGTGGTAGGGAAAGTGATGGAATCACTTCTGAAGGAAAGAATTGTTGAGTACCTAGAGGCCAGTGGGGCACAGGACCCAAGGCAGCATGGGTTCACAGCGGGAAGGTCATGTCAGACGAATCTAATCGATTTCTTTTATTATGTGACCAAAGCAGTAGACCAGGGAGGGGCTGTGGACATGGCCTACCTGGACTTTAGCAAGGCATTTGACACAGTCCCGCACAAAAGATTAATAAACAAATTAGCCAGCCTGGGAGTGGTATCCCAGGGTGGTAGCCTGGGTGAAACATTGGCTGGACAACTGGACACAGAAAGTAATTGTAAACTGAATTCACTCTGAAGAAAGGGGGGTTACTAGTGGGGTACTGCAGAGTTCAGTACTGGGTCCAGTCCTTTTTAATGTCTTTGTAAGTGACATTGCAGAGGGACTGGAAGGAAAAGTATGCCTTTTTGCAGATGATACAAAGATCTGCAACAGAGTTGATACATGAGGTGTGGAAAGGATGCAAAGGGACTTGGCAAGGTTGGAGGAATGGTCAGAAGTATGGCAGCTTGGATTCAGTGCAAAGAAGTGCAAAATAATGCACCTGGGAAACAAAAACCCAGGGAAGAGTACACAGGTGGGGGGGGGTAGTAACAACAAAAATGGAAAGGGACCTGGGGGTAATCTTATCAGATGACCTTAAGGTTGGCAAGCAATGTGAGAAGGCAATAGAGAAGGCTGGGGGGATACTGGGATGTATAGGGAGAGGAATCGCCAGCAGAAAACAGGAAGTTGTTATCCCTCTGTACAGACAGTTGGTGAGACCCCATCTGGAGTACTGCGTCCAGTTCTGGAGACCCATCTCCACAAGGACATAGAGTGGAGGCAGTCCAGAGGGCACCTAAAATGGTGCAGGGTCTGCAAGAGAAGCCATATGAGGAGACACTAAAGGAGCTTAATATGTATATTCTTGAGGCTTGAGGAGGGACATGATAGAAACTTTTAAGTACCTCAGTGGAATCAGCAAAGTCAGTAGCATCTTTCAGAAAGAGATGTGCAAGAACAAGGGGACACAATTTGAAGATGGGGGATGGCTCGGGGGCAATGTGAGGAAGTATTTATTCGCAGAGAGGGTGGTGGACGCATGGAACAGCCTTCCTGAGGAGGTTGTGGGGTCTAAAACTGGGGGAAAATTCAAGAATGCATGGGGCAGACATGGCAATTCTTGGGGGGGGGGTAGGAAGAAATAGGCTGTTGGTTAACTAGGATTTGCAGCTTATCCTCTAGGTAGGGAAGTGGGCAGACTAGGTGGGCCAAGCGGTCCTTATCTGCCATCAGTCTATGTTTCTAAAGCTTCCAGTTTTGAAGAATGCAACCACGGCAGCCAGGCAAAGGCCAGACGAGGTGCCAGCCATGCCACACAAGGTGGACAAACTGTAATGCCCCTCAGGGTCTTCCTTACTTTGCTGCCCAATTCAGAGCTGATTCAGTGGTTACCAAGACCACCATGACAGATCTAAGTTGCCTAAACACCTTGGTTCCCTTCTCCCAAACAAGGAATCTTGCAGGATTGACCTCTTGGGGTGCGGTGGGGGCGGGGGGGGTTATGCCTCCTCCACCTTAGGTTTGAGGATTGCAGATTTATCTGTCACATGGTTAAATAAGAAAATGCCAAATGGAGAAAGGGCAGAACTGCTGCTCAGGCCCTCCCAATGGCTTTCACAACCAGGAATTGCCTTAGTGTTTTTCAGGCTTCTGAGGATGTTATCAAACACCTCTTCAGAGCACTGTACGATATGGCCGATACGGTTGCCAACGCAGTTGCCTCTGGCATTTGCCTTCATAGGCACTCCTCGCTTAGAGTTTCTGGATTTGCAGCTGATGTGCAGAACAAGGTGCTTAATGTCCCTTTTAGTGGCACCAGGCTGTTCTGCCCTGATGTTCAGGACCTCATAAATGATCTGCAGGCCTCTGGTATGCCCATTAAATCGGTCCATTCCCTCTACCACACTCAGCCAAGAGACGGAGGACGGCCTATCTTTTGTAGATAGACCAGCAGGCCCAGTTTGGCTCCCATTACCCAGGATAAGCGTAGAGCCCAGGCTCTTTTGCCCACCCCCTCCAATACTGTAGCGGCAGCCAAGTGACCCAGAAATGAAGAACCAGCCTCTGCTGCTGGCTGCACCTCAGATTGACTCCTTACCAGACTTCCCTCCTCTGGTTCAGACCCAGGAGGCGGTGAACAGAGGTCGGTTCTCCCTCCATCTGAATCAGTGGAGGACCATAACTTCAGATGCATGGATTCTGCAGATCATAGAAAAAGGTCACACCTGGGAGCTTATACAAAAGCCTCCAGATACCCCCCTCCCCACCTGTCTGTGCTCTGGGAGGAAGTACAGTCTCTTCTTCACAAGCGGGCCACAGAGCCAGTGCCCAGGTGCTAGAGAAACCTGGGATTTTATTCCAGTTTTTATCTGGTCCCCAAAAAGACTGGAGATCTGAATCTAAATTAGATCTAAAGGAACTCTATCTCTTTGTCCAGTACAAAAAGTTCCGGATGGTAACTTTGCCAGGCCTGATGCCCTTCCTCAAGACTGGGGACTGGCTTTGTTCACTGGACATGAAGGATGCTTACCTGCACATCTGTCTTTCCTCCTCACATTAGGTTTCTTCATTTTGCCATTCAGGGCAAGCATTATCAGTTCAAGGTGCTGCCTTTTGGCTTATAGTCTACGCCACAAGTCTTTACCATGTGCTTGGCAGCGGTTGCAGCAGCTGTCAGAAGAAAAGGACTGTAGGTCTTCCCATATCTGGACGACTAGCTTCTCAAGGCCCCGTCCAAGGAATAGCTTTTCTAGGATCGTGGCTATGTTGTTCATCCACACTTCTTGGCATGTCCCTTTCCCCTTTAAATCTAGCCGGAAGTCTTAAAGCTGGCTCCTCCCACCCGGGTGGTATATACCTCGACTCTGCCCCGTGATGCCAGATCTTCCTTTCTGCTGGAATATGCATGTTGCCTCCCTCATTTTCGTGCATTTTGTAGGCCCTGGCTTTCAAAACTTTGGTTTTACCGAAATAAAAATTATTCAAATTAGCGATTGCCTCTTCGCGTCATGGAGGAGAAATCTTCCCCTGGATTTTGCTGGTGTCCTTGCTGCCAAAAAATGTGCACCAATCCCCACCTCACGTGCGTGTACTGCCTCGGTGTCGGCCATGACACCTCGTCCTGCAGTTTTTGAATAGCCTTCCATCCCAACGTGTTGGACGACCACCTGGCACGTCTTGAACTGGGAGGACCAGTGAAGTCCAAGGAGGCTAGGTGGGCGGTTTCCGCGGCTGTGGGTTCTGCCGAACAGCTGGAGCGCATGAGGCATTCGAGGAAGAAGTCTCCCCGCTTAGATACTGAGCTTCTTCCGCCTGCACCAACCTGGGCTCCACATTCTCGGCCCTTTAGGAGTTGTGCCAGTCTCTCCCACCCGGGAGAGGCGCCTGTGGGCTCGCCTCCTCCGACCCCGTAAGAGAGGTCTCAGTCCTAGGAGCATGCAGTCTCAACCTCGGTTGAGATCGCTTCCTTGGTCTCAGGCTTCACGGACCTTCCGTCAGGCCAGCTGACCGAGGATGCAGCCGATGAGGTTGAGGTTGTTTTCGATCCTATCGACCTGCTGTCGCCTGCTCTGGTCTACGAATCTTTGGAAAGGACTCTGGTCCTTGTCTTCCCCAATGAGGAGACCCAGCCTGCTGGTGTCCCAATCAAGGACCTGGTTCCGGACACCCGGGTTTCACCGGTTCCCCCGGTTTCTCCTGAGCGACTGAGTCAGCCTGCCCGGTCTTGATCAAGGTCCAGAACCCACTCGTCCGGACGGCCGAGGAAGAGCCATAAGTGCTCCAAAAAGAGGCGACGCCACCAGTCGTCCTCGTCCTCCTCAGATGAGGAGAGGCTCCGACGGAAACTCTGGCGCTACGAGGACTTCATATGGTAACAGCTGATGTTGTCCGGGCACAAGTCGACTTAGACTCCTACCCCAGCGATTACTTGGCTTTCACCTCCTAGGCCGAAGCTGACCCCCTCGGAACCGAAGCCTTCGGTTCCCCTGCCCACAGGGCCGCTGCGACTGCCTGTTCGGCCTATACTGGTCTCTCCACCGATAGTGGTGGAGCAGCCGCCTAAGCAGCCTGTGGGAGGGGCTCCTTCTAAAGGGAACCGACCAGATACCGGGCTTCCCTGACATCTGTTGGTCATGGTCAACCGGACCGCCGTCGGTCGAGACTGATTTAGGCGGCAGGCTGCTGTACCCCGACTCCTCGGACTAGGATGTCACCGGCCTTCACTCTCATCCCACGGATGATGAGTCGTCCGTTGGCACAGGGATGGAGGAAGGTCATTCCTCCTTCCAAGGGATCCTTTGCCTCATCTCTGATTCCACAGGGATGCCTCTGGAGCCCATCCAACGAAAGGCAGAATACCCTTTCACAGACATCCTCAAGAGAGGGGATACCCCGACGGAGGCTTTTCCTGTGGCCAAGGCCATTGTTGGTCCGGCGCTTGAACTGTGGCAGCATCCTATCTCATGTCCAGCACCGTCTGCCCACATGGCCCGTAAGTATGCAATGCCCATGGGGTCCCTAGTGGAGTTCACAGAACACCCTTCGTCCTAGAGCCTGGTGACCGCCTCTGTGTTCAGGCGTACTGGCAGTTCTGCCAACACTGACTGACCTCCCGACAAAGAATCCGAGCTCTTGGATCATTTGGCAAGGAAGGTCTATGCAGCTTCCTCCTTGGGCCTTCGTCAGGCAAGTTGAGCCGTCATCATGGCACACTTCTCTCATGCCCTCCTCTGGTCATTAGACAAAGTTCTCCCACATCTCCGTGCGGACATGCAGACCACGATTAAGCAGGTCCGAGACCAGGGCCGAGCTGTCACCAAACAGCAGCTCCAGACGGCCCTGTACATTGGGGACTCTTGTGCCCGCTCAATGGCCACCGCAGTTGCCTCTTGGCACAGAACTTGGCTGAGGCTCTCCTTCTTCCCAGCAGATACCCAGCACAAATTAGCTGATGTGCCCTTCCTTGGGACCGACTTGTTCGGCCCAGGAGTGGACGGTCACCTACAGCATATAGAGCAGTCCAGTGCCACCTTGGATGCAACTTCTGCTAAGAGTTCTTCAGGCAAGAACCAGCAGAAGAAAAAGAAGCAGCCTTTTTGGCACTTCCCCTGCGGTTCAGCAGTCCTCCTTCCAAGGGGGACAGCAGGCTTAAGCTTGGCATCCTTGGCCCAAGCCTGTACCCCAACAGGCCCAGAGAGGAGGCTGAAACTCAGGCCCTGGAGCTTCCTCTTCCTCCTCCTCCTCCAAGCCTGCTCAGTGATGGGGTGGGGGTTGCCACCCCTATTCCCGTCATGCCAGCTCTGGGTCTTCCTGTGGGGGGCTGGCTCCACCACTTCCTTTCCACTTGGTCCGCTGTTACCATGGACAGGTGGGTTCTCCAAGTGGTCGGTCAGGGACTGCCTCTAGAATTCGAGCAGTTCCCTCCCAGCCGAGCCTGTGCCCCTTGGGAAGAACGGATTTCCACACACACCCACTCGGCTCTTCAAGATGACATCGCTCATCTCCTCCTCAAGGAGGCAGTGACTCTCATGGTGGATCCTTCAGCAGATCCAGGCTTTATCTCCCATTCTAGATCTCCATGACCTGAATCAATATCTCAGGTCACGCACCTTTCGGATGGTTATTCTGTCCCAGATCATACCATCCTGGAGCTAGCATGTGTTCTGTTCACTGGATCTGCAGGCCAGCGTTCTTTCACGTCCCAATCCATCTGTCCCATAAGCAGTTCCTCTACTTCAGGGTCGAAGGGACCCTGTACGAGTTCAGACCATGCTGTTCGGCCTGTCATCGGCCCCATGGGTCTTCACCAAATGCCCTTCGACCCTGAAGTGGAGGAACTGGGTCCCAAGATGACAGCCTGGGTAAAAAATTGGCTGGAAAATAGGACACAGAGTAATAGTAAATGGAGTCCACTCTGATGAAAGGGGGGTTACTAGTGGGGTACCGCAGGGTTCAGTATTAGGACCAGTCCTCTTCAATGTCTTTATAAGCGACATTGCAGAAGGACTGGAAGGAAAAGTGTGTCTCTTTGCAGATGACACAAAGATCTGCAACAGAGTTGATGCACAAGGTGGGGTGGAAAGGATGAAAAGGGACTTGGCAAGGTTAGAGGAATGGTCAAATGTATGGCAGCTTAGATTCAAAGCTAAGAAGTGCAAGGTAATGCACCTGGGAAACAAAAACCCAGGGGAAGAGTACACAATGGGGGGTGAGATACTAACAACAAAAATGGAAAGGGACCGGGGTAGTCATATCAGATGACCTAAAGGTGGGCAAGCAATGTGAGAGGGCAGCAATGAGGGCTGGGGGATATTGGGATGCATAGGGAGAGGCATCACCAGTAGAAAACAGGAAGTTATTATCCCTCTGTACAGACAGCTGGTGAGACCACATCTGGAGTACTGCGTGCAGTTCTGGAGACCCAGTCTTCACAAAGACATAGACAGGATGGAAGCTGTCCAGAGGAGGCAACTAAAATGGTGCAGGGTCTGCACGGAAGACATATGAAGAGAGACTGAAGGAGCTTAATATGTATAGCCTCGAGGAAAGGAGGGAGAGGGGGACATGATAGAAACTTTCAAGTACCTCAAGGGAATCAACAAAGTCCAAGAGGTAGCATCTTTCAAAAGGTGTGCAAGAACAAGGGCACAATTTGAAGATTGAGATGGCTCAGAGATAATTGAGGAAGTATTTTTTACAGAGAGGGTTGTGGATCGTGGAACAGCCTTCCGGAGGAGGTCGTGGAGTCAAAAACAGTGATGGAATTCAAGCATGCATGGGACAGTCATAAGGCAATTCTAGGGGATGGGGGTAGGAAGAAGTAGGCTGCTGGTTAACTAGGATCTGCAGCTTATCCAGTAGGCAGGGAAATGGGCAGACTGGGTGGGCCAAGCGGTCCTTATCTGCCGTCAAATTCTATGTTTCTATTGCAGTGGTGGCGGCCCACCTCCGGCAGTGGGGAGTCAGAATTTACCCCTACGTCGACAATTGGCTCCTTGCAGGTTCCACCCAACAGGAGGTGGAGAGGTCCAGGGATCTGGACCTCCAAACCTGCTCCCAACTCGGCCTCCTGATCGAGGCCAAGTCGGAACTCATGTCTTCTCAGGTGATGGGTTTCATCGGGGCAGAGCTCGACTCTTGTCAAGCCAGAGCTCGGCTTCCAGCAGACAGGGTGGAGTTTCTCTCCTACTTTGCCCAATCATTTCTGGTTGGGCACCTAAGCCCTGCCCAGGACTTTCTGCGCCTTCTGGGTTACATGGAGGCATGCACCTTAGTGGTCAGTTGGGCCCGGTTGCACATGCGCCCCCTCCAGTGGGAGCTGGCCGCCCAGTGGACTCAGCGCCACGGTCATTTCAACCAGCTGATCACTGTGACCCAGAAGATGTGGGACGCTCTCCAATGGTGGACCGCCCCAGACCAGTTGCAGGAAAGGATCCCATTTGTCTGCCCTGAGCCGACCATCGTCCTCACGACTGACGCCTCTCTCATGGGCTGGGGAGCCCACATGGGGGACAACAGGGCCCACAGGCTCTGGACCCCCAAGGAGTCCCGATGCAACATCAACCTGTTGGAGCTCAGAGCAGTCAGACTGGCACTGTCAGCTTTCGCTCCTCTGCTCCAGGGTCAAGTGGTTCAAGTGTAGCTGGACAATACCACGACCATTTACTACCTCAACAAACAGGGCGGCACGCACTCCCGTCTGCTGTGCAAGGAGGTACTCTGCATCTGGACCCTTGTGAGCCGGTTGGAGGCGGATCTTCTAGCCATCCATGTGGCAGGAGCCTCGAACCAGCTAGCGGATGCTCTCAGCTGCATAGGCGAGACATCCCACGAGTGGGCTCTCCATCCAGAGGTAGTTTGCAACCTGTTCTCCCGTTGGGGCAGACCGATGGTGGACTTTGCCTCAAGGGAAAACTCCAAGCTGAGGCTGTTCCAAGCCTGCCCCCCTCAGCAGGGCTCGCTGCAGGGGGATGCCTTCTAGAGGCCGTGGACCCCAGACCTCCTCTATGCCTTCCCTCCATTTCCCTTGATCCACAAGATGTTACTCAAGGGACAAGGCGAAGGTGATTTTGGTAGCCCCAGACTGGCCGCGCCAGTTCTGGTATCCAAATCTCCTCAACCTCAGCTGCAGGCCCCTGGAGCAGCTTTGTTCACACCTGGACCTGATATCTCTAAATCAGGGGAAGGTATTCCATCCAGACCTTCAGTCCCTGCGCCTAAAAGCCTGGTACCTGAGCGGCTAGAGTTCCAGGCTTTGGGTCTTTCTGAAGAGGTCTACACTGTGGTGAAGGCATCTAGAAAGGAATCGCCCAGGAAATGTTATGCCTTCAAATGGAAAAGGTTTTCCATTTGGTGTCAGGGTAAGGGGCTGGACACCTTATCCTGTTCTGTGGCTGACATTCTCATCTACCGTTGGTCTCTCTCTCCAAAGGGGTCTGCGGTCATCGACTCTTAGGGTGCACCTGGCAGCCATTTCTGCTTACCGGGCACGGGCCAGTCAGCCGACATTGACGCAGGAGACAGTGGTCGGGTGCTTTTTCAAAGGCCTGGATCACATATCCCCTCCGGTGCATGAACCTCCACCTCCGTGGGATCTACTGCTGGTACTAGCGAAGCTCATGGGCAAGCCATTCGAACCAGTGCACAAGTGTGAACTGTCACATTTGTGGAAAATGGCCTTCCTGGTGGCTATCACGTCTGCCAGAAGGATAGGGGAGCTCCAGGCGTTCTCGGTAGACCCCTTATCTGGTCTTCCACAGGGACAGTTGTCCTGCGCCCCCACCCGAAATTCCTTCTGAAGGTGGTGTCAGAGTTTTCACCTTAACCAGGTGTTGACTGTGCCGGTATACTACCCTAATTACACCTCGGAGGCCGAGTACAGGCTCCATACTTTGGACCCGAGACATGCTCTCTCCTATTATAAGGAGAGGACGGCGGAAATTCATGGAGAGGTTTGCCAGCTGTTTGTTACCTATGCTGAAGCCGCTTCTGGCAGACCTGCATCCAAACTGACCATTGCAAGATGGATTACATCATGCATAGGTCTGTGCTATGAGTTGGCGGGCAAGGAGCCTCCCAGAGGGATAAGAGCTCATTCTACCCGCCATACTGCTGCATCAGTGACTGCTTCCAGGGACATCCCTATCTAGGAAATCTGCTAAGCTGCTACCTGGAAATCGGCAAACACCTTCATCACACACTACCACATTGACCTTGAGTCACGCCAGGATGCTGGTTTTGGGACCTCAGTTCTCCAATCTCTGTTCCCTAAGTAGGGGGTGTGCGCCTTGCCTCCCTCCTCCTGGAGAACTGCTTGGACTCTGCCAAGAAGTGTGGATGAACAACATATCCATGACCCTAGAACAACAGGTTACTCACCTGTAACGGTAGTTCTAGGAGTGGTACATGTTATTCATCGACACGGACCCACCCCACCTCCCCGGCTGCGGACGCACACAACCTGGCTTCCAGCGGGCTAAGATCTGGTGTCACGGGGCGGAGCCAAGGCATATACCACCTGGGTGGGTGGGAAGAGCCTGCTTGAAGACTTCCGGCAAGATTTAAAGGGGAAAGGGACATGCCAAGAAGTGTGGATGAACAACATATGCCACTCCTAGAACTACTGTTACAGGTGAGTAACCTGTTCTTGCTGACTCTGAAGCACACTTTTGAGCTTTTCCACTTCCTGGGCATTACAGTCGGCCTGCCCAAGTTGGTTCTAATACCATCCCAAAGGCTGCAATATATAGGGATGGTTCTAGACTCTGCACAGGGGAAGGTCTTCCCACCCCAAAACAGGGTGAAGTGCCTCATAGCCCAAGCTCAGGAGATCGCTCAGAGTCTACTTTCCTCCCAGGGTGTACCTCAGATTGTTGGGCCTAATGGCAGCAGCCATTCCCACCGTTCTGCTCACTAGTCTTCGTATGTGTACCCTTCAATAAACCCTCAGAGTACAATGGGACTACTAACACATGGACAAGTTGGACCAACCAGTCCTGGTCTCTTCTCCAGTACACAAGGTACTGCAGTGGTGATGGACCCTTTGAATTTACTTCTTGGTGTTCCTTTCCAGATTTCTTCCCCACATCAGATCTCAACCACAGATTCTTCGGGTCTGGGCTGGGGAGCACACCTGGGTCTCTTCCAAACCCAGGGTTCTTGGTCCCAGTGGGAAACTGCCCTGCATATCAATGTCCTGGAGATGAGCGGTGTTCTGCCATGCAAGCCTTTCAAGAGCATCTCTTTCTGGGCCTACTGCTGGTACAGGTGGACAATTTGAGTCTAGTCTGCTTCAATAAGCAGGGTGGGACTCGCTCATACCCCCATTGCAGGGAAGGCCATGAGATTGTGGTACTGGGCTCTGGAGCACAGTCCGACACTCTCTGCAGTCCATGTGCCAGGCGTCCTAAACCCCCTGGCGGACAGTCAGCAGGACTCAGTCCAGCATGTATGAATGGGAGCTTCTCTCATCCATCACAGAAGATCTGTTCGACAGATGGGGTCATCTAGAGTTGGACATTTTTGCATCCCCACTCAATAGAAAACTGCCTAATTTCTGCTTGTTAGATCCAGGGCCTGGAGTTTTGTGGCGAGATGCATTGTCCCTCTCTTGGAGCAGGAGGTTTCTGTACGCATTCCCTCCATTCCTCTGATCCAGAGGGTGCTAATCAAGTTGCAGATGGAGGGGGAAGCATGATTCTGGTGGCTCCATTCTGACCTTGCCAGACATGATTCCCTCTGCTTTAGCAGCTGGCAGAGGAACCTTTAGTCCCTCTTCATCTTTGCAGGAATCTACTGACCCAGGGTCAGGGGACCCTGGTCCATCCCAACCTCAGGTTGCTTTATCTGCATGCATGGCTCCTGAGAACATAGCCATTGCCAGGTTTGGGGTCTCTAGGGTAGTGGATGTCCTAGTGGCCGCCCGGAAGCCTTCCACACATGCCATGAAGTGAAAGCGGTTTGCCATCTGGTTTGCCAAGCATGCCCTGGACCCTTTTACCTGTCCTGTGAATCATATCCTGGACTACCTGATCTCTTTGTCCGACTCAGGCCTTCAGTATTCTTCACTCAAGGTCCACCTTTCAGCTATTCCTGCCTTTCATGAGCTCGTGGGTGACTGCACGATTGCTGAGCTGGATGTTTCCCGCACTTTTCTCAGAGGCATCCAGCACCTGAAACCTCCAGTCCGTTTCCCTGTCCCGGTTTGGGACTTAAATTTTGATCTTACTTCGAGAGGGCTCTTGCAGTAGGTATTCACAGATAGGACTACGCCGCCAGGTGTCAGGACCCCACAGAAAACTTCTAGCTAGCAGTCTCTGGCGGGACCGGCATCAGACGACGTCGGTATAAAGGGGCAGTCCCGTACACCTGCCTTCCAGTTCTTTCCCGCTGTCGGCTTGTGAGAAGTTCCTGCGGTAGAACCGCACTCGGCCAGTACCTTCGTTAAGAAGTTTTTACTTTCTTTCTAATTTTTCTGTAATTTCTTCCTTCCTTCATACCATCTGCTGTGTATGTAGTCCCCAGCATCCCTCAATTGCATAAAAACAAGTGTGAATCGTGTGGTTCCCAGCTTCCACACAAGGACGGCCACTCCTTGTGCCTCTTCTCTCTAGGCCCAGACCACCCCGTGGAGGAGTGCCAGCACTGCCGGAAATTCAACTTTGCTACCCGCAAGTGAAGACAGCAGTCCCTGGAAGCCCATCTCCTTAAAAAAAAAAAAAAAAAAAAGGCATCCATGGAGAAGGAGTTGAAGAAGCTTAGGCAGGCGTCAACCTCCCCCAAAGACCACAAAAAGAAGTATGAGGAGAAGCACTGGGAGCAGGATTCGTCATCACAGCAGTTGTGACTTCGGCTGGAGTCACGGCCTTATAGGTATCATCCCCTCCGGGGATTGCTCCTCAGCAGTTTTGGTGGCTACCAAGAAGGCATCGCCCCTCCTGTCATGCTCACACCCCTCGGGAACCTCCGGGGTAAAGGAGGCCTCCGCTCCCAGTAAGGCTGCTCCTCCATCGTAGCCTTCCAGTCCGAGCGGGTCCAGTAAGTCGGACGTCGGTCCTACCGCGACGTCCCCCCAGGCAGGGCTGCTAAACCGCTCACCTCCTCGGGTGATTGCCAAGCCCACCCCCCTTCCAACAAGGCTGCCCCTCCTGCACAGCCTTCCTCAGACAGGGAGTCTAATAAGTCAGATGCCAGCTCCTCCGACACTGCTGACAAGACGGCCGGCGGCTCCTCCGACTGCCCTGTCAACCTGCCTGCGTCAGACCCTATCGTCACGCCTGATGTCCCAGGCTCTCCGCAATGGATAACCCCGTTGCCCACTGAGGTCCCCGCGTCCCCTCAGTTCACACCCGGTGATTGCAACCCTCCTTCCCTGGGGAGACAGTCTACCTAGGGATGCTGCCGTCCGGGGTGCCCCCTCCAACGCCGGGCCCTCTGACACTGGACCAGACGCCGGTTGATCTGACGACTCCCTCTGGCATCCCTTTGCCAATAGAAGACATTCTTCCTCCCTCGGGACCATCTGACCCGTCCAGTGATCACCCTACGCTGGGCCTGGCACCCGTGGGACCAATGCTTCCTCCATCTGGTCCTTTACCAGGACCCTCTGCTCCGTCACAGCCCGTGGCGCCAGGGTACCCGGCTCCACAGTATCTGATGCCACAGTACCCGGCGCCGCAGTACCAGATGCCTCATTACCTGACGCCGGGCTTCCCGCCATTGGGCTACGGATACTCTTATTACGGGTACCTGCACTACCCGTATCCGAGCCCCCCTCCGCCTCCACCACCCACTCTGCAGCCGCCAGCAGATCTGAAGGAGACGTTGGCCTCCTGGTGGACTGAGGCCAAGGCTCAGCTCACCAAGGAGGTCAAGAATCATCTTCCGATGCCGGTCCCCATATCGAACCCCTTATGTCAGAGACTGGAGACTTCATCCCCCTTACCTGACACCAGAGCAGAACCTTCTGGCTCCAAGGGTGGGAGGACATGCACCCCCGGGGGCCCCCCAGAGGGGTAGTTCCTCCCCTTCCCAGGGAGGAATAGTCTTCTTCCTCTCCCTCAGGGCCTTCCGACTCAGAAACCGAGTCGGATCACTCTGATTATGGAGACAAGCCTCACACTCCAGAATGTCCGAGGGACCCTCCGGAGGACCCCTCCTTTCTGGACCTCTTGAGGAAGATCCAGGAGACTTTTCTGTGGCAATCAGTGGAGTCAGACCCACGGTGCAAGAAGCTCTCTGCTCACTTGGATATGCCCGAGACTGCTCCTACACTGATTCCACCCTGGATTGAGCCTCACACCGATCTCGTTTCCACTATTTGTAAACAACCATCCGTGTTGGCGCCCCCCCTTCCGAGGAAGGCGGATAGGCTTTACCAGGCTCTGGCGGGTAAAGACTTTCTCAGTCTTCATCCCAAGGCGGATTCGGTCGTGATCAGCACTGCCCACGGCCTCTCTGCCAACCCCAAACACCTGAGCTCGTCTCCACCTGACAGAGAATCCTGACTTCTGGATCTGTAGAGGAAGAAGATATATGCTTCTTTAACCCTAAGCATCAGGGCCCTCAATTACGTCGGCCACATGGGGGATTTCTCCAGAAGTCCATTCTTAGCCAGGTGGAATCCAGGCTGGACTCCTTTCCTGATTCACAGACTAAGCAGGAACTGGGAGACATGCTCCGTACCACCTGTGATGCAGTGGACACTGCTGGCAAGAGCTCGGCTTTCGCCGTAGTTTTACGGCGTCACGCCTGGCTCCATGTGTCAGGATCGGTTCCTGAAGTTCAATCCACTATTCAGGATGCTCCCTTCAAGGGTTCGGTGCTGTTCGGGGGTGATGTCAAGGACATCATCCCCGAACTGCAGGAGAAGGGCACTGCACTTAAGTTGGTCCAGACTTTGTATAGGTTTCTTCAGGGGGCAGTGACATCCTTTTCATCACCAGTCCCGACAAAAACAAAAACCTAACCAAGGCAAGCATGCCAACAAGTGTCTGGCCCCTCCAGCAACCAAGACTCCCCCAGCGAAAAATCCGCTGGAGCCTCGGCTGCTGCACTGCCCCACACCTCCTGACTCCCAACCTCTCCCTCTGCCTCTGGCTATTCCAGAAGAACTGGTGGGGAGGAGGGAGGAGATTCTCCTCCCATCTACTGGGTTGGGAGAGGATAACATCGGACGCTTGGATGCTCCAGCTGATATTGGCTGGACACTCGATAGCGTTTCTTCATAAACCCCCTCAAAAATCACCCCCTCAGTTGTCCTACTCCCCACAACATCTTCCTCTGGTCCTAGAAGAAATTCTATCCCTTCTGTCGAAGGCAGCGATAGAACCGGTCCACACCCATCTTTGGGGGACGGGTTGCTGTTCTCATTTCTTTCTAGTTCCAAAGAAAATGGGAGACCTGAGGCCTGTCCTAGACCTCAGCTCCCTGAACATGTTCGTGGAGTACAAATGCTTCAGAATGCTCTCTCTGCAGAGCCTTCTACCCTTACTTCATCTGGATCAGTGGCTGTGTGCTCTGGATATGCAGGATGCTTACCTGCATATCCCCATATGTCCTTCCCACCACAAATAACTCCGTTTTTGTTTTCAGGTGGACCACTACCAGTTCAAGGCCCTACCATTTGGTCTTTCCTCGGCTCCCCAAGTATTTACCAAATGCCTGTCCGTGGTAGCGGCTCACCTGCATACCCGGGGGTGCAGGTCTTCCCGTACCTGGACGATTGGCTCCTGGTGGCCCCTTCCAGGGAGGACCTTCTGCATTCCCTTTCCCTCACCCCGTAGGTCTTTTCCAGCCTGGGTATAACAATCAACCAGGCCAAGTCCCACTTGGTCCCTTGCCAATGCCTTCAGTTTATAAGGGCGATTCTCGAGACGACCTTAAGCAAAGCCTTTTTGCCTCCAGACAGGGTCGAGACACTTCAGATTCAGGCTTGTCTACTGTCCGGTCGCGGACGGGTCAGCACCAGGTCAGTCCTCTGCCTCCTCGGGCTTATGACGGCTGCCATTCTGACAGTTCCGTTCACTCAGCTCCATATGAGGATCTCTCAGTGGATGCTTAGGTTGCAGTGGGACCAAACTTTGGACAATCTAGACCAAGAGGTGCTAGTGTCCGACCCCATGAGCAGGGACTTGCACTGGTGGATGGTTCAGGAGAACCTGTGTCTGGGAGTTCCATTCTGCATTCCTCCTCCCTTCCAGACGTTGACAACGGATGCATCGGGGAAGGGCTGGGGTGCCCATCTAGGGTCTCACAGGACTCAAGGCAACTGGTCCTCTTTCGAGCAGAAACTGCACATAAATGTGCTCGAATTGAGAGCAGTGTTATATGCCCTACAGGCTCTCCTTCCCCCTCATTCTTCCCAGTCATCTTCTCATTCAGTCAGACAACATGAGTGTAGTCTGGTACCACAACAAACCGGGAGGAACTTGCCCCTATCTCCTTTGTCGGGAAGCAATGAGAGTCTGGTATTGGGCAGCTCAACACAACCTTCACCTGACCGCAGTTCACGTTCTGGGAGTGGAAAACACCCTGGCAGATGAAGTCAGTCGATCCTCAGCCAGACTTCATGAATGGGAGCTAGACCAACAGGTAGTAAACGACATCTTTCGGCAGTGGGGGACACCTCAGGTAGACCTCTTCACCTCCCCCCAAAATGCAAAACTTCCTGCCTTTTGCTCACTCGCTCCAGTGCGAGACATTTTCTGGCGGGACGCTCTGTCTCTCTGTTGGAGGGACAGATTCGTTTATGCCTTCCCTTCCATTCCTTTGATTCCGAGGGTCCTGAACAAACTTAGATCAGAAGGGGCTCGGATGATTCTCATCACCCCTTTGTGGCCCAGGCAAGTTTGGTGTTCTCTTCTGCAACAGTTTTCTGAGGAACTTCCTCTTCCTCTGTCGCAGCACTTGCTGACCCAGGATCGGGGGACCCTGGTTCACCCAGTCCTAAAATCCCTTCATCTTCATACATGGCTCCCGCAGACATAGCTAAAGCCCACTTCAGAGTTTCTCCTTCAGCAGCGGACATTTTGGTGGAGGTGAGGAAGCCTTCCACCAGGTCCACCTACGCTATGATGTGGAAAAGGTTTTCCATCTGGGCATACTGTAAAGACTTAGTCTTTTTCGTGCCTGGTCATCAAAGTCCTCTATTATATGCGTCACCTCTTCGACCTGTGCCTCAGCCATTCCTCTTTAAAAGTCCATATGGCAGCTATTTCAGCCTACCACATTCCTTTTGAAGACGGGACCTTTGCTCAGATGGAAGTCTCTCAGACTTTTCTCAGAGGTTCTCCATCTGATGCCCCCCATCCACAATCCTGCCCCTCCACGGGACTTGAATTTTATCCTGGAGAAGCTTACACTGCTTCCCTTTGAACCTGCAGTGGAAGAAAATTTAAAGTTCGTTTTGTGGAAGACACTCTTTCTAATGCTATCACCTCTGCTCGGCGTATTTCCAAACTCCAAGCTTTGATGTGCAATATCCCGTATTTGATTTTCCACAAGGAATGGGTGGCTTTGCAAACCAACCCTAAGTTTCTCCCTAAGGTGGTAGCTGAATCTATGCTGAATCAATCCATTGAGTTACCGGCTTTGTTTATGCAACACTCCAATCAAGGGGAATACCTCTTACATACTCTGGATGTTCACAGGATCCTGAGATAGTGAAGTCTGTTTCTGCTGGCACATTTATATGTTCGTATACTACACCAATTGGACTAAAGATCTCAGGAAAACTGATCGGCTTTTTGTGTCTTTCGCTCACAAAAGGGAAGGCGATGCTGTTTCCAAGCAATGCCTTTCCGAATGGTTGGCCAGTTGTCACTTTCTGTTATGACAAGCAGAACAAGACCCTTCCGGGTCAGGTCAGAGGTCACTCCACCAGGGGAGTAGCTGCCTCTGCTGCTTGTTTCAATAATGTGTCCGCAGCAGACATCTGCGCAGCTGCAACCTGGACTTTGGTCCATACCTTCACGCAACACTACAGTTTGGACATTGCCTGTCTTCGTAGAGCAGGCTTTGGGATGGCTGTTATGCAGGGCCTCCTTTCTTGAGACTTGCTCAGCCCTGAGGTTATATTGTAGATGACAGTCCTCCTCCCATTTTTTTCTTGTTCCAGACTGCTTGGGATTCAGTAATATCTGTGAATACCTACTGCAAGAGCCCTCTCGAAGTGAGGTAGTACAGTTACACAAGAACTTACCGTAACAGTAGATCTTCAAAAGAGGCTTTTGCATTAGGTATTACCTTCCTGCCCTCCGTCCCCCTGAGTCTCTCTTCTTCCTTTCCATTGGGGTACATCCTCTTCTCTCTTGTCTTGCCTCTCTTAGCCTTTGGCGGGAAAAAACTGGAAGGCGGGCGTGGGGGACTGCCCCTTTATACCGACGTCGTCTGACACTGGTCACCTGACGTGGGGGCGGTCCCCCGCCACAGACTGCTAGCTAGAAGTTTTCCATGGGGTCCTAGTGCCTGGCGGCTTAATCCTATCTGTGAATACTTACTGCAAGAGCCTCTCTCTAAGATCCACTGTTACGGTAAGTTCTTACGCAACTGTACATTTTGGATAAGTTGATGTGTCTCGTTTTGAGCCAATCACATCCTGTGATTTGCACGTTCTGTCTTAGAAAGCGCTGTTTTTAGTTGCAATTACTTTTGCACTCTGGTGCGAGGAGCCTTATTTGATTTTTCACAAAGACGGTAGTTTTGCACACATATCCCAAATTTTTACCTAAGGTGGTTTTTGATTTCATACTAAATCAGTCTATCCACCTTCCTGTTTATTTGCCTGAGCGTGCCAATCCAGAGGAAGCACTGCTCCATAGGTTAGTTGTGTGCAGAACTTTGAAGTACTATCTGCTTCAGACTAAAGAGTCCGGAAAGTCAGAGCAGGTGTTCGTTTCCTTTGCGCGGGTAGAGAATGCGCTTCACTTTCTAAGCAGTGTTTATCCAAATGGTTGACAAATTGCATTGTGTTCTGCTACAACAAGTACTGCAAAGTATTGCCTGCTGCTGTCAAAGCTCATTCCACCAGAGGTATGGCTACCTCGGTGGCTTGTTTCAAAGGGGTCTCAGCCGCTGACATTTGTGCGGTTGCCACCTGGAGTACAGTCCACACTTTCACCAAGCATTACAGTCTGGACATTGCCTTCAGAGTCTGTGCAGGTTTTGGCTGGGCTGTGTTGCAAGGATTCCTGTCTTAAGTTTATGGAGATCCAGCCTCCCAGTCTATCTGTTTTACACTTGTCACTGCTTGGTGCTCTTTCCTACAGTGTATCCTGATGAGTGAGATACCCACGGAGAAGATGGAATAGTTACGTGAGAACTTACTGAGGGGATCTCAGTTATTGGGTATATTTCCCTCCCACCGTCTCCCTTCTTGGGGAACTAGTTATTTGGTGTATTCTTCTTTTTACTTAGGTTTGGGTACCTTTTTCTCTTGTCGGTCCCCCAGGGCGAAAGCCTTGCTCCCCTTGTCTCCGGGGTAAAGAACTGAGGAAGGAGCAGGGCCGCCCATGCCAATATAGGGTTGGTAATGTCGATGGTGTGGGCGGCCCCAGTTGTACTGCTGAAAATCTTCTGTTTGGATTCTCCTTAATCAACAGTGAAGGTTCCTATGGTGTAACCTGATGACTGAGATCCCCTGGAAGATCTATTGATCTCACTTCAAGATAGAGCTCTTGCAACAGGTAACACCATTAGGACTATGCCGCCAGACACTTGGACCCCATGGAAGATTTGTAGCTAACAGTCTAAGGCGGGGGATGGCCCCCCTGACATCGGTCCTGCCCCCGATGTCATCCATGGTATAAAGGGGCGGTCCCCGGCACCACCTCAGTTTTTTTCCCACCTTTGACCTGTGTCTGTCTGCTCCACGGATGCCTCCTGCTTCCAGTCGACCGCCATTTTTATGCTTCATGCAGTTATTGTTTTTCCTCAAAGTACTAGTTCGTTGTGTATGTCTTCCCAGACATCTTCCTCATCAGAACGGTGTAAATTGAAGTGTGTGTGCAGCAAGCAGATCCCAGCAAAAGACAGCCATTCGGCCTGCCTGCTCTGCCTAGGCCCCAACCACAGGCCAGACGACTACCCGCACGACCAAGGCTTCAACAGGAGGACCCAAATCTGCCACCTGAACACCTTAAAGACGTACCTCCTTAAACAGCAAGTGGCCACCATGCAGAAGACCCGGTCAGGGCACAACTTGTTTTCTTAAATTTAATTATTAAATTGGGGATAGATTCAGCCATAGTAAGATGGGTGGCTGTCAAATAGAATGCAGAAAGTGAGACTGCATGGCCTTGTGTGTGATTCACAAAGGGTGGTGAGTGGTGTTCCCCAGGGTTCAGTGCTTGGACCATTGCTGTTCAGCATTTTTATTAGTGATTTGAAGATAGTTAGCAATAACAAGCTAATAAAATTTGCTGATGTTAAAATGGGAGGAGTGGTGGATACATTTGACAATAGATTAATATTTGGGCAGGATTTGATTTATATAATAGAATGGGCAAATACAAATGGGATGACATTTAATAGGGAGAAATGTATTATAATGCATTTTGGAAGGCATAATGTACATCAGATTTATTATATGCAGGGCCTTTAATTAAAGGTGTCAAAGTGCGAAAAAGATCTATAAGTGTACGTACTATATGATCTTAAAAGTGGTGCCCAAAGTAAATATGCTTTAAATAAAGCTATACAGTTGGCAAATTGTATGAGAAGGGGGTTTCAATTGAGGAGTAGGGAGGTTTTGCGGCCACTGTATAGGTCAATGGTTAGGCCCATATTGGATTATTGTTCCACCGTCTTCTGTCCTTTCTTAAAAAGGATCTTAGGGGTAATGGAGAGGCCTCAGAGATCTTTCATCAGACTAATTTTTGGAGGTCAAGGAAACTCATATGAGGAAAGATTGCAGATTTTGGATTTGTGGCCATTGGTGAATAGAAGGGTGAGAGGTAACTTACTGTTACTATATAAAGCCTTGGGGGATGAAGATCTTAAATTAGAGTTGGGTCTGGAATCAGAGGTAAAGCCATATCACCCGAGAGTACATAATAAACAACTGAGGGAGGAAACAGTGAGGACTGAATTGAGAAGGAATAGCTTCAAGTGCAGAGCAGTTAGGATGTGGAACAGACTGCCACAGGGTGTGGTGGATGCTGATAGTTTGGTGACATTTAAAAACAGATTGGATAATTATCTTATAGAAGTTGGTAACTTGCGTTACCGCCACTGAACTGTGGGGGAAGTCTATATGGGCATCGCCTACTTGATTTCCTTAAACCTCCAGTATGAAATCCTCCTTGGCTAAGGACTCCTCCCTCAGAGAGAAGAAATTGAGTGGGAAGCACCATCATCAGTACAAGGACAGGTCCAGGTCAGAATCCCATCCTAGGTCCCCACACAAGACTTCCAAGTCTTCGACCTCGGGTGTGAGGTCAGACTTGGCACCCCCTTCCCTGGTCTCACTGGTTCTCCCGGGGTCACAGTTGAGGAAGCCCCCTGCCTCTTCTCAGGCCCACAGTGGGGAGTCTTCTGGGCTCGGGCTTTTTCAAGCCCTCATGTCCCTGGCTATCCAACCCCATTAGCATGCTCTAGGGTCTCAGCAGGACAGGCACATTCTTCATCAGGCGGCAAAGTCGAAACCTGCTGTCCACAAGGCCATAGTCTGTGGGTCGTCTGACAGAGCGATTGAGTCGGCCAACACCTGGAGATGCCAGGAACGTGAGCGCCAAAAGAAGCATCACTTGCCTTCCAGACAGTCATCGGCCAAGTCTTCGGACCGACGTCGGGCCTCTTCGTCCACTGCAGAGCTGGACTAGATGCCATCCTCTAAGCCGCCATCTGATCCACAGGGCCCGAATTAGAACCTGACTACAGACTAGACATCATGGGACCTGACACTTTCCTCCGACGATACCAAAGACCGAACACCACCCCCTCCACCTTCACCTTCTCCTCAGGAGCCCGACGACCAGACGTTAGAGCACCCGACGCCAGAGGACACTGTCCCACCAGGGCTGATGCCAGACAAGAAGGTACCGTCTGACCTGATACCAGATGAAACCGTACCTCAAGGGTCAATGCCAGGAGTCCCTACTGCCCCTGCCCCGGCGCCAGCACTCCAGCCAGGCCCTGTCCCTTTGGCTGAGGTTGGTTCCTTGTTTAATAGCTGGTGGAATACCATTCAAGGGGATTTTTTGCCTAGGTCACCGAAGCCGGCCCCCAGCCCTACCTTCCCCCCCGCGTCCACCTCCGCCACCCCCCACACCGGACTCCCCGATTTCAGGGGATGAGGGACATGGGTCACCGGTGCAATGGCAGCATGGCCACCACCCATCGTCCAGATCCTCCAGAGGCTTCTCCTCTTATGACTCCTCGGAGGATGACGTGTCCCTTCCATCACCAGATCACAGGAGGGACTCTCCGAGATTCCCTCTGGATGACCCCTCCTTCTTGGATATAATGAGACACATCCATTTCTTAAACCAGTGGGAGGTGGAAGAGTTGGACCCTGAGAGGCACCGTTTGGCAAAGTTCTTAGTGGCCATTGACCCAAAACCCTTCGTCATCCTGTCCTTGGTGAAACCTTTCCAGGATGTTACAAAGGTAGCCCGAAAGCACTCTTCCATGGCCTTGGCGGTCCCTAAAAAGGCTGACCAGTTGTATAGAACACCAAGGGGAGAGCCACATTTGAGTGAGCAGCCGAAGGCGGACTCTATGATCCTCATGGCTGGCCATGGGAGAACCCAACAACTGAAGCATGAGCTCTCAGCCACCTGATAAGGAGTCCAAGAAACTCGACCACTTAGGATGCAAAGTTTATTCCTCAGCTTCCTGTACGGTCAGGTCACTTAATATTTTTAGCACACATAGTGATGTACCAAAACTCACTATGGAATAAGGCCATGGACCTGGCCAAGTCACAACCTGACTTTGCCAACAAGACCGAACTGTTGGCAGTCTTTCAATCTGGTGCTGATGTCGGTAAACATGTCCTTAGGTGCTCATATGACACTGCCGCCAGGGCTGCAGCCATCAGAATATGCCTAAGGCACCACTCCTGGCTGAGGGTCTCAGGATTCCGCCAGAACCTACAGGACACCATCCTGGATGCCCCTTTCCAGGATTCAGTCCTTTTCGGTCAGGAGGCTGAAAAGCTGATAACTAGTTTACAGGATTCCGGTAAGAAAGTTTCCGAAGTACACAAAATGTGCAAATCGGAACCAGCCACGATAAGACGTCACTCCTTTCACAGGCAGCAGGCCCAGCAAGGAAGGCGACAGCAGCAAAGAGGGGGTTATAAAAGAAAAAGTACCCCCTGTCCTCAGGAGCACAGGGACCTAAGAGAGCTAAGAACGCCGAGCCCCCCTACCTACTCCCAACAACCTCAGCATGACTTCCTGCCTGCCCCCCCCTCCTCCAGTAGAGTTGCAGGGGGAGGCAGTAGGCAGAAGATTCTCCCTTTACCTCAACGGCTGGTCCAGTATCACCACGTATCAGTGGGTACTCCAGATCGTAGAATGGGGTTATGCTCTGGAATTCAATCAGACCCTCCAGACAACCCACCTATTACCTCCCATTGCTCCCCATCCCATACAGGCCTTAGAGCAGAAATCCATGCCCTCCTGAGCAAGAAAGCAATCCAAGCAGTGCCGCTGTCTCAGAGAGGAAAGGGATATTACTCCCACTTCTTTCTCATCCAGGAAAAGACAGGGGACCTTTGTCCCATCCTGGACCACAGTCAACTGAACACTTTCATCGAATACAAAAGGTTCAGGATGGTGACACTGCCAGGAATGCTGCCTATGCTTCGCCAAGGGGACTGGCTCTGCTCCCTGGACATGCACATAAAGATACTGCCATCCCACAGAAAATACCTCCGCTTTACCTTCCAGGGAGAGCACTACCAGTTCAGAGTGCTACCATTCGGCCTTTCTTCAGCACCCAAGGTGTTCACCAAGTGCCTACCAGTAGTGGCAGCAGCTCTCAGGAGGCAGGGGCATTATGTCTACTCTTAACTCTATGACTGACTAACAGCTCAGCTCCCACAAAAGATCAGCTGTGTCATTTTCTGTAAGATACCTTTCACCTATTCCAAGGTCTGGGGTTACCTTGAACCTACCCAAGTCATCCCCCCTGGCACACCCATAGGTTACAGTACATTGGGGCAGTCTTGGACACTGTCCAGGGGAGAGCCTTCCTTCCCTCAGACAGGGCAGATCGACTAAGGGCACTGGCTTGGAGGATAGTCTCCACAAATCAGGTTCCAGCAAGAATGGTACTGCAGCTGCTAGGCCACATGGCAGCCACCTTTGTAACAGTTCCCTTAGCTAGTCTGCACATGAGGGTTCTCCAGTGGAACCTTGGGATTCAATGGGACCAGCGCTTGGATGACCTTGAGCAGCCAGTCTGAGTCTCCAAAGCAATGTGTCAGACTCTGGAATGGTGGTTCAACCCTTCCCAGTTAGAATCTGTGGCTCCCTTCCAATGTCCCAGTCCTCAGCAGATACTGACAATGGATGTCTCGGGACTAGGGTGTGGTGCACATTTCAGAGATCATTAGACAAGAGGGACTTGGACCTCTTTGGAATGCAATCTCCACATAAACATTTTGGGAGATTAGAACCGTTCTGTATGCCTTGCAGGTGTTCCAGATGATTCTCCTGCCAGGACCCCTACTGATCCAGTCGAATAACATGCCAGTGGTCTTCTACATCAACAAGCAAGGGGGCACACACTCTTACCCCCTTTGCAGGAAAGCCATGAGAGTCTTGTACTGGGCAGTGGAGCACAACTAGGAACTCACAGTGGTTCACGTTCCAGGAGTTCAAAACACCTTAGCTGACAGCTTTGGCCACTCTCGGACTCGGGCTTACAAATGAGAGCTACTAAATGACATAGTAGATGACCTTTTTGAAAGCTGGGGTCTTCCAGAACTGGACTTCTTTGCGTCCCCACTCAACGCAAACTGTCCAATTTCTGCTCGCTAGAACCAGGGTCTGGTGTTTTCGGGCGAGACACGTCCCTCTCTTGGGCGGGGAGGTTTCTGTATGTCTTCCCTCCCTTCACACTACTTCAAAGAATGCTACAAGCGTAACGAGCTGTCATGATTCTGATAGCACCATTCTGGCCTTGACAGATTTGGTTTCCACTGCTCCAACAGTTGGCATCAGAACCTCCAGTTCCCTTGCCCCTGTCTCCTTGCTTGCTCTCCCAGGAACAAGGAACCCTAGTACACTCAAATCTTCAGTCTCTTCCCCCTGCATGCATGGCTCCTGCAGACTTAGTCAGGGACAGATACAGGGTGTCTTCAAGGGTAGCGGAGGTCCTAATGGGAGGCAGCGTAGCGCAGTGGTTTAAGGCTCTGAGCTGCAAATCTGGTGACATCCAGCAGGCCAGACCTGGGTTTGAATCCCACAGCTTCCACTTGCATACTGTGTGACCCTGAGCAAGTCACTTAACTTCCCTGTGCTCCCAGGTCGCACCTGTAAAAAAGCTTTCAGCTTAGTGTGCTACTCCTGGTTAAATAAATAAATAAGAAAATAATGGCCACGAGGGAAACCCTCTACTAGGCCACATATGCCATGAAGTGGAAATGCCTGTGGGCATTGTCCCGTCTCTTGGATCCTTTCACCTGCCCAGTAAATTCGGTACTGGAGTACCTTCTTTCCCTATCTGACAAGGATCTCAGCTATTCATTTATTAAGGTACACCTTTCTGCACTGTAAACTTACCAAGTACCTATGGAGGACAAGACCCAGGCGCAGTTGGATTTGTCCAAGACCTTCTTGCGCGTTAGTATGCATATCGAACCTCACAGGCAGGGCCGGCCCGGTAGCGCTGAGGGTTGAGGCGCTGGACGCCACACCTCTCACCACGCCAGTGACCCAGGTTTGGGAACGGACTGTGGCCGCCGGGGGCTGGCAGGGGAGAGGGAGGATCGAGCATCTGACGATTCTGCTCTCCTCTCTCTGGGGTGGGTAGTGGGGCTTGCATCGCCCCTGTAGCAGCGACTGGCAGAGGCCAGCCACACTACAAGTGGCGTGCAGTAGTAAGGAGGAGAGCATGGCGGGCGTCAGCACTACATGCGTGGACGCCATTGCACGTCCGGCTCGCCACTGGGGAGAAAATGTGGAAAAATGTGGAGGGCGATCTTCGCGGCTGATGGCTGTGCCTTGCGCCCCCCGGAGAGACCAGAGAGGGGCGCGTGCCCGGTGGGTGAGAGCGATAATGGCCGGCCCACTGGGAGAGCGGGTTCGTGTGGCCCGCACGCACAACCGGGTCCGGGGGTGCAGGGCCAGCGGCCGGAGATCATGTAGGGCAGCTGTGCCGAGGAGAATAAACAATAGTAAGATAAAAAAAAAAAAACCTCATAGGCAGGGCCCCTACTTTTCTGCGGCAGAGTGGGACCAAGTTCTGAGGCAAGACTACCATTTGCCGCAGAACTTCTGCGGCGGTGGTTTGTAAATTCTGCGGAAGTTCTGCGGCACTAACAAACTACCACATCACAGTGTCAGCTTGTCATCCTGACTTCACTTTCATGGCAGTGGTTATAGCAATCAGGATAACAGACTTATAAAAAATAATTTTATGCCTAAAAAAGCAAAACAAATGTCTCTTCCTTAAGGTCCTAGCCTGCTGTATAAATGACATATGTAGAGGGGATCTTATGTGATCAGTAAGGTATTTCTGTATACATGCTATCTATTCCACAAATGAGGTTTCCACTGTCTCTCACTTATATATTTGTATGTGCTTTCTACACCACTTATGAGGTTCCCACTGTGTATCACTTATATATTTATATACAGTCTGTAACATACATACAAATATGCGTGTGTGTGTGTGTGGTGAGAGAGACAGAGATAGTGTATGTGTGTGTGTGTATATATTTATACAACGTATGTTTTGGGATAAATACAAGGATAAAAAATATCTAGACTGCCCAGTGAAGATAACATTGTTATCTTCATGTTCCTATACGTCATACATTTATCTCCACGTTCCTATACGTCATCCTGATGAAAGTGAAAGTGTTTCACTTTTCATCAGACACCTATCTCTTTCCTCTGCCCTGTACAAGTAACTCCCCAAAAAAAACCACACATCTCTTCCATCTGGTTGATCCTGCCTACATCTTAACACAAATAATTAAATTTAAACATATCTGGTTGATCCTGCGACTTCCTTTCACCCATTGACCAGAACGCATTGAAATGTAGCGTGACCGAGCGCAACAATATTGAAATCTGTTATTTTCAGTTATACAGCCTGTGCTGTAAATTGCTCAAAAACTAACGCTTTCCTAATACTGGCTATATTTTAACAGAAGAAGCTGCCGACAACGGTAAGAGAAGAGCGAGTGGTCGGCAGCTTCAGAACTAACAAGCGAAGCGAGTGTCAGTTGCCATAGCAATGCATGCTGGCACTTTGGTCTGCTGTTCAACTGCGACTCACTCATCTTCTTCTGTTGACGACAACTGTTAAAATATAGCCAATAGGAAGCGTTATACACACAGGCAATTTAACAGAAACTATAATAATGAATTTCAATATTGTTCTGCCGATCACGCTATTCGCTCGTCTGTTCGATCAGGTGAGAAAAATAGCGGGCAACAGATATCATTATATTGGTATTTATGGTAAACGAGATCAACTCAGATATATGTATTCAATGAGTTTACTGGCAACATGAAACAATTTTATTTAAGAATATATGTAATCTGCTCTTTTGAGGAGGGGCTATAGAGAGTTGTATTGGGGTGGTCAGGGCAAGGTTAGCCAGAATCCAGACACATTTGGCATAATAATTTTAAAGTAGCAGGATCAACTACATATATGTTTTTAAACAACATATGCATCTGTTGTGCTGATAGACATACTGCAGATTTGTGTTGAAACAGCTAACATCTCTATGTAGTGCAATGTATTAAGTGCACATTTGGAGCTTTTGTTGAATGCAGCCCAAAACATACATAGTATAAACCGAATATGACATGGCCCGACTGAAGATATCATATTTATCTTCACTCGAGGCCAATGATATCTCGTGAAGATAAATATGATATCTTCAGTTGGGATATATATAGATATATATATATATAGATAGATATAGATATATAGATATATAGATAGATAGATATATAGATATATATAGATATATACTTTTTTAATTTCCATGAACTTGCATCCTCATTTATACAGGTCGGCACGAAAACACAGCATGCTACCCTCTGGCCCAACAGCTGTCCCTGCATACATTTCTCAATAACTTTTAGGTGATTCTATCAACCAATGACAATATGTAATCAATAACCCTGGCAAAAATGCGTACAGTGCAATTATTTATTTAACAGGTCTGTTCTTTCAACAGGTCTACACATTATTATGTTTCACTTTTCTGGGCATAATTTCTTTATTTTTCTTAAAAAGTTAGACAGTTAAATTCATTTTACCAGTCATTCATTTCAGATAGTGTGTCTATACCTTAAAGGCGCAAATAGGTTTGTACAAAGTGAGGTATGGACTTAACAGGTCTGTGCTATTGACAAGGTTTTGTTTAAGTTGGCCCTAGTGCAACAGTATAAGACTGAAAATTGTATTGGGCTGTAGTACAGGTTGAGCAAATGTCACCATGCATGATGTGCTGTGCCACAAGCTGTGGTAGATAAGTGACTGTTCATTTCTGTTGCAGAATGCAGCCATTTCATTAGCTAATGTATGATGTTACAGCAATAACATCACATTCTGAACATATGGGGGGGTTTGGATATAAAAAGTGGGAAAGGGAACCAGATTCTATGTATAAACAGAAATATTAATAAAAATCACCAGAGTGAATTCTGTACATGAAATTTCTGTGATGAATTGCAGTACCAGCAAAATTCTGCGGCCGCAGAATTCTAGGGGCCTTGCTCATAGGCAGGACCCCATTCCCCCTTGTAACCTTTTATTTTTGTTAGAAGAACTTATGTTGCCTCCCTTTGAGCCAACCGTAAGTTGCGAGCTACGCTTCCTATCTTGGAAAGCGTTGTTTTTGGTTGCTGTTACTTCAGCTCGGAGGATTTTCGAGCTTCATGCTTTGATGTGTAAAGAGCCTTATTTGATTTTTCACAGGGACAGGGTATCCCTGCGTACCAATCCCAAGTTTCTCCCAAAGGTAGTGTCTGAGTTCACTCTTAACCAGGACATTCAACTTCCAGTTTACTACCCAGAGTACTCCAACAAAGGGGAGGCCCTGTTGCATACTCTGGATGTTCACAGAATTCTTTGTTTCTACATAGATCGTACTCAATCATCTAGAAAGACAGACCAGTCATTTGTCTCCTTTGTCCAATGGATTGTAGGGGCACCAGTGACTAAGCAGACATTGGCCAAGTGATTGGTCAATTGTATTGTTTTTTGAAATACGACAAACCTTTACCGGGACCGGTTAAAGGTCACTCCACTAGATGTGTTGCCACTTCCTTTGCATCCCTAAGGAATGTCTCAGCAGCGGATCTTTGTGCAGTTGCTACTTGGAGTTCAGTCCACACCTTCATAAAACACTACAGTCTGGACATTGCTTCACGGAGGAGAGTAGGCTTTGGCCTCACCGTCCTCTAAGGACTCCTCTCTTAGGAGTACCAGTGGTTTACTGACTTAACCACCACCCTTCTGACCTTGATTCTGTCCTTGTACAGCTTGGTACTCAGTCATAATGGTGTTACCTGCTGCAAGAACTCTGTCTCGAAGTGAGATAGTACAGTTACGTAAGAACTTACTGTAACAGTAGATCTTCAAGAAGAGCTCTTGCAGCAGGTTTGCTCTCCCTCCCTCCTACCCCCAGGGTTATGCAACTGTGAGAACCTCCTCAGATCTTACTTTGAGAAAGCTCTTGCAGCAGGTTACACCATTTGGACTGAAGCCGGCAGGCGCCAGGACCCCACAGAAAAATTCTAGCTAGCAATATCCAGCGGGGACTGCCCTTTTATGTGATGCGGACGTTGGGGCGGTCCCCACTGGATATTGCTAGCTGAAATTTCCTGTAGGTCCCTGGCCTGCTGCAACTTCAATCCAATCGTGTAACTGCTGCAGAGCTTTCTCAAAATAGATCTGAAATTCCTGACCAACTAGTGAAAGGAAGAAGCTAAACCTGCTGCAAACTCCAGTTCTTCCTGCTCGACTCACCAGCATTGGCCTCATGGACGCCTCTATCAGACGAACGATGCTCAATCAAGATTTTCAAATTAAAACAACCTGTATGTCATCTTCTCCGACTCCTTCTCTCGAAGGACACTCCTCCAAGTGCGCGTGCAGCAAATGGATCCCGTTTAAGGACTGACACATGGCCTGTGTACAGTGCCTAGGCCTGGAGCATGATATTAAGGCCTGCTCCATTTGTCAACAGTTTAACAACAGGGCCCGGATCTGCGGCCAAAAAGCTCTTCAGGGCTTGCTTTTAGAAGAGAAAATCAAGGCCATGGAGAAAAACCCTTCCTCCTGGGGGGGGAAATCTTCCCAGCATAGATCCGAGAAGCACTGGGACAAGGACAGGACTGGATCCCTGGGCCGGGCCTCAGAGTCCAGAGCCAGTTCCAGCTCTACAAGGTCACAGGTCCCCCTCCTGGGCTCGCTCTTAGCCCCCTCCAGTGAAGGTACGCTCCGCGGGAGGCTCTACAGTCTCTCTTAATCCTATTAAATCTAAAAAAAAGATAGCTGGATGTCAGGCTCGTCAGCTGTACCCGAGGCTTCGGACCGGCAGAAAACTAAATCGGTAGCTCCCGATGCGTCTGACGGACGCTGGGATTCCAACCCCTATTCGGTTTCCCAACCTCCAAGACAACCGGATGCACCTCCTAGGAAGACATCTGAGTGGACTTCACTTACACGAACCTTGGAGTCCAAACGGACGACCGACCCGACACCCGCTGAACGACCCAAGGAACAGACACCGGCGCCACCTACGCCGGCTGACACTTGTCGCCTGGGGTCCTTGGAAGAGGAGATTTCAAACATGCCTGACGACCAGACAGGCGATATTTTGGAAGTTGGCCTACCTCTACACCCAATGCACGACCCGACTGCGCCTCAAGGTCCGACGCCAGACCCTTTCGACGGACAAGCACAGATGCCAGGTCCGTCTTCAGGTCTTAATCTTCAAGAGGTGAAAGACCTCTTTAATGTTTGGTGGGACACTTTCAAGAAAGACGTGGTGCCTACAAAACCTCCACAGCCTCCGACGAAACCTGACGACAAGGTGCCACCTACTCCTAAAGAGCCTACACCACCTCCTAGAGGCAGGTCAAGAGAAAGAAGACCCCCCTCAGGTCTCCCTCATGGTCCCCTGGCCCAAAACGCCCCAGAGCTAGACATTACACACCGTGGGATGATTCAAGGCCGGAAACTTCAGACACCTCCAGGCCCCTTCTCAATTAGTCTCCCATCACGGACCCAGAGACCTGCCTAGGTCACCACCGGATGATCCCTCCTTATCTGATATGGTGAGGCACATCCAGGACAATATGGGGTGGGAGACGGAAGATCTAGATCCTGAACAACAACTCCTTGCCCGGTACCTTAGGCAGAAAGTTCCTAAGCCTGTGGTGGTCCCACCATTGGTGGATACCTTTACTGACGTCACAAAGGCTGAGTGGAAGCACCCGCATTCCACTCTGGCGGTACCCAAGAAGGTGGATCGCCTTTATAGGGTGCCCATAGAAGACCCCTATTTGGCACAGCAACCCTTGGCCGACACTCTGGTCATTACAGCCTCGCATGACCGGTCCCATAGACCTCAGCACTTGAGCACTCAGCCACCGGACTAGGAATCTAAACTGCTAGATTCACTGGGGAGATGCATGTACTCTTCTGCTGCATGCTCGATCAGGTCTCTCAGTTATCTGACGCACATGGTGCAGTTTCAGAACGCCCTATGGGAACAGGGCCAAGACCTCATAAAAGAATTTCCGGAGGGTGAGAAAAAGGAGGAGCTCTTGAACCTCCTTTGTACTGGGTCAGACGTGGGAACCCAGGTTCTTCGAGCCGCTTATGACTCAGCGGCCAAGGGCATGGCTACTGGCATTTGTCTCCGGAGACACTCTTGGCTGAGGGTCTCCAGTTTAACCCCGGACGTCCAGAAGAACATCTTGGACATCCCATGTAACAGAGCAGTCCTTTTTGGTGAAGCATCTGAATGAGTAATCACCAAATTACAGGACCCTGGGAAGGCAGTCAGGACCGTACAAGCAAGGTACAGGCCTAAGACTGGTTTCTTTCATAGGAACCAGAATTGTTTTTGCGGCCGGCAACAGCCACACTCCGGCCAGCAACCCAGGGGCAATTTTAACAAAAAGAATCAACCCAGATTCTCTGCAGGTCAGGGCCAGAAACACCAAAAATCTGCCCAGCCCTCCGGTTCTAATGCCACCACACCATGACTCCTTCCCAGCCCCTGCCCCACCTCTGGATCCGAGGGAAGGAAGGGTCGGGGGTTGTATCTCTCACCACCTTTCAGAGTGGCAGAGGATAACCTCAGACAGGTGGGTTCTCCAAATAGTAGGTTGCGGGCACTTTATTGAGTTCCTCGACCACCTACCATTAAGGCCTCCTCTGCTCTCCCGCTATTCGGGTCAGCACGCCATGCTCATACAGCAAGAGATCTTGGCATTCCTGGACAAGGATGCCTTAGAACCAGTTCCATTGAGACAGAGAGGACAAGGGTACTATTCCCACTTCTTGGTTCCGAAAAAGACATGGAACCTGCGCCCGATCTTGGATCTCAGCAATCTCAACACCTTCGTGTTATACAAACGCTTCCTCCTGGTCACCCTTTTGGGTCTTATCCCCATGCTCAAGCAGGATGCATGTCTCGCATCACTGGACATGCAGGACGTGTATCTCCATCGCCCTATCACTCGAGCACACCGAAAATTCTTGCGCTTCGAGTTCCTGGGACGCTACTACCGGTTCCGAGCTTTACCCTTCAAACTGTCCTCAGTGCCTCGCGTGTTTTATGAAGTGCATGGCAGTCATGGCAGCAGCTCTTAGGAGACAGGGCCACTATGTGTTCCCATACCTGGACGACTGGCTCCTTATGGCCCCCTCTCGGGAGGCGTTGATAGCCATGATGCAGGACACTCATTTCTTCTTCGGATCGCTAGGCATTAGTCAACCAGAAGAAGTGCCTTGTTCCTACACAGAGGCTGCAGTTTATCGGCGCGGTGCTCGATACTAGCCAAGGGAAGGCATTCTTGCCGCAGGATGGGGTGGAATGCATCCGGTCTCTTATCAGGGACATGATGGAAAAGAAATTGGTACCAGCCAGGACCATTCTTTGCCTGGTCAGACACATGGCAGCGGCCATCGTGACGGTCCCCCTAGCTCGACTCCATATGTGGATTTCCCAGTGGATGCTAAGAGCCCAATGGGACCAAAAGCAGGATCATCTGCATCAGCTAGTCCGGATAACGAACGCAGTCATCCAGGACTGGCACTGGTGGCTCATCCCAGAGCACCTTTCTATAGGAGTCCCCTTCTTAACGCCTGCTCCAACTCTGACTCTCTCCACAGACGCCTCAGGGTCCGGTTGGGGAGCCGTCCTGGATGGAGTCAGGACCCAGGGATCTTGGTCGACCCTGGAGTCTCATCTCCACATCAACATCCTCGAGATGAGGGCAGTCCTATACGCTCTACAGGCATTCCAGTCAGAGATCACACTGGGTCTTCTGTTACTTCAAACAGACAATACCTCAGTGATGTATTATCTCAACAAGCAAGGAGGCAAAGAAGCAAAGAGGGTGTGGGATTGAGTACTACAGCACGGTGCAGAAATCACTGCAGTGCACGTTCCTGGTGTGGAAAACACCATCGCAGATTGCCTGAGCCGATCGCAGGCCAAGGCTCATGAATGGGAACTGCTGCAAGACGTTGTAGAGGATCTGTCCAGCAGATGGGAGACACCGGACTTGGACTTATTCGCGTCCCCATCCAATGCAAAACTGCCCAATTTCTGCTCGCTAGATCCAGAGCCTGGTGTTTTCTGGTGAGACACGTTGTCCCTCTCTTGGACAGGCAGGTTCCTCTACGCTTTCCTGCCCTTCCCTTTGAATCAGAGGGTTTTACTGAAGCTCCACAAGGAGGGAGCTGCAATGATCTTGGTGGTGCCTTTCCAGCCCAGGCAAATTTGGTTCCCACTTCTATACCAATTGGCCCAGGAACCACCGTTTCCTCTACCGGTCAGCTCACATCTGTTGTCCCAGGAGGACGGCTTCTTGGTCCACCCGAACCTCAGGTCTCTGAACCTGCACGCCTGGCTCCTAAGAACATAGTAGTCCTTAGACACGGGGTTTCGCAGGCAGTTGCGGACGTTGTCATTGCGGCAAGGAAACCCTCCACTCACACCACGAAATGGTGCAGGTTTGGTCTTTGGGCACAGGCCCGTGGCTTACCTCCACTTGACTGTCCTGAAATGTCAGTGCTGGACTACCTCCTATATCAATCTGGGCTAGCCTATTCCTCCATCAAGGTACACCTCTGTGCCATTTCAACATACCACTCCTCAGTCGGTCAGAAGTCACTAGCACAGCTAGAGGCCTCCCCTGCCTTTTTTTTTTTTTCGCGGGTATCCTTCATTTGAGACCTCCTGTTAAGGACCCTATTCCACCTTGGGATCTTCTTTTCATCCTAGAGCAGCTCACACTGCCCCGTTTGAACCAACCCTTGGGACTAGAGCCGTCTTTAATCTTGGAAGGCGTTATTTTGGTTCTGGTTACTTCCACCAGAGGAGTCTCTGAGCTTCATGTGCACATGTGTAAAGAACCTTATTTGGTTTTTCACAAGGACAGAGTGTCCTTAAGGACAAATCCTAAGTTTCTTCCCAAGGTGGTCTCCACATTAACTCTCAATCAGGATATTGATCTTCCAGTGTGCTACCCCAACCACTCTAATCGAGGGGAAGCTCTTCTGCACACATTTGATGTGCGCAGGATCCTTGGGTATTACCTTACCAGAACCAAGTCCCATCGCCAGTCAGAATAGCTTTTCCTCTCTTTCGCGCATAGGATGTAAGGAGCACCTGTCTCTAAGCAAACGGTCTCCAAGTGGCTGGTCAACTGTATCACATTCTGTTACCAGAAGCACAACAAGCCTTTACTGGGATCGGTGAAAGGTCATTCCATGAGAGGGGTGGCTACCTCTTTCACGGTGCTTAAGAATGTCTCTACATCAGCCATCTGCGGGGCCGCCACTTGGAGTACAGTACATACCTTCATTAGGCATTACAGTCTGGACATTACCTCTAGGCGTAGAGCTTGTTTTGGCCTTGCAGTCCTTCAAGGACTGCTGTCTTAAATTTGGTTCACTCCAGGATCACTCCTATCCTCCTCCCGATCAGGGTATTTGCGCCCATACTGCTTGGGAATCAGTCCTAATGGTGTAACCTGCTACAAGTGCTGTTTCTCGAAGTAAGATAGTACACTCTGATGCTGGCAGTCATTTCCTCCTGGCAGTTTATGATGCTGTAGATGCCTCTGGTCGTGGGGCAGCTGCTGAGGTCTGTCTCTGGTGCCATTCTTGGCTTTGGGTATCCAGCTTTGTCTCGGACATGCAAACCAGCATTTTGGAGGCACCATACTGGGGATTGGTCCTTTTTGGGGAGGATGCCCAGGACATCATTTCTACCCTGCAGAAGTCAGGGCTGGCTCTCAAGTCAGTCCATTCGCTCTATCACACTCAACCTAGAGCAGGCCAACATCAGTCCTTTCGCAGGTCCTCCCACAAGCAGTCTCTGAACCAGCCTGCTAAAGGTCAGCATAAGGGTAAGGTCCCCACGGCCCACCTGTCAGTGCCAGTGCCAGCTCCTACTTCCTGACTTCTTAGCTGATCACACCCCCCTCAGCTGAGGATCCAAGGGAGGCAGTCGGGGTAATTTCTCCCTCTACCTAGAGGGGTGGCAGGGGGTGACTACAGACAACTGGGTGCTCCAGATCATGGCACATGGTCGCACTCTGGAGTTCCTAGAGTGGCCCCCAGAAAACACCATTGTTCACTCCACACAAGATAAATGGCTGTTCAACAGTTCCACTCACAGATAAGGGATATTGAACGGACAACATCATGGGCATATTGCCTCCAATTTTCCTATTTTGACCTCAGTATGAACACACACACACACACACACACACACACATCTCTGGTTTGGGAGGAAATTCAGACTCTTCAAAAAACAGCTATAGAGCCCATCCCTCAGGCTCAGTGGGGAAGGGGGTTTTACTCCCACTTCTTCCTCATCTCCCCCAAAAAACAGGGATCTTCAGCCCATCCTCGACCTGATCCATCTGAATCTGTACATCGAGTACAATCACTTCAGGATGATCACCTTCCAGGGGCTGTTACCCCTTTTGCACTAGGGGGACTGGCTCTGCTCTCTGGACATGCAGGATGCTTACCTGCACATCCAAGTCTTTCCTGCCCATCGTCACATTCTCCGCTTCCACTTTCAGGGAGCCCATTTTCAATTCTGGGCCCTACCTTTTGGCCTTTCCTCATTTTCCTGGGTATTATTGCCTGCTGCAAGAGCTCTACTCGAAGATCTACTGTTATGGTAAGTTCTTACGTAACTACTTTCCAGCTCTTCCAGGCCTTGGTTCTCATGTAACTGTACTTACTGGCTGTTCCAGGCCTTGGGGATCACTATAAATCTGCAGAAGTCTTGCTTCTCTCCTTGCCAGTACCTCCAATGCGTAGGGGTGGTCCTGGACACCAGTCAGGGCAAGGCTTTTTTGCCCGAGGACAAGGCGGAGCGACTGATAGAGTAGGCCCGTCTGGGTTCTTCCAGCTGGCAGGTTTCCACCAGGGTCTTACTGCGCTTTTTGGGCCACATGGTGGCAGCAATTGCCACAGTTCCTCTGGCCCGTTTGCATATGCAAGTTCCTCAATGAATTTTGAGGGTGCAGTGGGACAATGCACAGATGACCTGGACCATTTGGTCCTGGTCTGTGACCTGGTCTAAAGGGTCCGGTTGTGGTGGCTAGATCCGGCCAACCTTCTGTGGGGTCTATGTTCAGCTCTTGACCCCCCGAGCAGATTCTCATGACAGACTCATCTGGCCTGAGATGGGGTGCTCATCTGGCCCATCACCAGACTCTGTGCACCTGGACGGACATGGGGCAGGGTCTTCATATCAACGCCCTGGAGATGCAGGCAGTTCTTTATCCCCTGCAGGCCTTTAAGACTCATCTTCTCCCCAGTCCTCTGCTGGTGCAGACAGATGTGTGTGGTGTATTACATCAACAAGCATGGGGGGATCCATTCTTACCCCCTTTGTCGGAAGGTGATGAGAGTCTGATATTGGGCCATAGAGCATGATCTGGAGCTCTCGGCCATACATGTTCCAGGCTTTCAAAATATCTTGGCCAATGTTCTCAGCTGCTCCAGGTTGCAGGCTTACGAGTGTGAGCTTCTAACCCCAGTGGTTGAAGATCTCTTCGACCTCTGGAGCCATCCAGAGTTGGACCTCTTTGTGTCCCCACTCAACACAAAACTGCTGTGTTTTTTTTTTTTTTTTAGTTTTTTTTTTTTGCTCGCTTGATCCCTGGCCTGGAGTTTTCTGTTGAGACGCATTGTCTCCCTCCTGGAAGGGGAAGTTTCTGTTTGCCTTTCTTCCCTTCATGCTCCTGCAGAGGGTTCTTCTCAAGCTCAGTTATGGGGGTGGAGATGATCCTCATAGCCCCCTTCTGGCCGTGCCAGATTTGGTTCCCCTTGCTGCAACAGCTGGCAAGGGAACCTCCTGTGCCCTTGCCCTTGTGCACCGGATTGCTCTCCCAGGACCGGGGCACCCTGAGCCATCTGGACCTGAAGTCCCTGCATCTCAATGCGTGGCTCCTGTGGACCTAGGTATTGCCCACTTCGGGGTATCCTCTAGGGTTGCAGATATTCTGGTGGTTGTCGGGAAACCCTCCACCAGGGCCACTTATGCTACAAAACGGAAGTGCTTCTCCATTTTGGCTGCTACTCGCCATCTGGATCCTTTTACCTACCTGGTGAATCAGATGTTTGGTACTCCTCACTTAAGGTGCGTTTGGCCATGTCTGTGCACCATGCACCTATCAAGGGCAAAGCTGTTGCCCAGCTTCAGGTGTCCTGCACTTTCTTGCATGGCATTTTGCATCTGACACCTACATTCAGGACCCAGTTTCTCCATGGGACCTCAGATTTATGTTAGAGAAACTCACTTTACCTCCCTTTGAACCAGCCGCGAGTTGCAAGTTGTGCGTTCTTTAATGGGAAGCGTTCTTTTTAGTTGTTATTACTTCTGTTCAAAGGATTTCAGAGCTCCAGGTTCTTGTGTATAAGGAGTCTTATTTGATTTTTCACAGACAGGGTGTCTTTGCATGCTAATCCCAAGTTTTTACCTAAGGTGGTGTTGGAGTGTACTTTGAATCAATCCATCCACCTTCCAGTTTATTTTCCTGAGTATTCCAATAAGGGGGAGGCCTTGCTCCATACTTTGGATGTACATAGGATGTTGCGGTACTACACGAACTGCACAAAGCCTTTCAGAAAACCTTAACAGCTGTTTCTTTCGTTCGCCCCCGAGAGACGGCGCTCCTGTTTCCAAACAGTGTTTGTCTGAGTAGTTAGAGAATTGCATTGTTTATGCTACCACAGGTACAACAAACCCATTCCAAGGGTGGTCAAATGCCATTCCACCTGAGATATGGCTGCCTCCACAGCTTGCTTCAGAAATGTGTCTGCTGCAGACATCTGTGCAGCTGCCACCTGGAGTTCTGACCACACCTTCACCAACAATTAGTCTGTACATTGCCTCTAGGCGCAGGGCCTGTTTTGGCCTAGCAGTTTTTCAGGGCTTTTTTTCATGAACTGTTGACTGCTGATCCATCCTCCTCCCGGTGGTGTTATCATGGTGGCTTTGTACTGCTTGGGACACAGTCTACTGGTGTGTCCTGCTGCAAGAGTCTTCCTCGAAGTAAGATAGTACAGTTACGTAAGAACTTACCGTAACAGTAATCTTCGAGAGAAGCTCTTGCAGCAGGCCCTGCTTTCCCTCCCTCCTTCCCCCCACTACTCTTTTTCTCTCGCACTACTTCTGCCTTTCTTTTGGCTCTCGGGGAAACATCCTCAGTTCTCCTTTAGCTGCCCATACGGGGTCTCCAGCGGGAGAACAGAGGCAGGTGTGGGGGACCGCCCACCAATGTAGGATAAGCTGTCAGCTGACTGATTGTGGGGGGGGGTCCCCCATGATAGGCTGATAGCTAGAAATTTTCCATTTGGTCCTAGCACCTTAGCCCTACCGATGTGGCCTACTGCAAGAGCTTCTCTTGAAGATCTACTGTTACAGTAATTTTTTACGTAACTGTACTTTTGAGGATCCCATCCATTCCTCCATGAGTCATGTGACTGAGGCCAAGTCTATTCGATCTTGAGCTGTCTCGGGAGTCAGGCCTGCTTAGTTCACTCTGCTGTGCAGTGCTGCTTTCTTTCTTGCCCTGCAGCACATGTGAATCCTGCAGTTACAGACAGTACTAATGTCCATTTGTGCTATCTTGGGCGTACTTTCTGCTGCCGATTAGTGCTGCACAAGTCTTCTTTCTTCTTAGCCCCTGTATGAGTCCTGTGGCAGCAGACCTCCAATGTACTAGCCCAGTTTGCTGAAGTGAGCGGGGAAATTGCTTTACAGACCAGTTGGCAGCCGGCTAATGTGAGGCTGCAGTGTTCACCTAATGCAGCTCCCATGCTTGCATTCGCAGATCTAAATCGTGCACATTTTGGAGCCAAAGTCTTGGTTATATTGGACAAGTGCCACCACATGGTCAGGAGAAGGTACAGCATCTGGAAAGAAAAAAACAAAACAAAACTGATGTTTCCGGTGGATTACTGGGGCTCAGATTTTAATATTCTGACAAGAAAAGTGGTATGCAAACTGTGCTGGAATACCATTAAATTCTGAGCCCCAATAACGTTTTTGATTTGCAAGAGGCATGTACTGAGACTCTCTATAAAGAGCCTAATTCACGGGGTGTGTCTTGTCGCACATCTGCCTGATGGTATGAGGTTGGAAAGGACAGAACTGTAATCTGTGTTCATGTTTTTCTCTGAAGGCAAGAGACTTCTTTTCCATATCCTCACCTGTAAGGTTGACCTAGCTAAAGGAAAGCTATGTTTGCATTTTTATGGTGCAACTCATTTTATTTTTAATGTTTTCTCCTGTAAACACTTTTTTGTTCTGTTTTGGCCAGTGTGTAAATGTACTGTGTAAATAAAATTGTTCTTGTTTAACACAATACACAGACTGGTTGTGCAGTTTAATAAAGGTATGGTTTATGAATCTCTTGGGTACCTGTCTTTCCAAAGAGGCATACTAAATCTAGTTTTAAGTAATTTGAAAAAAACTTATAAAGGGAAAGGAATGGAGTTAAGTTTGATAAGACAGAGCCCACACTTCACATGGGGTTCAAGCAGTTGGCCTTGGCTTGAAACAGGGGGACTGGTCTGCAGCAGCTGGCTGCGTGAGTGGCACTGGTTCGGGCGCAGACCGCTAGGTTTGTCACATCTGGTAGCAGTGTATGGGATCTGTGTGAAGCGTGCAAGTACCAGCCAGTACTTGGTAGTTACTTGAAGGGTGCTTGTGTAGTATATACAGACACCTAGAGTAAATCTTCCTAGATTGCACAGAACATGTAACTGGTCATATAAACAAAGTGCACAGGAAAAAGTTTTTTTTTTTTGTTGCTTTTCACTTTTATTTTGAGGAGCGGTTAATGGTTAGGAAAATGCCAGTAAAGGTGCCAATCCATTATAACTGTTCTGGGTCCCCTACTTTTCTCCATTTTTCTCAATGACCTCCCCTCTGTCAGTGCCTCTTCTAGCATCCACATGTATGCAGACGACACTGTTCTGTATACATCTGGCCCTTCCCCGGCTAGTGTCACTACCACCTTACAGCTGAACTTTGACAATGTCCAGCGCTGGCTAGTTTCATATCAGCTATTCCTTAATGCAAAAAAGACCATCTCCATGAAATTTGGCACTAGTCAGAGACTGTCCCATACCCCTTCACTGCCTTCCTTCCACACCATCGATGGGATTAAACTGGAGGATGCTTCCTCTGCTATCTTGGTGTCTGGCTTGACAGACACCTTGACTTTTCTGTTCACATTGATGCAATTACCAAAAAACTCCACCCCAAGCTTGGTGCCCTCTATCGTAACCGCACCTGCATCCCGCTGCCTGCTTGACACACTATAGTACAGAAAGTGATGCTCACAGTTTTCAACTATGGCGATGTAGTCTTTAGTGCCACTCCCAAAACATCCCTTGCCAGACTGGACACCCCCTTCAAGTCCTTCTGCCATTTTGCACTTGATGCTCCTACTCTCTCAGCACTCTGGCCTCTATAACTCCCTTTCCATCCTCTCACTTGAGGATAGGAGACGCTCCCACTCCATCTCCCTCACTGCTAAATACTGATTTGGTTTTCTCCCTTCCTATCTCTCCTCCTCATTCTATGCAAAAAAACTTCGTTAATGCATCAGTTAGGGTTCTTCTACAGTGAAAAAAGTGAGGGGTGTGCATTGAGGTCATTGGCCCTAACTCTCACCTCATTCTCCTACACTGCACCAGCTCAGCTTGTTTACACATGGGATGGGGTGAGAACTGGGGCCGATGACTCCAACACACACCCTGATGCCTGTTGGTGGGGGTGGGGTGCAAGGGATGGGAATCCTAAAATCGAATTTCCTCACTTGTTTCGCTGTAGAAGAACCCTAACTGATGCATTAATGAAGTCTTTTGCATAGAATTTCCTTACTTTTTAAGAAAGAATGGAAAAGTAGAAAGTTGCGGAAGTTGGCGCTCCCACCAACTTGTAAGTGTCAGGCCACATTACACACCCAATGACTAAAAAGTACATTCACAACAGCAAGGCCAGCCACCAAGCAAATGTTAATCTAGTAGAACAGTAGAAAACGCTGTCCACAAAACATAAACTGTGTCACACAATATGTCCACAAAAAATATATTGTCCGACATGTAAACACATCTGTTAACATCTACAGGACATGCCGTCAACACCCTCCAAATTTCAAGTAAAAAGACCAAACCGTGTCCAAGATATGACATGTCAAAATTTGAAATTTTTATTCGTCTGTGTGGCACAGTTCCGCACCTGTTGACATTTAACACACTCAACGACTGAAAACTACATCCATGACACTAAGGCTAGGTATCCTATCAATTTCAAGCCACCACCACAAGCAAAACACTGTCCGCAACAAGTAAAGTGCGTCACGCAATATCTCTGCAAAAGAAATTTTGTCCGACACGTAAATGCTATAATTCACATCTACAGGACATGCCATAAACACCCTCCAAATTTCAAGTAAAAAGACCAAGCCATTTCTGAGATATTCAATGTTAAAGACTGGTGAAATTTCCCTATCTATTCCATTATAAAAAAATCTGACCATCTTGTCCTTCCCTCGCGATCAAAGATGGCGATCAGAGAATCTCACAATCAAAGAATTTGCAGGCTCACAATCAAAGAATTTGCAGGCTCATGAACAAAGAATTAAAAATCTTATAAATCAAAAAATTGATGTAATTGCGGTATACCACCTTCATGGTTCAACAGAACGAAGCCCCTGAGTAAAACCCACCCTAATTTGACTTCCTAGGACACCCCCTGGGCTGAGAGAATTGATTTTTAAATTGGGCCATCTCATCCCTCGCTCACGATCTTGATCAGAGAATCTCACGATCAAAGAATTTGCAGGCTCGCGATCAAAGATCGTTAGCGAGCCGCGAATTAAGATTTTGAAAGCTTATAATACTATTTTTTGACCGATTTTGGATGAAACCAAAGGCATGGCTCAATAGATCGGAGCCCCCTGAGTAAAACCCATTGAAGTTTTCCTTCAGAAGTGACCCCTGAGCTGAGATATTTGTCTTTTTCCAATCGGAAAATAAAAAACAAAATGGTGGACCTCGCGATCAAACATTTTTGAAAATCCTCGGGGACAAAGATTCTTGAACCGTGAGGCTGCAAATTCTTTGATCACCAGGCAGGACGAGATGGCCAGAACCCCATTCTTTAATCGCAAGACATTTTCCCATTGACTTATAATGGGAACTTAAAAGTGCCATAACTTTTGAATCCCTTAATATTTTTTCACCAAACAAAAAGCGGCATGTTCGTCCACCAACGCTCTTTCAAACGAGCCATCTTGCAGAGTGGCACACCACACTACGGCCGTGTAGGACCACATTCAGAATGCCAAAAGGTGCCTCCAAAAATGGAAAATTTTGCATTTTTTAGCGCTTTCGTACACAAAGATCAGCACTCTGACCGAAACCAAATTTGGCAAATCAAGAGTTCTACCATGCCCCAACGTGCATACCAAATTTCAGGCAAATTCATTGAACGGGTCCAACGTTATTAACACCCAAACTTTTGACTTTAGTATGTAACTGACCGCTGAACCCTAACTATAGTGGCGCAACCACGGCACTATAATACATATATTATGGGGCACGGTTACGTCCCTGTAGTTAGGGTTATAAAGGCATTTTAATTAAATTCCTAGCTAAAATTGTTTAGGAAGCAGGAGAAAACATTGATGTCCTAGTACACATAGGGACTAACGATATTGCCAGCCGGTCAGTTGTGGAGACCAAGGAACACCTGACCAGGCTAGGTGACAAACTATCATCCATTTCGTCTGCCATCTCCTTCTCTGAGATCCTGCCAGTCTGGGAGAGGGGGACAGATGGACGGAAGGTCAGAGAAGGGGAGATAGGGAGCTAAACATGTGGCTTAAGGGCTGGGGCCAGGAAAAAGGGCACAAATTTGTAGGGAACTGGCAACAGTTTTGGGAGCGAATGTTCTTTAAATTTGATGGACTGCATCTGACTAAGGAGGGAGTCAGTGCATTGCGATAGAAGTTTGATGTCTTTGCAGAATATTTAAACTAGCAAATGGGGAGAGGGGGGTGCAGCACCCAATACGTCTAATGGGAAGAACACCCTTCCCCCCTCAGCTAGTGGTCAAACAGGAGTTCAGCATGTTTGTAGTTCATTTGCCTCACCAGGTAAAGGAAAAGGTCCAGCTCCCCATACGATGCACAGGGGAAATGCCGGACCTCGCCCAACAACTAACACGCCGAAATCTGACCAATGGAAAATCATGTACACAAATGCTCACAGTCTGGGAAACATGATCCCAGACCTGCAGGCAATAATGACAGAGGCTAAACTGGACATAGTAGCCATTAGCGAGACATGGTTTACCAGTAACCACACTTGGGAGACTTCAGTACCTGGCTATGTATGGTTCAGAGTAGACCAAGGTGCAAAAAGGGGGGTGGAGTGGCCCTTTATGTCAATGAAAATATCACAGCTACAGAAATTCAGAATACACATAAGGAGCCAGAAGAACTGTGGGTCACCCTGGAAACAGGAAATGGGACAGCCATACGAACTGGGGTTGTGTACAGGCCTCCAGACCAGGGGGAGGACATACACATTACTGTTAGAAGATATACAAAACATGACAGCTAAAGGGGAGGTTCTGATAATGGGCAACTTCAACATGCCAGATACAGATTGGTCAATACCAGCAGGGACATCTGCCAGAACTAGACACATGGTGGATTCCCTGCAGGGGAAGGGCGTCAAACAACTGGTACAACAACCCACAAGAGACAGGGCTATCCTAGATCTTGTACTGACTAACAGGGAAAGGATCACAGATCTCCAGGTAGAAGGTCACCTGAGTGCCAGTGACCATCATATGGTATGGTTCAATTTGGCCACTAGAACAAAATCATCCCATTCCAAGGCAAAAATATGGAACTAGAGGCGCTGACTTTGATAAGATGGCCAGCAGAGTTAAGCTAGCCCTGGCAAAAAGAAATACAGGTGAGAGGGTACAGGCAAAGTGGGCAAGCATTAAAGATGTAATACTTGAAGCAACATCCCATTGTGTTAGTGAGAAAAGGAAGTGCAAAAGATGAAGGAAACCACTTTGGTTCTCAAACACAGTAGCAGAAAAGGTCAGAGCCAAAAGGCTGGCGTACAGGAAATATAAGGGAATGCAGTAGGATGAAGATAAGGAGGCATACCAAACTTCCCTAAGGGAAGCAGGGAAGGCAGTAAGGAAGGCAAAGGCCCAAACTGAAGAAACACTAGCACAAACAGTAAAAGAAGGTGACAAGACTTTCTATAGATACATTAGTGAAAGGAGAAAGTCCAGAGGGGGTATTGCTAAGATCAAAGGGTATAGTGGGGCGTGTGAGGAGGAGGACCATATAAAAGCATCTATCCTAAATAGATACTTCTGCTCAGTATTTACTGAAGAGAAGGCAGGGCAGGGCCCACAGCTCTGCACCATGGACACAGGGGGGAGGGAGGTGCACTAGTCCCTTCACAAAGAAAGGTCCTACAAGGCTCAATAAGCTCAGGGTGGACAAGGCAATGGGACCTGATGTCATACATCCCAGGGTACTAAAGGAGCTAAGGGTGGAACTAGCAGATCCATTATCAGAACTGTTTAGTGAGTTTCTGAGCACAGGAGAGTCCCAGAAGACTGGAGAAGGGCTCATGTGATCCCGCTCCACAAGAGTGGTGGCAGGGAGGGCAGAGAACTACAGACCAGTCAATTTTACCTCAGTAGTAGGCAAGATTATGGAGACACTCCTTAAGGAAAGGATAGTGCAGCACCTGGAATCCATAGGAGCACAGGATCCAAGACAGCATGGGTTTGCAAAAGGAAGGTCCTGTCAAACTAATCTCATAGATTTCTTTGACTGGGTAACCAGAGTGGTGGACCAAGGGGGAGCAGTTGATGTTGCCTACCTTGACTTCAGCAAAACTTTAGATACTGTTCCACATAGAAGATTGATTAATAAGCTGGGTAGGCTCGGGGTGGGTCAGATGTTGGTCAACTGGGTGGCAAACTGGTTGACGGGCAAAAACAGAGAATAGTGGTAAGCGGTATACAGTCAGAGATGCAAGTCACAAGTGGGGTACATCAGGGATCAGTCCTGGGGCCAGTCCTCTTCAATATCTTCATCGGTGACATTGCAGATGGACTGGAGGTAAGGTTTGTCTGTTTGCAGATGACACCAAGATCTGCAACAGAGTAGATGATCCAGATGGGGTGGGCAGAATGAGAAGAGATCTGGATAAACTAGCAAAGCGGTTGGAAGAGTGGCAACTGGGGTTTAACGCAAAGAAGTGCAAGATCATGCACAAAGGGAAGAGAAACCCTGAAGCCACCTATAGGCTGGGAGGGGAGTTGCTTGCAGTCACAAGGGAAGAAAGAGACTTGGGCGTCATCATCACAGATGACCTGAAATCATTCAAGCAGACCTCTAAAGTATTAGGTAAGGCTAGGGGGATGTTGGGGTGTATTAGTAGGGGTATCACAAGTCAGAATCGGGAGGTAATAATCCCTCTTTACAAGACACTGGTTAGGCCCTATCTGGAATACTGCGTGCAGTACTGGAGGCCACACCTTCACAAGAACATTAACCAAATTGAGGCAGTCCAGAGAAGGGCAACCAAAATGGTGCAGGGACTGCATCAGAAAACATATGAGGACAGATTAACTGAGCTCAGTATGTATACCCTAGAGCAAAGGAGGGAGAGAGGTGATATACTAACATACTATTTGCCAGCAGATTAGGCCTTACGGTCTATCAAGTCTGCTCGAACCTAGATCCTTAGTTGGGTGCCGAGACCCTCCCATCCCTTGTGCTCCAGAAACTCCTATCATCCATCCCAACCCCCCCAGGACAGGCCATCATCTGATACATCCACTTTCTGTGTCTGTCCCACCCTCTCTTGAAGCCCTCCACTGTGGATCTCTGAACCAGCTCACCAGGCAGTGCATTCCAGGGTCCACCACCCTCTCAGTGAAAAACCTCCTCCTCTTCCCCCCTCACCCTTCCACCTTCCAACTTCAAACCATGCCCTCTGGTGATACCTCCCTGCTTTAGTCTAAAGATCCCCTCCATGTTTACCCTATTTATTCCCTTGAGGATTCTTGAGACCTCAAGCATGTCCCCTGTCTCTCCTCTCCTCCAATGAAAACAGGCAGAGCTCCTCAAGTCTGTCGTCATAAGTCAAATCCTAGCCCTCGTATCATCTTTGTTGCCCTCCTCTGTACCCTCTCCAGGGAGCTGTATGTCCCTCTTCAAGTGTGGTCTCAGTACTGTACACAGTACTTCGAGGTGTGGTCTAACCAGTCCATTGTACAGTGGCAGAATCACTTCCTTGCTCCTAGAGGTGATCCCCTTACGATGCATCCCAACATCCTGTTTGCCTTGCTAGCTGCTCTTCTGCACTGCTCAGAGTTATTCATACATGTATCCACCATGACCCCTAGGTCTTTTTCCCCTATTGAGGCCTCCAGCGCCTCCCCTCCCAGGGTGTACCTGTGTTTAGGGTTTCCCCGACCAAGATGCAACACCTTGCACTTGGTGATATTGAAATTTAATTTCCATGTGTGAGCTCAGCTTTCCAGGGTGTCCAGGTCCCCTTGCAGGGCCAACCTCCCCTCTTCTCCCTCAACTACTGCTCCCATCTTGGAGTCATCCACGAATAGACTCATTTCACACCCTATACCCTCCCTGATGTCCGATATGTATGCATTAAACAGGATCGGACCCAGGACTGAGCCCTGTGGTCCCCACTACCTACCCTCTCTAGGGTTCGAGAGCTCCTGCAGACCACTACTCTCTGAGTGCGCCAGCTAGCCAGTTTTCAATCCATCTGACCATCAAAGGGCCTACCCCTAACCCCATCAGTTTCTCCACCAGACCATTGTGGGGACAGAGTCAAACGCCTTGCTGAAGTCCAAGAATAATACATCCACAGGCTTACTCCTGTCCAGTTCTGATGTTACCCATTCATAGAACTCCAAGGTTGGTTTGACATGATCTACCTGGCACAAACCCATGTTGCCGACTATCCAGACCTCCCACCTCCTCCAGTACACCCCAATCGTTCCTTTAGTATATTCTCCATTAATTGTCCCACCACGGGTCAAACTGATGGGTCTATAGTTCCCTGGTACTTCCCTCGACCCCCTTTATGGATTGGCACCACATGTGCCTCTCGCAATCCCTAGGTACCTTCCCTGTCTCAAGTGACCTGCTGAAAAGCTCCACCGAAGTGCTGCCAATGTTCATAATTCCCTTGCTACTCTCGGATGAATGCCATCGGCCGAGGAGATTGTCTTTCTTTAGGGCCTTGAGGGCTAACACACCCTTTTGGCGGAGATAGCATCATCCGTCCCTCCACCTTACTGGTCTTTTATCCTTATCCAGATGTGACACCCTGAGGTACCTTTCCCTCCCTCTTGCTCCATTTCTGTTGCTCCCCTGATCCCACTCCTGCCACATCTATCCCTTCGTGCCTTGCTTTGTAGATATCCCATCCCCTCCCTAGTGAACACAGAGGCAAAGTACTCGTTAAATACCTCTGCCTGGTCCTTGCCTCTTCCACCCACCCTCCTTCTGATCTCAATCTGCTGAGATGGCCCTTAGTTTTCTCGCTCCCCAATGTACGGAAGAACCCTTTTCCCTCCATGTATCCCTGTGCCAGCCGCTGCTCTTTACTGGACTTTGCTCCCTCACCATACAGGTGACTTTTCTAGATGCAAGCTGGTACATTTCCTTATCCCTATCCCTCTTGTTGTTTTATATTTTTGTAGCCGCCTTCTTTTCTCTGACTGCTACCTGTACCTCACTGGACCACCAGCATGGTTTATGTGACCTTGCTCCCTACGTTTCAACTTAGCGCAGATCCTGACTGCCTCATGAAGTCCCATTTTATGACCTCCCATCTCCTTTCCACATTTGTCGTTGAGGTAATCCCTTCAAGTGATCCTTGAGAATATTTCCCATGCCCATAAAGTCTGCCCCCTGAAGTCCACTGCCAGTGTCCTAGATCTCACCCCACTCCCCATGCTTATTTGAAACCAGACAGTATTGTGGTCACTCCCAGTCAGGGGTCCTGTACAACCATGTCCCTTACCAGATCCCCATCTGCCAGAACCACATCCAGGACATGCCCCTCCTTGTGGGCTCCATCACATGCTGTGTTAAGAACACATCCTGGAAGCCATCCAGCAGCCTCTGCTCCTTGGCCACCTAGGGACATGGTTCCCCAGTTTGTACCTGGCATATTAAGGTCCCCATCAACACCACTCCTTCCCCTTTTGGACCACACTGGGCAATGATGTTGTCCAGCAAACCATCCTCTAGAACATCACTCATCCCGGGGGGCCTATATGCTACTCCCAGCTTGACCTTATCTCCTGCTGGGGATCGTAAGGTGACCCATAAGGCCTCCACGTTTCCCTCTGCCTCTTCTACCATAGCAATTTCTATGTCATCTCTAATGAACATAGCCACTCCACCCCCTCTGCCCTCCTTTCTGTCCTTCCTAAGCATAGTGTACCCCCGTACATTTAGGTCCCAGTCATGGTTTTTGTTGGCCCACGTCTCCGTGACTGCCGCCACATCCACCCCCTGAACAGCATGGCCTGGAACTCTGGCAACTTGTTTCCCAAGCTCCTGGCATTTACTAACCAACCCCACCCTTATCCTGATCCTCTTTGTCGAACCCCACCCAGATTCCTTATACTTCCATCCTCCCCTGCTCCTCCTGAAACCTCCACCTCCAGTCTGTTTCCCCCTCCCCCCTTGGGCTACTCCCCTCATCTGGAGGAGGCTTCCTGATCAGCCCCTCCCTTATCCCTTCCCCCCTTACAAGTTTAAACCCCACCTTCTTTTGTATGTAGTCAGCCATCACCTGTTTAAGGACTTCCTTCCCTAATGGGGCAAGATGAAACCTGTCCTTGGCATATAGTCCCTTATCCTCCCAAACTCCATTCCATTTCCCTAAACCCCAACCCATTCTCTTCACCCCACTTCCTGAGCCAGTCATTAACCTCTGTTTCATTTTTTCTCCACTGAGGCCTTTGGTACTGGCAATATCTCGAAAAATGTTGCATCCATTATCCGACAGACTCTGGCAAGTTCTTGGAACCTTGCTTGGATTTCCAAAACGCTATTTCCCTCAAGATCATTAGTTCCCAAATGCACCAGGAAATCCGGTTTCTCTCCACAATCCCTAACCATTTCATACACCATGAACTTTGCTCTGTGCACTGTCAGCCCAGAGATACTCACTACCTTCACCTGGCATGGCATCCACCCCCCTGTCCCTCCCAATGGATACCCCTAATCATCGAGTCTCCCAGTAACAGAACCTTAACACCGCCATCATCCTTATGGTTACCTCCACTATGCCCTCTCAGCCCCCCTTCCCCCCTTTATTCATGATCTCAATTTCATGGGAGTCTTCCTGCCTTATTAGAGACCCCCTTGTCACCCTCCCCTTTCTGCCTCCCTCATTATTTTGCCCACTTAACTCAACCCCTTCTGAATAGGTGTCCCTTTAACCCTCTCTTATCTGAACCATTTATCTTGGCCCTGATGGTTTCCCCTTCCCCCACACCACCATCCTCCCCCTAGTAATAGTACCCCTGCCTCCAGAGGCTCTCTGTGGGTCCCCTTTAGCTATGGCCCCATCCTTGGTACTGACCTCCCTGCTGAAGGGGGGCTCCTCTCCCACCTCCTTGTCTCCCAGTTTCTCTTTAATCATGCTCTCCTCCCTCATGTCTGGAATATGTTGCATCTCCCCCATTTGCTTAACATATATGTTTCCCCTTCTCCCTCTGGGACTATGTCTATCCTTTCCACAGCTGGTCTGTGATGCCCTATGGGTATCCGACTCCCTCCCCCCGGCCTCTGTATAAGTTTCCTCATTTCCACCAACCCCTTCCTCCCCCTCTAGGTTGCTTAGTAGCTCAAATTTATTGTGACACTCTATGTCAGCCTCCATCAAGTAACCCGAGTTTCCCCTGACTGCATCTCTAAACTGACCCTCTTCTTCCTCTCTTGCACTGTTCACCTTAGGAGCTCCCTTCCCACAGTCTGCTGTTTTAGGCTTCGCACAACAGCCCTCCTGACTCTTCCCCTCTAGTCTCTTTGTATTCAGAATGTTCACCCGTAGGCTTTCCCTTAGCATCAACTTCCTATCTAAGGGTCCTCTGTCCCTAATATCCCCCTCCTGCTTGCTGTAACATAACGTCCTGTAATTTCAGGCGTTGCCCCAGCCTCCCCTCAGCCCACCCTTCTGCTGCCCATATCCACCTTATCCTTGGACACCCCCAGCCCCACAGCTTACTCCTTAACCAATATACCTCCTCCTGATACAAGATAGCTGTCTACAGAGTGGGCAGCCTCCCTTTCTCAGGCCCAATTTAGAATTGTTGCCATCCCACAGCCTGAGCAGCCTACAACCCTTCCGAAGATGCCTGCCATGGTGGAATATGGCCACCCTGATTATCCCCTCTGTTTATAATAGCACACCCCTTTTCTCAGTCCCTTTCCCTGGAGTACGGTTTCTCTCTCTATACTGACTGTAGTTATTTACAAACCCAATTTCAACCCCACCAATAAAGTTCCCAAGTCTCACAAACACATACAGTCCAGTGTGTGTTCGGTCCCACTAACAGTGTGTGTAACCAGACATCAGGTACCGTATGATGTCACAGGCCCACCAGCTCCTGTTGCTTCGAATTTCAGTCCCAAACAGAAATACTCAGCCCTTCAATCCCAACCCCCAGTGGCTTTTCAGTATTTAAGAAAGCATACAAAACAGGGTGGGTGGGAGGGCTCTTACCAAACACCAGGCAAACACATTTAAATTTCCCTCTAATTATCTCCAAAGTTACAATATCACAGCCCAAGTAACAGTTCTAATTCAAGGTAATAATTTTTAACACATGTAACTAATTTCACTTACAAACTATTCAAATATTTCAGTTAAAACAGAATATAACTGCAGCCCTCTTTCCTACCATCCTACTGTTTACGCTACCAAGTGAACAATGAAAGCCAAGGTAATTCCTGTTTAAAGACAAGGTAATTGCAGCTAATGTCCCTTCCCCCAACACCAGGCAAACACATTTAAATTTCCTCTAATTATCCATGCCAAACAACTATCTCCAAAGTTACAATATCACAGCCCAAGTAACAGTTCTAATTCAAGGTAATAATTTTTAACACATAGAACTAATTTCACTTACAAACTATTCAAATATTTCAGTTAAAACAGAATATAACTGCAGCCCTCTTTCCTACCATCCTGCTGTTTAAGCTCCCAAGTGAACAATGAAAGCCAAGGTAATTCCTGTTTAAAGACAAGGTAATTGCAGCTAATGTCCCTTCCCCAAACACCAGGCAAACACATTTAAATTTCCCTCTAATTATCCCTGCCAAACAACTATCTCCAAAGTTACAATATCACAGCCCAAGTAACAGTTATAATTCAAGGTAATAATTTTTAACACATATAACTTATTTCACTTACAAACTATTCAAATATTTCAGTTAGAAACAGAATATAACTGCAGCCCTCTTTCCTACCATCCTACTGTTTAAGCTCCCAAGTGAACAATATGATTGAAACATTCAAACACCTTACGGGCATTAACAAGGTGAAAGAGTCTAACATGTTTCAATATAAGCAAAATAGCAGGACAAGAGGACACAGCATGAAATTAGAGGGAGGCCGATTAAGGGGTAATGTGTGGAAGTTCTTTTTCACAGACAGGATGGTGGATGCATGGAACAGCCTAACTCAGGAAGAGGTGGATATGAATACAGTGCAGGGCTTCAAACAGGCATGTGAAAGGGATAAGGGAGAAATACAGATGAGTATGAATAGATAGGCCATTGACAGAGCAAAGGCCTATGGCACATTCATAAGGAAGAAAAAGAAATGATCAGACGGGATGGGCCTTGCGATCCTTATCTGCCGTCAACTTCTATGTTTCTCTGTTAAACTTGAAATTTTGTGCGTTAATAACTTTGGACCCATTCAATGGATTTGCATGAAATTTGGTATGCACGCTGGGGCATGGTTGATCTCTTGATGTGCCAAATTACTTTTTGGTCGGACGTACGGTTTTTGTGCAGTGAATCGCTGACAAATACACTTTTCGCCAGTTTTGAGGGCAGTTTTTCAGATTTTGTCCGTGGTGCTGCGCGGCCACGATGTGGTGTGCTGGTCTGAAACGTGGCATGTAGAAAGAGCTTGGGTCAAGGCACATGCCACTATTTGGTGAAAAAATATTAATCCATTAAAAAGTTATTAAACTTTTTAGCTCCCATTGTAAGTCTATGGAAAAATTTTATATGGTTTTGTGAAAAAAGAATGGGGTTTTGGCCATCTGGTCATTCCTCACGATCAAAGAATTTGCAGGCTTGCGATCAAAGAATCTTTGATCGCGAGAAATTTATTGATTGTGATGGCCGCCATCTTGTTTTCAGTTTGGGTTAAAAAAAACAAACAAATATCTCAGCCCAGGGGTAACTTCTGAAGTAAAACTTGGATGGGTTTTGCTCAGGGGGCTTCCCTCTATCGAGCCACATCTGTGGTTTAATGTAGTTGTGTCAAAAAATGGAGTTTTAATGTTTTTAAATTAGTTGATTGTGAGCCTGCAAATTGTTTGGTTGTGAGATTCTTTGATTGCGATCTTCGCTTGTGAGGGAGGGACGAGATGGCCAGATTTTTGGGTTGGACAAAAAACAAATATCTCAGCCCAGGGGTGACTTGTGAAGTAAAACTAGGATGGGTTTTGCTCAGGGGGCTTCCCTCTATCGAGCCACATCTGTGGTTTAATGTACTTGTGTCAAAAAATGGAGTTTTAATGTTTTTAAATTCTTTGATCGCGAGCCTGCAAATTCTTTGGTCGTGAGGGTAGGATGAGATGGCCAGATTTTTGCTGGACCAGATGTCTCTGGGGGGGACCAGATAGCCCAAATTTCACAACCAGATGTCCCCTCACGATCAAAGATGATCTTTGATCACGAAGTCGCAGATGATTCTCACGATCCAAGAATTTTTAAAGGTGCAAAACCTTTAAAGTTAAATATCTTGGAAACAGTTTGGTCTTTTAACTTGAAATTTGGAGGGAGTTGAGGGGATGTCCTGTATATGTGAATTATGGTGATTAGGTGTCAGAAAATTAATCTGCTGCGGAGATATTGTGTGACGCAGTTTATGTTTTGCAGATAGTGTTCTGCATCGTGGTAGTGGCTTGAAATTTATAGCGTAGCTAGCCTTACTGCCACGGAGGCACTTTTCAGTGGTTAGGTGTGTAAAATGTAAACAGGTGCAGAATTATGCCTCTCTGAATGAAAATCTAAAACTTTAAAATTAAATATCTTGGAAACGATTTGGTCTTTTAACTTGAAATTTGAAGGGTGTTGAGGGGATGTCCTGTAGATGTGAAGTATCATATTTAGGTGTCAGAAAATTCATTTGCTGTGGAGATATTGTGTGACGCAGTTTACGTTTTGCGGATAGCGTTCTGCATTGTGGTACTGTCTTGACATTTATAGGCTAGCTAGCCTTACTGCCAAGGAGGTAATTTCCAGTGGTTAGGTATGTAAAATGTAAACAGGTGTGGAATTATGCTACTCCGAATGAAAATTTGGTTCATTTCAAGTTGGTGGGGGCCCCGCGCTCCCACCAATACATATAATATTCAGTACTTGTACTGTTATGTTAGGCAGAAATTTGCAATCCAGCCCCGCACTCCCACTAACTTGCGCAACATTGTACTTATAGAAACATAGAATTTGACGGCAGATAAGGACCGCTTGGCCCACCCAGTCTTCCCATTTCCCTACCTACTGGATAAGCTGCAGATCCTAGTTAACCAGCAGCCTACTTCTTCCTACCCCCACCCCCAAGAATTGCCTTATGACTATCCCATGCATGCTTGAATTCCACCACTGATTTTGACTCCACAACCTCCTCCGGAAGGCCATTCCATGCATCCACAACCCTCTCTGTGAAAAAATACTTCCTTAAATTACCTCTGAGCCCCCCCCATCTTCAAATTGTGCCCTCTTGATCTTGCACACCTCTTTTTTTGAAAGATGCTACCCTCTTGGACTTTGTTGATTCCCTTGAGGTACTTGAAAGTTTCTATCATGTCCCCCCTCTCCCTCCTTTCCTCGAGGCTATACATATTAAGCTCCTTAAGTCTCTCTTCATATGACTTCCTGTTTTCTATTGGTGATGCCTCTCCCTATGCATCCCAGTATCCCCCCAGCCCTCCTTGCTGCCCTCTCACATTGCTTGCCCACCTTTAGGTCATCTGATATGACTACCCCCAGGTCCCTTTCCATTTTTGTTGTTGTTAGTATCACACCCCCCATTGTGTACTCTTCCCCTGGGTTTTTGTTTCCCAGGTGCATTACCTTGCATTTCTTAGCATTGAATCTAGCATTGAACTTACTATGCTTTCTCAAAAAGTAAGGACATTCTTTGCAAAAAACTGTGTTAGTGCAACAAGGTTTTTTACAATGACAAAAGCGAGGAAATTCACCATTAGGGTTACCATCCCTTGCACCCCACGACCACCCCGCCCCCACCAACAGGCATCGGGGTGTGCATTGGTCGTCGATCTGACTCGCCCCATTCTCTATACTGCCACCTGGCTTTGCACACAGAATGGGGTGAGAGTTAGGCAGATGACCTCAACGCACACCCCATGCCTGTTGATCGGGTGGGTGCAAGGGTGGTAACCCTAATGGTGAATTTCCTCGCTTAGTCAGCTGTAAAAAACCCTGTTGCATTAACACACTGTTTTTTTTTTTTTTGCAAAGAATATAAATATACTGTATACTGTATACACTTGTATTGTATATTTATTGCTTACTTCCTCATTCCCCCTTCCTCCAGACCACACCTGGAAATGAGCCTCTGTCAGTGTGCCCTCCTGGTGAAAATTTTTTTTTTTTATTAAGCTCTTTCACCCCCATCGCCACCTCCCACCTACTTGGTGATGGGGGGTACATGGTAAAGCTGAGAGGCGGTCCCGGACCCTCCCTCGAAGTGGCTCAGTCTCATGACCTCCGCTTCCCCTGCACCCCACCTTCCTGGCAGTTCCCCACAGGTTGCCCCCCCAATGGCAGGGCTGAGGGCGAAGGGTGTCAACTTTCCCTCCCCCAGAGACCAAGACTCCGGGAGACCAGCGCGGGTGCCATGTGGGCCGTCATGGAACCTGCCAGCTTCAATTTTCACAATTTGCTCCCCACCCTTGCTGCGGTTGCTCGCATCTGTGTGGAGGCACGTGCTCACAGTGACCTGCGGCACCCTCCCTGCACTAGTTGCTCCCACCTGCACTACCCACCTGGGGGCAGCCCCACAGCAGGCAGCGCAGATTCCCTACCTGGGAGGGACAGCTGCTTTTATATTGCTGTCCATCTCCTGGCCACCACCCCGCCTCTCGATGACCCGGGCTCATTCTTGAACCCGGGTCACCAGTGTGGCACGAGATGTGTTGTCCAGTGCCTCAATCCTTGGCACCACCAGGCCAGCCTCTGGTGAAACATTTTTTAAATAAATAAGTCTAAACTCTGACAACTGGAAGGGTTGTGCAGCAAAAAGGACATTAACCATAAGTCGCTTAGTCAAAAAGCTCATAGTGGCCCTGTGTTAAAAGGACCAGGAAGAAAAGGGGGCCCTCGCACCACAAGCCGGGGTCGAGGAGGAGTCCTAACCAGCAACGGATGTCTGTGAGAAGGGGAGGCTGAGTGAGGAGGACATTTCAGAGGCAAGGCAGCAACAGCCACTGCAAAAGGACAAACCAGGAACGGAGGAGGAGATGGCAGCAGAACAGTGCAAACATGAACTTTAGATGGAGCAATTATGTCAGCAGCCATCAGGAAAGATAAGTGGTGTTGAGAATAGGGGTGGGGTCGGCACATGGTCCTAAACTAAATTATACAATGATTTTTGAGGATATCTCTTGCGGCAGGTCACACCTATGGAACTATTGCTGCCAGGACCACACAGAAACTTTTCTAGCTAGCAGTTCACAAGGGGACCACCCACACCGATATCACTCCTGCTATATAAGCATGGGTGGCCTTGTGCCCCCTCAGTTCTTTTCTCGCCATTGACCTGCACACATTGGACCCTCCAGAGACACTGCAACATCAGTTGACCACCAACTGTAGCTTTATCTTTTTTCCCTTCATTTTACCCTTTGAAACTTACTAATCTAAATCTACGCTCCACCGCCTCAACGTTTTGTCAGGCAGCGGTCCTCCCTTTTTCTTCCCAGGTGGGCTTATGGTGGATTCAGCCCTGTCCTCACATTTCTCTGTCTAGCATTCTGGAAGATTCCTGCAACCAGTGTGGATGTCCTGTCCTTCCTTGTTTCATTCGTCAACAGACCCCTTCCCCGAAGGGATGCTGGAGTCTTGGCAGAGCCCCCCCTGGCTTCCTGGCCCTTTCTTGGTCTTTCCTTGGGCACCTCGATGAGCGGTCCCTTCTCAGTCACTGCTTCCCATCTTGGCGCTGACTGAGATTACACCGTTGCCAGCTTAGCACCACCACGGACTCCAATCCAGCACCCTTCTTTCTACAGGGGTACGGCTCTGGCACTACCATCCTGCCAGAGCCCCATGACCCACATGGTTCCATTGATCCCCGGGCTACTATCCTTCCCCAGTTGACATTGATTCCTATGTGATTGCTCCATCTTCGGCTGGTGACACTACCTGCCATCCTATGCCCTAGATTACCACAGGGTAGGGCACTGTCACGGCCTCTCCACCAGATGCCTCTTGGCTGGCGTGGCACTGTTGATCCCGGGGCTGCTACCCCTCCATGGTCAGCATTAACTTTCTAGCCTTGCTGCCCCCTCCCCTTATCCCTTGGGGTGGACGTTGGCAGGCAATCTGCCCTTTCTGGGCCAATGGGGTTTCTCGGCATTGGATCTTTTTCCCTGCCCCACTGAAGCTACTGTCCCTGTCACCCAAACCCCCTCTCTTTTATTTGGGGACAATGGACAGGGTGTTTTCACCAGCCCTGCATTGACTGGTATTTCCTGGGTGCTGGGCAACCTTACAGCTCCCACTGCATGTCTACCCCAGCCGTCCAGACCCCTTCTTGCCTATGGGCCACCGGCGGAGAGTTCGGCCTGTGATGGCCTAGTGTTGTGAGATTCCCAAGGCCCCTTGACCTACACTCCTCTGCCCCTTCCAGGTCTCAGAGAGGCACTGGGGGCCACGGTCCTCCACTTTCACATTTTCAGGCTGCCTGCAGATGCCGGGGAATCCCTCCCCCATGTCGGTGCCGTGCATAGCTCCAGGGAGGTGGTGATCCTTCACTGTCTCCTCCCTGCTCCTCCGTACAGTCTCAATCATCCCCCCTCTTTATGATGGGGGCAGGGTCAAGGCAGCGGTTAAGGCTTGAGTTCCTCTGGCCCTTGCTACCAGCCAGTTCTCGGGGATGTGACCTTACCGTTTTCCTCCCTTCCCCCACTATTCCTCCCCTTCTCCCAGCTTGCAACTTTGCTATGCCATGGGGAGATTATGCTCTGGTGGGCGTCATTGGATGTGGGGGCCTATCCCCCTCCAGTCAATGTCCTACCCCTCTGCACATCTAGTATTCCTGGTGCCCAGGCAGTGTATCTCACCGGGAGCTCCTCCTTAGTCCACAGGCAGCGCCAGTGGTCTTTGTATTCCTCTGGGCAGGGCACAGGGCCTGTTTCATGGTCCAGCCCCCTCCCCTTTTCTCAGCCTGCCCCTTCAGAGTTCCTCTGCTATGCTGGTCTTTGGGGTCTCAAACTCTGTAGTCCACAGGGTCACATGTCTGCCCCCCCCGGACGCAGACCATGGCAGATGCCTAGGCCCTCTCAGAGGGTCCAAGTGGATGCATTAACGACCTCCAAGCTGAAGCCAACATTGGCAAGTACCTCCTGAGGTCTAACTACAATGCTGCTGATGCCTCTGCTCGAGCTGCCACTGGGAGCATCTGTTTGTGGAATGCATTCTTGGCTTAGAGTGTCCGGCTTTGTGAACAGATGTGCACCATCCCATCTCGGATGCACCCATTTAGAGGCTGTATGCCCTTCGGTGCAACTACAGTATGCGGAGTATTCCATCTTCCCTGCTGGCCTTGAGGTCCATCCCTATCCTCTACCACACCAAGGCATCCAGTGCCCCGAGGGTGTCCTTTTGTTGGGTGTTTTCAAGTCCCAGTCGGCCTCTAGGCCTAGTGCATATGTCGGAGCTGCCTTGGGCCCTCCCTATCCCTTCCTCCATTACTGAGAAGGCACACAGGGGGGGCAGTGTTGTCCTGGTCATGGGTTATTTCTGCGTGGCTCCTTGCCCAACCCGCACCCTCCAGATCTGCAGGAGGTGGTGGTAGGTGGTCATCTCTTCCTCCATCTGGAAAGGTGGCGAGTGATCTCAGCAACTGCTTGGTGCAGCTTGTACAGTGAGGACCTATTCTAATGCTTCTGGAGTGGCCTCCAGGTCTACCTTCAGTTTATTCAGGCTTCTCTGTAGACCACATTGCTGCGCTGCAGGGGGAAGTTTGCACTTTGCCGTGTAGAAGGTCTGTGGAACCTGTTACCTCAGATTTAAGGAACTGGGGGGTTCTATTCCTACTTCTTCTTTATCTCTGACTCCACAGGGGATTTACTGCCCATTGTAGCCCTGCGGAACCTGAACTTTACATGGAGTGCAAGAAGTTCAGGATGGTGCCCTGCAAGGCCTGCTGCCTCTGATTCACCAGGTGGACTGGATTTGCTGTCTCATCATGCAGGATGCATACCTGCATATTGAGGTCTGTGCTCCCCACCGGTAGTACCTCAGGTTCCAGCTCCGGGGGGAGCACTGCCAGTTCAGAGCTTTGCCCTTTGGCTCGTTCTGTGTGCCTGCAGTCATTCCCAACTGCTTGGCAGTGGCAGCAGCAGCCCTCCGGATGGAGGAGCAAAAGTTTTCCCTTTTTTTGGACAACTGGCTGTTCAAAGCACAGTTCAGGGAGTGGCTGCTTCCAATTCCTTTTTTTTTTTTTTTTTCAGTGTTTCTTCACTGCCACTACGGGGAACTCTCTCAGGCATCCACCTAACCACCAACTCTACCTCCTGGCCTGAAACTCCCCCTGAGTCCCGGCACCAGTCCGGCTATCCCCTCGGCTCTGAGCCCCCCGAGGAAGGGCCACCCTATCTGCCCAGGGTGCTCGATCTACAATTCGGGCCGGGCTGGGCTCGGCCCAGGACTGGAGGTAGTCTGGCCTGTGGAGTGTGGCTGATGGTGCCGTCGCCTATCCCCAAGGGCAGGGTATTTCCATTTTTCCTCCGGTTTTCCCTGATGCTCGGTCGTGCAATGGTGTCCATGGCACTATTGCCGCTGCCCGCCGCAGCACCGCCCCTTCGCAATGCGTAGCGACGCAGACTCTGTATTCCCCTGGTCTCCACCAGAGGTCGCCCCTGTGCGATGCATCCCCTAGACCCCTCCCTGGGAAGAGAGAGCAGTCCTTCAGATGCTCTATCTCCTCCCTTCCCTGCCAACCCCTGATGACCCGAGCTCATTCCCGAACCTGGGTCGCCGGCGTGGCGTGAGGTGTGGTGTCCAGCGCCTCAACCCTCAATGCCACCGGGCCGGCTTACTGCTTCCAATTCTTGAGCATACCATGCAATCATTCCTTCCCCTGGGGATCATGGTCACTTGGCCCGAATCAGTCTTGACCCCCTCTGCCAATGCCTGTGGTACATTGCGGTGGTACTGGCTGGGGTTCAGGGCTTTGAGTTCCTACCATAAGACAGGGTGGACCGCCTGATGGCCCTGGCTGAACTGGTCTACCATGAGGTATGTTATGGCAGGAACCTTCCTGAGGCTCTTGAGATGGGTGACTATATCTTTCATTGTGGTTTCTCTTGCCCGGCTATTCATGCGGATCCCTCAGTGGACGTTGAGTCCAGCGGGACCACCGCACTGCTAAACTAGAACAGTAAGTTCTAGACTTCCTTCCAGTTTCATAGGTGTTGCTATGGTGGATGGAACCCAGCAACCTGTTGAAAAGGATTCCCTTCCTCACTCCTTCCCCTCAGCAGCTTCTTACCTCAAATGCATTGGGGTCGTGGCTCATCTGGGGCCCCATCAGACTTGAGGAACATGCTCCAGATGGGGGGCTGCCCTCCACATCCATGTCCTAGAGATGCAGACCGTTCTGTATGCTCCTATAAACCTTCCAGACATTCCCGTTCCCAGGCCATCTGCTGGTGCAGACAGTCAACATCATTGTTGTGCACTACATCAACAAACTGGGGAACCCATTCATACTGTTGGTGTTGGGAAGCGATGAGGGTCTGATGCAGAGTTCTAGAACACAGTGTACAACTGTCGGCCAACCATGTTCCAGATGTCCAAAGCATCCTGGTGGACTGGCTCAGCCAGTTACAATCTCGGATGCATGAATGGGAGTGGCTGACCTTGGTAGTAAAGACATATTCAGCAGGAGGGGTCCAGAGTTGGACCGTTTTGCATCCCCACTCAGTACCTGCTGTGTTCCTGCTCTCATGCTTCAGGGCCTGGAGTTTTTCCTGGTGAGACATCTATGTCTTCCCTCTACTCCACAGAGTGCTCATAAAGCTCCAGATGGATGGGGCCACTCTGATCCTCATTGTCCCCTTCTGGTCTCGTCAGATCTGGTTCGCCTTGCTGCAGCAGCTGGAGCTGGAACCTCCCCTGCCCCTGCCCCTGTGCAAAGGCTTGCTATCACAGGAGCAGGGCACCCTAGCCTATCCAGACCTCAAGTCACTGCACCTCCATGCAAAGGTCCTGAAGACATGATCATGGCTAAGTTCGGGGTGTCCCAGAAGGTGACTGACATCCTGGTGGCTGTCAGGAAACCCTCCACTAAATTAACTTATTCCATGAAGTGGAAGTGCTTTGCCCTGTTGGTGGCTTCCCATCTTTTGAACCCTTTCACTTGTCCAGTAAATCAGTTCCTGAGGTACTTGCTGTCCCTTTCAGATTCTGACCTACAGTACTCATCCATTAGGCACACCTTTCAGCTATTTCTGCCTTCCATGTGCCTGTTGATGGCAGTACGGTGTCCCATATTTTTTTGAGAGGTATTCTCTGTCTGAAGCCTCCCATCTGCAATCACGTCCCACCTTGGGATTTGAGTTTTGTGTTGGAGAAACTTACTTTGGCCCCTTCTGAGCCTTCCGCACTGCTTTCTGTCGTGGAAAGTGTTATTTTTAGTTGCTATTACTTCTGCTCGAAGGGTTTCCGAGCTTCAGGCTCTTACATAATTGATTTTCCACAAAGACAAAGTATCTTTGCGTACGGATCCTAAGTTTCTTTCTCAGGTGGTGCCTCAGTTTAGTTCAGTTCAGTATATTTTATTTGTTCGACTTTCCAGTCATTACAAAAATGTTAAAAACACAAGGATAAAAGACACCATTTACAATAAATAGATACAACCCACCTTATCTGCACAACCTAATAACAATTAGTTTAGTAAAGTTTTAAGACTACTTTAGCAATAGAAAGTTTGTTTTAGTAGTCTATATTATGTGCTATACTTCAATTTCTTACTTTAATAAACTTTCCATGTTTCAATGGACAGTGCTCCTTCATGTATTTCTTAAGACTATTTTATGACATTATTGCACATCTTCTTGTAAATCCATTTTATATAATCTGATATGTCCTTTGCTAAAAAGTCCAGAGGGGGATTCATCAAGATTCTCAGAACCTCATGTTCAGAAAGTGTATTTGACTGAAAATACTGTGTTAATATCTTATTCCACATTTTTTTATATTTTGGGCAGTGACATATTAAAGGAATAATGCCTGACAGGGTGGGTGTTATGCTGGGATAACATCCCACCTCGGGAGGTTGGGCCCGAGGCCACCAGCCGAGGGCGTCCAACACCCGAGAAGGGATGTTATCCCAGCATAACACCCACCCTGGAGGGCATTATTCCTATTATTCAATGGCTTATTGTTTTATAGTTAAAAAAATAATTTTAAAGAATGTTTTTGTTAGTGTGTAAAAATATTTTTGTTTCTTAAGAGAACAAAAAAAGGAGCTCAGCCTCATGCTCCATATCCTACAAACAATCAGCAGGGATGTTGTGCTAGGATAACATCCCTGCTGTGACAGCCAACTGACCAATCAGAAGCCAGGATTCTTTCTTGCCATTGTATAATACATGTTCTAAGGTCTCTGTTATTTCTCCCACAGTCACAATAAATGGTATCGACTTTTGTCTTGTCTTTTGCAAATACATATTTAAAAAATTTGGAAGAAGGATATAATTCCAAGCTAAATTTTAGAAAAAGAGCTCTGTCTTTCTTATCTGTAAGATACATTAAATAAGGTTCAAGGACGTGGTTAATTTTGTTTTATGCATACCAATGGTGAAGTTTTAATAGTCTTATTGTTTACATGTCTTCCTCAAATGAAACCTGTGATAACCGTGCTTTAATTACTTTATTGTAACTTGGGGATATGTTTATGCCCTTTTGTTGATCTGTCCAGAGGTGTAATAAATTTATACTTTTTAGTATATCAACCACTTGTGCTAGCCAGGAGAATGATTTACCTCTGCTTATCCATCTGGCTTTTTTCCACCAGGCATTTATTCACTAGTCTGTTTTTCTTTAAATTTGAGCATCTTATCCAGTATCTTAGTTTAGTTATCTCTGCCAGACATTTGATCTGTATAATTCCCAGTTCAGCCCTTGCTACTTGAGGTGGAATTGACCTGGATAAGTTCAAAATTGGCCTATAATGGCTCGTAAAAGGCTTTTCCAGATTTTTAATATGCTTATCAAGCCACATTTCAACTGCATAAGGCCACGGGATTAATTTTCATTTCTACTATGCGGAGCACTGCTAAGATAGAATTTCCCCCCTATTCTGCATCAAACCATAGTAATGCACTTTTACTTTAACTTATTTTGAATGCATGTCCTCTGTTTATTTTGTTTTCCGTCTGAATATATATTAGTCCCCAAATATCTATAATTTGTAACTGTTTTCAGTGGAACATTATTTATTTCCCAGGTGTACTTATTCTTATGTTAACCTACAACTAAGATTTGAGTTTTATTAGTATTAATTGAAAGCTTGTTTTGTAAACAATATTTCTGTAAAACCTTTGTCTACCTAATCCAACTGGAGATAGAGACAATAATGCCAAATCATCAGCATAAATTAAAATGGATACAAGAGTATCATTTACAGATGGAGAATGAGTAGATTCTGAAATAAGCTGGTCAGGTAAACCATTGATAAATAAGTTAAATAATGGGGGGGGGAGCTAAGATGCAGCCTTGTTTCACACCCTGGTTTGAAAAAAGGATTAAAGTTTCCTGCTAAATCATGTCTAATTTAATTTATCTAAGTTCTGTTATGTGAATATAAATTGATGATCAACCTCAAAATTGTTTGATTTATGTTAAGATTCAGTAATTTGTTCCAAAGTATATTTCTATCAAATCTGTCGAAAGCACCTAGAAAATCAACAAATTTAATATATATATAGCCATGCGCTTTTTGATGTAATATTTTTCCTTAATATGATTTAGAATGAAACATTGATCAACTGTGGAATGTTTCTGTCTGAAATTTATTTATATCATTTTGACCTACCCATGTGTTAAGTCTAACAAAAATTACCCTTGAAAAAGTCTTGCCAAGACTGTCCAGTAAATTAATTGGCACAGACAAATTAGTAATTAGTGAGCCCAATCGCCCAATGATTCTTAGAACTTTAAGTTTTTATTTTCTGAATAGTTCTTCTCTGTTTAAAACAATTATGTATGCAGTGTCACAAATTCATACATTTTGGACAGATGTCCTTCATCAGTGATGTACACTGTATCTAAAGAATATACAGACAAATATTTAATCAGTATTCGTTTTCCATTAATTCTGTTATAATTGGTATAGTATATATAACTCTAAACAATCTCTCACTAATGTGAATCCTTGTTTCTTTAATAGAGAAGTTCCTGATGTATCTAAAGAAATATAACAATGAACCTAGTTTGTCATTTCCTTTAAATTATCCCATTCCAAAATGTTTTTTTTTTTTATGTTCTCTTTTTACCTCCTCTGGGCACCTGGTCTGCTCCCCTGTCCTTGCATCCTCGCTAGGGATTCCAGCCACTGTCCACCTCTACTGCAACCAGCCTGGAACCCTACTCCTGTGGCTAACCCCCCCCCCCGCAGTGGGATGGCAGGGAGCCCCCAACTCCCCACAGAACATGGATCCAGACAGGTGTCATGCCGGCCATGGCGAAACTCATGGATGGCCATCAAGCCGCTCGTAACAGGTGCTATCCCTTTTTCTTGGCTTCTTCCCCAGAGCTGAGGGCATGCAATGACGCTGATGGAGGGGAGCACGCATGCGTCCGCACGCACTCTCTCCTGATGTCTGCCCTCCAGTTCCGCCCTTGTGCACAGTCGAGTGTCTTGTCCCCCAGCCTCTGCCAGGAAGCAATCCTGTGCCGACTGTCATGGATCCCCCTCCCCAGAGAAGGAGGGCAGTCCATTGGACGCCCAATCCTTCTCCTCCCATGCCAACTCCCGGCAACCCGTCCTCATTCCCGAACACCGGTTGCCAGCATGGTGTGAGATGTGGCGACCAGTGCCTCAGCCCTCAGCACCACTGGGCCAGCCTCCATTACAAAATGTTAATACCTCTTTACATATGACCACAGACTCATCCAATTCCTGGTGCTTTAGCATTCCCCACTGTGTAGTGCCCAATACTTATTTTACTTCCTAAATGTGAACAAAAACACTACTTAAGATTGTCATCATTAAGTGTCCATATGCCATTTCTGTTGCATTAAAAACTTCTAAAAACAATTAAAACAAAAACCAAAAACATTTTTCTCCTCTTTAACCAACAAATTTCTCATGGCAGTACTTTATCTACCTGTTCAGTTGTGAAGATTATGTATTCCCTTTCCTACAAGGCAAGTAAACACAAAAAATACTTTGCTCGTTTGTCAACTCTATCAGCCTAAGTTCTTCTAAACAATTTAACAGTTAGTAGTTTACAAGCCTCTACCATAACGTAAACTTGATCTGTTTCTTATTTCAACAGCTTCATAACCTCGTTGTCCCATATTTTCTCCCACATGCCATTTCTTATTATTCTTAAATCAACTTCTTCCCGTAATAATCTCCAATAGTATTCAGTATGAAACTTCGGCTCGGACACAAGTTTTCATTAGTACTGTCTGTTTGCTTAATGCTGTTTGCCTTTTTTTTTTTTTTTTTAAATGTTTCAGTTCTTAGCCATGGTGTAACATTCTCCTAGCAACAGCTCAAACTAAAGAGTTCTTGTGTAGTAATACCTAAACATGTCTTACTTACAAAAGTTTACACAGTTTTATCCACATCCTTTGCTGAACACTGCACAACCTCCTGCTTCCTGTAGTAATGGAGGTAAAGTGTGTGTCCCGTGCAGTTGCTTTTAAGTTTCTTCTTGAAGTGGAATCGGGTGCACGGTAATGCGCACTGTCACGTGACCAAGCGCTTATACCCTGTGTGCCCAACCTGCCTTAGCACCTAGCAACAGTAAACATTCACTAGGCGTCCACTTCTCTTTGCTTGTTGCAGCTGAATATTTGTCTCTTATGTCTGTCATATACATTAAAAGTCAGTGTAGACTTGATTTCTGTACTGTTTCTTTGACCTTCATTGTATGTTTGATCTAAAGGTTAAATAAGAAAAAACCTTTTTTTAGTATTCTACCACATTATTAGTGTTTCAACAGTTCTCTTTTGTCCTAAAACATTTCACTCTAGTGCTTTTCGCTCCTAAGCTTTGGTCCGCATAGGACTCCCCACCAGCCCCTCAAGCAGGGGAACTCAACCCATCGAAAAGAAACATAGAAACATAGAATTTGATGGCATCTAAGGACTGCTTGGCCCACCTAGTCTGCCATTTTCCTACCTAACAGATAAGCTGCAGATCCTAGTTAACGAACAGTTTACTTCCTCCTACCCCCCCACTAGGACTGTCTTATGTCTCTCCCATGCATTCTTGAATTCCCCCACTGTTCTTGACTCCACAACCTCCTCAGGGAGGCTGTTCCATGCACCCACAACCCTCTCCATGAAAAAATACTTCCTCACATTACCTCTGAGCCGTCCCCCCCTCTATCTTCAAATTGTGTCCCCTTGTTCTTGCACATCTTTTTCTGAAAGATGCTACCCTCTTGGACTTTGTTGATTCCCTTGAGGTACTTGAAAGTTTCTATCATGTCCCCTCTCTCTCTTCTTTCCTCAAGGGTATACATATTAAGCTCCTTTAGTCTTTCTTCGTATGTCTTCTGGTGCAGACCCTACACCATTTTGGTTGCCCTCCTCTGGACAGCCTCCACTCTGTCTTTGTGGAGATGGGGTCTCCAGAACTGCATACAGTACTCCAGAACTGCATACAGTACTCCAGATGGGGTCTCACCAACTGTCTGTACAGAGGGATAACAACTTCCTGTTTTTTACTATTGATGCCTCTCCCTATGCATCCCAGTGTCCCCCCAGCCTTCCTTACTGCCTTCTCACATTGCTTGCCCACCTTTAGGTCATCTGATATGATTACCCCCAGGTCCCTTTCCATTTTCACTGTTGTCAGTATCTCACCCCCCATTGTGTACTCTTCCCCTGGGTTTTTGTTTCCCAGGTGCATTACCTTGCACTTCTTTGCATTGAATCTGAGCTGCCGTACATTTGACCATTCCTCCAACCTTGCCAAGTCCCTTCTCATCCTTTCCACTCCATCTTGTGTATCAACCCTGTTGCAGATCTTTGTGTCATCTGTAAAAAGACATACGTTTCCTTCCAGTTCCTCTGCAATGTCTCTTTTATAAAGACATTAAAAAGGACCGGTCCCAGTACTGAACCCTGCGGTACCCCGCTAGTAATCCTCCTTTCTTCACTGTGGACTCCATTTACTACTACTCTTTGCATCCTGTTGTCTAGCCAATTTTTTATCCAGGCTACCACCTTGGGACCCACTCCAAAGCTGGCTAACTTGTGTATTAATCTTTTGTGTGGGACTGTATCAAATGCCTTGCTAAAATCTAGGTAGGCCGTGTCCACAGCCCCTACCTGGTCTACTACTTTGGTCACCCAGTCAAAGAAATCTATTAGATTCATCTGACACGACCTTCCCATCATGAATCCATGCTGTCTTGGGTCCTGTGCCCCACTGGCCTCTAGGTACTCAACAGTTCTCTCCTTCAAAAGTGATTCCATTATTTTCCCTACCACTGAGGTCAAACTAACTGGTCTGTAGTTTCCTGCCTCTGTCCTGCTCCCACTTTTGTGAAGAGGAATCATATCTGCCCTCCTCCAGTCCTCAGGTACCACCCCATCCTCCCATGATTTGTTAGAGAGAGAGTAGTCAGCGGTGTCACTAGTTCTACTCTTAGTTCTTTTAGAATTCTTGGGTGAATCTCATCAAGTCCCATTACTTTGTCCACCTTCAATTTTATTAGTTCTTTCAGAACCCTTTCTTCTGTAAATGGACTGGTATCGACCCCCCGTCTTCAGAGTGTTTCTCTTGTTTGGTTTAGGTACCTCCCCCTCCTCTTCCTTTGTGAATACTGAGCAGAAATATTCTTTCAGTATCCCTGCTTTTTCACTGTCACCCTCTACCCACATTCCCTCCCCTTTATAAAGCCTCAGTATCCCTCCTTTGGTATTTCTTCACTCCCTAATGTACCTATAAAAGGTCTTATCCCCTTTCTTAACAGAGTTGGCTATCCTTTCCTCGGTTTGAGCCTTTGCTATTCTGACTGCCTTCCCAGCCTCTTTCTGCTTTAACTGATAAAGTTCTCTGTCCTGCTCCTTCTGTGTTTCCTTATCTCCTGAATGCTATCCTTTTCTCCTTAACCTTCTCTGCCACCTCTTTTGAGAACCATAGCGTTTTTTTCCTTCATTGTGTTTTGTTGATTTGCTTTACACAAAGGCTTGTTGCCTCTGTGATGGCTGTTTTGATTACTCCCCATTGTTCCTCCACCCCTCCTCCTTGCCTGTTTGCTAGTGCTTTTCTGAGGCACTCTCTCATTTTCCCAAAGTCTGCCCTCCTAAAGTCCATACTCTTGCTTTTGTATGGCTTGATTGTATGGCTGTGTTTATTGTGAACCACACTGTTTGGGGTCACTTGTTCCCAGATGGCTATCCACTTCTAAATCTGAGATAATTTCTCCGTTCCCATTTAAGAGTACCAGGGCTAAGATTGCTCCCTCCCAAGTGGGTTCCAATACTAGCTGTCTGAGGCATGCCCCTTGTAGGGCATCAAGAGTGACCCTGCTCTTGGATGTTCCTGCAGCAAAGGTGCTCCAGTTAACATCTGGCATATTCAGGTCCCCCATCAACAATATCTCCCTTTTTCTGCCATTCTAAGGATGCCTTCTATCATTTCCTTGTCCATTCCCTCCCCCTGAGATGGGGGTCTGTATACAACCCCCATGCGGATTGTTTTGCCATTTCCTGTCTCCAGGGTGACCCAGAGTGCCTCATCTGCTCCCTGTTTACTCTTTAGTTCTGTTGCTTTGATCTCTTCCTTTACATAGAGAGCTAGTCCTCCTCCTCTTTTACCCTCCCTGTCCCTCTTGTAGATTGTGTATCCTGGTATGTTGACATTCCAGTCATGGTTCTCTGTGTACCTTGTTTCTGTGGCTGCCACAATATCCAGGCAACCCTCTTCCATCAAGGCCACTAGTTCAGGGAGCTTGTTACACAGACTACGGGCATTGGTACTCATCACCCTCCACTTTTTGATGGCCTTACCCCTTTTAGCCCGATTCCTGTCCTTACTGCCGTTGCCTTTTTTAACATTTACCTCTGTCCTGCTCCCTAATGACTTCTCTACCTTGGTGTTTACCTCACTAATCACCGTGTTTTGTGGGGGAAGGCTGGGATTTCCCTGCTGCTTTTCAGTGCCTCCCCCCTTGGCTAGTTTAAATGCTTGCCAGTGAAGCATTTAAACCTCTCACCTAGGATTCTGGTTCCCCCCCCCCGACAGATGCAGACCATTATGCCAGTATAGGTATGCATCCCTCCAGGTGGCTCCCCTGTCCCCGGTGAAGCCAAAACCCTGAGCTCCACACCAGTTTTTCAACCATTCATTGATTTCCCTGGTGAAGAGTACCCTAGCATCACCCTTGCCATAGACAGGCAGCACCTCCGAGAAGGTTACCGTATGCGCTACTTGTCTAAGGCCCCTCCCCAACTCTACAAACTTCTCTTGCACTGCTGTGATCCCATTCCTAGCCAGGTCATTTGCCCCTAGGTGGACAATGACATCCAGCTCCCTCCCTCGTGCAGCTGCTCCCATGATCCTGAGGATTCGCTTCCTGTCCTTCCAAGCCATGGCACCAGGCAGGCACCTTACCTCCCTCTCCCCTTTCTCCCCCACTTCTACCCCCTAATGATTGAGTCCCCCACCAGGAGTTGTTTCCTTCCCCTGTGGGGTCCCATGCCACCCTCCTGTGGGTCTCCTTTGTGAAGGTTCCCAGCATCCTCCTTGGTCTCCACTTCAGGTGCCTCCATAGAGGAACCACTATCCACCAGAAGAGCATATGAATTGTGGAGAGGTACAGCTGGAGGGATGCAACTCTATTCCACCACCCTCTCCCTCCCTGAGCCCACCCTGGTCCAGCCTCTCCTCTTTCTTAGCAACCTCTGCGGTAGTGGCATTGGCCCTGGTGGTCCCTGGGTGGGGAAGGAGGTTTCACGAATCCTAGCCAGGTCAGCCTAGAGACAGGCAACCTCTTCCCTCAGAACAGAGAGGGTGCCTGCAAATAGGGCAGCATTGCAGCCTCCAGAATGTCTCCCGGAACACTGCCACCCCACAGCCATTGCACTGCATCACTCCTATCATGTCTTATTTTGTGTCCTCTCTCCTGTTTCTCTGTATGCTTACTCTCACTTCTCCTTACAACTCTCACCCTTCCTGTTCTGGGACAGCAACTTCCTATATTCTTAAGTAGCCTCCTTCTTCCTTGCTCAGTGTCAGACCACCACCAGCAGCTGGGGGGGGGGGCAGAGCGAGCTACTTTTTTCCTTTAGGGTTGACAAAACCAATGTTTCTCTATGATCCTTCCCTTCCTACTACCAAACAGGAAGTTCTTGTTGTCAGTCCAATCCAGTGGCTATAAAAGTAGAACTGGCTTAGGGTGGGTGGAGGGGTGGGATGGAGGGCAATTAGAAAAAAGGCTAGCAACTGGAAGTTGTAATTTGAGTCACCTGCTTTTATATTGTCTAAGCCACACCCCAAATTAAGCTCTCTCTCCTCCTACTGATTTAGCAAAGTAAGTTGATACAGTACCTTTCCCAGCTCAGAACGCACACTGACTTTCTTTTCTTTAACCCTAAATAAGACCCCTTCTACTTCTAATAAAGTATCTATCTGCTTAATCTCAACAGACACTGACCCCTTGCTGAGATAGAAGTGTTAAATTAGTAAGAAAATTGTAACTTAGTTCTTTCAGTTAGCTGCTTTCTGCTCTACAAGCAAGGCTAGCAAAGACCAAATGCCAAGACATTCCCCTGTGAGGGTGGTGTAGTGGGGTATTTAAACATACTTGTTTTAGCCAGCACTGTGACATGAGTGCAGCCTATTTAGTTAACCAATTCCATGTATCTCAAGTCTATTTCTTAAATCTCCACTAGATAATCAGCTGCCAGTCGATGCAGTCTTTCAAACCAAATATAGGGTTTGTTGCTTCAAATTTATCAATATAAAATGCTTCTCTATGGAGACGTTGCATCCTATAGTTCTCTCCTCTGGAATTTGGTTCAATTTTCTCTATCCAAGGAATCTCATGTATGGTAGTTGATGTCTTTCTTCTAAAAAAATGCCTTGCTACTGATGTCATGTCCACTCATCTGATGTCACTTTTATGTTCCCCTATTTGTGTTTTTAGGCATCGCTCTGTTTTGCCAATATAAACCTTGTCACAGGGGCATTTGAGTAAGTACACTGCTCCAGTGGTCCGACAATTAATGAACTGTTTGATAACTACATCCTCATCTCTTGCAGTGTTTCGTATCTTTTTCACTTTGTATGTGTTATTGCAGTGTATGCAATGGCCACATGAGTAGTTAGCTTTGATGTCCAGTGCTGATCTAAAATGTTATGTCTATTCTCGTGTATTTTGTTCTAACTTTTCACTAGCCTGTTGGCTAATGTTCTGGTTTTTTTTGGTACCACCATAGGTAGTTCCTCAAACACCCTGCCTCCATTCTGATTTGCTTTCAGTACTGCCCAGTGTTTACAAACAGTATGATTAATAATAAAAAAGGCATCATTGTATGTTGTTGCTAAAATTATTTTCTTGGCAGTCTGATCATCTGTTCTGGTTCCTCCTCTCCTCAATAACATCTGTCTTGTTTTGTTATTAATCTTCTTCATCTTTGTTTCGAGTATCTCATTCCTGTACCCCCTTTGTTCAAATCTGGTACACATTTCTTGACTAATTCATTCAAATTCTACATGGTCTGTGCAGTTTCTCTTCGCCCTTACCAATTGACCATAAGGGATGGATTCAATAAGCCTTTTTGGATGGTAGCTGTCTGCTCTCAATACTGAATTTTTGTCCATAGGTTTCCTGTTCAGTTTTGTGTATAGCTTATTATTCTGCTTGTATACTAATAGGTCCAAGTATGGAATTTTCTGTGCACTCATATTCATCGTAAATAGTAAATATTCTGTCCTGCTGTTAAGATAGTGGTTAAATTCCATTAATTCTTCCCTATTTCCTGTCCATATATACAGCACATCATCAATAAAAACGTTTCCACAGTCTGATGTGGTTGAAAAATATATTATTTTGGTAGAAAATATGATTATTTTCGAATGTATCCATGAATATATTAGCATATGATGGGGCCATACTGGACCTCATCGCTGTTCCCCTTGTTTGTTTAAAAAAAAAAAATTGTTTCTCAAATCTGAAAAAATTCTGTGTCAACACTATTTCTGCCATCTCTAGGATTCGAGAATTTGGTGTTTTCTGATCTTGCCTCTGTGTTTCTAACCGTTCCTGCAAAGCCTCACACCCTTCTTTGTGAGGTATTGAAGTGTATAGATCCTTAAGCTCCCATGTCACTAGGAGACATTGTTCAGTATCAAGATCTGTATCATTCTCTGCTTCTATCTGTTCTATAATGTGTGTTGAATCCCTAATATGTCCTTATTTATTCAACAAATGGTCCAATGAAATGGTCAATATAGATCGAAATGGGCTCTAGGACTGAATTAATCCAGGAAACAATCTGTTTCCCTGGGAGATTGTGCAAATCTTTATGAACTTTAGGTAATGTGTAAAATATTGGAATAGATGGGGTAGACCTAAACAGGGCCCCCATGTTCCCATTTGCTGATCCAGTTATTCTCAAGAGCACTATCTAAAAGAGCTTTCATTGTATCTTTAACCAGTCCAGATGGATCAGTGGAAAGCTTTAGATTGTTCTTATTGTCCCTCAATAATTTCATGCACATTTGCTTATATTGTTCATAAGAGTGGCGGTAAATGGTATATTGTCAGAAGAGATGCAAGTCAGAAGTGGGGTACCTCTGGGATCAGTCCTGGGGCCAGTCCTCTTCAATATCTTCAACAGTGACATTGCAGATGTACTGGAGGGTAAGGTTTGTCTGTTTGCAGATGACACCAAGATCTGCAACAGAGTAGATGATCCAGATGGGGAGGGCAGAATGAGAAGAGATCTGGATAAACTGGCAAAATGGTCAGAAGAGTGGCAACTGGGGTTTAACGCAGAGAAGTGCAAGTTCATGTACATAGGGAAGAGAAACCCTGAAGCCACCTATAGGCTGGGAGGGGAGTTGCTGGCAGTCACAAGGGAAGAAAGAGACTTGGGCATCATCATCACCGATGACCTAAAATCATCCAAGCAGACCACTAAAGCAGTAGGTAAGGCTAGGGGGATGTTGGGGTGTATTAGTAGGGGTATCAAAAGTCGTAAGAGGGAGGTAATAATTCCTCTTTACAAGACACTGGTTAAGCCCCATCTGGAGTACTGCATGCAGTACTGGAGGGCACACCTTCACCAGAACGTTAACCAAATTGAGGCAGTCCAGAGAAAGGCAACCAAAATGGTGCAGGGACTGCATCAGAAAACATATGAGGACAGATTAATGGAACTCAATATTTATGCCCAAGAGCAAAGGAAGGAGAGCGGTGATATGATCAAAACATTCAAACACCTTAAGGGCATTAACAAGGTGAAAGAGTCTAACATGTTTCAATATAAGAAAAATAGCAGGACAAGAGGATACAGCATGAGATTAGAGGGAGGCCGATTAAGGGGTGATGTGGGGAAGTTCTTTTTCACAGAAATGGTGGTGGATGCATGGAATGGCCTACCTCAGGAAGTGGTGGATATGAATACAATGCAGGGCTTCAGACAGGCATGGGATAGGCATAAGGGAGCAATACAGATGAGTATGAATAGATAGGCCATTGACAGAGCAAAGGCCAATGGCACATTCATAAGGTAGAAAAGGAAATGGGCAGACTGGATGGGCCTTGCGTTCCTTATCTGCTGTCAACTTCTATATTTCTATAATGCATTATTACAATTGCTCCCCCTTTATCAGTACTCTTAATGACAGTGCTGCTGACATTCTCCAATCTCCTAAGGGCTCCATACTGGGCAGCTGTAAGGTTAAATTTTGTCCTCCTGTCTGTATTCCTTGCTTCATATAATAATGTTTCTATATTCCTATTAACAAGTGTAATGTATGTTTCTATAGTGTGTGGAATATCTTGTAGGACAAATGTGGATTTTAAATGTAACCTCCTGCTCAAGTCTATCTTTTTCTCCTGTTCTGCTCTGTCTCTGTCCATCTGTGTTGGTTGTGTTTTGAAAAAAGTATTTCATTCTTATTTTTCTAAAGAATCTGTTAAGATCCAATTTCACACTATGAATACATCAGCAGGAGAGTGAAACGACTGAGAGAGATAACACTCACGCACAATAGAAATAGAAGGAGATACAGGAAGAAAAAATTACTCACCTTAGTAATGTTGTTTCTTCTAATGGAGTCTTGCTTATGACAATTGCAGTATGACCACAGGTTAGAACTGCTCTGGAGGTGAAATAGTTAACTTTCCATGCAGGCATGGAACTTAGAGCGCAAGCTCGGTTGAAAACTCTGTCTGTTGTGCTTCAAACGCAAACTGTCAGATCTTTACGAGCTAAAACTCACTAAGGTTCTGTGTGGAAGCTGTAAACCTACACTAGCCAACTGGCTACTAACATAAACACTCATTTTTGGCCTAAAACAAAGACTCAAGTCAGGAGACCCAAAATGCAAAAAACAACACCAATTCACCCAAAAAGGTAGGTGAAAAACAACAAGGTGGGCATCAAAAAAGTGCCAACCCTGTACTGCCCACCCACATCCCAAAACAGAGGTTCTGAGAGGGGCAGGCAGGGAGGGAGGTCATAATATAGCAAGACTCCATTAGAAGAAACAACATTACTAAGGTGAGTAATTTTTTCTTCAAACAACATGAAGTCTTGCTATATTATGACAATTGCAGACTACACAGCAGTACCCCCATGGAGGAGGGACAGAACCTACCTAGGAAATAGGCTCTGAAGCACGGTTGTGTGAAACCGAGCATCACTCCTAGCCTGATGTCCAGGAGTAATGCTTGCAAAAGTGTGAACTGTTTTCCAGGTAGCTGCTTGACAGATTTCTAGAATAGGAATGTCTCTGCAGCAGCCAGAGAAGCAGCTGTACCTCTGGTAGAGTGAGCCCTCAGGCCTGAGGGGGAACTTTACCCAACTCTCCTAGCAGAATTGGATACAAGAGACAATCCACCTGGCAATGGATCTTTAGTGGCTGGCCTCTCACCAACTTAGCCATTGGTGAGGAACAGTTGAAGGGAGTCAAACCTAGACCCTTTGCACGCCTATGTAGTAACTAAGGGCTCTTCACATCTAGACTGTGCAGCATCCTCTCCCAGAGGATTGGTCAGTGAAGTACACTGAAGTGAAATAGATTGATTAAGGTGGAAATCTGAAACCACCTTAGGCAGGAACTTTCTGTTAGTCCGAAGGACCACCTTATCTCTGTGAAAATAAACTCCTGCTCCACTGACAATGCTTGTAATTCACTTATGCGTCTGGCAGAGGTGATGGCTACCAAAAACAGTTTTCCAAGTCAAGTACTTGAGCTCAGCTAAAGACAAGGGCTCAAAGGGAGTTGCATAAGCTGAGCAATGCAAACATTGAGATCCCAGGCAGGGGCAGGATCCCTGAATGGAGGGTTGGTGTGAAACAACCCCTTAAAAAACTTGGAAAATACAGGATGAGCTGAAAGGGAAGAGGATTTACCTGCTGAAATAAAAGCAGACACAGCTGCCAAGTGCACCTTCAGGGTAGCTGGTCTCGTCCCAAAGAATTCAGGTGGACCATATAATCCAGGACTGTGGGTAGATCAGCAGAGACTGGGGAAATATGCTTTTCCCGAGCACCATATGGAAAACCTTTCCATTTGGAATTATAAGTAGCCCTGGTGGAAGGCTTCCTATGGCCTTCAATATATCCATTACACCTTGGGAAAGGTGTAAATCAGCAAACTCTAACTCTTCAAGAACCAAGCCTTGAGATTGAGAGATTTGAGATTCAGTACCAGACCCTTCCCTGTGCACAGGTTAACAGATTGTGATTCCTGGAAGGGACAGGGAGGATGGACTGCTAAGGACAGCAGGAGTGGATACTAGGGCTGTCTGGCCCAATCCGAGCTATCAGAATGACTTTGCATGATTGGGATCTGATTTTGACTAGCACTTTGAACAGGAGAGGAAAGGAGGAAGGCATAGAGAAACTTCCTCCCAACTGAGGGCTAAGGCATCCAGTGGGAGTGAGCCCAACACTGGGGCCTGCAGCAAAAAAGAGGAAGTTGGTGATTGTCTGGGGCTGCAAAAGATCTATTCATGGAGTGCCCCATCTGGCAAATACTACTCCCAAGACCAGGAGATCCAGTGACCATTCGTGGTGGCCCTGGGAAATCCTGCTGAGAGCATCTGCCAGGACATTGTCCTTGCCTGGGAGGTGAACTGCCGTAAGGGAGGTGTTCAGGGAGTAAGCCAGAGACCACAACTTTATCGCTTCAGTGTACAAAGCCGTAGACCGAGTGCCCCCTTGCTTGTTGATGTACCACATTGTAGTGGTGGTGTCTGTTCTGACCTGAATACTCTTGTTCTGAACAGATTTGGAAAAAGCGTGAAGTGCTAGAAAAACTGCTCTGAGCTCCAACAGGTTGATGTGGAGCAGAGATTCCTGGGGAGACCACATACCCTGGGTGGTGAGGTCGCCCATGTGAGCTCCCCAGCCCAAGAGGGACGCATCTGTAATAAGGATTAGAGAATGAGACTGAGTGACAAAAGGAACCCCTTGTCTCAGGTTGCTCTGATCCTGCCACCACTGTAGGGCTTGGATCAGGGTTCGAGTTACTGGGATCAGCTGGTAAGAGGATCTTTCTTTGAGACCAAAAAGCTCTCAAATGGAACTGGATGTCCCTCATCTGAAATCTTGCTCCTTGCACAACTGCTGTGGAAGCAGCCATGTGTCCTAGGAGCTGCAGAAAAAGCCTTGCTGGCTGGGAGACCTGCAGGGTAAATGAGGCCAGGGAGACTAGGGTCTTTGCCCTGTCCAGGGGGAGGAAGGCCCTGGCTTCCTGTGTGTTCAGTTCTGCGCCTATGAAGGTAAGAAGCTGGACCGGCTCTAGAACTGACTTTGAGAGATTCAGAAGGAAACCTAGAGAGTAAGCAGTTGCTGCGTTATCTGAAGGTGTAAATTGACCTGGTCTGGGGACTGGCCTACTAAGAGCCAATCGTCCAGGTATGGAAAGATGGCAATCTTGCCTTCTTAGGTAGGCAACTGCTACAGCCAGGCATTTGGTGAATACCCTTGGGGCAGAAGTGAGGCCGAAGGGCATTGCTGTGAACTGGTAGTGGCCTGAGGGCAGCTCGAACCTGAGGTACTTCACTGGGAGCTTCTGATGGGAATATGGAAGTAGGCATCTTTGAGGTCCAGGGAAGCTAGCCAGTCCCTGGCCTTAGAGAGGGTAGGATAATTCCCAGAGTCACCATTTTGAACTTTGGCTTTAAAAGGTGCTTGTTTAAATATCTGAGATCCAGGATGGGCCATTCTCCTGTCTTTTTGGGGTGAGGAAGTACCTGAGTACAAACCTTTGCCCTGGTGTGGGAGGAACCCTTTCACAGCTCTGAGAGCCAGGAGGGTAGAGACTTCTGCCTCTAGGACAGTGCCTCTGATGGAGTTGCAGGTGGAAAAGATCTGGTTCTCAGCTTTGGAAATTTTTTGAAGCTGAGAACCAGTCCCTGGCTTACTACTTCCAGGACCCACTTGTCTGATGTTAGACTTCCAGTCCTGGACAAAGTAAGCCAGCCTGCCCCCTACAGGTAGAGGAGAATCGGCCCTGGCAATCCCATCAGGGTGCCTGCTTGGCAGGGGCTTTGGGCTGAGGGGTGGAAGCAGACCTGCTTGTACCCCGTCTGCCTCTCCCTCTAAAGAACCCCCTCTGAGCATAGGGGAGGAGGAAGCTTGTTGGTAAAAGGCCTATGAGAAGGCCTGCCCCTGCCTCTAGGAAGCTGCTTTGGGGAGTGGCCTGCCTTTCCTTGGCCTGTGCACTCCTATAGGTGGTCCTATATTCATCCATTTTCTTCATGTAATTCTCTGTTTGCTCCCCAAATAGAGAATTTACCACCACAGGAAAATCCATGGCCTTAGACTGGGTATCCTGAGACAGGGTAGTACATCTGAGCCAAGCCATCCTGCGAAGTGCCACAGATGTAGCCATGACTCTTGATGAAACATCATTAGAGTCCACTGCAGCATGAATTTGCACCTTGGATGCCTCAGTACCATCCATAGCCACCTGTTCCAGCTCCCTGGCAAGCTGGTCAGGACTTGTTTCGGCAGGGCCAGCACAGTATCCCATCTGGATTTCTGGTACCTAGCAGCATGAGCCATATAATTTGCTTGTCTGAGTCCCAAAGATGCTGCCATGTACTGTTTCTCTGCCATAGCATCAATCTTCCTGGAGTCCTTCTCAGGGGTGTGAAGCTAGGGAATATTAGCCTTGTCACAGGCTGCAGCCTGCACTACCCCACATGGCTGCATTGTTGAGTGAGGAAATCGTGTCGGAGCCTGATAAGGTATACCTCTTGTCCATCCTTTTATCCACAGGAGGTATAGTGTGAGGAGTTTTTAAAACTTTTGCTGTCTGTTTCCGAAAAGATTTATGCAAAGGAATAGACAGTCTCCTAGACTCTGGAATATCCATCATTTCTACATAGTCTGGCTCCTCTTGGTCATCAACAGCTTCCTGAACAGGGAGCTGGAAAGTTTCAGCAACTTTTTTATAAAACATGAAATGAGAAGGGGACTCAGAAAGCCTTGGAGGAGAAACCCCTAGGGGTCTATCTGGAGAGATGTCCGATCAATGGGCACATCCAGATCTTCAAAACCATATTCACTCTCCTCATATTCTCTTCCTCCCCCGGTTCATAAAAATCCTCAAAATCATAATCTTGAATCGAGGAACCGGCCAACTTAACGCTTACCTGAAGGTGTCTGTCTGGGTCGGAACCAAGTAGAGAGACTGGACAATTTGAATTGCTTTAGCTATTTCCTCAGCAGTTGGGGAGAGAACTTTGGCTGTACACTAGCTGACTTTCTAGTCCTTTTGCTGGAACCGCTCTTCATTTGCCCGAGGAAGTATCACCCTGGTCAGAGGGCACTCCTCCTGTTCGGTTGGCACTGAACCAGGCTGGCCATCCGGCTCAGCAGACTTTTGTCTTCCCTTTCCTGAGCCTACCAACTCTCTTATCTATGGTGGCAGCAGGGAATTGTGACAAATCTGGCAGTCTGAATTGAGGTGGTCAAACCCCAGACAATAGACACATGTGGTGTGTGGGTCAGCCTTAGCAAAAGCTTCCCACAAACACTACAGAGTTGAAACCAGTGGGTCCGGTTTTCTTTTGGGTTTTCAGACATAATACCAGCCTAACCAACTTGCCGTTTATGGCAATTCACAAACGAACACCCTTATCGGTTCCCAACCGTGTCACGGGTCATGGAAAAAACCATAATGAAATCCGTTTTTTTTAGAACTGATAAGAACCAGGAACCGCACTCTAAAAAAGGACTAGTAGATTTTAAATACAACCTGATAAGTTCAAACCAAACCGATAAAGAATTACAAGTTCCACACAGAAAAAATAAATGTAAAACCTATCTGTTACTTACATTACCACAGACAGAGCTTGAACCAACCGGTTGCGGTTTAATTTTGGCTAAAAACCGAAAAATAATACTTTTAAACCGACAAAATTAACCGAGCAGAAGGAGAAATCTCCGGAGCGACTGTTCAGTGAGGCGGAGTAAAGATTCTGACAGTTTGCGTTTGAAGCACAACAGACAGAGTTTTCAACCAAGCTCGCGCTCTAAGTTCCATGCCTGCATGGAAAGTTAACTATTTCACCTCCGGAGCATTTCTACCTGTGGTCATACTGCAATTGTCATAATATAGCAAGACTTCATGTTGTTTGAATAGAAGAAAGGAGAAAAGAAAGAAGGCAGCAGGAGGTACAACAAGAGCAAAAAAACACCAGCTCAGAAATGACGGAAAACAACTAATATACGATATCTCCAAAAAAAAACTGACAGATATAGAAAATGAAGTCTTTTCTAAAAGACTTTCATTCTGCCCACATAGCTCTATTAACAAGTTTGAATTGAAATTAGATGTCAACAGATTCTTTAAAAAAATAAGATTGAAATATTTTTTTGAAACACAACCAACACAGGTGGACAGTCAGAACAGAGCAGAACAGGAGAAAAAGACAGACGTGAGCAGTAGGTTACATTTAAAATCCACATTTGTCCTACAAGATATTCCACACACTATAGAAACATACATTACGCTTGTTAATAGGTGTAACAGGGTGGTACCTGTTATTAGTATACATACCCTTGAAATAAAGAATAGTCATACGTGCCAGTTCTTGTCCCCCTTGTGTTATTTCTCTCACCCTTTTTTGTCGTCTTGTTTTCCTCCTTTTTCTTTTCTTGTTTCTTTGTCAGGGTGGCCAACCTGACAAAACCCTAGCCTTTTCTTTGCTGTCCTCTTTTCAAAAAGACCCCCTTGCTGTGCACAATAGTGCTGGAAACACTTGTTTTAGTCTCCGAATTGGAGATACTTTTGTAGCGTGAAGCGCATTATTAGTAAAGCTCCTGAGTGGGAGTATAAAGAGTAAAAGCGCATATCGCACTGGAGAAAGTGCTGAAATGAAAGGCATTGTGTTAATGCAAGTTGTGCTTTAATTTAAAGAGCTCTGGTGCCCCTGAGTAATGAATGAAACCGCCATGCAGTGCGGCAGGTATACAAAGAGCTTCCTGAATCTGACACTACGGGCAGGAGAATGACAGTCCTGTAGTGTCCCCAATATTTAAAAGAATTAAAACAGTGTTTTGACTGCCCCAGAGAGGTTGTAACTGGGGCTGCCTGTAAAATAAAGCATATTTGGGCAAAAAGGGCCAAATAAAAAGCCCCTGCATGATGAGGCATGGGATAATATGGAAACTCCCCCTATTATGTAATGTCATGGCCCATGGAAACTCCCCCACAGAGAGTGCTGTAATCCCTAGGGCTATAAATAGGGCTCACCACTAGGGGAGAAGAGGAGAGTTGAGTCAGTTGGTGTGCTGACTGTGAAGGAGAAGGACCTATTTGTGTGCTGATCAATTCACACAGTTCTTTGTATCAGTGTAAGCGGTTCATTACACCAAATTGGCTGGAGTTAAGCCTCAGGCTCTGTGAGGGAAACAGAGACCTGGGATTTTCTTTTGGTTATTGAACTAACACTTTTTTTTCCTTTCTGTAAATATTTTGGACTTTTAATAAAATGACAGACGCCTTCCAGTGTCTTTTATGCACCTGAGCTCTGCCTATTGTGTCATTTTGTATCCCACCATGCTTACAATAGGGATATAGAAGCACTATTATATGAAGCAAGGAATACAGACAGAAGGACAAAATTTTACCTTACAGCTGCTCAGTATGGAGCCCTTAGGAGACTGGAGAATGACAGCAGCATTGTCATTAAGAGTGCTGATGAAGGGGGAGCAATTGTAATAATGGATTATGAACAATATAAGCAAATGTGCATGAAATAAGAACTAAGGCTTTCCACTGATCCCTCTGGACTGGTTAAAGATAATGTGAAAGCTCTCTTAGATAGTGCCCTTGAGAATAACTGGATCAATGAATGGGAACATGGGACCCTGTTTAGGTCTGCCCCATCTATTCCAATATTTACACATTACACTAAAATTCATAAAGATTTGCACCATCCCTCAGGGAGACCTATTGTTTCTGGGATTAATTCAGTTCTAGAGCCCCTTTCAATCTATGTTGACCATTTCATTAGACCATTTGTTGAATAAACAAGGACTTGTACTGGGGTTCAACACATATTATAGAACAGATAGAAGCAGAGAATGATACAGATCTTGATATTGAACAATGTCTCCTAGTGACATGAGAGCTTAAGGATCTATACACTTCAGTACCTCACAAAGAAGGGTGTGAGGCTTTGCAGGAATGGTTAGAAACACAGAGGCAAGATCAGAAAATACCAAATTCTCGAATCCTTAAAATGGCAGAAATAGTGCTGACACAGAATATTTTCAGATTTGAGAAACAATTTTTTTTTCTTTTACAAACAAGGGGAACAGCGATGGGGTCCAGTATGGCCCCATCATATGCTAATATATTCATGGATACATTCAAAAATAATCATATTTTCTACCAAAACAATACATTTTTCAACCATGTCAGACTGTGGAAACGTTTTCATTGATGATGTGCTGTATATATGGACAGGAAATAGGGAAGAATTAATGGAATTTAACTACTATCTTAACAGCAGAACAGAATATTTACTATTTACGATGAATATGAGTGCACAGGAAATTCCATTCTTGGACCTATTAGTATACAAGCAGAATAATAGGCTATACACAAAATTGGACAGGAAACCCACAGTCAAAAATTCAATATTGAGAGCAGATAGCTACTATCCAAAGAGGCTTATTGAATCCATCCCTTATGGTCAATTGGTAAGGGCAAAGAGAAACTGCACGGACCAAGTAGAATTTGAACAAACTAGTCAAGAAATATGTACCAGATTTGAACAAGAGGGGTACAGGAATGAGATACTCGAAACAGCGATGAATAAGATTAATAATAAAACAAGACAAATGTTATTGAGGAGAGGAGGAACCAGAACAGATGATCAGACTGCCAAGAAAATAATTTTAGCAACAACATACAACAATGCCTTTTTTAATATTAAACGTATCGTTTGTAAACACTGGGAAGTAATGAAAGCAAATCAGAATGGACTCAGGGTGTTTGAGGAACTACCTATTGTGGTACCAAAACGAAATTGAACATTAGCTTAAAGGCTTGTGAAAGGTGAGCACAAAATACCTGAGAATAGACCACAACATTTTTTTATCAGCACTGGACATCAAAGCTAACTACTCATGTGGCCATTGCATACATTGCAATAACACATACAAAGTGAAAAAGATACGGAACACTGGAAGAGATGAGGATGTAGTTATCAACAGTTCATTAATTGTCAGACCACTGGAGCAGTGTACTTACTCAAATGCCCCTGTGACAAGGTTTATATTGGCAAAACAGAGCAATGCCTAAAAACACGAATAGGGGAACATAAAAGTGACATCAGATGAGTGGACATGACATCACCAATAGCAAGGCATTTTTTTAGAAGACATCAACTACTATACATGAGATTCTTTGGGATAGAGAAAGTAGAACCATATTCCAGAGGAGGGGACTATATGATGCAACTTCTCCATAGAGAAGCATTTCATATTGGTAAATTTGAAGCAGCAAACCCTAAATTTGGTTTGAATGGCTGCATCGACTGGCAGCTGATTATGTAGTGGAGATTTAAGAAATAGACTTGAGATACATGGAATTGGTTAACTAAATAGGCTGCACTCATATCACAGTGCTAGCTAAAACAAATATGCTTAAATACCCCACTACACCACCCTCACAGGGGAATGTCTTTGGCATTCGATGGGTTGATTTCCCCTGCTTGAGGGGCTGGTGGGGAGTCCCATGCAGACCGAAACTTAGGAGCAAAAAGCACTAGAGTGAAATGTTTTAGGACGAAAGAGAACTGTTGAAACACTAATAATGCAGTAGAATACTAAAGATAAAGTTTCTTGTTTAACCTTTAGATCAAACATACAATGGAAGTGAAAGAAACAGTATAGAAATCAAGTCTCCACTGACTTTTAATGTGTATGACAGACATAAGAAATAAGTATTTGGCTGTAACAAGCAAAGAAAAGTGGATGCCTATCGAATGTTGTTTGTTTATTTTAAACACCAACATTGACTACTCCGATGCCACCTGGGTGAAACTTACTGGTCTCAGTCACCCATATGAACATCTGCAGCCTCCCGTCTAAACTAACTGAGCTTGAGGCATGGGTATCATTATACAAACCAGAGGTGCTTGGCCTGAGACCTGGTTAAAGTCACACATTGCAGACTCCTCAGTGCTACTCAACGGTTACTTCCTCCTGCATCTTGACAGACCAGGTAGAAAGAGGGGAGGGGGCATTGCACTGTATGTGCAGGACCGCACTTCTGCTACTACGGTCACCTGTTTCAACCACTGCCACCCCGCGTGAGTGGCTAATTTCAGAGATCCTAAGTGCATCTAAGAAACTCTACCTTGGATGCTGTTACAGTCCACCTTCAGGTGGCATCCTGGGTCTGACTGATTTCCTAGATGGCATTAGATGCACAACACCCTCGTGCGATTTCATTGCGATTGGAGATTTCAACCTAAATTGGTTGGATACTCAGGCTACGAAATACACAAGTCTTCTGAAGGAACTTATCCTGGAGCAGGTTATCTCCTTCCCTACCAGGCACAATACTCGATCAATGAACCACTCTCTCATCGACTGGGTAGCTACCAGTAGGGTTGATTTGGTCCTGCAGACTGGCATGATGTCTGACTTGATCAATGACCACACTCCAACGTATCTTATACTAACCACCAAAATCTAACCGTCCTCCCCCCAAACTTATATCATTTAGAAATTTTGAAGGACGCGATCCTGAACCTGTCCTCAGGGGTGCAACAACTATTAACTGGCCTGCCCTATACCAACTAAACAATGTCTCTTCCGTGGTTACCTTCCTCACCTCTGCCCTCCATCATCTCCAAGATACTTATTACCCCAGCACAACCAGGAAGGTAAGAGGGGACTGCACCCGCTGGATCTCAGAAGAATTACTATCATTAATGAAAGAAGGGACAACAAATAGGAGTGCAAGGTGTCCCCCTCCACACAACTCTGGAATGCCTACAGACAGCTGCAGAATACTTGTAAGCAGACGGTAAAATCTCTCAAGCGTAATTACTTCCACGAACAGCAAAATACTAACCTTGGTAACCCCTGAAATTTCTGGGCTTCCATTGGATCCCTGCTTAAACCCAAAACTAATAAGCAAATAGTGCAACTCTCAGCCCCTGCTGGTGTTATCTCTGACCCTACTGAAATTGCAAACACTTTCAATAATATATTCAGTGACCTCTCAACCTACCTAAACAAACTTCCCCCTCATGCTCCACCAGAACAGAATCGGGAATCTAACTGTTCCTCCACTACACATACCACCTTGCCGCTGCCCTTCCATTTTAGGGCCATTAGTCATACTAACACTGTGAAACTCCTGAAACCTCTTCCAGCCAAAGTCGGCCCCGGCAGTGATGGCCTGTATCCTGCATTCCTAAAAATTATTGCTCCAGTCATTGTAAAACCCCTTACACATATTTTCAATCTTGCACTTTCTTCTTCCACTGCGCCTGACCTTTGGAAACATGCGCACGTTGTGCCCATCTTCAAAGCTGGTGACCCACTATCCCACAAGAACTACAAGCCCATCTCCCTCCTCCCACATCTAAGTAAACTACTGGAGAAAATTGTACACCCACAGCTCACTGAACATCTGGAGAAATACAACTTACTATGTCCCCACCAACACGGTTTCCGCAAGCACCACAGTACAGCCTCTGCTTTAGCTCTTCTCTCAGATCATGTGCTTAGACAAATGAACTTGGATAAAGCCATGGGTGCTGTCTTCATGGATCTGTCAAAGGCATTCGACCTTGTTGACCATCACATCCTTCATCTCATGCTACAGGAATTCGACTGCTGGAATGGCACTGCCGAGTGGTTCCACAGCTACCTCTCAAACAGGTCTCAGTCCATCAATATTGGTAAAGCTACCTCCACTCAATTACCTGTGTACACTGGGGTCCCCCAGGGCTCAATTTTGGGCCCATTACTCTTCTCCTTGTTTATCAATGCTCTCTCGGACAGTCTGGATTGCAAAGTACTCCTCTATGCAGATGATCTGGTTCTCTTCCATAGCGACAAATCACTGCAAACCATCTCCTTCGCACTCATCCAAAACTACATCTCTGCCCATAAATGGTTTCTAAATAGCAAACTCATTGTCAATGAGAAAAAGACCAAGACCGTGCTCTTTGGCTCAAAACCTTGTCGTTTCTCTGTAATGCCCTAGTGTGGCCTGGGTCATGCCTGAAAATGATCCCCTGGATCAGTGCACTTACCCGGTTACCAAAGTCATAAATAAATAAATATGATTGTTGCTAGGCACTGCTAAGGCAGGTTGAGCACACAGGGTATGAGCACTGGGTCACATGACAGCGCGCATAACGTGCGTCCCGATTCCACTTTAAGAAGAAACTTAAAAGCAACTGCGTGGGACATGCACTTTACCTCCATTACTAGAGGAAGCAGGAGGTCATGCAGTGTCCAGCAAAAGATGTGGATAAAACTGTGTAAACATTTGTAAGTAAGACATGTTCACGCAGTACCACACAAGAAATCTTTAGTTTGAGCTGTTCCTAGGAGAATGTTACACAGTGGTTTGGTTAAGAATTGAAACATTTTAAAAACAATGCCAAATGGCATTAAGCAGACAGGCAGTACTAATGAAAACTTGTGTCCGAGACGAAGTTTGCTACTGAATACCACTGAAGATTATTACAGGAAGAAGTTGATTTAAGAATAATAAGAAATGGCATGTGGGACAAAATACGGGACAATGAGGTTAAGAAGCTGTTGTTGAAATAAGAGCAGATTGAGTTTACGATATGGTAGAGGCTTGTAAACTACTAAATGTTAAATTGTTTAGAAGAACTTAGGCTGATAGAGTTGACAAATGAGCAAACAAAGTGTTTTTTGTGTTTACTTGCCTTGTAGGAAAGGGAATACATAATCTTCACAACTGAACAGGTAGATACCGCCATGAGAAATTTGTTGGTTAAAGAGGAGAAATTGTTTGTTTTTTAATTGTTTTTAGAAGCTTTTAATGCAACAGAAATTGCATGTGAACACTTGATGACAATCTTAAGTAGTGTTTTTGTTCACATTTAGGAAGTAAAATAAGTACTGGGCACTACACAGTGGGGAATGCTAAAGCACCAGGAATTGGGGTGAGTCTGTGGTCATAGGTAAAGAGGTATTAACATTTTGTAATGGGATAATTTAAAGGAAAAGGCTCAAACTAGGTTTGTTATATTTCTTTAGATACATCAGGAACTTCTCTATTAAGGAAACACAGATTTGCATTGGTGAGAGATTGTTTAGAGTTATATATACCAATTATAACAGAATTAATGAAAAATGAATACTGATTAAATATTTGTATATTCTTTAGATACAGTGTACATCACTGATGAAGGATATCTGTCTGAAATGTATGAATTTGTGACACTATACATAATTGTTTTAAACAGAGAAGAATTATTCAGAAAATAAAAACGTATTAAAAGTTTTAAGAATCATTGGGTGAGTGGTCAATAATTACCAATTTGTCTGTGATGATTGTTGCCCTAATTGGTAAAGAGCTACTCCCTGAATTTATTTGTTTTCTACCAAGGTTGGCTGAACTGGCACTTCTCTCTTCAGTAAACAAATTGGTCTGTAATTTTCCGGTAAATTGGGATTTCCTTTTTTAAATATAGGAATAATTGTTTTCTTTCCAGGATTGAGGTATGTTATTTTCCTCCTCTATTCTATTAAAAAACATAGCCAACAATTGACTCCACCAGTCTATTTTATATAGAAAAGGGACACGATCCGGTCCAGGCACTTTGTTAGGCTTGGTTAAGGAAATGGCTTCTGAGATCTCTAATGGAGTAATGTTTTGGGAAGTATGAGCTTCCGTAAGTTTTGAGTAAATTTCTCACTGAATGTCCTGATCTATACTCTGGTGAAAAAGTTTTTCATAATATATTACCCAATGTAATGGAGATATATGGGCAGATATGTTATTTGCAAAGTTTTCAGTACCCTTCACTACTTTTAACCAGAATTCTTTGATGTTTCCATTTTCAATTGTGTCCAGCATAGATTTTCCATTGTAATTGCTGATGTGTCATGTTTTTTAGTTAAATAAGTTTTCTATTATTTCCTGAGTTTGTTTGGATGTTTAATATTTTCTTTATTATGGCTTTTTTTAACTTTATTTATTTATTTATTTATTTATTTAGACAGCAGTTTGGAAAACCTTTGAGCCATAGGCTCATTTACGAAGGTACCTTGTCACAGTAAGACAAACGAAAATACACAGTATAACACAGTATAACAGTAACTTAAGACATGGATACAAACAAGCTGGTACAGGTAGGATTGATGCAAACAATACCAGAGTTATGTTGTCCTTATGTTATGTTATTAAGTTATTAGTTTATATATTTTATTTTTGAAATTCTGACAGTCCTTATTGAATCATGTTTCATGTATTACTGTTCTATTGTTTTTATATAATATGGGTAGAATTTTGTTAGTAATATCTTCAAGACTGTTATTGATTTCTGCTATAGAGTTTTCTTTCTTGATGTTATTACTTATACTTTGAATATCAGGACTTTTTATTATACTGGCCATGTTATATTCTATTGCTGCAAAGAAATAAACTATTTTTTGATTTCTTATTTGTATATGTGGTGTCAAATTATTTTGAACTGTATACTTTTCAATAGGAGATTCCAACTTGGCTATTAAGGGGTAATGATCACGTTCTGGATGGAGTATAATGTTGAAATTCAGAATCTTGTGAACCTGCCATGAGAATAGGCAGATATAATCAATAGTGCTTGCACCCTTGTCATTCAGAAATGTGTAATAGGCAGAATTGTCACCCATAATAAAGCCATTTAAGACAATTAAACCTATATTACTTAATATTTGATAAAATGTTTCCCAATTTTTGTTAACCCTCTTAACTAGAAGGTTAAGAAATGGGAAAGAAGTTCCTTTCAGAAGATAAGTGGAGAGATGACCCATTCTTGAGTTAAAATCCCCCACCAAAATAAAATCAGCTAAGGGGTATTTCTCAGTAGCTGCCCTTAAATATTTTTCTTATTTTTCCACAGATGGTTATTATATTGTTTGGAATTTAATGGGGGGATATAAACATTAATGACTATCAAAGGCTCCTTGTTTAATTCCAATAATATTATTTATGTTTTGAGATACTAAGATGGGGGTCTTCACTTCAGTGTTTTATTTTACTGTAATGAAAGTTGCTAAACTGCCTGAGGGGCAGCCTGAAGTTGCTATTTTATGTACTTCTGCAAAGAAAGATGTATAACCTTCAATATTCAAATTTTCCATTGCCCAAGTTTCTTGTAGACAAATACTGTAATTATATTTTCTGAAAGGAACTTTATAAAATTTGAATCTGCCATTTTTTTTTTTGTTGAAAAACCAGAGATGTTCCAGGTCACAATTTGTTCTCCAGACAGTTTAGGAATATCAGCAGTAACAGAATCCGTTGTGTCTACTGTACTTCCCAGTCAATTTTGACCCTTTGTTTCCAGCAACTAGAAAGGATTTTGCACACCAATATTAAACTCATATTCTGGTATTTGTGTTCGACTGTCCCCCTTATTATCTACATTTTTTTCCACTGTTGTTTATCCCATTTGCCTTGTGATTAGTCACTACATCTTCCCACTTGCAAAGAAGTAGACTTATAGAGATTTTGTAAGCTTCACAAATGCCTTTTTCACATAGTATGCCATTGCCGCCCATGCTTCAGATGTTGAAGCTGCAATCTGTTTTGTAAAAAAATCTGTCAGTCATTTTTATTTATGTTTTATCAGCACTGTGTCCTCCAGTTTTCTGTGTGGCCACATCCCCAGAATACTGTCATACAACGGAACTGTCAATGTTTTACATACAGCACCAAGGAATTCTGGGTAAATTATAATGTTGATGTAAATTAGTTACTCAGAGGAGCAGTCCCTTATATTGGTGGTGGTGACTGCACCTAATATGTAGATGTACATAGCACAGCATTGTGGGTACAATAAGAAGTTGTTCTCTAATTCCCTTTTTGTGAGGTGCAGTCTCATTTCTGTAGTGGCTTCAACAATAAAAGATGTTATGTTTATTTGCAAAACAAGGCATTGTGCATATAGTATCTAGCTGACAAGATTTCTTTACTCAGAGAGGTAGTCTCCTATGTCAGTAGTGTAGATGTCTGCAGTACCAAGACTGACCAACAGAGGCCTCTGTTTCAAAACAGTGCTTAAAAACTTTGTTTCCCTTGCATGATGTTATGCTTGGGGGTTACAGCACTGAGAAAAAAAGGGGCAGATTATGCAAATGAAGCACAGCACAGAAATAAAAGCATTTATTTCATGGAAAATTGCATTTTTTGGCAGCTTGAATGGTAGGAGATTGAATCACAACTCCTACATGTTACTACAGGTTATTAATCCCATTTCCTATGGCAAAGCTCACAAAATCACTTGAAGTTGTCAGGTTTTTGGGCTGAGTAGATCAAATAATATAAGATTTTATCTCTAACTACACATGTAATTTGCCCTTGATTTGTACACCCTTCCTCCCTTGTAACCCAGAGAACACATTTTTTACCCAGTCTTATTCCCATTATTTCTCTAAGCAAATAGCAAAGTTTTCATTAATGTTTTTTCAGTTTCTTTCAATTGTTTTTCCAGACTATGCAAGATAAGGATATGTTGTTTATCTTCCCTTCTGATCTGTAATTTTGTAAGAAGTTCTGTAAAACAGATTGTTACACACTTTCCCTGTGCAAAATTATTTATATCAAGACCCATTACTGTTTCTATCCTAACTGGTGAGTCAGATTTTATACCTTTGGCTTTTAGTGTCTTGCTTTGTTTCCAGGTCCATTCTGCAATTTGACTATCTGAAAATATGATGTGGACAGGATTACCCTGACCCTGAAAGCTTCTGTCTATAAAGACTAGATTATTTGTGCCATTTGGTATCATAGTAAATACAAAGCATCATCTGGACTTTCACCCATTTGCTTGCTATATACCCATTTTAAATAGAACTTCTGTAATTAGTACTCATAGATGTTATTCTGACTGTAGGTGTCCAATCTTCCTTTGAAAGTTTCTAATGAAGAACTGTCTACTACTACTACTTTTGGAAGTGCATTCCAGTGGAATGCTACCCTCTGACTAAACCAGTATTTCCATTTTAGTAGTCTCCACCTTTGTATATCTATCTGTAAATTATGAGTTCTAGTACTATACTTCTTTTGCTTTATTTTTAGCCCTAGGTCTACTCTAAGCTTATGATTCTGGAATGCTTTATATACTAATATCATATCACCTCTCCAACATCTATATGCTAGTGAGTAAAGATTTAATTTCCTCATCCTCTCCTCATATGTTGTATATTCCAAACCTTTTATTGCTCTAGTAGCTCTTCTCTGCACTTTCTCCACTCTGTCAATCTCCCCTCTCTTATACGGTGCCCAAACTTGAGAGCAGTACTCAAGTTGTGTTCTCACCAAAGACCCATACAGCGGCATCAAGACCTCTCTGCCTTTACTCTCAATATGTCTTAGAATACAATTTAATATCCTATTTGATCTAGTTATCATCTGACCACAATGAGCTCCAAAGGTGAGGTCATTTTTTATAATTACACCCAGATCTCTCACTGCCATGGATGCTTTGAGTATGTCTTTTCCTATCCTATACTTGTACTCTGGATTTCCCTTACCCATATGAAGGACTATACACTTGTCCCCATTCAGTTTAAGCTTATACTTTTCTGTCCATTGCTCGATGTAGTTAAGAAAATTTTGCAGCTTATTTTGATTTTGTAGTGATTTTATAACATTTCCCACTCTGCAATCATCAGCAAATTTTGTGACCCAGATATTGCCTGTTTTACATTGTAAGGTGGATATATACAAGTTGAACAGACAGGGCCCCAACACCGATCCCTGTGGCACCCCACTTGATACTGAAATCCACTCTAATAATACACCATTCACTGTGACCCGCTGCCTTCTGTTCTCCAACCATGATCTTATCCAGTTAATAATATTAGTCTGGATATTTTGTTCATAGAGTGTTTCAATTAAATCGGGATGTGGAAGCTTTTGAGAAGTCCAATTGTACCACATCCACTGAGTTCCCCTCATCTAAAGTCTTACTTACTTTTTCATAAAATTGAAGAAGATTAGTTTGGCAAGATCTTGGTATTTCTAGTTCTATTACTAAAACCTGTGTCACTAGATCGTACAACTTTGTTTTGGTTTCTTTTGCACTGTAGTGGATGCCATACATGTTTATCGGAGCTTTGTTCCCTGACAACCATATTTCTTTATTTTTTATGGCTTTGTAGTGCTCTAATAAGTCTGGGTGTAGAAGGTGCAGGATAATTTGCCACTAGTTCAGAAATGGTGTCACCTTGTTTTGGAATCTATCCTTGCTCTACTTGTGGGGTGTTACAATTTGACTTCTGGACCATTGAAGATCTTTCCAATGAGGAAATGGAATAATCCAACTTTGTTACAGATTTAAGGAAAGGTTCCCATTCAAATTTAATTGAATTGTGCAAGCAGATGCTACTGTCATGATTTAGGGGTATAGCATCTTTAATTGCAGTATCTGAGTTTTCAGACTCTAAGGATGCCTCTGCTTCAACCAGAAAAATTGAGAGGGGCTCTTTGATAGATTCATTAACATCCCTCGGCCTCAGTTTCCATTTCCCCTTTACTGTTTTGCTCCAGGCAGATACTCAGGCTTTTAGATAGATTTTGTTTTTCCACTTCTTTGTTTTACCTTTCTTCTCTCTGTTATTTAATTTTCTATCCATTAACATTTGGTTACCTTTGCTCGCTTGCCCCTTTATAGTCACACCCATTTGATTAAGGCTTTTGTCTGTATAGAATCAGACTAGAAAACAATGAAACACAAATGAAATAGAAACAACAATCAAACCTTGAACAATATTGCAACTAGATACTATGTATGTGCCCACAAGACACCAAATGCATCGATGTCCTGTAGGTTTAGTTTGGCAAGTTTGCCTACATTGTTATCAGAGTCCATTTCAGAGAACAGTTCAAAGAGACTCAATAGATTTAGCTTGCTCAATGTTCTTTTCCAGCCATAAGTCAGTAGAAGCTAAGACTGAATTCAGAATTGTACTCCAAAAGTCCCAGTCCCGGGAAACAATCCCAGGTCAGTGATGTTAGCGCCTCCAGATGAAGGTGATGGGTGAGAATGGCTAGATCTGCCGGGTCCCAAAGAGGTCTAAAATTTTTATAAAAAATGTTTCTCTCCTCTGAATTACCAGCTGGCTTGGGGCAAAAATGCACTAAGCAAAAATAGAAAGACCAAATAATACCCTTATAGCAAGTTTAAGACTGCAATAATACCAAAGTAACACCCAACAGCCTCAAATATTGTTAAATAAAAAAAAAATGTAAAATAAGGAGCAAGGAGAGTGGGCTTAAAATAGCTTTGCTTTACTCCTCATGGCTCTGAGACAAGGGGAAAAATAATTAAACTATAAAAATTAAAAACTCGGTACAGGACTAGAATCTAGGTCCTTCTAAAATCCGTTACATGGCACTGTATCGGCTTTATCTGCTATATGCACTATATTCTATATCTACTACTGTATATTTTCTTGGTTCCTTGATTAAATATATTAAAAAAGTGCTCAACAAGTATGTGTATATCCAATCGAGTATGCAGAAAAAGTGCTTACTCCTTCTCTTAATATTTAAAACTCTCAGACAGGTAGAGCTGTGTTTGGATTTAAACCAGGAAAAAAATAACCAGGACAATGCTCTGCGAAGTCGTCCTTCTTTACTCCTTCTTTATTTCTGCTAGTTACTACTCGCTGGCTTTTTCTGCAACAAGAGCCACAGGGAGATATCTGTATTAGTCTCTGAATTAAATTACCCCCTGCTGATTTATTACAAGTTTTAGAAAAATAAACTGGTTCAAAAGATTAGTGATTTAAATACTCATACCTGTCTGGAAGGAGAAGCTGGAGTTAAGAAGCTTGCTGCAAGTTTTAGCTAACTGCAAGCTACAGACTATGCGCTTCCAACTGTGAGTCTCTGCCCGAAGAAATGGTAAAGGCTTTGAGTTACACACCACACATGCACAGTAATGTTGTACCTGGTCATGTGATCTGAGCATGCAAAAATTCAGAGAAAATTTAAAACTATCACTGAGGGATTTTTGTGCCATAAAAAGTAATTTGGATAATTAAGATTAATAAAAATATGTAGGGAAATGTTATGCAGAATATCAAAGGGAAAGTTTGGACAAAAGACCCAAGTTTAAAAAGCAAAATGCATCGGTATTCCCACCTTTCTTCTCTAGGAAGAAAGAGCTCAACAATATTCACAGTTATGTTCACAGAGGTCACAAAAGTCTATAGACTCTCTATTTGGTCTTGGGAGGTTTTGCAAATTTTACAGTTGATTCCCTCTATTTTACTTTTTTGCCAAACCGTTGAACATTCTCAGACTTATTCTGGGTGGCCAAACTATACTTGGTCCCTCACGAATGTAAAGTGCAGGAGAGACAAGCTTGTGCACAGGGCTTCAGATAAATTTTTGGGTGGAAATCAAATACGTCCATGGGTTGAAATTTGAGAAGTCATTTCAGTTTTATTGGAGTCAGTTTTTGGAAGTCAAAATAATTCCAGTTCACAAATTTTGGAAGTTGAAATACTCCAAGTCCTATAGTTTTTGAAGTCATAGGTAGGTTACTTTGTCACTAGAGATGAAGGGGTTAGGGTGGAAATAATAGCCCCAATCTGCTGTGCTGAAGTGAAGGTATTGTGCAGGAAGTGCGAAGAAGCAGAGAGGCACATAGACAGTCAGTCTGAAAGAGACTGCGAGACAGACTGGTGTGATGCGATTGATGACAGACACAGACACATCAGCCAAGAGGAGAGAAAGGTGGGTCACCTGGGGTAAGCTGTCAACCTGGTCTGCACATCAGGGGCAAGTTGGGCAAGGGCAACAAAACTCCAAGTCCAACATCAGGGTGGCAGCCTGGGAGCATAAGGCTTAATTGCTCTCAGTAGAGAAATGGCATTCTGTCTTACCCATACCATTCCAATCAGAATTTACCAGAAGGAAAACGGCTGAATGACCAGATTCACATTGTAAGCTATGCCTGGGACTTTGAAACATAAAAACATAATGAAATGGGGTATGGGAACATTACAGAAAAAGCAGTCACACACATCATTTCATCACACATGCAGTATTTGGCTCTAATGGGATTTGAATCTTAGAACCCAGATTCCCAATCCGTGCCTTAACCATTAGACTACGGTGTATTTGTACTGGTCAGGCTACACAAACTGGGGACTAATCATACTAGCCCATGGCAATATATTCTTATTAAAGTTACTTACTGTATGTACGCATGGCCACAGGATCATGTCACAATAATGGGATTGTTTTATTCACTATAGCAGCCTTGTTGCTGTGTCTGTGGAGAGGCATCAGACAGCCCACCTAATCTAGCTACACAACAACACATTTACATTGCACCATAAGATAATCCAGTGTATGTAAACTGCCATTTTAGGAGTCGAAGAAACCGATGAAGCACTCGCTTCAATCCTAAGATAAACCAAAGAGGAGTGTGTCCGATGTCCAAATTCAAGATGCATTCCGTTTGTATGTATCATAGCAGAGCATTTAAAAGGTGTTTTAAATCCAGCACATTTTTTATTTTATTGATTTAATTCTTTGGTTACCAGGTAAGGCCTACTAGGCACAAATGCCTCTTTTCAGGGATGACCTGGGAGCACTGAGGAGGTTGTGATTTGCTCAGAATCACACAGTATGCAAGTAGTGGTTGTGGGAATTGAACCCAGATCTGTCTGCTGGATATACCAAACTCTTTCACAGCTCATTACTCTAACCTCTAGGCTGTACTGCCAGGACTAATAATAATAATACTAGTAGCACAGCATTAAAAAAAAATGGTAGTCCTTATGAACATGAAAGTTCAGAACTTAATGTCCATTCTGCAGCATGAACACAAAACAGTCATATCATAAGTAGCAATAGATGAACTGGCAATGCTGCCGGGGGAAGGGGCAAACAGTGAGTGTTGCCCTGTGGGAAGTGCTGTACTGAAGACTGGATATGCCCATCTCCCTGCAGCCAAACTTATAAAGTGTCAGTATCAGTGGCTCAGCATGTAGCACACTCTCCTCTGAGGCCGGGAGATCAGAAGGCTGTGGGTTCTATTCCCACACCAGGCACTTGGGTTAAATCTCAATACTGACACTGTAGTGCAGCATGAAGGGGGGTACTGCACTCCTGAGGTGCTGTCTTTCAGGTGAGACATTAAACCGAGGTCCCATCTGCCTGTTCTGGTGGTAGTTCAGGTGGATGCTAAAGATCCCATGGTACTTCTTGAAAAGAGTAGGGGAATTATTATTCAGAAAACTAAAGTAAACCATAACAAAACAATTTGTACAGTACAGCAAAATTTACAGAAAAGGAATACAAAAAAAAATCATACAAACTTCGCATTTGAGTCTAAAAGGAGACTGGAAAGAAAAAAAACAAGATTAGAAAGTATTAACATCATACCTTAATCAAACAAAAACCCCTGGTGAAAATAAACAGAAATACTACAGTATATAACTCCTTGAAAAGGAGAAAAAAAAAAAAGAAATTTGACACATGAGAATCAGAAAAGAGAAACCTAACAACAAAAAATAAACAAAGTAATACTCACTAGAAAAAACCACCTCCTCTCAAGAGTTCCCATGTCAGAATGTCTCTGACCCCTTCCTCAGCTCATGAAACAGAATGAAACTAAAACAATACCAGAAGATATACTAGAGATACAAGCAAAGACTCACAGGATCCCTTCTACGGCAGCCACATTAGTTGCCCTAAAAACTGCAGGCCAGAACTGCCACCAGTCATCATGTAATTGCTGAGGGAATGTCAGGTGCTTCTTTTACAAATACCTTGCACTTCTGTATTAATTCTCCCAATCAACCCTGCTACATCCACATTTTTTGTTGCAGCATATTGGCATCAAATCTGCCTGTGCAGTTTCATGCCTCCACCTGGGGTAGCAGTGCAATAGGGTACGAGCTTTAACCCACCCCACCCCCAACAAATTGGTTTATTTATTTATTTTAAGCCTTTGATAACTGGGTAAGTGCACTGATCCGAGGGACCGTTTTCAGGCACGACCTGGGCCAACAAAGTGGCACAATGAAATTTACATACAAGTGCAATCAATGTACAGGCAGAGAGAATTGAATACAGCATAGTTTAGAAATGTGTTATGGGAAAATCATCTGATACATTTCAAATGCAACAGTGTTACGAGAACAAGGAATACATTACAAATTTACAAAGGGTAATGAGGGTAGGGAAAATGCGAGACAACCGGGAAGGGGGGTGGGGGATAAACAGTGCAAATACAAATGACCAGCTGATATTGGAGAGGGAAGATTCAGGATAGAAGTCAGGAGACATTATCTCACAGAGAGGGTGGTGGATAAGTGGAATACTCTGCCTGAGGAGGTAGTAGCCTGTAGCACGGTAGACAGTTTTAAGAGGGGATGGGACAGAGGGGGGTGGGGCAGCTGCAAACTGAGGGGCTAGCTGCACAATCGAGCAGACTCAATAGACCATGAGGCCTGTTTCTACTGGCGTGTTCGTATGTGTTATAAAAGCAAAAGCATCCGTTCTCTCTCTCTCTATCCATTTGAAACTGCATTGATTCCTCAATATCGTGACTATGAAAAAAGACATGTCTTTCTTGAAAGAAAGCTACAGACTTCATTATTGCTATTGTATGTGTGCAGTATAATACTATGCAGTTTCAATTAAGCATAAATCCAGGCAACAGAAAGCTAAACCTTCCTATCTATGCTCTTTTGCATTTAAATCGGTGAAACATGCAAAAACCTGCAGATGGGGAAAGGTAAAAATTAATATTTTAACATGTTACTTTTAGAAATACATACATACTTTTCTGAAGGTGCTTTTTCCTTTGTGTTATTGTTTTAACAAAGTATATGTGGGAGACAATAAAATGTTAATCTCGATTACTAGCGTTCAGCTCTGTTGCCGTAACATTTCTGCTGCCTTACTTCTGTTAAAGATACAACAACCACTTAACATAGAAACATAGACTTTGATGGCAGATAAGGACCACTTGGCCCACCCAGTCTGCCCATTTCCTACCTACTGGATAAGCTGCAGATTCTAGTTAACCAACAGCCTACTTCCTGCCACCCCCCACTACAATTGCCTTGTGTCTGTCCCATGCATGTTTGAATTCCCCCACTGTTTTAGCCCCAACAACCTCCCCAGGAAGGCAGTTCCATGTATCCACCACTTTCTCTGTGGAAAAAAAATGTCCTCACATTACCCCTGAGCCGTCCCCCCTCTATCTTTAAATTGTGTCCCCTTGTTCTTACACATCTCTTTTTCTGAAAGATGCTACCCTCCTGGACTTTGTTGATTCCCTTGAGGTACTTGAACGTTTCTATCCTGTCCCTCCTTTCATCAAGGGTATACATATTACGCGCTCTCAGTCTCTCTTCATATGGTTTCTGATGAAGGCCTTGCACCATTTTAGTTGCCCTCCTCTGGACTGCTTCCATCCTGTCTGTCCTTGCGTAGATGAGGTCTCCAAAACTGCAGACAGTACTCCAGATGGGGTCTCACCAACTGTCTGTACAGAGGGATAACCACTTCCCTTTTTCTACTTGTGGTGCCCCTTCCTATGCATCCCAGTATCCCCCTGGCTCTCCTTACTGACTTCTCACATTGCTTATCAACCTTTAGATCATCTGATATGACTACCCCCAAGTCCCGCTCCATTTCTGTTGTTGTTAGTACCTCCCTTGCTATTGTGTACTCTTCTCCTGGGTTTTTGTTTCCCAGGTGCATTACTTTGCACTTCTTTGCATTGAATCTAAGTTGCCATATGTCTGACCATTCCTCCAACCTTGCCAAGTCCCTTCTCATCCTTTCTACCCCCCCTTGTGTATCAACTCTGTTACACTTTTACAATCATGTCAGATTGATGCATAGAATGATGGAAATGGATTTGATTTATAACATCACTTAATAAAGAAAATGACACTTATACAATCCCACTATGGCCCCCATCTCTCAAGTGTGATGGCAGTAGCACCACTATGGCCCCCATCCCTCAGGTGTGACAGAAGCAGCAGCACTACAGCCCCCATCCCACTGCAGGTGTGATGGCGGCAACAGCACTATGGACCCCATCTATCAGGTGTGATGGAAACAGCAACACCATGGCCCCCATCCTGCAGGTGTGATGGGGGCGGCAAAAGTACTATGGCCCCCATCTCTTAGGGGTGACGGGAGTAGCAGTACTACGGCCACTATCCCTCTGGAGTGATGGCAGCAGCATTACTACAGGCCTCATCTCTCAGGGTGATCACAGCAGTGTTTGCCATCCACCAGCTGTGACTGCATCACTTTAGTCCCCATCCCTTAGCACCAACTGCCCACATTAATTTGTCAGAGTTCAGTCATGAATTAAGCAGAATCACCAGACACCAAGGAGGATTCCTTGGTGCAGTGCTATCTAACATTTGACTGTATGACTTAAGTTCTTTGAGAGAAAAAAGGAACTCTTAGAAATCCACAAATAGTGGGAAGCCTGCTAATAGAGACACACATCACATAGAGTAAGCTGAAACCCATTGTCACTCATAAAATTCTGATTAGAGATGTGTGAAGTGCCCGAAATGCACTCTGAAAAAAATCTGCAGCTCTTCACATCACTAACCAGTCAGCTCTACCACCTCACCAACATGGCCAGCACCACACTAGTGTGGCCCCCGATAAACACAGTCTGCTCCCTCATTCCTCATAGCCAACTCACCTTAGCAGTGAGGTCCTGTGCAACACACACACACACACACACACACACACACACACACACACACAATATATATATGTATATGTAACCAGGGGTTGGGGTTGATGTTATTTTTTGTTTTATTAGCGCTGTGCGGTGCCTCCATTATGTAACCCACTACCTGGCTGCCTGGGTTCGGGGAGAAAACTGTTGCTCAGCATTTTGGCTAGGTTTGACTTCTAGTCAGGGACACCCAAGTAACTCCGGACACAGGAAGCAATAACTGTAATGTCCAGACCAGGAGTGGGATTCTAGAGTGTGGCTTTTATTCACAACAACAGCAGAATAATAAAGCATAGATGGACCCCCACGGGGCTACACTCCCTGGTAATGCAGACAAACAGAGACCAGAACACATCTTCTTACACACTGTAACCCTCAGGTTCTGAAACACACTGGCTCTCAGCCTGAACTTGTACTCTTCTCTGGATTTCCCTGGCGTGGCACATCTGGCCAGCACTTGGACAACTTCTCTGGATTCCCTGGCATGGCACATCTGGCCAGCACTTGGACTACTTTCCATAAGGCATGGACATTTATTGGTGGCTCCCTCTACCACCCGTGAGCACATACTGGCTCCATAAAGGGAAAAATCTTCATGACTAATCCCACGTCTGGGTACTTTCCACAAACACTGGGCAAGTGCCCGGAAGAAAGCTACAGGTGCCCAAAGTGAACCCGTAGAGGTAAATCTGGTTACTCCAGATGGGGGGTCTCCCACCTCTTGCTCCCAAATCTATACCCAGCCATCCATCTGGAATCAACACCTTTCTTGAAACACACTGTTGTAGAATGCTGTCTCGAAATGTATGTCACATTTAACACTTTACTCTTCAAAATCTGATATCCTGGCTTATAATGATCCCTGAGTGGCTATGTCCATCCCTGTAGACCCCCACTGTTTAGATACAATTTAAGTCACACACTACTGTAGTACTGTACTTGGCTGTCCTTCCTTGACCCCACAGTAACAGATACTATACACATACTGTCTGGTGAAAACATGGGCTCTGTTTCAGAGCTGACTCACCCACTGGTTTGCAGGTTCCCCAAGGTTTCTGGCAATGCAAACTACTTCTTGTGCCTCAGCACTTGAACAACCAAATGACAGGCAGCTTTCCTTCTTCAGCAGGGCCAGGGGATTGCCCCTGAAATTGCTGGCTCTTTCCCCCATCCCTCCTGGGATGGGGCACTGGAACAAACTGGGGAACGGTCTCTACCACTGGAGCAATTTCTTCTGTGTCTCTATCTAGGGCAAGAACACACTTCCTTTATCTCTGGGTAGCTCTATAGCAGAGCTTAGCCCTGAGGGGCTGCCAACTGCAGCACACCACCTGCTTCCACTGAGTCTCCCTGCAGACTTCTACTGACTCTCCTGAAGACTCATTCAAACCCCCCCAAAGTTCTAACTAACTCCCTGCTGCAACATTCCAAAGTGACTTATGCTGCTGCAAGAATTCTATATGATGTCATCCCTCAAGCTCAGCTGAGACTGAGGATAGAGTGAGGCAGTGTGAAATCCATTTAACTGGTATTTCACAAGCTGCCTTTCCCTGCCTGCCACTAGATCTAAGTGGGATTCTTTAACCGGTGACGAAGTATATATATACTGTGTGTGTGTGTGTGTGTGTGTGTGTGTGTGTGTGTGTGTGTGTGATGTGATGTGTATGTGTATGTGTATGTGTGTGTATGTATGTATATATATATATATATATATGTATATATATGTATGTATATATATATATATATATGTGTGTGTGTGTGTGTGTGTGTGTGTGTGTATATATATGTATATATATATATATGTATATATATATTTCACACATATATATACTCCCAAAGTGCAGGTTCCCATGTCTGGCACCCAAACCCCAAAATGCTGTGGCCAGCTCCTGTGACATGACTGCCCCACCATCATGGCCAGCTCCACACGCATATGCCCAGTCCCTTCCACTGCCAAAATAGCCTGTTCTACACAAATACACCTGGCTTCTCTTACAGTAGCCACCATCCCCCACCAAGACACACATAGCCTGCTCCCCAAACCCACACACAGTCAGCTCCACCCTCATTCCTCATAGCCAACTCACCTAAACAGTCAGGTCCTGTGCACCATATACACACGCATGCACACGTGCACACACACACGTCCCCTTATACCCTGTGCAATACAACACAATATGTGGAGTCACCTAAGATCACAAGGGCCCTCTGGACACACCAGCCATCTTGCAGCCTTTCAACCTGTTGCTTGCGTGCGCTGTGCACACACACACACACACACACACACACACACACACACAAAATATAAATATACTTTCCAAAATGCAGACATGTACGGCATGCTTTGGTAACATTTTGTAAGCCAAAAATAACATTTCATCACCAGTTTAAGGCACCAACATGGTCAGGTTCCCATGTCTGGCACCTTCACCCCTCAATGCCATGGCCAGCTCCTGCGACATGCCTGCCCCCACCAACATGGTCAGATCCCCACACATATGCCGGTCCCTTCCACTGTCAACATGGCCAGTTCACCACACACACACCTGACTTCTCCTACAGTAGCCACCATCCCCCACCAGGACACACACAGCCTGCTCCCCAAACTCACACATGGACGGCTCCACCCTCCCCACATAAATATACACACACTCGCTCTTTCTCTGAAAGAATATGGCTAATGAGTTCCTATTCTCCAGTGAGTCCCCCTCCGTCTAGGCATCCTGTTCCCCTGAAATGATCATAGCCAGCTCCCACAGCCACTGCAGCAACATAAATAGTCCCTGAACCACAACACGACCAGTCTCTCCCCCGCCACCCCACACCCAAGTGAACAAAGCCCTGGCAACACTGCCAACCCCACCCCACACAAGTAAACACAGCCAACTCTGGAACCAACAGTATATGTATCCCACCTAATCCAAGTGAACACACTGATGGAGCCAGCACCTACATGGCCAATCAACCCCCCACCCAAGCAAATAGCCCACCTGCACTCAGCACTGCAGGCCCCTTGCACTACCCAAGTGAGCGCTGATGCCATTGGTACCAGCACAGCCAGTCCCTCCTCAAGCGAACACAGCCAGCCTTGGCACCAACACTGTGAGCCCCACCCAAGCAAACCCGGCCAGCTCCCCTACCCACAGCCCCAACACAGATTGCCCCTGAACTGGAAGTAATTATTTTTTTATTCTTTGGTAACCAGGTAAGGCCTGCTGACACAAGTGCCTGTTTTCTGGAGTGAGCTGGGAGCACTGGGAGACTAGGTGACTTGCTCAGAGTGACACAGTATGCAAATGGAGGTTGTGGGAATCAAACCCAGGTCTGCTGGATGCACCAAGTTCATTTACAGCTTGTTACTCTAACCTCCGGCTATACAGTGCCAGCCCACTATACATCTTCTCCTCCCTGTCTTATCCATACCACATATAGGCAGCTTTTATCTTTCCTGGCCTCTAATAATTAAAAAAAAAAAAAAAATACAACTTGCGTTTGTCCCTCCAGATAGTGATGAGTTTAAGTCTAGTAATGGAGACCAGCCAGGTAAATGCAGCCTTAGTAGTAGTATGGAAACTTGACGGTTTTGAACTTGTCAGCAGTCAAACAGACACACTCATGCAACAGGCTTCTGTATCTCTTCTTTTAGAAATAAACTGACATAGACACTGATCAGCACAAGAGCCATTTCAAGGTTGACTATAAATCTTTCAGCTATTTGAATCAAGAGACCGTGGCAGAACATAGATAAAACATAATTCTCTTTGCTGAAACTAATTAGCAGGGTTGCAAATAATGTTAGTTGTTTAACCCCTTCACATCACACCTGAATTTATATATGTCAATTCAAATTAAATTCAAAAGTGTCTCTTTGTTAGGTGTGCAGGGTTAAATAAAAAAAAACAAAAACGTGCACAACAGAAAAAACAGACATCAGCCCTTAACAGGGTTCTTAAATGTGAATGTAAATTACTCCAGATAGTCTATTTTTGGACGTTTTACACACTTTTCTGGACATCAGATACATTCAAAATAGACTTATCTGAAGCTGCACTGTTTCTCCACCATCTGGTCCCCATGGAACTCGCTGCTTTCCCTCTTCCTTGGAGGAGAGGGCTCCCACCGCTGGGACTCCCTTAACCCTAGAGAGGGAAAAACAGGGTGAAAGAAATGGAACACCTCTTACTGGCAGCACAAGACGGTCTGGAAAGTGACAGAGAAATAAAAAGATATAGTGTGGCAACTGTGGTATACCCGTAATTAAAAAAAAGAATGAACTTTTCTCGGTCTCCTGCCCTTTACTGTACTCCCCAGAGTGATGGCGTGCAGATGCCTTGGCTCCAATACCTACAATCCACTTCTCCTTCCATCTGAATTTATCTTAAATCAAACCATCCACCTGCCTCTTTACTATGTGGAGCATGCCACTCTGGGGAATCATTGCTCCATATTTTAGTTGTCCATAAAATTCTACGTTACTGTGTACTATACGAGAAGGACTGCAGGAAGTCTCGCAGCTGTTTGTTCTTTCACCCCAGGGAAACGGGCGTACCAGTTTCGAAACAGTGTTTTTCCAGCTGTATCACATTTTGTTATAGGAAGTATGGTAAGGAACTTCCTGGTGCGGTTCATGGTCATCACCAGTCAGAGGCATGGCCACTTCAGATTCTTGTTACAGCTGCAGAGATCTGTGCTGCTGCAACTTGAAGTACTGTCCACACTTTCACTAAAAACTACAGTCTGGACATTGCTTCCAGGAGAAGGGCAGACTTTGGCCTGGCTGTGCTTCAGGGCTTCCTGTCTTAGGCCTATAGCCTCCAGCCACCAAGACTGTGTCTCTGTAACTGCTTGGGACTCATTCCGTAGGTGTGACCTGCTGCAAGAGATATCCTCAAAGAAGATAGAACAGTTACATAAGAACTTATAGTGTAACAGTAGATCTGGAGAGAATCTCTTGCAGCAGGTCATGCCATCCCACCCCCATCCCCTACTCTGTCAGCTATGACCCTGAGCAAGTCACTTAACTTCCTTGTACTCCCAGGTCACACCTGGAAACAAGCTATGGTTTAGTGTGCCTTTCCTTGTTAAACAGTTTCCCCTGCCTCCTTCCGTTCCTGTCAGCTTTCTGTTCTCTTTCTCCTGGATGGTTACCACCTTCTTCTTCACCTTCTGCCTGGCGGGAACCTCTGGCTCCCCAGCCTTAGTTCCTCTGTTAAGGGTCTCCAGGAAAAGAACTGAGGGGACATGGGGTCACCCATGCTTACATAAGAGGAGTGATGTCACCTGACATCAGCGCTGGCTGCCCCTTGGGACTGCTAGAAACAGAAACAGAAAAAGAGATGGCAGAAGGAACCCAAGGGTCCATCTAGTCTGCCCATGTGTTCCTTGGACCTTCTCAGATCCCAGGACCTGACCCCTCCCTCTTCTGCCTAATGCCTCCTGTTGCTTTTGATTGCACTTTAGCTTTGTTCCACCCCAGTTTGAATGCTTCCACTACCTCAGCTGGCAGTTTATTCCATGGCTCCACGACTCTTTCTGTAAAATAATGTTTCCTAAGCTCCCCCCCACTTCCACTCTTGCCCTCTAGTGTTAGAGTCGGAGACTCTGTTGAACAGGTCCGAGGATGGCACCTTATTTATTCCTCTCAAGAACTTATGTGTTTCAGTCATATTTCCCCCCTCTCCCTCCTTGTCTCCAGTGAGAACATATTCAATAATTCCAGACGCTTCTTGTACAAGTGTCCTTGAAGGCACTGGATCATTCTGATCGCTCTTCTCTGAACAGCCTCCAATCTGTTTATATCCTTTTTCAGATGTGTACTCCAAAACTGGACACATTACTTCAGATGGAGCCTTACCAGGGACCTGTACAGTGGCAGTATTATCTCATTCTTTACTGCTGTTAAATCCCCTCCCCATGCACCTCGGCATTTTGTTGGCCTTACTATAAGCTTTGTTGCATTGGTAGGTCTGTTTAAAGGTGCTGCTTATGATGACACCTAGATCCTGTTCGGAAGTAGTACTGAGCTGGACTCCATAGAGGTGGTACTCTGTCTTTGGGTTCCCTTTACCCAAATGCATCACCTTATATTTTTTCCATTGAACTTCAGCTGCCAAATGTTGGACCATCTTTCCAGCCCTGTAGGTCTTTTGTTGGTCCTTAATCACCTCCTTGCTGTCAACTCTTTCTCCTAGCTTGGTGTTGTCCATGAACAGGGCAATTTTGCTCTGAATACCTATGCCGATTTCACTGATAAAGGCATTTAACAGGACTGGCCCCAACACAGTGCCTTGGAGCACACTACTAGTTGACTGCACCTTCACCAGACCTCACTCCATTGACCACTACTCTCTGTTTTCTGTCCCTAAGCCAATTACCTACCCAACTGACTGTGCACTTGGCTGCACCCAGGTCCTCCAACATTTTCAGCAGGCAGTTGTGTGGCATTGAATCAAAGGCCTTACTGAAATTGAAGTAGAGGAGGTCCACTGGGTGTGTCCTGTCTAGTTCCCTAGTGACCCAGTCAAAAAATGTGATTAGGTTAATTTAGCATGACCTTCCCACCATGAACCCATGATCATCTTCTGGGGTATCTCAGTCATCAGGTAACACTGTAGGAACCTTTGCCGTCAGTGAAGGAGAACTCACACGGAAGATTTTCAGCAGTACAACTGGGACCGCCCACGCTGTCGACATCACCAACTGTATATAGGCGTGAGCGGCCCTGCTCCCTCCTCAGTTCTTTCCCACCATAGACTCCCTCACATAGGTCTCTGTGGTCACAGTATTCGCTCCTTTTTTTTAGCCTACAGCTTTTGTTTACTTACCTGTAAAAATCTATTTTTCAAAATGATTACTTTTTTGTTTGTCAAGAGTTAATCTCTACTTCTCTCTTCTGTAGCTGCGCTGCAGACAGAAGATTTCATCTACATGAACATTCCATCTGTGTCTGCTGCCTTGGACCTGACCACAAGGTTTCTGATTGTGAGCTCTGCCAGAAGTTTAACCAAACAATTCTTCGGTGATGCAAAAAGGGTCTTAAAAAAATTCCTGATGGATCAATAGATGGTCAGCTCCGGTTGGGGGTCCTCCAGGGCCTGGCCTCCCAGTCGCCAGATGGATCTTGAGCTCCAAGGCTCGAGACAAGTCCTCGGGAAAAGTCATAAAAAAGACAGATCACGACTGCTCACCCCGGTGTTGATCTCGTTCCCCATCGGCTTCTCCTTCTTCTGGGGGATCTTCATCATCTGTGGCCGCTCTGATGAAGAGAGCTGCTGTCCAGGTCTCTGCACCCACCAGACCCATACCAACAGCACCGCCGCCTGATTCTCAGGGTGCACGACCGTCGACCTCCGGGTCGTCGGCCCCTCCGTCGATGACAGGTTCATCATTGACAGCTCCCATGTTGAGACATGCCCATTCTCTGACTAGGGCTATAGGCTCATCGGGTCCTCAAGACACAGCAGGCAAGTCATCGACACCTATATTATCAAACCCCCCTCCATCGGCGACCACTGTCGACCTGAATGAGGTCCTGATGAAGTTCACTAATGTACTTGTTCAGCAGCTGGGTGCCTTAGATTGGCCCGTTCGTTGATGCCATCAACAGCAGCTCGTTGATGCCTGTTCATCGGCCCTGGGAAACTCCCCGTGGGCTGCTGGTGAACCCGTCACCAGTCCCAGAGATTAAAGAGGTCGATGTCAAGGAGGAGTATCATCTTGACCTCATTCTTCCTGATGATGTGGAGGAGGAAGAAGAGGAGGAAATCCTACTTTCTGACAGATCTACAGCATCTTCTTTCGGTGAAGACTCTGTGAAGCATACTCCCAGGTCTCCTTCTGAAGATCCCACATTTTTTAATGTGATGAAGCAGCTGTCCTCAGCCATGGGCTTCCACACTGAGGAAGAGGATACGACCAGAAAAGATCTAGTGGATTTCCTGGAGATTCCAGAATCACCCCCAAAGATCATTCCTCCAGTGCTTCCAGCATTGAAGAATGCAGCCACAGCAGCCTGGCACAGACCAGACATGGTGCCAGCTATGCCATGCAGGGCGGAAAATCTTTATCATGCCCCCCAGGGTCTTCCCTGTTATGCAGCCCAGCCTGAAACTGATTCAGTGGTCATTAAGGCAACTCATGACAGATCTAAGGCGTCTAAGTATCTTAGTTCCCTTCCCCAGACAAAGAGTCTTGTAGGATCGACCTCTGGGGAAGAAGGGTTTATGCCTCCTCCATACTAGGTTTCAGGATTGCTAACTATCTGTCACACATGGTCAAGTACCAGAATGTCAGTTGGAAGAAGGGCAATGCTCCAGCCCAGGCTCTTCCAGAGGGTACCCAAAATAGGAGTTGCTTCAGTCCTCCAAGCAGCTGAGGATGTTGTAAACACCTCCTCAGAGCTTTGTATGACATGGCTGACACCGTTGCCTGGGCAGCTGCTATGACATATGCCTCTGCAGGCACTCCTGGCTCAGAGTATCAGAGTTTTCACCCGATGTGCATCAAAAGTGCTTAATGCCCCTTCAGTGTAATCAAGCTGTTTGGCCCTGATGTCCAGGACATCATGAATGACCTGCGGGCCTCAGGCAGGGCCCTCAAATTGGTTCACTCCATCTATGATATCCAACCAAAGGGTAGAGGACGGCCTCCTTTTCGTAAACAGAACAATAGACCTGGAACAGCTCCCTGCCCACAGTGAAAATACAGAGCCCAGGCTCCCTTGTCCTCCCTCTCCAGTGCTGGAGCAGCAGCCAGGCATCCCAGAAGTAAGGGACCAGCCTCTGTGGCAGGCTCCACCTCTGTCCTACAAGAGCTTGATAAGCTCAGGGTGGACAAGGCAATGGGACCTGATGGTATACATCCCAGGGTACTAAAGGAGCTAAAGGTGGAACTAGTAGAGCCATTATCAGAACTGTTTAATGAGTCTCTGAGCACAGGAGAGGTCCCAGAAGACTGGAGAAGTGCTCATGTGATCCCGCTCCACAAGAGTGGTAGCAGGGAGGAGGCAGGGAACTACCGACCAGTCAGTCTTACCTCAGTAGTGGGCAAGATTATGGAGGCACTCTTTAAGGAACGGATAGTGCAACACCTGGAATCCATAGGAGCACAGGATCCAAGACAGCACAGGTTTACAAAAGGAAGGTCCTGTCAAACTAATCTCATAGATTTCTTTGACTGGGTAACCAGAGTGGTGGACCAAGGTGGAGCAGTTGATGTTGCCTACCTTGACTTCAGCAAAGCTTTCGCTACTGTTCCACATAGAAGATTGATTAATAAGCTGGGTAGGCTCGGGGTGGGTCAGAAGTTGGTTAACTGAGTGGCAAACTGGTTGATGGGCAGAAAACAGAGTGTGGTGGTAAATGGTATACAGTCAGAAGAGATGCAAGTCACAAGCGGGGTACCTCAGGGATTAGTCCTGGGGCCAGTCCTCTTCAATATCTTCATCAGTGACATTGCAGATGGACTGGAGGGTAAGGTTTGTCTGTTTGCAGATGACACCAAGATCTGCAACAGAGTAGATTATCCAGATGGGGTGGGCAGAATGAGAAGAGATCTGGATAAACTAACAAAATGGTCGGAAGAGGGGCAACTGAGGTTTAATGCAAAGAAGTGCAAGATCATGTACATAGGGAAGAGAAACCCTGAAGCCACCTATAGGCTGGAGGGGAGTTGCTGGCAGTCACAAGGGAAGAAAGAGACTTGGGCATCATCGTCACCAATGACCTGAAATCATCCAAGCAGACCACTAAAGCAGTAGGTAAGGCTAGAGGGATGTTATGGTGTATTAGTAGTGGGATCACAAGTCGTGAGAGGGAGGTAATAATCCCTCTTCACAAGACACTGGTTAGGCCCCATCTGGAGTGCTATGTGCTGTACTGGAGGCCACACCTTCACAAGGATTTTAACCAAATTGAGGCAGTCCAGAGAAGTGCAACCAAAATGGTGCAGGGACTGCATCAGAAAACATATGAGGACAGATTAACAGAGCTCAATATGTATACCCTAGAGCAAAGGAGGGAGAGAGGTGATATAATTGAAACATTCAAACTCCTTAAGGGCATTAACAAGGTGAAAGAATCTAATGTGTTTCAATATAAGAAAAATAGCAGGACAAGAGGACACAGCACGAGATTAGAGGGAGGCCGATTAAGGGGTAATGTGAGGAAGTTCTTTTTCACAGAAAGGGTGGTGGATGCATGGAACAGCCTACCTCAGGAAGTGGTGGATATGAATATAGTGCAGGGCTTCAAACAGGCATGGGATAGGCATAAGGGAGCAATACAGATGAGTATGAATAGATAGGCCATTGACAGAGCAAAGGCTGATGGCATATTTATAAGGTAGAAAAAGAAATGGGCAGACTGGATGGGCCTTGCAGTCCTTATCTGCTGACAACTTCTATGTTTCCTTGCTGGACCACCTTCCTCAGGTCCAGGACCAGGAGGTGGTGGTGGGAGGTTGGTTCTCCCTCCATCTGAGTCAATAGAAAACCATAGCTTCGGATGCATGGCTCCTGCAGATCATAGAAAAGGGTAACACTATGGAGCTCATCGAGCAGCCTCCAGACACCCTGACTTCACCTTCCAGTTATCCCCCGGCTCACTTGTCTATTCTCTGGGAGGAGGAGCAGTTCTTCTGTGCAAACAGACCATCGAGCCAATGGCCAGGCACCAGAGAAACAAGGTCCCCAAAAAGACCGGAAATCTGAGGCCTGTTTTAGATCTAAAGAATCTCAGACTGTTTGTCCAGTACAAAAAGTTCTGGATGGTAACTTTTCCAGGCCTAATGCCCCTCCTCTAGACAGGGGACTGGCACTGTTCACTGGACAGTCAGGATGCATATCTGCACACCTTGGTCTTTCCTCCTGTTTTGCTTTTCAGGGTGAGCATTATCAGTTCAAAGTGCTGCCCTATGGCTTATTCTCTGCACGCAAGTCTTTACCAAGTGCTTGGCAGCAGTGGCAGCAGCTCTCAAAGAGAGGACTGTATGTCTTCCCATATGTGGATGATTGGCTCCTGATGGCCCTGTCCAGGGAACAGCTTTACTGACTCTGGAGCAAATTCTGCAGTTCTTCCACTCCCTGGGCATAACCATCAACCTGCCCAGGTCGGTTCTGGTACTGTACCAAAGGCTTCAGTATATAGGGGCTGTTCTGGACTCAGCACAGGGGAAGGCCTTCCTGCCCCAAAACAGGGCAGAGTGCCTCATAGCCCAAGCTCAGGAAGTTGCCCATAATCAGTACATTCCTGCCAGGGTATATCTCAGATTGTTGGGCCTGATGCCAGCTGCCATACCCACTGTTCCACTGGCCAGGCTCCGTATGCGTCCTTCCAGTGGACCCTCACGGGTGCAGTAGGACCAGTGCATAGATGAGTTAGACCAACCAGTCCTGGTCTCTTTCCCAGAACGCAAGGTACTGCAGTAGTGGATGGACCCTTGAATCTGCTTCATGGAGTTCCATTCCAGATTTCTTCTCGTATCAGATCCTAACCACATATGCCTCTGATCTGGGCTGGGGAGCACACCTTGGTTTCTGTCAAACTCAGGGCTCCTGGTCCCACTGGGAAACCTCCCTGCATATCGGTGTCCTGGAGATGAGTGGTGCCCTATGCCATGAAGGTCTTTCAGGAACACCTTGCTCCAAGTCAGCTGCTGATGACATCGGACAATCTAAGTGTGGTATACTACATCAACAAGTGGGGGGTAGGGGCTCATTCATACCCCTTTGCAGGGAGGCCATGAGAGTGTGGTACTGGGTGTTAGATTACAGTTTGACACTCAAGGCGGTCCATGTGCCAGATGTCCTAAACACCCTGGTGGACAATCTCAGCAGGACTTAGTCCTGCATGCGTCAATGGGAGCTTCTCTCATCCATCACAGAAGACTTGTTTGACCGATGGGGTCATCAGAAGTTGGATCTTTTTGCGTCCCCACTCAACTCAAAACTGCCCAGTTTCTGCTTGCTAGATCCAGGACCTAGAGTTTTCTGGCGAGACATATTGTCCCTGTCTTGGAGCGGAAGGTTTCTTTATGCATTCCCTCCATTTCCACCAATTCAGAGGGTGCTAATCAGTTGCAGATGGAGGGGGCCAGCATGATTCTGGTGGCTCCATTCTGGCCTCACCAGATATGGTTTCCTGTCCTTCAGTCCTCTTGTCCCTCTTCCTCTTTGCAGGAATCTGTTGACCCAGGATCAGGGATCCTGGTCCATCCCAACCTCCGGTCCCTCCATCTGCAAGCCTGGCTCCTGAGAACTTAGTCATCGCCAGGTTTGGGGTCTCTAACAGGGTGGCGGATGTCCTAGTGGCCACCCGGAAGCCTTCCACTCGAGCCACATATGCCATGAAGTGGAAGCGGTTTGTCATCTGGGCTGCCAAACGTAGCTTAGACCCTTTCACCTGTTTGGTGAATCATATCCTGGACTACATGATTTTGCTGTTAGACTCAACTCTCTAGTATTCTTCCCTCATGTTCCACCTTTTGGCTATTTCAGCATTCCATGAGCCCATGGGTGACCACACGATTGCTGAGCTGGATGTCTCCCATACCTTTCTTAGGGGCATCTGAAACCTCTAATCCATTCCCCTGTCCACTGAAAGTCCAATGGGACCAAAGAACAAATGATTTTGAGGCACAGATTCTACTCTCTTTCCTGGTACTCTACGAGTTAGAATGGTGGATGTCTCTGGACAACCTCTTATGTGGGGTTCCATTCCAGGTTCCCATTCCTTGACACACTCTGACCACCAATGCTTCCTCACAAGGCTGGGGTGCCCATCTGGCAGATCTGCTGACCCAAGGGAAGTGGAACTCAATGGAAGTAAGATTACACATCAACATCCTAGAGATGAGGGGTAGTCCTGTATGCCCTACAGATGTTCAGGTCCCTTCTTCCCCAGGGTTGTCTTCAGATTCAGTCTGACAACTCCACGGTTGTTCAATACCTAAACAGACAAGGAGAAACACATTCTTACCCCTTGTGCAGGGAATCAATGAGAGTGTGGTATTGAGCAATCCAAAGAGGGATACATCTAACAGCAGTACATGTCCCAGAAACAAAAAAAAAAAAAACACTCTAGTGGATGTACTGAACAGCTCCAAAGTGCAGAAACATGAATGGGAGATTCTACAGAAAGTTCTAGAAGAAATCTTCCTTCAATGGGGCCAACCAGATATAGAGATGTTACCTCTCGCACAACGCCAAACTGCCTCACTGTTGCTCACTAGAGCCAGGTCCTGGAACTTTATAGCTGGATGCATCATTCCTGGACAGATAAATTTCTTTATGCCTTTCCTCCCTTCCCTCTCAAACAGAGGGTTCTACTCAAACTACTCCGGGAAAAAGCCTCCATGATTCTCATTGTGCCTTTGTGGCTGAGACTGGTCTGGTTCCCATTGTTACAACAATTAACTGTCCAGGAACCTCTTCCACTACCCATTTGCCCCACCCTGCTGACTCAAGCTAAGGGAACACTTCTTCATCCCAACCTGCACTCCTTGCGTCTTCATGCCTGGCTCCTGAGGACATAGTACTATCCAGGTTTCAGGTCTCCTCGCATGTGGCGGAGGTTTTACAGGCAGCTCGTAAACCCTCGACCGGGTCCACCTATTCTATGAAGTGGAAAAGGTTTTTGTTCTGGGCAAAGGATCATGATCTAGATCCATATACTTGTCCACGTCTCTCGCTATCAGATAGTGACTTGAAGTACTCTTCAATAAAAGTATATCTCTCAGCTATTTCGGTTTTTCACATCCTAGTAGAGGAAAAACCTTTGACCCAACTGCAAGTGATGAAAACCTTTCGGAAAAGCATTCTTCATTTCAACCCCCTATAAGGGACCCCGTCCATCCTTGGGACTTAAATTTTGTTCTTGAGAAACTTGCATTGAACCCTTTTGAACCTGCAGCTTCATGTGAGCTACAATATCTCTCCTGGGAAAAACACTTTTTTTAGTTGCAATTACGTCAGGTAGACGTAAATCTGAATTGCAAGCACTTATGTGTAAAGAATCCTACCTGAATTTACACAAGGATAGGGTGTCATTACATATTGTTCCTAATTTTATCCCAAAAGTGGTATCAGAATTTACTTTAAATCAATCCATACAGTTACCTCTGTGTTATGCAGAGCCTACTAATCTAGGAGAATCCTTGCTCCATACATTAGATGTGCATAGAATTTTACGATCTTACTTCGAGTGGGAGCTCTTGCAGCAGGCTATTACAATTAGGACTATGCTGTAGGCACTAGGACCCATTGGAAGCTTTTAGTTGGCAGTCTCCAGTGAGGGTCTCCACCAACGTCGGCTTCTCCTCAGTCACCCGATCAGGGGGCGGTCCGCAGCCCCACATCAGTTCTTTTCCCACTGCAGACCCGCTTCCATTGGCTCTTCGGTTGCTTTTAGAATGAATTCTAGTAGTTTCTAGTGAATATTGTATAATTTTTCTTGTTTTCTTCTCGAAAAGCCCACTTTTTGTTTTCTCTGCGATCTACTACTGCATGTTGACCTCACTGTCATTGGTCTCCTCATCTGAGAAAAAGAGGACAAAGTGCGCCTGTGGCTGCTAGATCCTGGTGAAGAACACCCACGAGGCCTGCGTGTTTTACCTCGGGCTAGATCACGACACCAAGGCCTGCTCAATTTGCAGCAGGTTTACAGGCAGGACCAGAATTCACCGCCTTAAGGCTCACATGGCCCATCTTCTTGAACAACAGGTGGCCATGATGCAATGCTCGCCAGTGGAGAAGTCCTCTTCCCCTTTCCGGTCCACTAAGCAAAAAGAAAAGAAATGGGACTTGGACCAATGTAAGTCCTGTGAAAAGGACTGGGGGCCAGTCAAAGGGGCATTAACGCTCCCGGTCGCCCCTTAAGAAAAAGTTCTCCTCTGGGTCAGGTGGTTCGGACCATTCCCACCACTCCTAGCACTCACTTCATAGGGTGGCAAGACACTACCACTCCCGCCAAGCCACCGACGTCGGGCAGCAGTAGTCAGGGCCCTGTCTCCGTGCCGGCCTCTTCCACCCTGAAAGTGAAGGCAGCACCCTTGCAGCCACCCTCCACCTTGGGAGTCGGGACCTCTGGTTCTTCTTCCGGGGCTTCGGCTCCACCAAGGAAAATCCCACCTTTGGTCATCCCTGGGGCTCCGGGCAAGGCCTCCGAACACAGAGAGTGGGAGCCAAGTTCAAAGCTGGTGTTGGCTCACTGCCCTTCTATGGCTCAGCCTTCTAAACCAAAGCTGATGACCATTTCCAAGCCAGATGGCTCCAAACCGTCGATGGTGCAAGAAAAGGAACGGACATCGACTGAGGCATTGCTGGTTGCTGAATGTTTGACCAGTCCATAGGGCCTCCACTCCTGAGGATCAGGAAGATGATTCCTCTCCCAGCACCCTACCTGACCTTCCATCCTCACCAATAGCTCCTCACACGCCGGACAAACCTAGCCTTCCGGTGGGGTCTACCACCATCCAGTTTACAAAGGAGGAACTCATAAAGCTTTTCCAGTTCTGGTGGGGTCAAGTTAAAAAAGATGTACTCCCACCGCAGCTGGACACAACTCCAGCTCCGGAGGAAGTAAGGGACAAAGGCCGGTTAAAAAAAAGTCTTCTCCTGTGCCTAAAAGTACCTCTCCTCAACCAAAGCACAAGTCTCGGTCACACACTCCAGCGAGTACCCGTGGCTGGACTTTACACAAGGAATGTCAGCACTGATGATGATCCAGGTCTAGTAGTACCACCCATCGTCGCTCCCCCAGCAGGAGACAGTCCCATAGCCGATGCCAGTCTGAAAGCCATCCTCGGCACTTGACCAGCCATTGCCAGTCCCACAGCCATCATCAGTCCCATAGCCGATGTCAGTCTGCCAGCAGGCGACGTTCGTATGAGAGGAGCAGATCCCCTACTCATTCAAGATCAGCCTCCTCTTCCTCTAAAGGCCGTGGTTTGCATCCCAGTTCCTCTGGGTCTGACTGTTCCCTCTCACGGGAAAGGCCAGTGTCCTCCGACGAGAAGGACACTCCAAGCTCTCCTCCTGATGATCCAGTCTTCGTGGATGTCATGAGGCACATCCAGTCCTGCAACGGATGGGAGATGGAGGACTTCGATCCAGAGCACCAGAGGTTGGTAAAATACCTGAGGCAGAAGGAGCCTAAGCCTTTTGGTAGTTCCTCCTCTTGTGGATACCTTCTAGGACCTTACTAGGATCACTTGGAAGCATCCCTCGACCACCCGGCAGTTCGAAGAAATCAGATAGGCTGTATCGAGGCCCGAGGAGAGCCTTTCCTGGCAGAACACCCTCAGGTGGACTCTATGGTGATTATGACTGTCCATGATAAATCTAAGAAGTCTAAACACCTCCGCTCCCAGTCTCCCAATGTTGAGTCCAGATTCTTGGATCAGGTGGGCAAGAAGGTTTATTCTGCCTCCACCTGTTCCATCTGTTCTCTGAACTTCCTCACACATATGGTGCAGTACCAGAATGCTATGTGGGAGAAGGGCCTAGAAGTGGCTCAAGCCTTACCAGATTCAGCACAAAAGACCAGACTTCTGGTCCTGTTGAAGATGGGTTTGGACGTAGGCACTCATGTATTGAAAGCCTAATATGACACTACAGATACGGCCTCAAGGGCAGTGGCATCCGGTGTTTGCCTTTGGTGCCACGCCTGGCTTAGAGTCTCAGGATTCTCCCAGGATCTGCAGTCCGGAATCCTGGACCTTCCATTCCATGGTTCCGTCCTTTGTGGGGAGGAGATGAAGAAACGCATCTCTCACCTCCAAGATTCCAGGAAGTCCATCTGGTCTGTCTGAAAGCTATATAAGGGGGACCAGAAACCTTTCCACAAATGGCCATTTCATAAGCCCTCAGGGCAAAATACCCATGGCCAGTTCCTGCAGAGAGGTGGCTTTAAGAGAAAAGCTACAACCCAAGCTTCTGGGAGCTTGACCTCTAGAGGCCCCAGGTCCTCTCAGCCTTCTCTGCTGGTTCCCGGATCTACCCAATGACTTGCTACTGACCCTCCCTCCTCTGGTGGCAGCAATGGGGGAGGCAGTAGGGGGTCGCTTCTCCCTCTACCAAGAGGGATGGAGCAGCATCACAACAGACCTGTGGGTTCTAGTCCTGATAAGGAGAGGACATACTCTTGAGTTCACCCAGATCCCTCCAGAAAAACCACCAGGGTCCTCCTGTTATCCTCCTTCACACATTCCTCTGATAGAAGGAGAGATCCAGGCCCTTTGCTGAAATGTGCAATAGAGCCCATCCCTCAGGGACAACTGGGAGGGGGCTATTATTCCCATTTTTCCTGGTTCCAAAAAAGACCGGGGATCTTTGGCCCATCATGGACCTCAGTTCCCTAAATCTTTTCATAGAGTACAAATGGTTCAGGATGGTCACTCTGCCAGGCCTCATTTCCTCTTGCACCAAGGGGACTGGCTCTGCTCCTTGGATATGCAGGACGCCTATATGCACATAAGGGTCTTCCCTCCCCATCAGAAGTTCCTGTGGTTCCACTTCCAGGGGAGACATTATCAGTTCCGAGCCTTACCATTCGGCCTCTCCTCTGCTCCTTGAGTCTTCACCAAATGCCTAGCAGTGATGGCTGTGGCTCTGACACCAGGGCCATTACGTCTTCCCCTACCTAGACGACTGACTCACTCTCAAAGACACCTTTATTCTCTTCTGAGAGCTGGGGATCACCCTGAACCTTTCAAAGTTTTCTCCCAGAGCCCAGTCAGCGACTTCTATTCATCGGAGCAGTCCTTGACACAGTTCAGGGCATGACCTTACTCCCGCAGGATGGGGGGGATCATCTAAGGGGTGTAGCCCGGATGTTATCCATGGCTCCACAGGTCCCAGCTAGGACCTTCCTCAGACTTCTGGGGCACATGGCGGCGGCCATTCCCACAGACTCTTTGGCCCACCTCCACATGAGAGTCCCACAATGGATGCTCAGGGTGCAGTGGGACCAGAGGTCAACAATCTGGACTGGCGGTCAGGATCTCCAACCCGGTCAGAAGGATTCTTTCTTGGTGGTTGGACCCCTCCAACCTGGAAAGAGGGGTACCTTTTAGGCAGGAGCCTCTGAGATGGATCCTGACGACACTCGCCTCCTGTCTCGGTTGGGGCGCTCATCTGGGAGACAGACAAACCCAGGGGACATGGTCTCCAGATGAGTAACAGCTCCATATCAATATTCTCGAGATTTGAGCAGTCCTGAATGCCTTACGGGCATTTCAGATGGACCTTCATGAGCCTCTCCTCATCTAGATGGACACACATCGCCGGTAGTGTTTCGTCAACAAGCAAGGGCACTGGAACACCGCCTAGATCTCACTGCTGTTCATGTTCTAGGCATCCAAAACATCTTTGCCAACAGCCTAAGCTGGTCTCGGTCCAAGACTCATGAGTGAGAGCTCCTCCAGTCGGTGGCAGATCAACTGTTCGACAGGGTTGGACCTCTTCAGATCTCCTCAATGCCAAACTGCCCAATTTCTGCTCGCGAGAGACCATGCCTGGTGCTTTCTGGCCAGACACATTGTCCCTCTGTTGGACAGGGAGGTTTCTGTACACCTTCCCTCCCTTCCCCGTTATTCAAAGGGTTCTTCTGAAGCTTCAGGCCGAAGAAGCAGAGATGATTCTCATCAAACTAATTCTGGCCTCGGCAGATTTGGTTCCCACTACTTCAGCAGCTCGTAGTGGAGCCTCCAATTCAGCTGCCGCTAAGCTCGCACTTGCTGTCCCAGGATCAGGAACATTGGTCCACCTGGACCTCAAATCCCTGCATCTTCATGCCTGGCTCCTGCAGGCTTAGTCAAATCCAGGTTTGTGGTCTCACAGGAGGTTGCGGATGTTCTCGTGGCAGTGAAAACCCTCAACTAGATCCACTTATGTCATGAAGTGGAAGTGATTCTATCTATGGGCTTCATCCCGTCACTTGGAACCTCTCACCTGCCCAGTGAACTTCGATACAAGAGTATCTTCTCTCCTTATTGAATCAAGGCTTGAGCTACTGCTCCATAAAGGTACATTTGTCAGCAATCTCTGCCTACCACATACCAGTGGGGGGAAAAACACTCACCCAACTGGACGTGTCATGTACTTTTTTGAGGGGCAGTTTACATATTAAGTCTCCCATCCGAGATCCAGTACCCCCCTGGGATCTCCTATTTATGCTGGAGAAGCTTACCCTTCCCCCTTTTGAGCCTGCTGCAGATTGTGAGCTTCGCTTTCTTTCATGGAAAGTGTTATTTTTGGTTGCAGTTACTTCTGCTCGGAGAGTTTCCGAGCTTCAGGCCTTGATGTGTAAGGAGCCTTATTAAATTTTACATAGGGACAGGGTGTCCTTAAGAACCAGTCTTAAGTTTTTGCCTAAAGTGGTGTCCGAAATGACATTGAATCAGGATATCAATCTTCCGATATATTATCCGGATCACTCAAATAGAGGAAACGCGCTCCTGCATACTTTGGACATCCACATGGTGCTGAGATACTATCTGAAATGCACTGCTTCACACGTAAGATGGAGCAGTTGTTCGTAGCCTTTGTGCCTTGCTGTCAAGGCACTCCAATGTCAGAGCAAACCCTATCAAAATGGCTGGTCAATTGCATTGTTTACTGTTACAAGTATAACAAAACCCTACGGGCTTGGTTAGGGCTCATTCTACCAGGGGAGTGGCTACTTCATTTGCATCCTTGTGAAATGTCTCCATCGGAGACATCTGTGTAGTGGCTACCTGGAGCTCAGTGCATACCTTCATTAAGCACTACAGTCTGAGCATTGCTTCTAGGCGAAGGGCAGGCTTCGGCCTAGTGGTCCTCCAGGGCCGCCTTTCTTAAAAGTGCACTGTGGTTAGCACTGGTGCTTACAGCCTCCTCCAAGTTCCTGTTCCTTTTTGCGGGACTGTTTGGGATTCAGTCCTAATTGTAATAACCTGCTATAAGAGCTCCCACTTGAAATAAGATAGTACAATTATGTAAGAACTTACCATAACTGTAGATCTTCAAGAGGAGCTCTTGCAGCAGGCGCTGCTTTCCTTTCCCCTGGTGAGCTGTTGTTGCATCATTTTCATGGCAAGCTTCTGCCTGGTCCGCCTGCCAGGCCTTATTCACGGGTCTCTGGCAGGTGAACTGAGGTGGGGGCCAATGTCGGGGGCGGCCCCCACTGGAGACTGCTAGCTAAAGGTTTTTGATAGTCCTAGTGCCTGTAGCATAGTCCTAATTGTAATAGCCTGCTACAAGAGCTCCTCTTGAAGATCTACTGTTAAAGTACAGTTACGTAAGAACTTACCGTATCATCTTCACACCAAATCCCAGTGCAAATCAGAGCAATTTTTTGTTTCACCCATAGTAAAGAGGGCAATCCTGTTTCTAAGCAGTGCTTGTCCACATGGTTGGCCAACTGCATTACTTTTTGTTATAAAAAATACAATAAACCTCTCCCAAGGGTGATAAAGCCTCACTCCATGTGGGGCATGGCTGCATCGGTGACATGCTTTAGAGGCGTTTCAGCAACTGAAATTTGTGAAGCAGCAACTTGGTCAACAGTGCATACTTAACATTATAGTTTAGTTATTGCATCCAGAAAATGAGCCAGTTTTGGTAAAGCAGTCTTACAAGGCCTGTTGTCCTAACTTCTTATTTGGTGCTCCGCCACCCTGTTTGCCTCTCAACTGCTGGGGATTCATTCTGAAAGGCGTGACCTGCTGCAAGAGCATACCTCGATGAAGATAGTATAGTTGCGTAAGAACTTACTGTAACAGTAGCTCTTCGAGAGAATCTCTTGCAGCAGGTCCTGCTGCCCCTCCCTCCAGCCCCCTTGCTTCTTGCTCTAGGAGGGAGACGTGCTTCTACTCTGCAAGAAATATTAGGGTAGTCCCACTTCCTCCTCAATTCCCCTTGGAGGCCTCTTGTATCATGTTGTTATATATGGTCGCTGAGAGGGAAAAGAACAGGAGCATCATGAACCACCCCCTTTTATAAGTACCAGGACACAACACATGGTGTCGTTGAGGCGTTCACAGGTCGACTGCTGATAAATCCTTCCAGCTGGAAATGATGCCTGTGGCTGGAACATTCCTAAAGGTGTGACCTGCTGCAAGAGATTCTCTCAAGATCTACTGTTATAAGTTCTTATGCAACTGTACTATATTGAGAGGATCTCAGTCATCAGAGTATATTATCCTTCCACCATCCCCTTCTTGGAGCTACTGTCTAGGAACTGGCTATCTTGCATATCCAGCTTTTCATTTAGGTCTGGGCATCTCTTCTCTCCTCGGTTCCCCAGAGCAAGAGCCTAGCTCTCTAGTCTCTGGGGGGACTGAGGAAGGTGGAGCAGCTCACGCCTCTTCGTTTGGTGGCGGTGGGCGTCAACGGTGTGGGTGGCCCCAGTTGTACTGCTGAAAATCTTCCATGTGGATTCCCTTCACTGACAGCGAAGGTTCCTATGGTGTTTCCTGATGACTGAGATCCCCTTGAAGATCTGCTGATCTTCTTGAAGTATCTCAGTCATCAGAACTCTACAGGACCTTCACTGTTGATGAAGGGAATCCAAAATTTTCAGCAATAGCTAATGCGCCCACACCGTTGACATCCACGATGTCACCAACCCTGTATAGGTGTGGGCGGCCCACCTCCCTCCTCAGTTCTCTCCTGCCGCCGACTTGCAAGCACAGTCTCCATGGAAGCTTTGTTGCAGTGTTCGAGCCTTTTTCATCCTACGGCACTTTTTTCCTACAACCCTTACCTTCAGCATTTCTTAGAGCAGAATTAGGTCAATTACCTGTACAAAGTAAAATAAAACAGAGACTGGTGAGATATTGGTTCAAGGCTTACTCTGAGTGAATCCAGGTTACCTAGGATGTGTATTGATGGAGCAATAAATTATATGAAACAAAATAAATCTTTCCCTAGCATTTCAACTGTGGAGAGCATTATTAAGCCTTATGGACTTCTACATTGTATCAGTGATACATTCAGAGTTCCAATTGCCCAAATTGTTAATGAGGTTACAGTAAGGATTAAAGATATTTATTATCAAAAAGATATGGAATCTTGCCAGCAATACAAAATTTGTAAGTGGATGGTTAAAAACAAAAGGGACCATAAGTTAGAGCCATATTTAACAATACTTAAAAATCCCTGTGTCAGGAAAATAATAACTAGATTTAGGTTTGGATGTAATCATACTAACATACTAAAATGCCAGCAGAATAGGCCTAATGGTCTTTCGTGTCTGCTCGTTTGGTCAGCCCCCACCCTCAGAGCTGACCTTGCTGCCCCCCCATCCTCTCTGGCTTCTCCCTTCCCAGTCCCGGATATTCCCACTGCACAGGACTTTGCATCCAGAACCCTTCCCCTGTACCTGTCCCACCCCCTCTTGAACCCCTCCACCGTCTCTGCCTCCACCAGCCCCTGGGCAGTGCATTTCATGGCTCCACCACCCTCTCAGTGAAATAGCACCTCCTCCTTTCTCTCCTGAATCTCCCCTCCAACTTCCACCCATGCCCTCTAGTTGCCCCCCTCCTTCCTTGGAGCACCTTGACTGCTTCTCCCTATTTAACCCTTCATGTACTTGAAGACCTCTATCATGTCCCCCCGATCCCTTCTGTTTTCCAATGTGTACATATTTAGCTCTTTGAGCCTCTCCCCATAGGTCCTGTCCCCCAAGCCCCAGATCATTTTGGTTGCCCTCCTGTGGACCCTCTCCAGGAGTTCAATGTCCCTCTTTAAGTGTGGCCTCCAAAACTGCATGCAGTACTCAAGGTGCGGCCTCACCAAGCAGTTATATAGGGGGAGTATCACTTCCCTCCTTCTGGAGGTGATCCCCCTAGCGATGCATCCCAGCATCCTTTGGCCTTGGCCGCTGCCCTTCTGCAAGTCTCAGAGTTGTTCTTCTTGACATCCACCACCACCCCCAGGGCTCTCTCAGCCATTGAGACTTGTATCCCCAAGGGTGTACTCTTGGCCTGAGTTTCTGGCTCCCAGATGCAGTACCTTGCATTTCCTTGCATTAAACTTCAGCTTCCACTTTCTAGACCACCTTTCCAGAGCCTCCAGATCCCCCTGTAGGGCCACCCTCCCTCCTCCCCATCCACCACCGCCCCCAGTTTTGAGTCATCCACAAAGAGACTCGTCTCACTCCTGATACCCTTCCTTATGTCACGAGACATAGGCATTGAACAGGAGGGGCTCAAGGACTGATCCCTGAGGGACCCCACTAATGACCCTCCTTGGGGATGAGACTATCCCGCCAACCATGACCCTCTGGGTCCCGTCCTGGAGCCAATTGCCTATCCATCTGATCATCTGGTTCCCTACCCCCATTTCTCCCAGCTTATTCAACAGGCCCCCATGAGGTACAGAGTCAAACGCCTTGCTGAAGTCAAGATAGAGGATGTCCACCGGTCTACCCAGGTCCAAGGCTCTTGTCACCTAGTCATAGAACTCCACAAGGTTTGTCTGACACGATTTCCCTGGGATGAATCCATGCTGTCTATCGTCCAGGCACCTCCACTTTTCCAGGTCCCCCCCCAGCCTCTCCTTGACAATGCCCTCCATCACCTTGCCCACCACTGATGTCAGGCTGACTGGCCTGTAGTTTCCTGCCACCTCCCTCGATCCCCCCTTGTGGATAGGCACTGTATGCGCCACCTTCCAGTCCTGGGGCACCCACCCTGTCCTCAGAGAGATGCTGAAAAGCTCCGCCAGGGGTTTTGCCAGGACATCCGCCAGTTCCTTCAGTACTCTGGGATGGAATTTATCTGGCCCCGGTACTTTCTACATCTTAAGGCACCTGAGGGCTTCCCTCACTCTCTCTGCCATATTCATAGTAACTGACGAAGTGAAATATATAACAAGGAAAAAAAAAACGGAAAGAAGGGAAGGGCAATGTAAATGTGGGATGGGAAATGATTTAGTACATTTATTAATTTTATGCCCCTTAAAGAAAAAAAATAGAAAAATGTTACTCTGAGAACATCTTAAGTATTTGGAATATGAACCTGATCATCTGGCTACGCATCTCCTAAAAACAAGAGATGAACAAGTGTTATCCCATGTGGCCTTGCTTCTTAAGATAATTGATGGGAAGAAATTCCATATTACTACAGAAAACAAGGACTTTCACTGAAATGTCAGATTCGAATTTGATATATTTAGACAATAGCTCTCCAAGCAAATTGAGATCATAGCCTAATATTTAATATTGAATCACTATATTTGGTTCATGGTAAAATGGTATGGGGCTTAAGTCTATCAAATATTAGAGGTATTAGAATCCCAGAATAAGAGAAATGTGCAATACTAATTTCGTTCTGCTATATCTTGATTTATATGAATGAATTAAGAGTGCAATATGTGTACGATATGTGCACAAACTGTAAAAGTGCAATGTGTAATTTATTATTTGTAATGACTTTTAAAAGTCGAACAATGAACTTAAACCTGAACCTACAACCCTTACCTAAATCTCTTTTTAGAGATTTTTTCTTTTGTTTTATGTCGAGAGTTAATCCTTCCTCTTCTGTTTTCTGTCATTGCCGCTGTGGAAAGGAGATTGCCTCTACAGATGAACACTCTGTCTGCTGTCTTAGGCCTGACCTATCTTAGACCTCAAAGACCTCAATCTCTATCTAGTACAAAAGTTCCGGATGGTAACTTTGCAAGCTTCATGCCCCTCCTCAAGACCGGGGACTGGCTCTGTTCTCTGGACATGCAGGGCGCTTACCTGCACATTTTGGTCTTTGCTCCCCACAGGAGGTTTCTTCATTTCCCTTTCAGGCGAGCGTTACCAGTTCAAGGTGCTGTCTTTTGGCTTATCTGGTGCACGTGTGTTTTTACCAAATGCTTAGGCGGTGCGAGTAGCTCTCAGAAGAGAGGGACTGTATGTCTTTCCTTACCTGGATGATTGGCTTCTCAAGGCCCTGTCCAGGAACAGCTCCTGCTGACTCTGGAGCACACACTCCAGCTATTCCACTCTCTGGGCATAATGGTCAAGCTGCCCAAGTCTGTTCTGGTACCGTCCCAAAGACTGAAGTACACAGGGGCCATCCTGGACTCCAAGCAGGGGAATGCCTTCTTACCCCAAAACTGGGTGGAATGCCTTGTGGCCTAGGCTCAGGAAGTCACTCAGAGTCAGCACATTCCTGCCAGACTGTACCTCAGACTATTGAGTCTAATTTCAGTGGCTATTCCCACTGTTCCACTGGCCAGACTTCATAAGCCCACCCTTCTGTTTACCCTCAGAGTGCAATGGGACCAGTGCATGGATGAGCTGGACCAACAGCTCCTGGTCTCCCCCCACCCCCAGTTCACAAGGTACTGCAGTGATGGATGGATCCCTTGAATCTTCTTCAAGGGGTCCCTTTCTAAATGTCTTCCCTGCATCAGATCCTAACCACAGATGCTTTGGTTCTAGGCTGGGGAGCACACCTTGGTCCCTTTCAAACCTATGCTCCTGGTCTCAGTGGGAAGCCACCCTGCATATCAGTTTTCTGGAAATGAGAGCAGTGCTCTATGCCATGCAGGCTTTTCAGGAGCATCTTGCTCCAGGCCAACTGCTGGTGCAGTTGGACAATCTGAGTGTAGTCTACTAGGTCAGCAAGTGGGGTGGGACTCACTCGTACCCCAGGAGGCCATGCAAGTGTGGTATTGGGCACTGGAACACAGTCTGACACACTTTGTGGTCCACATGCCAGGTGTCCTAAACACGCTGGCAGACAGTCTCAGCAGGACCCAGTCCAGCATGCACAAATGGGAGCTTCTCTCATCTATAGCAGAAGATCTGTTCGACAGATGGGGTCATCCAGAATTAGACCTTTATGCAATCCCACTCAATGCAAAACTGCCCAGTTTCTGCTCACTAGATCCAGGGCTTGGAGTTTTCTAGCAAGATGCATTGTCCTCTCTTTGAGGAAGATTTCTGTATGCATGCCCTCTGTTTCCACTAATACAGAGGTGCAGATCAAGCCACAAATGGAGGGCCTGCATCATTCTGGTGCCCCATTCTGGCCTTGCCAGATATGGTTCCTTTGATTCAGCAGCTGGCGGAGGAACATCCGGTCCCTCTGCCTCTCTGCAGGACTCTGCTGACCCAGCATCAGGGGACCCTGGTCCAATCCCAACCTCGGGTCCCTCCATTTGCATGCATGGCTCTTGAGAACATCGCCATCGCCAGGTTTGAGGTCTCTAACAGGGTAGTGGATGTCCTAGTGGCCGTCTGCAAGCCTTCCACCTGTGCCACCTATGCCATGAAGTGGAAGCAGTTTGCCATTTGGGCTGCCAAACATTCCCTGGGCCCATTCACCTGTCCTGTGAAGCATATTCTGGACTATCTGATTTCTTTAGCTGACTCAGGCCTCAGTATTCCTCCCTCAAGGTCCACCTTTTGGCTATTTCTGCCTTTCATGAGCCTGTGGGTGCATTGTGTTCTGCTACAATAAGTATGGCAAAGAATTGCCTGGTGCTGTCAAAGATTCATGGAACATCACTCAGCTGAGGGTCTTGTGGCTGACTCCGTGTTTCAGCACACCAGCAAGGTGGGGGACAATGACAATTCCCCCCCCCAACAAGGAGTCCAAGATATTTGACCATATGGCCAAAAAGGTGTATGCTGCCGCCTCTTCTGGCCTTCAGCAAGCAAGCTTTGCTCTTCTCATGGCCCACTTCTCGCACACCCTCTTGGGTTACCTGGATGAGGTGCTTCCTCACCTGCCTGCAGATCTGCAGACTACGGTCAAGCAGGTCATGGAGCAAAGCTGCGCTGTTGCTAAACAGCAGTTCCAGACCGCCATGGTCATCAGTGATTCCTTCACCCAGTCTGTGTCAGTGGCAGTTGCCATGTGCCTCAGGGCTTGGCTGCGCATCTCCACCTTCACGGCGGACATGCAGTACAAGTTGGCAGATGTTCCCTTCTTGGGCACCGACTTGTTCGGGCCTGATGTGGAAGGGCACCTCAGCCGTATTGAGATGTCCAACACAACCTTGGACTCTGTGACTTCTCCCCAGAAGGACTTGAAGGGCTCTAAGCCTCAAAAGACGAAGCTCTTTCAGCTCGACTCTGCCCCAGCAGCTAAATCTGCCCAGTCTCCAGCTGGACAGCAACAGGCTTGGTGTCCCTGGCCCAAATCCATGGCTTCGGTTGTCAGGAAGCCAGGAACTAGAGGTCCCAACAGCCCTTCTGCCAGTTCCTCGTCAGCTTCCAAGCCTGCCCAGTGACTGGATGGTGGGTGCCTCTCCCATTCTTGTACTGAGCTCCCTGGGTCCTCCTGTGGGGGGCTGGCTCTACCACTTCCTTTCTGCCTGGTCCACTGTTACCATGGACAAGTGTGTCCTCAAGGTGGTCGGTCAGGGTCTGCCTCTGGAGTTCGAGGTGTACCTGCTCTGCTGAGCCTGCACCCCATGGGAGGGCTTTGTGTCCGTCGACATCCTGCCAGCCCTTCAGGACAACATTGCCCAACTTCTCCGCATGGAGGTCGTAGCTTCTGTCTCGGACCCTCCAGAACACCCAGGGGTTGTCTCCAGGTACTTCCTGGTGCCCAAATGGATGGGGCGCTGGTGCCCCATCTTAGATCTGCATGATCTGAACAAGTTCATCAGGCCATGCACCTTCAGGATGGTCACTCTGTCTCAGATCATACCATCTCTAGAGCAAACATGGTTCTGCCCACTGGATCTACAGGATGCATTCTTTAACATCCCGATCCATCTGTTATGCCGGCAGTTCCTCCACTTCCGAGTGGAGAGAACCCTCTACAAGTTCCAGACCATGCCATTTGGCATGTCCTCGGCTCCCAGGGTCTTCACTAAGTGAATTGCAGTGGTGGCAGCCCACCTGAGGCACCAGGGAGTCCGGGTATACCCCCACCTGGATGACTGGCTCATCGCTGGTCCCTCCAGGCAGGAGGTGGAGTGGTCCAGGGACCTGGTCCTCCAGACCTGCATCTCTCTCGTTCTTCTGGTCAGTCAGGCCAAATCGGAGCTTGTGCCCTCGCAGGTGATCTCCTTCATCGGGGCGGAGCTCGACTGTTGCAGAGTCAGGGCCCTGCTCACGGCAGACAGGGTGGAAGTTATTTCCTCCTTTGCCCAATCATTTTGGGTTGGGCAGTTGTACCCTGCTCGGACTTCCTGCACCTACTGGGATACATGGCAGCCTGCACCAGTGTGGTCCATTGGGCCCGCTGGAGAATGCACTCTCTGCAGTGGGAGCTGGCCAGCCAGTGGACTCAGCTCAGGGGTCACTTCGACCCAGCAGGTGTGGGACACCCTCCAGTGGTGGCTGGTCCCTGAACATCTGCAGGATGGCATCCCATTTGTCTGCCCAGAGCTGACAGTCATCCTGATGATGATGTCTCCCTCCTGGGCTGGAGTGCCCACCTCGGGGAACACACAGTCCACAAGCTTTGGACCCCCGAGGAGTCCTGGTGCCACATCAACCTGCTGGAGCTCCAGGTAGTTCGACTGGTGCTGACTGCTTTTGCTCCACATTTGGGGTCAGGTGGTCCAGGTGCAGATGGACAACACCACGACCATGTACTGCCTCAAAAAACAGGGTGGGACACATTCCCTGCCTCTCTGCAGGGAAGCTGTCCATGTGTGGACCTTCGTGCGCAGCTTGGAGAGGCCGATCTCCTGGCCATCCATATGGCTGGTGCCTCCAACCAGCTGGCGGACGCTCTCAGCCGTGTGGGTGAGGCGTCTCATGAGTGATCTCTCCACCCAGAGGTAGTACACAGCCTGTTCTCCCAGTGGGGCACCCCTGTGGTGGACCTGTTTGCCTCCAGGGAGAGCATGAAGCTGAGGCTGTACTGTACCCGCCCCACCTCAGTAGGAAATGCTGCAGAGGGATGCCTTCTTGAGGCCCTGGACCCCGGGCCTCCGCTATGCCTTCCCACCATTCCCCTTGATCCACAAAGTGTTGCTCAAGGCAAGGATGGACAAGGCAAGGGTGATGCTGGTGGCTCCTGACTGGCCCCACCAGTTCTGGTACCCCAATCTCCTCAGCCTATGCAGCAGGCCCCCGAAGTGTCTTCCTCTCCCCCTGGACCTGCTCTCTATCAATTAGAGGAAGGTACTCCATCCAGACCTTAAATTCCTGCACCTGACAGCCTAGTTCCTGAGTGGCTAGACTTCCAGGCTTTAGGTGTCTCTGAAGATGTCCTCAACGTAGTGGAGACTTCTCGGAAGGAGTCGACCAGGAAATACTGTGCCTTCAAATGGAAGAGGTTCTCCATTTGGTGCCAGGGCAAGGGACTGGACCCTTTATCTTGCCCAGTGGCTAACATCCTTGACTACCTTTGGTCCATCTCCCAGTTGAGACTTCGGTTGATGACCATTAAGGTGCACCTGGCAGCTGTCTCTGTCTACCGGGCTCAGGCTCGGCAGCAGTCGGTGGCACAGGAGAAGGTGGTCTGGCGGTTTTTCTTTTTTTTTTTTTTTTATATATATATACTTATGTTTATTGATTTACAATAGACATTCAGTAAAAACATTCGAGACAGTACATGAGGATTCACATATAGAATTCACATGAGGCGCCACCCTCTTAATACATGCAGATTAAAATAATGAGATTGTACTGAGTCCGTTAGATACATCCTTGGGAGGAATATAGTGAATACTATGTTTTACAAGATAATACTTTATTGTCACTTGCTGTTTAATAAATCCATGAGCTGCATGGAATATAATGAGCAACATACTTTTCAAAAGATTACAATGTTCAACTCCTTCCTGAAGGAGAGGTAGCCATGCATTTATCATATTATGGTACCAAGCTGGTAACATCAGAAACTGATCTGACATATGAAAAAAACTACAGACTTGGAAGAACATTGTAAACAAACCTCTAAGGCCACAGTGGGAGACCAATAACCACCTAAGAGGAGACAAATTAAAGGCCCTATATCCCTGTTAGTGCCTGAGTATAGGTAAAATTAGAAAACAAAGTTAAAGTTTAAACTTTAATCACAACGGGTCTAAGGGAACAACTCCTTGTGCTAATTTGTCCACAGAGTAGATAACATATGTTCACATAGGGAAACGATTATAGTCCTGAGCCAAAACTGCTAGGTCCAGCGAGTCGTGTGTTAGTGTTTATTTACTTTTAGAAACATGGAATGCTTATTGCAAAAGTCAGCAACTCTAAGGCTAGTTTGGTGTTCAGCCTTACATTAATTCAATCAGGTTTCCTCCTTGTCGACGTCCTTTTGATCAGACTGGTCCAGTTATTCCCTCTGTCTCTTCGGTGGAATGTGTTGCTGGGTCCACTTCAGTGCTTCATGCGGGCTCTGAGAAAATATACACCTTTCCCTCATGCAGGATCCTGAGTCATGCTGGAAAGAGCATATTGTGGATTATCTGTGCCTCATATAGGAGAGCCCGGACCCAGTCATACCTCTTCTTTCGTTGCCGAGTGGTGTAACTCAAGTCAGGATATACTTGAATTTGTATTCCCTCGGGCCATTTTTTTCTGGCATGCCAGAGCTAAAATAAAATCCCTGGAACTGACTCCATCCAGAATAGCAACAATTGCTCTAGGTGCTTCAGTACTGTTCATTCGTCCCCTAAAAGATACACGGTAAGCCTTCTGTATCTGAATATTTCTGTCCAAAAAGGCTTGCCTCAACTGTTGCTCCAACCATTCTGAAAGAAACAGGGCCAGATGATTGCCCTCACTCCGTTCAGGCATCCTGATGATACAGAAGTTTGCTGCATGGGCCTGGTTTTCGAGTGTCTCGAGACGGGTTCTCAAGTGGGTGTTCTTGATGAAAGTAGCCGTGGGGCCCAGGGCAGCTTCTGCACTCTTGTGGAACTCCAGTGATGCAGTTTTTAAGTTGTTGACCTCCGATTCCATGGTATTCACCTGGTTGGTCAAAGAATCAAACTTTTCAGACAGTCCGGATACTGTAGAGGTTAGTCTATTAATTTTATGCCCCAGCATTTGCAAGGTTTCCTCACTGCTTTGTGTTGTCTTCCAGAGTTGAGTGGCCTTGTGAAGACCTCGTGGCTGGGGGTCCGGGAGTAACTTTGCTTTTATTCCCATGCTGTTGCCCCCTCTTTTTCTTTGGGTTACCCATCGCTGTTCCACAGAGGTTCAGATTGCCACATATATATATATATATATATATATATATTTTAACCACCAAATCCATCAAAAAAGTATATATTTACTTCGTATTTTCTTTTCTTTATAGAGAGCTGTAGTTTCAGATGTCCGTCTTTGCTCGGGCTCAACAGCGCCCCGTCTAGTGATTTTTCAAAGGCCTTGACCACATTTCCCCTCTGGTGTGTGAACCACCACCTTGGGATTTGTTGCTGGTTTTGGCAAAGCTCATGGGCAAGCCATTTGAACCGATGCACAGATGTAAGATGTCACACTTGTCATGGAAGACCACCTTCCTGGTGGCTATCATGTCAGTCAGAAGGATCAGTAAGCTCCAAGTGCTCTCAGTGGAGTTTCCTTACCTGGCTGGTCTTCCACAGGGACAAGGTTGTCCTTCACCCCAAACCAAAGTTCCTCCCAAAGGTTGTGTCAGATTTCCACCTTAACCAGGTGATTAATCTCCCGGTGTACTTCACCAACCACACCTCGGAGACCGAGCACAGGCTCCATACTTTGGACCTGAGGTAAGCACTAGCCTATTATAAGGAGCACACTACTGGAGTTGGGGCAGAGGTTTGCCAGCTATTTGTCACCTACGCTGAAGCTGCAGGCAGACCGGCAGCTAAGCAGACGATTGGCAGTTAGATTGCATCCTGCATCGACCTCTGCTATAGGTTGGTGGGCAGGAACCTCCCGTGAGGATAAGGGCTCATTCTACCTGCCATACTGCTGCTTCAGTAGCTGCTTCCAGAAACGTCCCTATCCAGGAAGTCTGCAAGGCTGCTACCTGGAAGTCAGCACACACCTTCATTTCCCACTACCACATTGATCTTGAGTCATGCCAGGATGCTGGTTTTGGGGCCTCAGTTCACCAATCCTTGTTTCCCAAATAGGGGGTGTGCACCTTACCCCCTTCTCCTGGAGAAATGCTAGGAGTCTGCCTAAGTGTGGATAGAATACCATATTCACATCCCTAGAAAAACAGGTTGCTCACCTGTAGCAGTAGTTCTAGGAGTGGTATATGGTGTTCATCCACACGACCCGCCTGACCTCCCTTGGTAAGTGGCACACTGGTCTTGCATCCAGCGGGTAAGATCTGACATCACGGGGCAGTGCTGAGGGAGTTACCACCCAGGTGGGTGGGAGGAGCCAGCTTGAAGACTTTCTGGAAGGAGATTTAAAGGGAAAGGACACTGCCTAAGTGTGGGTGAACACCATATACCACTCCTAGAACTACTGTTACAGGTGAGTAAACTGTTTTTCAGAACAGCCTGTTCTCCACTACTCTGTCACCATCTTTAAGTCTAATTATTCCTCCCCTATTCTTTCTTTTTTCTTGTATATATCGAAAAAAGTGTTTGTTCTCTTCTTTAACCCCTTCCATAGCTGAAGCTCCGTTGCTGCCTTAGCTTATTTCACTATATTCTTTGCTTCTTTGTTCTTCTGAACGTAGATTTCCCATGTGCTGTCTTCCTGAGTTCTTTTATAGTTCCAAATAGGCCTTTCTTTTGGTTCTGATTGCGGTCCTTACTTGGTTACTGAACCTCATTTTTTTTTTGTTTGTTTGTTTTTGGTCACTGTTCTTATGCACATCCTGGTTGCCTCTAAAATGGCTAACTTAACCAGCCCCCATATTTCTTCCACATCTAAATGCTCCTGGATCCTTAACAGCTTACTTCTGACTACATCCCTTCATTTTGTCAAAATTGGCTCCTCTAAAGTTTAAAACCTCTGTCCTGGATTGTGATTTTTCTACCCCTAGGGCTAACTCAAACCACACAGAGTTGTGGTCACTGTTGGCCAGTGGCTCCCCAACCCCTGTAGCCCTTACTACCTCCGAGTTAGTAAGGACCACATCCAGGATGGTGTCCAGCCTAGTTGGGGCACTGCTAGCTAGAAAGGTTTCCCCGTGGTTCTGGCGCCTGACAGCTATAGTTCCATAGGTGTGACTTGCTGCAAGAGATTCTCTCTAAGATCTACTGTTACGGTAAGTTATTGTGTAACTGTTCTTTTCCTCACTTTAAGGAAGGAGATGATTTAGATGCCTTCCTTTGCATATTTGAGAACATTTCTATACAGTCCAAATTGGACAAGGGAACTTCAGCCCTCAGTTTAACCCCTTTATTATCTGGAAAGGCTCTCAATGTTTTTCCAAAATGAATGCACAGGACAGTTGGGAGTATGATAAAGTTAAAGATGTGTTGCTCAAATGCCATGAATTGACTGCTGATTTAAATTTTGTAGATTTAAGAAACATAAGTTTTTTACGGAAATGTGGGTACAGCTTTCCAGTTTGTTCAGGAGGTGCAGAAGCATCCTCTGCTGAGCAAATTCGAGGTTGTATTACTAGAACAGTTTCTCAGGTGCTGTCCAGAAGGCCTAAGGGTGTGATTGGCTGACTGAGCCCCAGGGTCAGCCAGGCAAGTTGTCGAAATGGCTGACGGGTACATGGCAAATAGGCCTTTTGCTAGTCATAAGTGTGTTGGTGGAGGGACAGCTGGGTTTAAAGAGATGAGTAAGCCAGCAGAGCAGCCTAAATGGTGGGAACACAACTGATCCTGAACCCTGGGGTGGAGTAAACCTAGTTCTCCAAAATGAAAAGGGATCAGGGGAACGGAACTGTCATGTGTGCAAGCAAAGTGTGGCATTTGTCCTATAACTGCCCAACACAGAAGATCCAGGGAACAGGGGCAGTAGGAGGAAACCCCACTACCTCAGGTTCTCATTGAGTTAATCATTTAAGGGGAAAATAAATCCTAATTGAACTAAGTACATGCTTCCTGTTGAAATTATTGGGACGCTTACACAAGGTTGGAGAGACACAGGAGCTATACTCTCTATAGTGCATCTGGATTTAGTTAAACCTGAACAGATCCTACCTGAACAGTTTGCTATGGTAAAGTGCAGTGGGTCCAGCTGTGCCAGTCCCATTGGCTCGAGTCTTCCTGAATTGGGGGGGGCAGGTATGGAACAAGTCAGGGTTAGTGAAGACCTTGTTGTAGATATGCTTTTGGGAATGACTTAAAATGCAGGGGTTAAACTATATGCAGTTACCTAGGCAGACCGTTAAATTTAAGTCTGATGGAAATGACAGCAGTAAGAAAGGGGTTACTGAAAGTATATCCATTTGCTCGGAGTCTGCTGAAGTGCAGGTTGAGACAGTAGCACACCAGGAGGCAGAGACCTTTGACAGTCCAGCCTCAGTAGCAGCCGAGAGTTTCACTTTGGAAACTCCAGAGGAGGGCACGGTCTTTCCAGGAGGAATAAAGTGCACTGATTTAAAATGTCCTTTACTGAGGGATGAATCCTTAGAGAAGCTAAGGGAACAGGCAGACAATGCTGAGCCTCACCCTTAGGGTGGGAGGCAGAACCAAGTGTATTGGGAGAATGGCTTGCTCTTTCTTGAGTGGGTACTGCAGGAAAGTGCAGAGGAAGGGCAGGTGCACAAACAGCTGGTACAGTAGTACCTAAGGAGATTAGGCAACAGCTACTCCGCATTGCACATAACATTCCACTGATGGGACACATGGGGGTGAAACAGACCAAGCAGAGGTTGATAGAGGACTTCTGTTGGCCTGGGGTCTATAAAGATGTGGCTGTGTACTGTCACACTTGTGATACATGTCAGAGTGGAAAGCAAGGACAAGGGCAAGGCAGCTTTGTTTCTTTACCCATAACAGAGGTACCATTTTGGTGGGTAGCTGTAGATACTGTGGTGTCTCTAAGCATGCCATCCAGCTCAGGAAAGAGGTACATTCTGATGGTGGTGGATTATGCCTCCCGGTGCTCTGAGGCTGTTGCAGTGTCCTCCACGGAGGCAGAGAAAGTGGCAGATGAACTGATGAGGATCTTCAGCTAGGTTGGATTTCCTCAGGAGATCATATTTGACCAGAACACAAACTTCATGTCAGCTCTAATGAGTTAGTGGGAAAATGTGGGTGCAGCAGCTAAGTGCTACTTTACCACCCACAAACCAATGGTCTTGTGGAACACTTTAAGAACACCCTTATAAATGGACAGAAAACTTCCATATTTCTGATTGGCTGAAAGACACATTGTGGTGTATCCTTATATAGCCATGAACTGACAACCGGCACTACATTTGCCAAGCTCAACATAGCATACTGAGAGATAGATGCCTGCCATGGCTCTCCCACTGCAGCTGCACACCCAGCAACCAACGGAACTGCAATAGCTGAACCGGGAGAATACTGCCACTGTGATCCAAACAAACTACAAAATTTAAATCCATTTTCGTTTCAGTTTAAAAACAATGTACAGTTTCAAACTTTAATCAGTTTTAAGTTGTACCTCTCATTATGTTAGCAGAGCTGCCGTCTTTCTGTAATCCTCAGAATTCAGTGTCACAAACCCATTCCTGAGGGTCAGGTCCACTGAGCTCACAGTGCCCACCCCTAAGTGCAATCCATGACAGGGAGGGGGAAACAGGGGATACCCTCTTCATGTCCTTCTATAATGCTTACTGAATTCACAACTGAAGACTCGCCACGAAGTCCCAGGGTCCCCTCTTTACTCTGGCTCAGGGTACAATACTAGTCTCGAGTCTTGTAGCCAAATATGAACCCTTCTTGGTTGTTGCACAAAGGGGGAAGATCCAGGCATTACATCCTCTTCGGGGTAACATTGTAACCCTGATTCTGCCTTCTTCCATGAGGCATGCAATAACCTAGTTCAAATCCCCACAGACCCTTCCTTGAGACTTTGGTATTCCCCCTATCTTTACCCAGACTTTCCCTTTTCAGACCCTTGTTCGATTTGGTAGCCTGTGATGGCACCCCTTAGCAATAACAGTTTAGTCACAGATTATTACTGAAACATCCCACAATCACACACACCATATAGAAATCTCACTCAGGCAGGTTTCCTAAACAAAACAAATGTCTTTGCTAAATAATTAAATAATTATCATACATTACAACAAAAGGTTTGGAACATTTTGGTCACAGGATAACACAAATAAAAGTGGGTATGTACAAAAAAACTGCACTATAACAGTTATCTAAAGTTCTACCTTAAATTCGTGGTGAAATGAAGTCAAGAAAAATAAATGATTTTTCAAAGGTTGCAGTCCTTTCTGTAGCAGTCTTGCTTCTTGTGTGTCTGCTGGCAGTTGTTCTCTTGTGGTCAGGACATTGTCCAAAAACAAGGTGTCTCCAAAATGCTCTGTGCAAGGTCTTAAATACCTGTGGTCCAAGGCAGTCTGTAAGTCTTGGTCTGGTCCTGACTTTAAGGCCAGTAGATCTCACTCTTGCGCTTTCCCCAAAAATCCTTATTAAGGGACTCATACCTTTATTAGTCAGACTTTCTTACAATTCCAATATCCTGCCAGTTAACCAATGTAATTATACCATGACATTTTCCTGGAATCTAGCACTGTCCTTTGAAGTGTAAAGTTTTTTTTTTTTATGACAGGGCTAGCTGTTAACATCTTCTGAGTTTATAACCCTTTTCCTCTTCAATAGCTACCCAATGCTGTCTTCTGAAGTATCCTGGCTTCTGAAGTGACACTTTTTATCACAGGTGATAGATTTAGGACCTTTGTGTTAGTTAGCCAAGAAGACTCTTTTGAAATGCAATTTCTAGCTTCCCTGGAAAACCAGTTTCTCTTAGGTCACGGGGATTTGCAGACCTTTGAAAAAACAGTCCATTCCCTTGTTCCATGTGCCCCTTTTATCCATTATTCCTTGTGGCATTTTAAACATACGAAATACAACAGAATATAACACCATATATCTGTACATTTGACTGGCAGTGGCATAGTTCGTACATCTGGTACTACTGGATCTTCTTAGGGATACATCTGTCATCAGGTCACACCTGTGAACTTAGCCATCAGGCGTCAGGATCCACGGAGTTTTTTTCTGCAGCAGTCTATTAGGGACTGCCCATGCCGATGTCTGTCTCTGGCGTCACATACCCTATAAAAGCACAGGAGGCCCCACTCCCTCCTCAGTTCTTTCCCTCCATTGACCACTCATGCACGGACTCCACGGAAGCTTCATCGCTCAGTTCAACCACCAAATTTTCTTACCCTTTTTCTTTTACTAACTTTTGAATCACTCTAGTTTAAAGTGATTCTTTTGTCCTTTTTATGTCGAGAACTACTCTTTCATTGACTTTTTTCTTTCACTGTCACTGCGGAAAGAAGATTGCTTCCTCCAACGAACACAAACTCTATGTCTACTGTCTTGGGCCCAGCCACAACATCCTTGCCTGTGAGTCCTGCCTGAAGTTCAACCTCACCACCTGGCGTAGACATGTGAAATCCCTGCAGAAGTTCCTCATGAAGCAGCAGACAGCCAGCTGAGAGCAGGGGTCCTCTGAAGCCCCTTCCTTCCCAGTCGCTGGCATCTTCTTTGGGCTCATAGACTGCCAAGGCTTGGGACAAATCCTTGGGGAAATATTCTTGATGGGATAAGGAGTGGCCTAAGGACCGTTCCACCCTGTCGGTGATCCTGGTCCCCACTGGATTCTTCTTCTTACTCTCTAGGGATCGCCCCGTCAACTGCTTTGGCATCAATGCCTCACCCCGTGCAAGCTTCTGCTCTGATCAGGCCCCCCACAGTGGACTCTTCTCCCAGCTGTCATAGGGCTGTGGTGGGGCTGTTGGCTTCGGTGTTGTCGGCCTCCTCCCAGCTGTCAAGACCTCTTGAGCCTCGAGGTTTGCATGCGCTGGGCTCAACCACTCCCACTACTGTTAGCGGTTCATCGTTGGACCCACGCTACGCGCCCCCTTTGTTGACACCTGTGTCGATGATTCCCTTTTCTGCCATCGACCTTAACGCTATTCTTTCCTCCATTACCATGTCTCTCATTCAACAGCTAGTTCCAGAGCCTGGGCAATCATGGCCTGCGCCGTCGAGTGCTGCTTCAGTGTTGATATCAGTCACCCATTTTCCCTGGGCCTTCTAGAGCGATGTTGGTACGATGCTCATTGGTCCCTGCCTTAGAGCAGGCCGATGTTGAGGAATATCAGCCTGATCACGTCCTCCCAGAGGATGAGGAAGAAGATACTGATGTGGAGTCCTCTGACAGATCCACTGTCTCCTCCAGGAGTTGAGGAGTCTGTCAACACACCCCAGGTCTTCCTCCCCTCCAGGACTTCTCCTTTTTCAACATTATGAAGCAGCTCTCCTCCACCATGGGATTTCAGACTGAGGAGGAAGATGAAACTAGGAGGAACCTGGTGGATTTCTTGGAGATCCAAGAATCTCCACTCAAGGTTATTCCTCCTTTGCTTCCAGTACTGAATGATGCTGCCACAGTGGCTTGTCACAGGCCCAACATAATTCCAGTCGTGCAAAGAAAGGCCGACAAGCTCTACTAGGCACCTCAGTGGTTGCCATTTTATGCTGTCTAGCCTGAAAGTGACTCAGTGGTCATCAAGGCCACTCACGACAGGACTAGGGCCCCTAAGCACCTTAGTTCCTTGCCCCTGGTCCGGGAATCCAGGAGATTAGACCTCTGGGGCAAGAGGACTTTTGCCTCTGCCACTCCTGGCCTTCGGATTGCCTGGGTTCCCAGAGACAGGAGCTTCTTAAGCTGCTACAGGCCTTGGAAGATGTCAGTAAGCATCTCCTCAGAGTCACCTATGATAGGGCTGTTACTACAGTCAGGGCACCTGCTTCTGGCATTTGTCTCAGAAGGCACTTCTGGTATTTGTCTCAGAAGGCACTCCTAGCTTAGGGTCTCTGGCTTTGCAACTGATGTCCAATGAAAGGTGTTGAATGTCCCTTTTGTGGACCATAAACGTTTTGGGCCAGACATGTAGGGTATTATCAATGAACTGCAGACGTCTGGCAGGGCTATTTGGTCTGTCCACTCCCTGTACCATACCCAGCACAGGAGCAGGTGAGGCCCCCCTTTCTTAAGGTCTCTCACAAGTCGGGTTCCAGATCCAGACTTGAGGGTAAACACAGAGCCTGCTCTGCCTTGCCTACCCCTCTCCACCTCTGGTTCCCCTGCCAAACAACCCAGAGGAGGTGTGGCCCAGACCTCCGGCAAACCTTCAGCCTGACTCCTTGATAGACCCCCTCCTCTTGTTCCAAGCCAGGAGGTAGTGGTTGGAGGTCAGTTCTCCCTCCATCTGCCCCAATGGAGAACCATCACAACAGATACTTGGATCCTGCAGATACTCAAACATGGCCATGCTCTAGAACTTTTAGACCAGCCCCAGATGTTCCCCCAGTCCCCACCTTTTACCCTTCAGACCACATAGAGGTGCTCAGGGAGGAGCTCCTCACCTTGCTGAACAAACGAGCCATGGAGCCAGTGCCCAGGCAGCAAAGGGGCAAGGGGTTCTACTCCAGGTTCTTCCTGGTTCCCAAAAAAACACTGGACTTGAGGCCCATTGTAGAGCTCAAGGAGCTGAACCTTTTTATACAGTACAAAAAGTTCTGGTTGATCACTTTGCACAGCCTTCTTCCTCTGCTCAAGCAGGGCAGATAGCTATGCTCCTCGATATGCAAGATGCTTACCTGCATATCATTGTTTGCCTCCCCACAGACGGTACCTCGGTTCCTGTTTCAGGGGAGCATTACCAGTTCATAGTATTGCCTTTTGGCTTATCCTCTGTGCCATGGGTATTTACCAAGTACTTAGCAGCTGTAGCAGCAGCCGTTTGGTGCGAAGGCCTCTATGTGTTCCTATATCTGGATGACTGGTTACTGATATCCCAGTCCAGGGAGCTCCTATTGTTGACTCTAGAACACACACTGCATTATTCCAGTTCTTGGGCATCATGGTCAATCGGCTCAAGACTGTGCTGACCCCTTCTCAGCAACTGCAGTACATAGTGACAGTCTTGGACTCTACTCAGGGCAGGCCTTCCTCCCTCCAGACAGGACAGACTGCCTAATTGTCCAGGCCCAGGAGGTGGCTCAGAACCAGCATGTCCCATCCAGGGCATTCCTCAGGCTACTAGGCCTCATGGCGCCGACCATTGTTATGGTCCTTCTGGCCAGGTTGCACATGAGGATTCTGCAGTGGACCCTCAGGATTCAGTGGGATCAGCACTCAGGTGATCTAGATCAGCTGGTCCTTGTCTCATTGCCATTATGCGAAGTGCTTCACTGGTGGAAGACCCAGCCAATCTCTGAAAGAGTGTCCCCTTTCTTGTACCCACTCCTTACCAAATCCTCACCATGGATGTTTCGGGTCTGGGTTGGGGGGGCCCATCTAGGTCCTTATCAGACCCAGGGTCTCTGGTCCCACTGGGAGACTCACCTCCACATAAACATCTTAGAAATTAGGGCAGTTCTGTATGCCTTACAGGTCTTCCAGAACCATCTCTCTTGGGCCCTCTGTTGGTGGAGTCAGACAATCTGTGTGGTCTGTTACATCAACAAACAAGGGGGAAATCCATTCCTACCCTCTGTGCTTGGAAGCAATTAGGGTCTGGTACTGGGCTCTAGATCATGGTCTAGAACTGTCTGCCATCCATGTGCCCAAAATGCCTTGGCAGACAGCCTCAGCAGGTCACAGTCCAAAGTGCATGAGTAGGAGCTGCTGACCTCGGTCACAGAAGACCTGTTCGACAGGTGGGGTCATCTAAGCTGGACCTTCTTGCATCCTCACTCCTGCAAAACTGCCACGTTTCTGCTTGCTAGATCCAGGGCCTGGAATTTTCTGGTGATACGCATTGTCCCTCTCCTGGAAAGGAAGGTTTCTTTATGCATTCCCTCCTCCCTTCCCTCTGATTCAGAGCGTTCTCATCAAGCTGCAGATGGAGGGTGCCACCCTATTTCTGGTGGCCCCATTTTGTCCTTGGCAGTTATGGTTTCCATTACTGCAACAGTTGGCTGTGGAACCTCCAGTTCCCCTGCCGGGACCTGCTGACTCAGGCGCAGGGGACCTGGTCCATCCTGACCTCACGTCCCACCACCTGCATTCTTGACTCTGGAGGACATAGCCATTGCTCAGTTTGGGGTGTCTCAGAAAGCAGCTGATATCCTGGTGGCTGCCAGAAAATCATCCACCAGGGCCACTTACGTTATGAAATGAAAGCTGTTTGCTATCTGGGCTGCTTCTCATAGCCTGGATCCTTTCACCTGTCTGGTGAACCAGGTTCTGGAGTATCTCCTGACCTTGTCTGGTAGGGGACTCAAATACTCCTCCCTTACAGTATACTTGTCGGCCATATCAGCCTTTCATGTGCCCATTGATGGACGTACTGTGGTGCAGTTGGATGTGGCCCGTACTGTTCCGAGAGGCATTCTCCTCTTGAAGCCTCATATCCGTAAACTGGTTCTGGCTTGGGACCTGAATTCTGTGTTGGAGAAACTGACCCTGCCTCCTTTTAAGCCAGCTGCATCCTGCGAGCTATGCTTTCTGTTGTGAAAAGTGTTATTTTAGTTCCCATTACTTCTGCTCAAGAATTTCAGAGCTACAGTCTCTCATGTGTGAGCAGCCTTATTTGATTTCCACAGGGACAGGGTCTCTTTGTGTACTAACCATAAGTTTCTTCCTAAGGTGGTGTCTGAGTTTACCCTAAATGAATCCATCCACCTGCCTGTTTATTATCCAGAGCATGCCAGTCCAGGGGAAGCATTGCTTAATACTTTGGATGTGCATAGAATTTTGCGTTACCATATATACCGTATAAGGGACTGCAGGAAGTCCTCTCAGTTGTTTGTTTCTTTTGCCCCTGGCAGAGAGGGTTCTCCAGTTTTGAAATGGTGCTTGTCTAAGTGGCTAGCAACTGTATTATTTTTGTTACAGGGACTATGGTAAGGAACTTCCTGGTGTTGTCAAGGGCCATTCCACCAGGGCCATGGCCATGTCAGTTGCCTGTTTCAGGGGTGTGTCTGCAGCCAAGATTTGCGCTGCTGCCATTTGGAGTACTGTCCACACATTCACCAGGCACTACAGTCTGGAAATTGCATCCAGAAGAAGGGCAGGTTTTGGCATTGCTGTGCTTCAAGGCCTTCTTTCCTAGACCTTTGGCCTCCTGCGACCAAGACTGTTCTTGCTCTCAGCATTGCTTGAGGCTCGTTCCATAGGTGTAACCTGATGACAGAGATATTCTTGAAGAAGACAGAACAGTTACATAAGAACTTACCGTACCAGTAGCTCTTCAAGGGAATCTCTCATCAGGACATGCCTTCTCTCCCTCCATCCGCCTTTTTCTCTCTCTCTGCAGCTTGGCTGTCCTGTTGCTCCAGCTTTTCTGCTAGCTGGGCACCTTCTTTCTCTCCTTGGTTCCCTGGTGGGACTCCTGTCTGTCATGGCCTCCGGCTAGGGAAAGAACTGAGGAGGCACTGGGGCCATCTGTGCTTATATAGGGTATATAATGACTGAGCCTGACATCAGCATGAGTGGCTTCTCATAGACTGCTGCAGAAAAAAGCTTCCATGGGCTCTTGTTGGCTAAGTACCATAGGTGGGACCTGATGACAAAGAGTCCCTTGAAGATCTACTGTTACGGTAAGTTTGGTTACTGTTCTTTCTATCTCAGCCCACTCATCTTGCCATCCGTCAAGTCGCCCATGACATTTCCTAGCCACAAAACAGTTGATCTTCCTGGATCTTATCTTCACCATTCATTCACACTATTGGCAGGGCCCCGTGTTTTCTGCGATTCTGCGGTTGCAGCAGTGGCCGCAGAAATCAGGGCTTGCTGCAGAAATCAGGAAAACCAGCCACACAGCCGTAGAAATGCTAGCTATGCTATGCAATCACACAAGGCAAGGGCATATCTATTGATGTGTTAAGTATGCCATGGCACACATGCTCATTAGAAGGGGCAGCAAACTGATGCTGTCCACTACAAAGCTGAAAAGCTAGTGGCTGCATGTCATCTTGACTCGTACTGGCTCTTTTTACATAACTCCTTCCAGCCAGTATTGTGTGTGTGTGGGGGGGTGACTGATGCAATAGTAGCAGAGCTTGATTATGTCCACGGCAGTTATGATTTGCTGCTGTGTAGGTGTAGGTGTGGCTAGCTCAGCCATGTTAATTTTTCATTGTGAGGCTGCTCATGGTGTATGGTGAATCCTTGGAAGATGAATTTGGAAGGAAGAACTGGAAGGCAAGCTGTAGTCAAGAAGTGAGAAGTTTCAGTGGTGCCCGTGGAGGTGGAACTGATCTCAGTGCGGTGACAGGTATTGGAGGAGGAGCTGATTGCAGAAACATTGGACTGGCAGCAGACTGAGCAGAGGACTCGGTCCCCACTGGTGGACATCTATTATAGTTTTGATTTGTGGGCTGCAGTTCTGTACCTGCAAGTGTGAGTAATTTCTTGGCAAATCTGAACCTGCGGCCTAAGTGGCATCAAGCTCAATTCTTGAGGGGGGTCAAGTTGCCCAGCTGCAGCAGAGTTGGGGACCAGGGTATACTAGAACTGCAGCAAGCTGGTATGGAAAAAATCAGAATGGTGAGTTTGATTGCTGCTATACATAAGTGAAATGAGGGTCACTGACTGAAGAACACCACCACCAGCTGAGTTCGCGAGGAGAAGAGACATGCTAACTAAGGTTATTCCAGCTTAATAAGAATGACTTGCTTGCATTTTTTAGTGTGTCCCCCAAAAGAAAAATCAGGAGTCAGCAAATGCTACAGACACTGCAAGTTACACCGTCCTTCGCTATTATAGGAAGACAATTCCCACCCCTAAAACACAGATTTGTACACTGCACTCAACATGTTCGTTGCAAAGCAGTTGGAGTATTCCCAGTTTACAAAAATAATGATTTAAAAGAACTCTGATCAAAATCAGAAAAAAAATGGCCTTCAAGTTGGAGTCTTTCTTTATATCTGCTAACTGTAAATATAAACCAGAAGAAATCCAAGCAGGTTTTGCCTTCTGTGTAGTTTTAGCTAAGTGTGTATGTCCTTCTCCGATTATAACCTAGGAGAACAGCAAAGGCCACCAATTTCCAGAAGAACAGATAAGCCTTCAAATTCAGGGTGGGAAGGAAAATTCATTAAAAGAGAACACTGATGCCAATGACTGTGCCAGGTTTTGGTTATTGCTATGTAATATTTGTGATAAGAAGACTACATACTGTTAAATGGCCTGTTGTTCCACTTTTAGTGCAGCAGAGTGGTTGCACGAAGGCACTCAGAGGGTTAACTAAGACTTAATCCCTTTGCAGGGATGCTGTTTAGCCACAATTTATATGCTGCAGAATGACTGAGAATCAGTAGTTGTTCTGCCGCAGAAAGTAGGTCCACTTTGCCGCAGTAAACACGGGGCCCTGACTATTGGGCTCAAGCCAGAGGTATGGGGACCCTGCGGGAGCCAAAAATCTTCAGGAGGGCCAATGCTGAGGTTGGCTGCACACATGCTTGTCACCGTGAGACTAGCCCACACTACATAGCCTGTCTCGGCAATGGCCCTCAACCACCTCAGTTCCTTTTTTCACGCCATTGAGTACGCTTCAGTGATGTCATTCACCCACAAGGAGTCAGATCTTCATGTTCATACGACAACAGCAGGGCTGTGTCCAGTCCACCACCCTCTCCTGGAAGGAGGGGAGGGTCTGACCATGGGCAATCCTGTGTTCAGGGAGAAGGACAGTCTTCCCATAAACACAAAAAGAAGTGCACACGTTACCAATCTAGGTCGGAGACTCAGCATTGCTTGACCTCGGGTTCTTCCTTTTCCCATCAGAAGGGGAAGAAATGGTACCACTCGAGGTCCTCCTCTGGCACATCTGCTAAGAGATCTCCTATGTCTGGGAATGGAAGGCCTTCACTGGCACTGTTGGTCTGTTTGATGGCTTCTGTTTGTGGCCGTTCCAGGTCTCAGGCATGGAGTCCCTCTCTGTCCTCTTGTGGGGACTCCAGTGGGCAGTTTCATCACTGGACAGCTCTTATGGAGCAGTGGGCACAGTGTCTGCCTCATCTGCTCCTCCCTGTGGACCCGGTGCCGGGGCCTTCGGGTCTAGACTCCTGAGGACCACTGCTGGATCAAAATCCCTTGATGGTGACCACACCACTGATGCCAGTTCTACATGCCACACTCTCTTATGCTGTTTCTTCACAGGGATCAGCACAGGTGCCTTCTTAGGTCACTGCGGTGCTGGCTTGTTCATCTGGGAGTTTAGTGGTGCTGTTTCTGGCACCGGTTCCTCTGGAGACGGTTTCTGTGCTGGCTCCATTGGAACTGGTGCCAGCTCCTATGGGCCAGGTGCCAGGTCTTGTGCCAGCTCCTATGGGACAGGTGCCAGGTCTTGTGCCAGCTCCTCTGGGCCTGGTGCCGGGTCCAGTGACAGTTCCGGTTTAGGTGTCACCTGTTTTTCCGATTCTGAGGCCTGGGCGAGGACTCACAAAGTTCACTCCTCTCCCAGTTCCTCCTTTCAAAGGAGATCTGGAGGGGGATGAGTCAGGCCCTAACCTCATTCACTCTGAGGGCAGTGATAATGACACTTTTTTCAGCCTGGAGAGTCAACCTCCAGCTTCTATTTCCATCCCTCAGGAGGATCTCTCCTTCCAGACTTTGTTGAGGAATATACAGGCCACTTTACTTCTCGAGACTTCGGCCCTCGACCCAGGTAAACAGCTGCGTCTCAAGTGGCTACATGTTCCCAACATCCCTATTAACCTCATGCTTCCTGTCCCTCCAGCCTTTGAAACCCTTTCGGAGACGGTGTGGGCTAGGCCTGCTTCCATTGCGTCTGTCTGTAAGACAATATACCATAAGTATATGCCTCCTAAAGACAGACCCATTTTGGCTTCCCAACCTATTGCAGATAAAATTATTATCCTTGCATAAAACGATAAGGCCAACCTTCCTCAAGAAGTAACAGCACATCCTATTAATAAGGAATCTTGTAAGACTGATAGTATGGGAAAGAGGTATTTTGCAGTGACCACTCTGAACATGCGAATAACCAGCTAACAAGGCCATTTCTCTCAGTACGAGTATGCCCTCTGGACCTCCCTTAAGTCTCTGGCTGAGTCCTTACCAGAAATGGACACTAAATAAAACATTCTTCAGCCTGTCACTCATGGTATAGAGTCCAACAGTCATCAGTTAAAAGTCGCCATGATGCATATGACACTGCTTCTTGTGCTGCTGCGGCCAGAATCTGCATAAGAAGACATCTTTGACTGCAAACCTCAGGATTTTCCACTGATGCTCAGTAGCAGGTTATGAATGTCCCCTTCGATGGCACTTACTTATTCAGCCAGCAGGTGGAACAGTCTCTGGAAGCCTCTCAGAAGACTAGTACAGCCACAAAATCTGCAAGACCAGCCCCTTTACATCCTCAAAGGGGAAGAGACTGTTAGTTCTTTTGTAACCAGCAGTCCTTTCGTGGAAGAGGCAGAGGAGCCCCAGATAAGCACCAGTCTCCTCAGCTGCAAAAGAAAATGCAGCAGAAGGCACAGATCCTGAAAGTGCCCAGTGCCACCCTCTGAGTCTCCGGTCCCAGCTCTGCCTTAGCTGCCGGAGACGGACATCTCCTCCCCAGTGAGGGGGTGTCTATCTCATTTTTGCAGCCACTGGAAGTCTATCACCACAGACAAGTGGGTTTTAAGGATCATCTGGGAGGTATACCTTCTGAACTTCTCAGAAATCCCCCCCGGACTATCCGCCCAAAAGATAACACTCCCTTTCGGCTGCTCAGTTATACCTTCTCACTTCAGAGACAGCGGGCCTTCTGAGAAACAGGGCAGGAGAAGTAGTGCCTCCAGCAGAACACAACACAGGTTTCTACTCCCATTACTTTCTAGTCCCAAAAAGATTGGGTATACGCCCCATCCTAGACCTCAAAAAACTGAACAAGTTTCTGTATCGTGGGAAGTTCAAGATGGTCTCCCTAGGGACCCTTCTGCCACTTCTCAAGCCACATGACTGGTTGGCATCCCTGGACATGCAAGATGCTTACCAGAAGATTCCAGCACTCCCAAGCCACCACAAGTGCCTACACTTTGTGGTCTTGGGTCAGCACTATCAATTTAGAGGCCTGCCCTTTGGGCTTTCCTCAGTGCCTCGAGTCTACAAAGTGCTTTGTGGTTCTTGCAGCACATCTTCAAAAGGTCAGGCTTCAGGTGTTTACCTACCTCGATGATTATCTCCTAACAAGTCCACCAAGGCAGGGCACAGAAGACGCAGTCACCACAGCAGCTCAGTTCCTGACCTCCATGAGGTACTGCTGAACCAGGAGAAGTCACAGCTTCAACCTTTGCAGCAGCTTCTCTTCATAGGAGACTTCTTGGACACTACCAAGGTGAGGGCCTTTCTCCTAGTGGATAAAAGGAACACCATCTTTCAGAAGGCACGGTTCATTATGGAGAACAACCCCGTGCAGGCCCACTTCATGCAGCGGATATTAAGTCTTATGGCCTCATCAATCTTCACAATGCCTCTGGCATGACTGCACATGAGGACCACTCAGTGGATGCTCAGTACACAGTGGTCTCTGACAATGCATCCTTAATCTCACCCCATCAAGGTGATGGCACCCTGCATTGGTCACTTGCATGGTGGACACAAGAGGATAACCTTCTTTAAGGTCTCCCCTTCGCTCCACCAGAGTCACAAATAACTCTCACCACAGATGCATTTCTCCTGGGATGGAAAGCTCACTGTCAGGGCCATCACAACCAAGGAGTCTGGACTCAGATGTGCTCTCATCTCCATATCAATGTTCTGGAGATGAGGGCAGTCCTTTACACCCTTTGAGCCATGGTAGACTTCGTTCATCACAAGGTAATCCTTCTGCAGACAGACATCAAGGCGGTGATATATTACATCAACAAGCAAGGAGGAACACACTCCTACCTGCTTTGCAGGGAAGCTATGAGGGTATGGTAGTGGTGTCTGGAGCAGAATGCCCTGATTCAAGGAGTTTACGTGCCAGTGACTCAGAACAATCTGGCAGACCAACTCAGTAGGACAGAAGCGGATCCTCACGAATGGTCATTAACACCAGATATTATGCAGTCTCTCTTCGACAAGTGGGATACCCCAGACCTGGACCTTTTTGCGTCCCCACTCAACACAAAACTGCCCCAGTTCTGCTCCAGAAATCCAGAATCTGACATTTTTTGTCAGGATGCATTCAGGCTGCGGTGGACAAATTGCGTTCTGTACACATTTTCTCCTTTACCACTAGTTCAGAGGATACTGCTCAGGCTGGAGGCCCATGGGGCAAAATTATTCTGATTGCCCCATTTTGGCCACCACATATTTGGTTTCCTTTGATCAACAAGTTATCAGTGGCCCCTCCGAGGCCTCTTCCTCTATGGATGGACCCCCTGACAGGGATCCCTGATTCATCCCCAATCTCTGCTGCCTTCATCTTCATGCTTGGCTGCTGAGGAGACGGAAGTGAGCAGGTTTAAGGTCTCTCAGAGGGTCTCTGAGATTCTCTTGGCTGCCATTAAGCCCACTACCAACAAGACTTACACACCCAAATGGAGGTGCTTCTCGGAATGGTGTGCCAAGACCCATATGGATCCATTCCGATGCCCACTAGATAAAAGTTTTGGAGTATTTCTTAGATCTCACTGATGAAGGTCTACAGTACTCCTCTGTAAAGGTTCACCTTTGTGCTGTCTCGGCCTATCACGAGCCAGTCCAGAACCTAACTCTAGCTCAGCTCCCCGCCTCTTCAAAAGATTCTTAAAAGGCATCCTGCACACAAGTCCCCCAGTACGGAAACCTGTCACTCCCTGGGATATCAACCTTGTGCTAGACATACTCACTCTTAAGCCTTTTGAACTCCTGGCTGCTTGTAACCTCAAATTTCTGACTTGGAAAACAGCATTTTTGGTGGTCATTGTCATGCACCCCTGGCCCCTAACCTTGGACAGCCTGGCAAGACCTCCTGCTTGCAGAGAGAATCCTCTATTCAGGAACTCGTGAGCAGGAGTAAGGGTTCAGGAAGACTTCCCAACCTTCCTTTTCCCTGTGGGAGGGTGGATTCTGCAGTTTTGAGTTCCTTTAACTCTGCACTACTTTCAGTATTTGAATCCCACCACGGCCACTGGCTACATCTTGCCTAGGTAGTTTTATATGATAGCCGAGCAGATTCTATCTTTTTAGGCACACAGTCTTTTCAAAATCCTTCTGTTTAAATGTTAAATCACACAACCAGACCCCAGGCAGAGTTGATAAGAAAATCATAAAAGTTTACTTAAAATAAAAGCAATACAGAAACGTCTACAGTTTGGAAGAAATTTGACATGCAGACAATAACAAAAGTAAGATTGGATGGTTTACAGAAAACACTAGATACTGTATTCTAAACTATACCTTGTTTTGATGTTAAAGTTCAGACAAGATTTCAAATGTCCTTGTACAGATCAAGATGACAGTTCATTAGGCAATAGAATATATAGCAAGTCCTTGGTCCAAGTCTCTGGATGTCCTCTTAAAAAACTTCAGATGTTGCACTGGTGCAAAGTCTTGGTTTCCAAAATTCTGACTTAAAAATCAGAATTTTCTGTTCAGTATGTGGCAAGTCAAACTTTCCACACACTCAGGACTGGGTTTTGAGAATTTCCCAGGCCTACACAAATACTTTTTGGTGTAAAAGTATATGCCAGTTGGACAGACTATTCTACCTTCCAACTTAAACACTATTCAACTGCTCTGCATTCAAAGTTTGTCAGATATATTTGAGGGTCATTTTAGGACACACCCTCCTTATGTTTTTCTCTGGGGTAGGGTTAATGACTCCAGGACAGTACAGATATTAGGATGCAACAATTCACCTTTCCCAGTAGGTGTCACTGTGGTTCCATGTCGATCCCAGTGACATCTGGTCCGTGTATTTGGCTTAACCTCTGACCTCTAGGTCATTATATTACCCCTTCCCTGTCATGGCAAGCCACAGTGGGATGTTTTATGCCTTCCTGGGGCCATATACCTGTCTTCCTTTATCTTGAAATATAACAGGTCCACACTAGCCTTTATAGAAATAACAGTTAGTTTGGTGATACCTGTTAAAGGGACAGTGTCTTAATTTCAAAGTAAATCACAGAATATACAATATGAACCCCCATAAATGGATCTAGGCCTATCATGCGACATTCCTCCCTCCTAAAACAGAACCTGGGGGGAACACACCTCTATTGGAGGCAGTTCTTCTCAGTTCTATTATAGATCCAATATGCGGAATAGGCTGTCCGTGTTCCCTTTTTTGGATCCAGGCCTATGTGCCATCTCCATGTCATAAGCCTGCAAGGCAATACTCCATCTCAGAAGTTTCCCATTTGTTTTTCCCATTTGGCCCAACCATTTTAACAGGCTGTGGTCCATTTGGACCTTAAAATGCCTCCCATAAAAGTATGGTTCAAGTTTTTTTAATGCTCAGTCTAAGGCAAGATGTTCCTTCTCCACTGTTGAATTAGGGTTATTCTCGTGGAAGCAACTTCTTGCTTAAGTATACAATGGGGTGCTCTCTCCCCTGATTGGATACTTGGCTGAGGACTGCCCCTATTCCCTCATCTGAGGCATCCATCTGTACCACAAATGGCCTGTTGTAGTCTGGACTAGCCAGCAATGGGGCCCCACACAGCGAGGTTTTCAGCTGTGTGAAGGCCCGCTCACTGTCTGTGTCCCATTTTACCTTCCCAAGCTTATTCTTTGTCAGCAACCCAGATAAAGGAGTGGCCAGGGAGCTGTAGTTGGGAACAAATTTTCTATAATACCCTGCTGTCCCAAGAAAGCTTCTGACTTGTCTCTGGGTTTCAGGTGTAGGCCGTGATGTGATAGCCTCTATCATTGCTTGGTTTGGACAAAGTTGGCCTTGCCCCACCACATGTCCCAAATAAGTGACCTCTGCCATGGCCACCTGACACATTTCTGCCTTAATAGTCAGACCTGCGGCCTATATTTGGCCCAACACCTCCCTCAGGTGTTTCTCCCAGCTATTGCTGAAGATGGCAATATCGTCCAGGTAGACAACTGCAAAGTCCTCCATATTCTGTAACACCTGATTTACTAACCACTGGAATGTAGCAGGGGCATTCTTCATCCCAAAGGGCATGACCTTGAACTTGAACAGGCTGAGTGGGGTGATGAATGCTGACCTTTCCCTAGCCCTGTCAGTCAGTTCCATCTGCCAGTACCCTTTTGTTAGGTCTACTGTAGTCAAGATTGTCACCCTTCCCAGTTTGTCTGTGCATGGCATTGGGTGGGTGTCAGATTTCGTGATGGCATTAAGCCCACAATAATCTATGCAGAACTGTGTAGCCCCATCCAGTTTTGGTACAAGGACTACAGGTGAGGCCCAGGGGCTATGGGATTTCTGGATCACCCCTAGATCCAGCATCTCCCCCACCTCCCTCCTAATGCTCTCATTGTATGCAAGTAAGCAAATTGTATTCCAACATTGTAGCATTTCTCTGTATTCTATCCCATTGTTCCCTACCCCCTCTGGTCTCACCAGGAGACAAGCAACTTGTTGCTCAGCGTGCCTTCCTGGTGAAATATTTCAATAAATAAATAATGTCCTTGAGGACTGGGACATCCATCTTTCGGATGAGATGTTAAACCGCGGTCCCATCTGCTTGTTCTGGTGGTAGTTCAGGTGGATGTTAAAGATCCCATGGCACTTTTCGAAAAGAGCAGGGGAATTTCCCCAGTACCCTGGCCAAATCTCCCCCATTCATGAAAAATACCACCAACAGCTTAATCTGGTTCAAGGTCAGTTGGCATTCATCTGTATCCTCCTCGGGTCGTGCCTGAAAATAGGCAGGATTTGTCTTGTGCACTTACCCGGTCAACAAAAACTAATAAATAAATAAATAAATAAATAAAATAAATAAACTGTCTCTGACACCTGGTAAGCTATCCTATGTATAGGTGCTTGGGTCCCTGTGTCTATGTCATGCATTGCTAGCGGTGTCCTTCCTGGCTTTGCTGTAAATACAGGGGCAAAGTCTTGCAAAAGGGTTCTCAATTCTTGGGCCTGCCCAGGTGTCAACTGGGGTGATAGCATGATGGTCTCCACAGATGACACCAGCTTGCTCTTGGCTAACAAGACGAGAAGTGGGTTTTCCCCACCTAGCTCCTCTCTAGGACTGCAAACCACAAGTACCATGTCAGCCCTATTAAAAAATGGCTTTATCATGTTTACATGATACGTCCTGTGACTGCGTTTTCGGTCAGGTAACTCTACAATGTAATTAACATTGTTTACCTGCTGTACTACCTTGTATGGCCCTGCCCACTCAGCTTGTAGCTTGTCCTTTCGGACCGGGATCAGAACCATTACCTCCTGTCCTACCTAGTATGAGTGAGCTCTGGCTCCACAATCATACCAGGTCTTTTGTTTTTGCTGGGCAGCTGCCAGGTTGCTCTGGGCTATGCCCGTAAGCTCCTTCAGTGTTTCCCTGAATTATTTTTTTTTTATCCTGGTATTTCTTCCTCGTCCTGGCTGGCACGCCTTCACCCTATAAACTGTCCCCCAGCGCTGTCCCTCAAGGATCCGACCCCCTCCCTTAAGCCCCCATGACTTATCCTTCATGGCGGGGTGGAAGGGAGCATCTCAACCCACCTCGGATCCAGCCAGGGAGGTTCCTTCTCGGGGACGGCGCCTGCAAGAGACAGCTCCATGCCACACGGCCAGTACCATTTTCCGCTTTTCTCCCCTTTAGGAGGTGGAGCATGCAATGACATCCACGGAGAGAGCTCACATGTGTCCGCACATGCTCCTCCAAGTGTCTGCCCCATCTCCTCCCCTTCTGCAGTGGTAGTGCACTGCCCTCCAGCCGCTGCCTGGGGCCAGTGGAACACTGACAGCTGGTACCCTCCCTCCCCAGAGAAGGACAGCAGTCCATCGGATGCTCAATTCTTCTTCTCTCCTGCTGATCCCCGGTGGCCCATGCTCGCTGCCAAACACTGGTCATTGGCATTGCCCGAGATAAGGCATCCAGCGTCTCAGCCCTCAGCGCCACCGGGCCAGCTGTCTCCCTGAATTTTAACACATACTCCACTATGGGAGTCTCCTGGGTGGCATGCTTACCTTCTCAGTCCTCTTGTATTAAATCTAGGGTCCCCCCACCCTGTGTCCATACAAGAGCTCAAAGGGTGAAAACCTGGTTGACTCTTGTAGCACTTCCCTGTAGGCAAACAGCAGGTGGGGCAGGTATTTCTCCCAGTCCATACTGTTCTGCAAATGCCATAAGCATAGCCTTTAGGGTCCCATTAAATCTCTTTACAAGACCATTGGCTTGTGGGAGGTAAGGCATCATGTGCCTCTGTACAACACCACACTTCTCCCACAAACACTTCATTCGGTCCAACATAAAGTTACCCCCTTGATCAGAGATAACCTCCTGTGGAAACTCAACCCGGGAGAAAATCCCCAGCAAAGCATCTGCCACCTTGTCCTCCTTAATGGAGGACAGCGCGATGGCTTTGGGATAGCGGGTAGCATAATTAACAACTGTCAATATATACCTTTTTCCAGAGGGACTTGAGGTATTCAAAGGACCCACAGTATCCATTCCAACCTTCTGGAATGGCTCCTCCACAAGTTGTAAGGGAATCAGGGCAGCCTTAGCTTTGCTTCCAGTCTTCCTTATTTCCTGATACTGGTGACAGGATTTGCAGTATTCCTTCACCTGCTTGGTAATAGTCGGCCAATAGAAATTGTGGGCTAAGTGCTGTGTAGTGTAAGCAATGCCCAAATGTCCGGATATGGGAATATCGTGAGCTATGTTGAGCAATAACCCACGATACTCCTGGGGAACAACAAGCTGCCTGCCCATCACCCTTCCCTCTGTCCTGATGTCCTGTGTGTATAACAGTCCATTTTTCCAATACACTATATGGTTTCCATCACCTCCCTATGTCCCATCAGACTCTGCACAGGCCCTCAGCTTCTCTAAGCTAGAGTTTGTCCGTTGCGCTGCTGCTAAGTCTTCCAACTTACCCAGAGTATGGGGCATTCCCCCATCAGTTCCCAGGCTGAGGTCCATAGCTGTTCCAGTGGAAGACTCAGTATCACAACTTTCCCCTTCCCCCTGACTATGTGTCACCCCTCCCTCCTGAGAGTAACCTTCAGTAGCAGTCGGGTTAACTGACACTAGGGGAAGTTCCACCCCCTGTTATTACCCTCTTTTACAAGAGCTACAGGTTGACTGGCCTGTTTCACAACCTCTCCTGTCTGAATTTCTGTGGGATCCCAAGGATCACAGGAGCTTCTATTCTTCTGGTTGCTGGTCACAGCACAAACCACTCCCTGTGGAACATCATTCCCCACAAAAACATCCATAATAAGTTTTTCAGCTACAGCCACCTTCCTTACCCCTTCACCTGCATCTCCCCAATCCAGGGTAACACTGGCTAATGGGTAAATTTTTCTTTCCCTTGTGTAATCCCTCATAGAGACAAACTGATTTGGTAGTATTTTTTCAGCCCCCACCAAATCCTCTTTCACCAGGGTAAGAGATGCTCCCGTATCCCTTGGTTCCCTAGTTTGTACCCCATGCACTATGACTGGTAACCCCTCATATTGTCAGGGAGAGCCTCAGCTATACAGTGAGCTATTGTCTCTGATTGCACAGGCCCTTTTACCTTCTGGGCTTTCTTAGGACACTGCCTAGACAGATGGCCCATCTGGTGACAATACCAGCATTCATCATGTTTCTTGTCCCCAACCTCCCTTTTGGGTACCTGGGGATTCCTTTCTTTTTGCAGGGGCCCTGTGGTTTTTGGTTGTCCAAAATGCCCACTTTTCCCTTTCACCCCTGAATTCCCCTTGGGAGCAGCCCTGCTTTGAGCATAGCGATCCATCTGCTCTGCAGCCTCTTTGGCAGTCTTAGAATCTCTGTCCTCTAGCCAAAGCTTCAAATCAGGTGAGCAAATCCAATAAAACTGTTCAAGCAATACCTCTCTTCAATCGCTTCAACAGAATCTGCCTTCATCCCCTTCCACCATTTTAAATATTGATGCTGTTTAGTGGCAACCTCCTCAAAGCTCATTTCCGGCCCCTTTCAGAGTTTCCAGAACTTTTCTCTGTATGCATCAGGGTTCAGATCATATGTTTTTAATAAAGCAGTTTTTAACTTGTCAAAATCTTTACTTTCAACATTGTCCATCTGCCCCAGTGCTTCTCTCCCCTTGCCAATAAGTAGTGGAGACAAGTGAAAGCTCCAAGTCTCTTTGGGCAGATTGGCCTGGATACAGACCATTTCAAATGAATAACCTCCCCCTCTTTAAACTCAGCAATTAATTTTGAATTTAACTTGTACCCAAGTCCTGGAGTTTCAGACCCACCCCACCACTTACCTGCTCTGGGGTTGTTGGTTGGAGTGTGAGGTGTGGGGGTTAAAGGAGGACGCTCTTTCACAGTTGTAGATGCATCAGAAGAAATTTATTATCAAATTAAGACAAGCCGAACTTCAGGCGAGACACCAAAAAAAAAAAAAAATCACTAATTCAGGATAAATAGCAACATTTTCTTGAAACACCACAATAAGCTAGTGTAACACACTTTGAGGTCAGAACAGGTCTGTACCTCCCAGACTATCTGACCTGACTGTTCTAGGTACTCAGTTTATATACAACACAGGGGTCAGATGACTATCTAGCTCCACCCCTGTACCTTATATTAAACTTTGTTTTTATTTACAAAAAGATTATTTTATTTACATCTTTTAAATCAGTATAACAACATATGCATAATCTTTGAAATTAATTTCATACCCTTTAGAAAATTCACACCAAGTTTCTGGCATCTGAAAGCACCACCCCCTTTTTAGTAGCATAAAAGGATTCAGATTGTGTCCGGTCGGCTCCTAGGAAAAGGACTGCAGCAGTTTGAATCCTGGACTCTTAAGTACTGAGAGGTAGTAAAACCCTCGTTTTATTAAATGCCTAAAACTAATACAAGAATGCCTTAATTCAACTTCAGAAGGTATGTACATATGAAAATATTTGTTTTTAAACAGAGAACGACTCTCCGTAAAAAAAATATAAGGCTAAATGCCTTCACGATCGTGCGCACATTCGAGGAGGCTGTATTTTCCAGCGCTCGTACTCACTCATTCGCGCAGGCACTTGGCGACATATTTTCTAAGGAAATAATTATTTTACCAGGCATTCTGTCTGTAGAGTACAAGCGGGAGACAGGGGGGGAAGAACCAGAAGGCTCTCAACAAAACCTAAAGCTTTAAATTGCGTAATGACCCAACGGAGGTTCAGCAAGAAAAACAGGGGTTCAATAGCACACTAGCAGTGTTCTGCTATATTTCACATTACACATAACTACATTTTAGTGGTCATATTACGTGGGTCTATATTCCTCACAGAATTTGTTATAAGCACTATGTTTTTCTTATTTTATCGTAAAAAGAAACCCACTTTTGTCTTTGAGTCCTATCCTCGGGGTTAAAATATATATATATCAGGACCATACTGAACAAAGGATTAAAGAGAGAGAGAAAATATAGGTGGCCAGCCTATATAAAGAAGAAAGAAAGAAAGGGGGCAAATTTGACTGTTGCAACAGACTTTTTATTATTACTTTAAAAAAATTATAGTTGGATATACAGGGTTTTTTTTTTTTTCTTATTTTCTTTACACTCCTCCCCCCTCAAGAGGGAACCAATGTCATCCAATTACAATTGGTTTCCTATGCTTTAATGTTGAAACATATGTCAGATCTCCCTTGTGATACAAAGGGAGATGGAGTTTTAGCCCTCCCACTCCTAAAACTCCACTCCAGGGTCCCTTCAAGTATATAAATCCAGATATAGTTTATATATAAATTATATATTTATGTATAAAACAACAAAAAATTTTTTATTTGATCATTACTTCCCTTTCACCCTGGAGTCTGATCTCAATTTAAAACTGTTGTCTGCACCATAACGTGACAAGTAGTCAGCGTTAAAATGTTTTTTGCCTAATTTATGTTGTATTGTAAATTTGTAGGGTTGAAGGGTTAAATACCATTGCAGAATACGAGGGTTTTTGTCCTTCATGATGTGTAGCCAACACAGTGGATTATGATCTGTAATTACTACAAATTCTCTACCCCATAAATAACATTTTAGGGCATTGATGGCCCACCAGATGGCTAAACACTCTCTCTATTGTGGAATACTTAGCTTCTCTTTCATGCAACTTCCGACTAATATATATGATGGGATGTTCTTCCTCTCCATCCATTTGGGACAAAACAGCCCCAATACCCTGATTTGAAGCATCCGTTTGTACTATAAAGGGCTTTTGAAAATATGGGCTACGTAAAATAGGGTGAGAACATAACTTAGCTTTCAGTAATGTGAAAGCCTCTTCACATTGTTTAGTCCAACAAACTTTATCCGGTTTAACTTTCTTTGCAAGTTCAGTTAATGGACTAGCGATGTCTGCAAAATTGGACACGAAACGATGATAATAACCAGCCTTTCCTAAAAAAGCTCTTACTTGTTTTTTTGTTTGTGGTTGTGGACTATTTGCTATAGCATCAACCTTATCAACTGCAGTTTTATTTTGCCTTGTCCAATTATAAAACCCAGGTACTCAGTTTCTTGCATACCCAGTGAGCATTTTGTAGGATTTGTGGTTAGGCCTGCCTCCTTTATAGTAGTTAACAGGTTTTTTAGATGTACTATATGCTCTTCCCAGGATGGACTAAAAATGATGACATCATCCAGGTATGCAGCACTGTACTCCATATAGGGATGTAATAAATGGTCCATGCATCGCTGAAAGGTTGCCGGGGCACCATGCAGACCGAAAGGCATTTTAGTAAATTGAAACAATCCCAAAGGAGTACTAAAGGCTGTTTTGCTGTGTGACTCTGGATCTAGGGGAATCTGCCAATACCCTTTCGATAAGTCTAATGTACTTATATACTGTGCGTTACCGAGGCGATCTATAATATCATCGATACGGGGCATCGGATACCCATCAAATTGGGAAATTGCGTTAAGTTTACCGAAGTCTATACAGACTCTCAATCCACCTTCTTTTTTATTAACTACTACCATGGGAAAGCACCAAGGACTTATGGATGGTTTGATTACCCCTATTTGTTGCATTTTTTTTATTTCTCTGATTACCTCTTCTCTTAAACGTTCTGGTAACCGGTAGGGTTTTTGTCTAATTGGTACAGTGGAATTCACTTCTATACGGTGTACAATTCCCTCAACCCTCCCAGGTATTGTTGTAAAACTGTTTTGAAAAGTACTTAATACATCTTTCAATTCCCTTAATTGTTCAGAACTTAAGTTATCATTGATTTTTATGTCTTCCATTTCACCTTTTGTATCCAGACGTTCATAAGCTTCATCTAGTTCACTTGTAACTAGTTCAGGGTAGACAAAAAATGCTGACTTACGTCTATCATGCCATAACTTTAACAAATTAGCATGGTAGATTTTATATTTTTGTTTTTTCTCTGGACATATGATCTCATAATTAACTGGACCAACTTGTTTATGTATGGTGTAAGGTCCCTGCCATTTCATCAATAGCTTATTTTCAGTACAGGGTAATAAAAAAAGGACTCTGTCCCCTGGTTGAAAAGATTTAGTGCCCACCCCTTTGTCATAATGTTGTTTTTGGACTTTCTGATGTTCTATATTACTATGTTGGGCTTTCTTAGAATATCTTGCTAATTTCTGTTGTAGTGTTGTAACATATTCTAACAAAGATATAGGTATAGTGTCTTGATTTGTTCCTTCCCAATTCTCCTTTACCACATCCAATATTCCTCTAGGGTTTTTCCCAAATAATAATTCAAACGGGGAATATCCTGTGGATGACTGTGGAACCTCACGATAGGCAAACATAAGATAGGGTAAATATCTATCCCATTGCTTACCTTCGTCCTGTGTAAATTTTTTTAACATCTGTTTTAATGTCTTATTAAATTGTTCCACTAGTCCATCAGTTTGGGGATGGTAGGGGGACGTATATATAGAATGTATACCTAAGGTCTGATAGAGGCGCTGTAAAATCTGTGAACAAAAATTACTGCCTCTATCTGTTAGAATTTCTTTAGGGATGACCATCCTAGAGAAGACCTTCACCAGTTCTTCAGCTACCTTTTCAGCAGTAACTGTACGCATGGTTGTAGCTTCAGGGTACTTGGTAAAATAATCACAAAGAACTAGAATAAAACGATTTCCTTTTGTGCTTTTGGGTAGGGGTCCTACTATATCCATGGCAATACGTTCGAAAGGGGTGTTTACTACAGGTAAAGGCTGTAGGGGTACCTTATCCTTCCTTACTACTGGGGCAACTTTCTGGCATTGTTCACAGGATTTACAATATTCAGCTACTTGGTCATGTATACCGGGCCAATAAAACCTATATAACAATCTCTGTAGTGTGCGCTCCCTTCCTTGATGACCAGCTAATGGTATATCATGTGCAAGAGATACTAATTGCTCTCTGTAAACAATAGGTACCAACCACTGTAACACACATTCTTCAGTCTTTGAATTTACACATTGTCTATATAACAATCCCTTGTGTAACACCAATTTATGTCGTTTGTTGTTTTTATCGCCCACCTGTAAAAAAAAAAAAAAGGTTTCAGGAGTTATCATTACTTGTGCTAACCCAAATTCTGATTGTACTTTAAAGTCCTCTAAACTAACAGTGTCTTTAGAGTCCGATGGATTTGTTGCCATGTCTGTTTATCTTGGCGTTTTTCATATTTAGACTTTCTTGTCTTACCAGGTGGCTCAAACAGATCATCATCAAATGAAAATACCGTTGTAGTTCAATATCCTTTTTCTTGAGCTCTGGTGGTTATTGCACCTAAGTCTGTAGCAGTTGCTAATAGATGGGTAAAATCTGGATGGTCATGTCCTATTATAACAGGTACTGGTAAATTAGACACCACACCAACCTTCATACTTCTGGTATTTGACTGTACTTGAACCTCAACTTGTTGCATCGGGTGTGTATGGGTATCACCATGAATGCAAATCACATGTTTCATCTGAGGATTCACAAGTATTGGGTAACATAGAGGCCTTGACTAAAGTTTGTCGACTACCAGAATCTAATAGTCCAATCGTGTTTTTTCCATTGATTTTAACTGGTGTGATATACTGGCCCCAATTAGCCAGAGCTAAGTGAGTAGGGGTAGTTTTCTTCTTTGGACAAAATCTAGCTATGTGTCCTTTCCCTTGACAGAAATGGCACACGATCTCAGAACTATGGGGTCTAATAATATTTGTATTTTTAACAGTTCCACTGGATACAGGTATTGTAGAAGATGGAGGTCTTACCGTAGAGGAGATTGTGCTAGCTCCAGAATATCCTTTATGCCTATTCGGCCTTGCAGTTAGGTAGTCTTCTGCCAATTGTACTGCTTTCTCAGCTGACTCCGGCCGGTGTTCCCGAACCCACATTTGAGCGTCCTGTGGTAATATACGTATGAACTGTTCAAGAACAACAGCCGCCAGCATCTGTTCTTTGGTGTTTTTGGTGGGTTGTAGCCATTTGCTGCATAAGTCCCTTAACGTTGTATAAGCATCCTGTGGGGTATCTGAAGACTGGAACTTTAGAGCTCAGAACCTCTGTCTGTATGTTTCCAAGCATATGTCATATCGCTTCAGAATAGCCTCTTTTACAGTATTATAATCTTCGCTCATGGTACTATCCACGTGACCATAAGCCATTTGAGCTTTTCCTGTTAGATAGGGTGCAAGACGTATCACCCATTGTCCTCGGGGCCATTGACAAGCTCGGGCAATCCGTTCAAATGTAGCCAAGTAGGTTTCTATATTGTCTGTTTCACTTAATTTTGTAAGTTTGATGTCCTTGGGGTTATCACTCGATGGTGGTGACCTGCCAGCACCCAAATCCCGGATAGCTCTTAAGGTGTCCGCCCATCTGGCCTCATTTCGTTGCATCTCCCTCACTCTTTGCTTCTCCCAGGCTACTTGTTGAAGACACAACCATTGTAGCAAATCCTGGGCATCTCCACTAGGGGGACCTTTTTCCACCTCCTCTTCTTCACCAGCCTCTAAGGTCCCACCAATCGCCTCGTCTTCCTCCAGCTTTGTGGTTTTACGTCTGACATCTGGTAAACCGGACATCAAGGGTTGTCCCAGTTTGTCTGCCATCATCCGTGTCAACACTCCAACGGGTCTGTCCTCTTGGGACATGCACGCCCTCCTCAAATACTCAGGACAGTATTATCGAATCCCACCACTGCCACCATGTGTGAGGTGTGGGGGTTAAAGGAGAATGCTCTTTCACAGTTGTAGATGCATCAGAAGAAATTTATTATCAAATTAAGACAAGCCGAACTTCAGGCGAGACAACAAAAAAAAAAAAAATCTAATTCAGGATAAATAGCAACATTTTCTTGAAACACCAGAATAAGCTAGTGTAACACACTTTGAGGTCAGAACAAGTCTGTACCTCCCAGACTATCTGACTTGACTGTTCTAGGTACTCAGTTTATATACAACACAGAGGTCAGGTGACTATCTAGCTCCACCCCTGTACCTTATATTAAACTTTATATTTTTATTTACAAATTGATTATTTTATTTACAACAACAATATCTTTTTAAATCAGTATAACAACATATGCATAATCTTTGAAATTAATTTCATACCCTTTAGAAAATTCACACCAAGTTTCTGGCATCTGAAGCACCACCCCTTTAGTAGCATAAAAGGATTCAGATTGTGCATTCGGCTCCTAGGAAAAGGGCTGCAGCAGTTTGAATCCTGGACCTTAAGTACTGAGAGGTAGTAAAACCCTCGTTTTATTAAATGCCTAAAACTAATACAAGAATGCCTTAATTCAACTTCAGAAGGTATGTACATATGAAAACATTTGTTTTTAAACAGAGAACGACGCTCCGTAAAAAAAATATAAGGCTAAATGCCTTCACGATCGTGCGCACATTCGAGGAGGCTGTATTTTCCAGCGCTCGTACTCACTCATTCGTGCAGGCACTTGGCGACATATTTTCTAAGGAAATAATTATTTTACCAGGCATTCTGTCTGTAGAGTACAAGCGGAGGCGGAGGCCAGAGGCTCTCAAAAAACTAAAGCTTTAAATTGCGTAGTGTTACGGAGGTTCAGCAAGAAAACAGGGGTTCAATAGCGCACTAGCAGCGTTCTGCTATATTTCACATTACACATAACTACATTTCAGTGGTCATATTACGTGGGTCTATATTCCTAACAGAATTTGTTATAAGCACTATGTTTTTCTTATTTTATCGTAAAAAGAAACCCACTTTTGTCTTTTGGACGTCCCTATCCTCGGGAGGATTTAAAATATATATATCTCAGGACCATACAGAACAAAGGATTAAAGAGAGAGAGAAAAAATATAGGTGGCCAGCCTATATAAAGAAGAAAGAAAGGGGGGGGGGGAGAACAAATTTGACTGTTGCAACAGACTTTTTATTATTACTTAAAAAAAATTATAGTTGGATATACAGGGTTTTTTTTTTTTTCTTCTTTTCTTTACATGGAGCATCAGCTTTTTCAGATCATGTTCCCTCTGGTGCTGCCATTCTTCGACCTCTCTCTGTTGCTGCAGTTCCTCCACCTGGCGCTGTTGCCATCGGTCCTCTGTTTCCATCTTGAACCTCTTTTGCTCCATCTCAACCCCTTTTTGCTCACTCTCAAGCTGTTTCTCCTGCATCCGCAGCCTTCTCAGCTCCAGCTCTTGGTCTGTAGATGACGCCTTTTCCTCTGGGCTCTGGACCTCCAAAGTCATCACCTCTGGCACTAAATGGGGTGGCACTTCCTCTGTCTAACCTGCCAGAAGGGCCTCCATGAGTTGTCTTTTACTTTTGTTTTCACTAGGGATATCCTTCTCCCCGCAGATCTTCCTCAGTTGTTCCAAGTTCATATTGCTGTACTGAACAGATATTCTTCTATCTACACTACTCAAAAAAAAATTCAAACAGGATATGGTCTACTGTCTGCAAACAAATTTATTTCTTTCTCCTTTCCAAATTCTGCTTTGTTTGTGTAATGATTTTGCAAGACTGTTCAAAATCACAGTATCTGGCACCAAATTTGTCATGCACCCCAAACCCCCTAACCTCGGGCAGCCCAGCAGGACCTCCTGTTTGCAGAGAGGATCCCCTATTCAGGAACTTGTGAGCAGGAGTAAGGGTTCAGGAAGACTTCCCAACCTTCCTTTTCCCAGTGGGAGGGTGGATTCTGTAATTTTGAGTTCCCTTGACTCTACACTACTTTTAGTATTTGAATCCCACCATGGCCACTGGCAACATCTTGCCTAGGTTGTTTTGTATGACGGCCAAGTGGATTCTATCTTTTTAGGCACACAGTCTTTTCAAAACCCTTCTGTTTAAATGTTAAATCAAACAACCAGATCCCGGGCAGAGTTGATAAGAAAATCATAAAAGTTTACTTAAAATAAAAGCAATACAGAAAAGTCTACAGTTTGGAAGAACTTTGAAATGCAGACAATAACAAAAGTAAAACTGGATGGTTTACAGAAAACACTAGATACTGTATTCTAAACTATACCTTGTTTTGATGTTAAAGTTCAGACAATATTTCAAATGTCCTGGCACAGATAACCATTAATTAGGCAATAAAATGTGTAGCAAGTCATTGATCCAAGTCTCTGGATGTCCTCTTAAAAAGCTTCAGATGTTGCATTGGTACAAAGTCTTGGTTTCCAAAATTCTGACTTAAAAATCAGAATTTTCTGATCTGTATGTGACTAGTCAAACTTTCCACACACTCAGGACTGGGTTTTGAGAATTTCCTAGGCCTAAACATATACTTTCTGGTGTAAAAGTATATGCCAGTTGGACAGACCATTCTGCCTTCCAACTTAAACACTATTCAACTCAACTGCTCTGCATTCAAAGTGTGTCAGATCCTATACTTGAGGGTCATTTTAGGACATACCTTCCTTATTTTTTCCTCTGGGGAGGGGTTAATGACTCTAGGACAATACAGATATTAGGATGCAACAATTCACCTTTCCCAGTAGGTGTCACTGTGGTTCCATGTCGATCCCAGTGACATCTGGTCCTTGTATTTGGCTTAACCTCTGATCCTAGGTCATTATTTTACCCCTTCCCTGTCATGGCAAGCCACAGTGGGATGTTTTATGCCTTCCTGGGGCCATATACCTGTCTTCCTTTATCTTGAAATATAACAGGTCCACACTAGCCTTTATAGAAATAACAGTTAGTTTGTAGATACCTGTTAAAGGGACAGTGTCTTAATTCCAAAGTACATTACAGAATATGCAATATGAACCCACATAAATGGATCTAGGCCTATCATGCGGCAGCCATCACCTCTGCCCATTGGGTCTCTGAGATGCATGCTTTGGTCACAGAACCTCCGTATACTGTCTTCGATAAAGATAAGGTGGTCCTTCTCACACACCCCCAATTTGTGCCTAAATTGGTGTCGGAATCCCATTTAAACCAATGCTTGTTGCTGCTCACATACTTTCCTAACTTCCAGAATGAGGGAGAGAACACCATACACTCTCTGGATGTTAAAGTTACCCTCAGGTTCTACATTGATAGAACTAAGGACATCCATCAGTCCAAGCAGCTCGTTGTCTCCTTCACTCCGAACCGAGTAGGTCAGCCGGTTACATTCAAATGCATTTCTGCTTGGACAGTGGCTTGTCTTCACCATTGCTACTCTATGGTGCAAGTCAGATTAGAAGGCCAAGTTCATGCCCACTCCACCAGAGCGGTTGCAACATCCTTGACAGAAATCCACTCTGTCCCCATTGCTGATATTTGCAAAGCGGCCACTTGGAGTTAAGTGCATACTTTCATCAAGTACTATGCCCTGGCAGGACAATCCCAAATGGACTTCTGTCCTGAGTGAGCTCCATCTCCTATCGCCCTACTCTGGGGATTTTTTTGTCTGTACTTGGTACTCTAACCCAGCAATGTGAATGAATGGTGAAGATAAGTTCCAGGAAGATATGAAAATTACATACTCACTGTAATTCTTGATCTTCTTTGACCATCTTCACCATTCATTCACACACTCACCCACTATCCCCCGAGCTCACTCTTTCTGTTTCTAGGTCTTCACCTTCTTTGTTTTGTTTTGGTTGTGAAGACACTGTTCTTCTTGTTGTTGACCCTTCTTACATGGGTCCAAAGGGCTATCATGTGCCCATGTTAGGTTAGTTGTTTATTTAGATAGGTTACACTGCACTTCCTCGGTAAGAAAAGGTACTGAGGCGGTGGAGGGCTGTTGCTGAGATAGGCTATGTAGCATGAGTTAGTCTCACGAGGTCTCGCATGTGTGCAGCCTACCTCGGTGCTGGCTCTTCTGAAGATTTTTGGCTCCAGCAGGGTCCCAGTGCCTACGTCTTGAACCCAGCAGTGTGAATGAATGGTGAAGATAGTCCAAGAAGATCAAGAATTATGGTATGTAATTTTCATTTTTTGGGGTTTCTAGGCATATTTTAAAAGAAATAAAAAAAAAAAAGAGGAAACTGCATGTCAGAGTGAGTGGCTTCATGATGCAATGGAACTGCAGTAATTGGGAAGCCACTTGCTTCAGAAGCACGGAGCAGAAAACATTCCTTACGGCAGCTGGTAAGGGACATGCTTGCTCTACATTAAACCACCAGCTCACTTGCAGTCACACGGGACAGTCATCCAAGTAGAACAGGAAGTAAACAACATCCATAAAAAAAAAAAAAAAATCTAAAAATCTATCAGATTGGCTATCTGTCTCTCTGGTGGGGCGGGAAGAGGAACATCACTCACTCACAGTGAAAGCAGCCACTGTTCAGCTGCCAGCCAAAGATACCCTCAAAAAATAATAATCTATGCATGTGGAGAGTTGGGAGGGTGCAGGGGGAGAGATAGACAGACATCACCTCCCTAAAAAAAAAAAAAAAAAATGAATAAATACAGACACCAACGCCCTCTAGTGACTTTCAGTTAAACAGCTCCATTCCAAGAGAATGACAAGGAATACTTTTTCTTTGTTTCTGCTGATATGAATCAAATAGCATTGATCCAGATAGGTGAAAAAATAGGTTTGGGGACAGAACACTAGCGTCACAAGCATCAGCATGTTGGAATATACTCCCTCCCTTACTGCGAGCTGAGAAAATTACTAAAAGATGTATTGAGGGGCTAGAGAAGTGTTAAGTTTATACATGTATATGTGTTTAATATTGATTTTTGTTGTTTTTCTTTTTTTCTTTTTATAATGTTGGTAATTTAGTAGTTGAGTAAAGTGTATAAATATTAAGGGATAGATCCTTTGTGTATTTATTTTTTGTATCTAAATGTCTGTGGTTGTCTTGATACTGTGTGAAACTTAAAGAGCTTGTACAGGACTGTCTTGAAAACTGGATTGTATTACCCAAATGACATGTATTATTCCTGTATAAAAATAATTTTTTTACTACTTTTTACTACATATGATCATATTTATTTACTATTTTTGCATACATTTATTATGTGCATTTTTTAATTAACTTCTTTACCAAGGGACTCAGTTTATCAGCAGAATAATAAACACTCCGAGGTGTGGTTTATGGCCCGATAAGATCACTTCCCAGGTGCTAAAGGCACTCAGTGCAAGTGCCTCATTATGTGCCAGGGGCATGCTCTTATCAGGCCATAAACCACACCTTGTCATGTCTTATTCCTTACTTAAAGCCATGCTTAGAGCTTTTGCAGAGCAGCATGGGAAGAGCTGGGGCAAGCATTTGCCTAATCTCTTATTTGCCTTCAGGGAAGTCCCACAGGAATCAACAGGGTTCTCGCCCTTTGAACTCCTGTATGCATGCAGGATGAGGGAACCCCTAGATTTAGTGCGGGATGAATGGGGAAGGCAAGCTTACTGCCCCAGGAAAATCAGTGGTAGAACATGTCCTTAACTTCAGAGAGAGTTAAAGGAGTTCATGGGCCTGGCACGGTATTATCTGGCAGCTGCGCAAGAGAAGCAGAAAAACTGGGATGACTGTATGGCCAGGGATGGGACCTATGACATCAAAAGGTGATGGTGCTCATTCCTGTTTGACAGAACAAACTGCATGCAGCATGGGAGGTTCCATTTAACATGGATTTTGTTGGCAGAAAAGGACCGCTTGGCCCACCCAGTCTGCCCATTTTTCCCTACCTACAGTATCACCAAAGACCCTATTTGATCTCAGTCTCTTTTTCCCTCCCTCCATTTCTTTTCAGTAAGTTCCCCTCATGCATATCCCATGCATTCTTGAACTCAGTCACTGTTTTGGCCCCCACCACCTTGACTGGTAGGCTATTCCATGAATCCACTATCCTTTCCATGAAGAAGTACTTTGTCACATCTCTCCTGAATCTACCTCCCTCCAGCTTCACAGCATGTCCCCTTGTGCATCTTTTTTTCTGAAAAATACTTCCTTCTGTACCTTAAATATACCTAAAGGGACACTGTCAGGCTTTTGATTTTTTTGATTGTGTCTTAATGATAGCATAAGTAGATCAGGCACTTACAGGTAACAAGATACATGCCTGCACATTTTCTTCTTATAATGCATATTTTTGACAAAAATTTAACTCGAATGGACCAACCTTATTTTCTGCTGCCTGGGTATCTGAGATATTGTCATACCACTGAGACTCACGCCAAACTGATACATGAACAAATTCGATGATTTTGGGGGCACCTGAACTGAGCTCACCAATATGTGTAAGTGTTTTGAATGAGCATTGTAACATATTATATTCTCCATTTAAAAAATGAAGCCGTGACTCCAGGCATAGCATCAGTGTGGCTACTGATGTGCATGCCTGGAAGTCATGTCATTTTCAAATGGAGAATTTAATACGATACAATGCTCCTTCAGTACACATACTCGTATGGTGAGTTCAGTTCAGTGGGCACTAATCAGTAAGCAATTTTTTTTATGTGCCCCCAGAGTCGCAGAACTTGCTGTTACACGAGTTTAGCGCGAGTCTCGGTGGTATGGTAGCTGGCAGCAGATGATGGTAAGTAAGGTCGATCCACTCGAGTTTAATTATTGTCAGAAATACTAATTATAAGAAGAAAATGTGCAGGCATGCATCTTTCTACTTCTTAAGTGCCTGCTAGGATCTTTTTGTGTGATATCATTAAAGGCACAATGAAAAATCTGTCAAAAGCCTGACAGTGTCCCATTAAAGGTTTCTATCATATCCCCCCCCTCCCTTTTCTTTTCCAGGACGTACATATTGAATTCCTTCAGTCTCTCCTCATAGGATTTGTGATGCAGACTCCTGCACTGTTTTAGTTGGCTCTCCTCTGGAACACCTCCACTCTGTCTCTATCCTTTTGCAGATGCCTTCAAGAACTGTACCCAGTACTGTAAGTGAGTCATTTCAGTGATCTGTACAAAGGCAACATCACCTCCCTCCTTCTGCTAGTGCCACCTCTTTCTGGGCACCCCAGCATCCATTTTATAGTGGTAAAACAGGTGGAGGAGGTGAACTATGTTGAATTGCCTAATAGGATGCAGAAACACAGTTTATTTATTTAACAGGTAGGTGTGCTGATCCCAAGGACCATTTTCAGACACGACCTGGGCCATGAAGATGGCACATATGAATACAGATTAAATACAATTTATAAACTTATGAATGGTAAAGGTGACTAAACAACTTGAAATACAACGAAATGCTTTGAATGTAGAAACACACTGGAAAGGTACAAAATACACTGGAAGGCAAGATACAGAAAATGAATATAATTACCATACTGTACAAGGAAATTACTTTTCATGAATGAGTGCAGTACAGTAGAGTGTACTGTACATGTTAAATAATAAGCATGACAAGGTACACATATACTGGTAATGTTACACGTAGTATATAAGGCTCCATAGGGACTGAATACTGTGGAAGACCTGACTCGCTAAGATGACATCATCACACTGCATGTTCCCAGCAGCCTTAGCCTCCAATCAGCAAGGTGTTGTAAAGATGTGTCCTGGTTTCGTCATTTAGAAAAATTTGTAGAAAATGTATTAAACGTCGGAATTTATGGTAGTGGCTTATATTATTCAAAACCTCTCCCTGTCTGCTCTGCTTCCACAGGAGGGTTTCCAGAACAGTGTGTCCCATTAGAATTGTGTTTAGGTAGCCTTTAAGTCTGATGCGCAGGAAGGAGGAAGCATGAAAGTAAATTGGGGCACAGTCATCTAATAGGGGGAGAAGGTTAACTTGGGCTATGGCAAGGCACGCATCAGGAGTCAGATAGTGTTTGAGTCTAAAACCTGCCCCTAGTTTTTGGTTGGCCCATCGCACAGTGTTGTTGATACGCTATGAAAACATAAGGGAGGGCTCTAGGGTGACACCCAGGTATTTGAAGCAGGGAATGTTCTCCGGGGGGGGGGAGCCTACGGTTGTTAATACTGAGAGGGAGGAATTAGTTTTGGTAAATTTTGCAAGATTGGGTTTGGAACCCAGGAGCATGGCTTTAGTTTTTTTTTTTTTTTTTCTTTCATTGACTAGTAGCCTGTTGGACAGGAACCATTTGTGGGCTGCGCCATAGTTTTGGGAAAGGGTGGAGGATAGATTTTACAGGGATTTGTCACTATGATATATGACAAGATCATCAGGGTACAGTAAGGCCTCACAAGAAAGACTATCATCAGGAAGGGAATTTATAAACAGAGAAAACAGCAGAGGGCCCAGGATGGAGCCCTGAGGAACTCCAGTGGATATGGACATGGCTGGGGAGGTGGCTGTACCGATGTTTACAGATTGGGATCTTCCCGAAAGATAGCTCTGGAACCACGTCAGTGTCTCGGTCGAGCACCCAAGGTGCAGAAGTTTAGTATGGAGAAGGTTGTGGTCGACAAGGTCAAAGGCCTTAGTCAGGTCTACGAACATGGCCCCAGAGGAGTTCCCAGTGTCCAAGCTCCTGAGGACGTGATTGGTGAAGTGGGCCAGGGCTGATGTGGTGCTGTGATGTTTCCAAAACCCATGTTGTTGTGGGCAAAGCAGGTTGTATTTTTCTATATGTTCAGAGAGCTGGTGGTGGACTATTTTTTCCCAGGCATTTGCTTGAGAGGGGAGAAGATGGAGATAGGCCTATAGTTATCAGGAGATAGGGAGTCACCAGCCTTGAAAATAGAGACCACTTTGATGTTCTTCCGTGAAGCGGGCATGGTTGATGAGGCCAAGACTAGATTAAAGATAAAGGTAAGGGGTTTGGAAATATAAGGAGCTATGAGCTTAAGAAAGCAGGGGTAAAGTTCAGTGCTACCTGGACTGCCCTTGTTAGGGAGGCTTATCATAAGTTTGAGGGTATTTCTGAGGGAGATGGCTCTGAAGTAGAAGAAAGGGTGGAAGTGGCATTTTCGGGGAGTGCCCAAACTGCTCACCTGGGGAGGGAGGGAGGTTGGGAAGATAGTTTATTTAGGTGGGCAGAGAGGTCAGTAAATTTCATGTTGAAGGCATGGGCAGCAGAAAGGGGGAACAGTTAAGAGGCCTGAGAGGGAGATAAAGTGTATGACAGGGCTGTGGGTCTACAGGTTTAGCATGGAGCCAATGGTGGACCAGAAGTGACGGGGGTTTCTGAGGTTTTCCCTCTGCAGGTTTTGGTGGTAATTCATTTTTAGGGACTTGGTGATTTGTTTACACTCGTTATGCAGTTGTCTATAATCGTTCCAAAGGGAAGGGAAGGGGGAGATTTTATAAGCAGCCCACTTTTTATCTCTCTCTCTTTCATTAGAGAGAGTAGCTCTTTAGAGATCCAATGAGTGCTGCCACCTCTCACTCTTCAGGTGGTCAAGGGGAAGTGCTGGTCTTGGATCTTGAGGAGGGCATCAGTGAAGAAACCAACTGCTGAGCCCATCCATAAGGGAGTGGAGAGTATGCCAGTTAATAGCCATAACGTCCATGATTAGGCTAGAGGTGTCAGTGCAGTTGAAGATTCGAAAGGACAGGTATTTTGGGGGGGGTGCTTAGTTTTGGTGGACCAGATTATATATGTGGGGGAGAGGCCGCTAATCGAGTCTGATAGTATCCCTGCTTGAAGTATCTTATCCGCCCTGTTAGTTGCCACCCAGTCCGGCAGGGAGTGGTTTTGTGTACGGGGATTACAACTAGTAGGAATGGTGATGGATTGCGAGATGTTGTATTGCTTTAGTAAGTTACTGTGGTCAGTTTCCATGGTACTTAAAAGAGTTGAGAGAGCTAAAAGTAAGTGCCCAGAGTGCTGTGGAATTGGTAAATGGTCAAACTGCTCGTCTTTCTGCTGCTGAAGCATCTAGTGAAGTCCCACCTGCTGCAACCAGTGCTAGTGTTCGAGTCCCCAGGGAGGAACCAAATGACAATATGTTGAAGGTACTGAGAGAGTTGAGAGCTTTAGTAAATGATCTTGTGCAAACTTCTCACCAGCCAACCACTTGGAGGAGATCTGGTGAAGCGGAATCTGGGCCCATGCCTAATAAGGAGTACAAGCCTAGTCCTCCCCCTACTTGTAATCAAGCTGAAGAGCTTTGAGTGCATAACCATAGGCCGAATGTCTTCTGCTATCACTGTGGTGAGGATGGGCACAATAAAAGAACATGCAATTTCCCTGAAGACTTGCGGAAAGTAACAGCCAAGTTACTAGCTCAAGTAAGATGAAGTGGTCTAAAGCATCAATTTAAACCTCCCTACAAGCCTTACATTGGCAGGTCTGCTGTCATGAGTACTGCAAGTAATGCTACCACTGACTGGTCTGAGATGGTAGGTCCTTCAATGGAAATGATGGTACGTATTGACGGTATCCCGGCCCGAGCCATATTGGACAGTGGATCTCAGGTCACTATAATATTTAAAGACTGGTATGACCAGCATCTGTCAGACCGCCCTCTACAACCTCTAGATGGACTGCACGTATGGGGTTTGAGTGATAAATCCTACCCATACCTTGGTTACTTAAGAGTATGGCTCTCTTTCCCGGCTCTCTTAGCTGCATGGATAAACCTGTAGAGAAATTGGCCTTGGTTTGCCCTCAAATTGTCTTATATGATGGAATTCCTTTGTTGATCGGCACTAATGCACATGTTTGGCTGCCTAGCACAGATGTGCTGAAAGAGGCAAGCCCAGAAAACCGAACAAGCTTTACACGTTCATGCAATGGTACAAAAAGCTTATGAGATGCAAATGCAGAGCAAAAAAAAATAAGGATGAGCCAGTGGGATATATCTGGAAGAAGGACCCATCATCTCTTGTCTTGCCACTTAATGTACAGTGCTGTGTCAGTGGAGAGATGCATATCAAAAGGACATAACAAACAAGATTCTCATGCTAGATGCCCCAGAAGAGGAAAGGCTGCTTGTCGGGCTCCTAATTAAACCAAGTGTGCTGCCAGTTTGTGCTCACTCCTATGCTAAAAGAGTTTGTGGTGCAGCTTTGCAATGTAACCAACAGAGACATTAAAGTTACTCGAGGCTGTACCCTGGCCAAAGTATACTGCGTAGATATGGCAGTGTTGCCAACTAAGCACCACAGAGAGGAAGACAGCAATGTGTCCTTGTCACAGAGTGACCTCTGTCTCCTGTTAAACCCCAACTCCATGGTTAAGAAAGGTATACTGAAGGCTGAGATGTATGCCTATGAATGTCAGGTGATTACAAAAAGAGCATAGGTGCTTGTAATATCTGCAACATGGCTAACATGCCAGATTTATATGTTGGCTGGAATTCCTTACTGGGAAATGAAGTGGCACTTAGGCAGTAGAGTAATGTCCCTTAGGGAGGTGCCTGGTGGAATGTACAAAATGGATGTGCTAAGAAAAGTAACGGGGCCACGATAGATGACCACAGCTTTCTCTAAAGACCTTACTGTTGCAACAGTTCTTTTCTTTGCTACATACTGTCCTTTCTCCTACACTCTAGTCTGGAATGTTGGCCACCTCTGGATGAATCCCCTTCCCCCTTCTCTGTTCTATACCCAACTCATTATGTTTGCTTGCACACATGTGCAAGAAACATAGTGCTATAATCCAACATGCAGTGCTGTACAGTTGAAAGGGAGAGAGCCACTTCAGTGAATATGATCAGATAACTGAAGCACGCTCTCTCCCTTCAGCTGTACAGCACTGCATTTCAGACTGAAGCGCGCTTCTTTCGCCGTCTTCCCTCAGTTTAGGTGCCACGCTGGGGAGCCCACCCCAGCGCAAAAACTGTTATGGCCGACGGGGTGCCCAATCCCCTGTCGGCTCCATGCCCCTGCCCCCCCCCAACAGCCTTCCAGCTGCCACCCTGGGAGCACACACAGGTTCCTCTGCCTTCCACAGAACATACACAGGACGAAACACTCACTCTACAGATGATCTAGAACTCATTTCAGTCCAGCTAGTCACGTACACCGCGTATACTGTATACGCATGATCGTTAGCATGTAAGCAGCTTGCTAGCAATGTTAGTGGAGATCTCTGGTTGTTACCTATTAAGGATGTCGTGTATACATGACCGTAGTGTTAGTGAGTAACCGGCATGGTAGCGGAGATCTCCTTTCCTTACCCGGTAACACTAGGTGCATGCATACGCGGTGACGGGATGTATCTGGCGTCTACTTACTCGGGACTGTTGCTTGGATAACATTGTAACTCCAGGCATGTATACGCACAATCAGCAGTTCCCAGATTTCAGAGAGCAAGTGGTGACATCATGATGCAGATGTTGGCTAGTGGTCTCAGTTTCCTATCTTTGTAATACAGCTATTAAGTGTATTACTGCATATCTTCTCTCCCGAAATGTGCAAGGGAGGAGGGCTAAACAGGGGCAGCTGTGTGTGTAGGGTGTTCTGGGAGGGTTGACTGCAAGGGGGTAGTGTGGGATAGGGGTTCTTGCTGGGGGGGCACAGCAGCTAGTTTGTTTGGGGTAGGGGTGGAGTCTGCTGAACGAGGGTGGCTGCTGTGTGGGAAGGGTGGTTACAGCTCAGGGATGCACAGAGCCTGTGGGAAGGGGGGAAATCCATCTGTAGGGGGACTTGTCTTGCCCACTGCCCACAGTCCTTGGCATCCACTCCCTTTACTGGCCACCTAACCCCCTTTGCTAGTATGTTCTTCAGGAGGGGGTGTACAGTTGAATGGGGATGACTAGTTGGTAGGAATGGGGTTCCAGCTGTACAGGGAAGGGACATATGGCTAGTCTGCTCTGAGGGAGGATCTGCTCCAGGGGGTGGCTGGTCTGTGGGAAGGGGGTTGTGCTAGGGGGCGAACACAGCCATTCGGGGGGGAGGTCCAGCTGTGAGTGGGTGTGCCCACAGTCTTTGGCATCAACTCCCTTTACAGCCCACCAAACCCTCTCTGCAGGAAGAGGGGATTCCAGTTGAGGCATGAGGGCACACAGTATTCTCTTTGGGATGGGGTGTCCAACTGCAGGAGGAATGGCTGGTTGGTGGAGGGGCTTTCAGCTGTCTGTGGGTATGGCTGGTCTGCTGCTCCCCTACCACTTGAAGCTGGAGGAGGCATATTTAGGAGGGATGTGAGGAAGTACATTTTCACAGAAAGTGTGCTGGATACCTGGAATATCCTTCCAGTGGCAGTAATGGGGGAAAAAAAACAGTGGCTGGGTTCAAAAATGCCTGGTAAAGGCACAAGGGAGTCGTGTCGGTAAGGTAGTGGGGAGAAAAGACTACGCCGTGAATCAAAGAGCGTCTGCAACAAAAAATAAAGGTAAAAACAAAAGGGCAGATTGGGTGGGCCCAGCGGCCCTTATCTGCTGTCACATTTTATGTATCTATGTATGCATTTATGTACCACAGACTTCCCTATCTTGAAAGCCCATCAAAACCCCCTCACTCATGCCCCCAGTACTCTTTTCATGGCTCCAGAGCATGCTCCTCACCTCCACTGCTGGTCCCCAGACCAGTGACATCCTTCTTCCACAGCAACATTAACATCTCCTCCCTAGTCAGCTGAGACCTTCCATACCTTTGACACACGCATGGTCCCTCATTGACGCCACCTCTCAGACCCGTGACACACTAAACCACTCACCCACCCTATATGATTTGTTGAGACACTTTCCCTCAACAAGCCATGACACTACCCACACCCTCCACAGCCCTAGACACTAGCCCCTTTTCCTTTTTTTGCCCCTGACACTAGCTAACCTCCTTCCACAGTCCCAGATACTAGCCCCACCTCCTTCTACAGCCCTTCCAACACTGCTTACCCTAACTCCACAGCCCATGACAGTATCCCCTCCTCCACAGCCTCTGACATTACCCACCTCCCTCTATGGCCCTACACTAGCTCCCCCACCACCTCCTTCCTCCATGCCCCCCTCACCTCACAGTCTCCCACCCAACAACCTTACTCTCTTCACAGTCTCCACAAACACCCTTCTCTATCCACAGTCCACCACCACCTCCACTCTCACTCCCTCCATGGCTCCTCGGGCCACATTCCTCCCAGAACTGGACAGGGGAAAGCCTGTGGATATATTATTCTTGGACTTCAGCAAGGCGTTTGACTCTGTCCCCCACAATGATCTGGTGGAGAAACTGATGGGGTTAGGAGTAGGCCCTTTGATGGTCAGATGGATTGAAAACTGGCTAGCTGGACGCACCCAGAGAGTAGTGGTCTGTGGGGAGCTCTCGAACCCAGAGAGGTTGGTAGTGGGGTACATGAGGGCTCGGTCCTGGGCCGATCCTGTTTAATGCATACATATCGGACATCAGGGAGGGTATAGGTGTGAAATGAGTCTCTTCATGGATGACTCCAAGATGGGAGCAGTAGTTGAGGGAAAGAGGGAGGTTGGCCTGCAGGACCCTGGACACCCTGGAAAGCTGGGCTCACACATGGAAATTAATTTCAATATCACCAAGTGCAAGGTGTTGCATCTTGGTCGGGAAACCCTAAACACAGGTACACCCTGGGAGGGAGGCACTGGAGGCCTCAATAGGGGAAAAAGACCTAGGGGTCATGGTGGATGCATGTATGAATAACTCTGAGCAGTGCAGGAGAGTGGCTAGCAAGGGCAAACAGGATGTTGGGATGCATCGTGGGGGATCACCTCTAGGAGCAAGAAGTGATTCTGCCACTGTACAATGGACTGGTTAGACACACCTTGAGTACTGCGTACAGTAATGGAGACCACACTTGAAGAGGACATACAGCTCCTGGAGAGGGTACAGAGGAGGGCAACTAAGATGATCACGAGGGCTAGAGATTTGACGTATGAGGACAGACTTGAGGAGCTCTGCCTGTTTTCATTGGAGGAGGAGAGACAGGGGACATGATTGAGGTCTTCAAGTACCTCAAGGGAATAAATAGGGTAAACATGGAGGGATCTTAGACTAAAGTAGGAGGTATCACCAGAGGGCATGGTTTGAAGTTGTAAGGTGAGGGGAAAGAGGAGGTTTTTCACTGAGAGGGTGGTGGACCCTTGGAATGCACTGCCTGGTGAGCTGGTTCAGAGATCCACAGTAGAGGGCTTCAAGAGAGGGTGGGACAGACACAGAAAGTTGATGTATCAGATGATGGCCTGTCCCAGGGGGGTGGGGATGGATGATAGGGGGTTCTGGAACACAAGGGAGGGGAGGGCCTTGGCAGCCAACTCAGGATCTGAGGTTTGAGCAGACTCGATAGACTGTAAGGCCTAATCTGCCGGCAAATAGTATGTAACTGCCCCCCCCGAACAACTCTCATCCCCAGCCCACCAGGCGCATTCCTCACTGGCACGCTGAGCACCCCTCCCTCTCTAGACATGCCTCCCTCCCAGGCCCCTGACATCTACCACACTGGCCTACCGGACACCTTCATCACTCCCCAGCCACCTGGGTGCCCCATACTCCTTCCCCAGAAACCCCTCCCTCCTTTGCCCCTCAGACATCTCATTCCCTGGACACCCCCCGGGCCACACACCCAACTTCCTCCTTGGACTCCCCCTTACTGAGCCCCCTGGACACCTCTTCCTTCCTTGACAACTGGACACCCATCATGCAGACACTCTACACCCCCACTTACCGAGCAACTGCAGCTCCATCTCCTGAATCCACCACTCATCACTGACCTCTAGCTACTGAGCCCCCCCCATTTAAGCCCTGGTCTCAGGCTCCTGAGGCTCACATAGTCTTGGCAGCATGCTCCCTGACCACCCTGGTGGCAGGCTCCATAGTGTCTCATTCCCCCAGCACTTGCTGCTGGAAACTGATTCCTCTCAACCTTGGATGTTAGAACCCAGAGTCCCCACATCCAGCCCTGACATCTGGCTTACAGCCAGCCCCTGCCTCATGCTCCCAGACTCATCCAGTCCATGTCTCAGGCCAGGACATGGCACACTGCCTGCTACATGTGGATGTCAATGCGGTCAGTTCTGGCTCTCACAGGTACAAGAGGCAGGATCAGCATTTTTCTGTTTGTTTAACCTTCTGTTATTAAGGTCATGAATAAAAGTGGCTATAATTGTACAAACAGATTCAAGGAGACATCTTCCGGCAACAATCTTTTTTTAAAAAAAAAAATCTTGTGTGACATACCCTCAGCATTTTTCCTCTCACCCAAAAACATATCCCTTGGACGAGCCCCCACATTTTTGTAACCACCTTGCCACTTTTCTCAGCTGGCACCCCCCAATAAAAGAAACTAATGCCCAAATCATGGCATGCAATTTACTCTTGGCAGAATTACTCAATTGGTACTACCCCTAGCTTTAGAATGTATACCGGACTTGTTATCTAAAGGACGGGAGGATGGGGGTACAATACTAAAAAATGAACCTTTGTATTTACCACCAAGTCCAGGGAGAGGATGCTAGGCATATGCTAGACCTAACTGCTGAGGGGCCCTAATAACATTCACACAGAAGCAATAAGCTGAATGTCCAAAGCAGTAACTGGAATTGTGCATAATGGCTTTATTCACAGATGTTACTTTAAAGCACAGGTGGACCCCCAGTTGTTTGTCATTGCAACACAGGTACAGTCTTTTTTCCCAGAAACACCTTGCTAGGCAGTATTATTTTCCACAGAATCATCTTTATCCATTTTTCAAAAGTGTCTGCTCTTAGGGTTTCTGACCATAATGCCCCACCCTGTAGAGACTGACAGGCATCAGGGATGTCACTTCGGATTGCCGCCAGTAATGCTCATGCCATTCCACCCCCACCCACACCCTGCAGCTACTGACAGGCATCGAGGTGTGCCTTGGACTCTTTGGCCCCAAAATTCACCCCTCTCCTATACTGCACCCATCTCACTGTATTTCCTTATGGAATAGGGTGAGCACAAGGCCCAAAGACCCCAAGGCACACCGTGATACTTGTCGGTGTCTGCAGGGTAGGGTGGGTTAAAATGGTGTGGCCATTATGCCTGACGACCCAAAGGCACCCCCCAATGCCTGTCAGTCTCTACAGGGTGGGGGTGGGGTTGGTTTCAGTTCAATACTTCACTGCCATTCCTATTATGCATCTTTCTAACTCCTACACTACCAATGCCAATGGCGGCAAGCAAACATTCGGCATTGACAAATGCTTGTTTTCTTATTTTTTCTTTTCAACTAAGGTCCAGTATAGGGAGGTTAATGTATAGTGACCCCAAGTCATGGTAGCAGGTTAACCGAAAAAGATATGCTAGAATAAAATGGATCCAAAATACTGTAAGCATGGAAGAAGTATATACATTCCAAATGGCTAGGTGAATTGTAAAACCTAGAGGAAGTATAAATAGTGATTTGTTCTAGCAGGAACTATGTTATAAATCAAGCTAAGCAGCAAAAGGGGTTATATTGTCGCAGGAAAATTTACAACATGTAACCCCCTCTTGTTGAATTGTTTTAAAGTACAGAGTGACATGTTTGTGTAAAAAAACAGAGTTACAAAATTAAAATATATCCACAGCTGGGAGCCCCTGCACATAAACAAAGTGTAAAGCTAAAGGAGGGCTAAAGATTTAAAAGCTCTTGCAGATGATTCTTGAAAGCAATTTAAGAAAATACAAGAAGTTAATAAAGTAATGGGATTCAGGTCTCATGAGCTGGCAGGAGAAGGGAGATAAGGAGTGCACCCTTAATCTACTCTTCCCCTTGCCAACTCAGAGATGCCTGAGGAACAAAACTATGCAGAATGAAAAAATAGTTGTACCTGTTACTGTGGAGCTGCATCAGAGGGACTACTATAAGGATGGCAGCCCACAATCAGAATGTTTTTGTACAAAATGGTGACTGATGAGGTCAGCAAAGTAGGAGGGGCCTCACCCTTTAATGAGCTCTCTCAGGATAAAAGATATATTTTGAGTGCTTATCAACCTATTATGTTTAATGTGATATGTTGAATATAAAGCACAGTCATTCTTGCTGTACTATGAATGTTATCGGATATCAAGGATGTTTAGTGAAGGTGATTATTAGGGGAAAAAAAGTTTAATCTTCCAGTCACATGACATCTGATATCAATTAGACTAAGGTATAAAAGCTTCCGCTAGGGACAGAAATTTTAGATAGGGAATCAGTTGGAGACTGGCTGTGAGAGGTGTATGACCTGGTGAAAGAGTGGGCTTACACTACCGCTTTGAGCAGGCTGAGAAAAACCTGGCAATCCTGCTGCTCCAGCAGTGATTTTGTTTATTTGTTTTTGGAAAAAAGCTAACCTTCTTCATTTCTGTTAAAATTGTTCTCATCTAATAAAATGATGAATGCCATCCTGGCATTTTTTATGCATCAAAATGTCTGCCTGTGTCAATTGCTTTGAAAATCCCATACCCTACGACAGTCCTCAAATGTGTTCGAATTTGGAGAGTCTCCCGTTCCCAGTGAGTGGAAGGACAAAATCATCTGCAAGCTGGCACAATGGAGCACAGTATTTTCATTGAAAGAATGGGATGTTGGATGTGTTACTGGTACTAAACACTACATTAGGCTCCACGATGAAAAAACATTCTGGGAGAAACATAGAAACAAAGACTTTGACAGCAGATAAGGACCGCTTGGCCCACCTAGTCTGCCCATTTCCCTACCTACAGGATAAGCTGAAGATTCTAGTTAACCAACAGCCTATTTCTTCCTACCCCCCACAAAGAATTGGCTTATGTCTGTCCAATTCATCCTTGAATTCTCCCACAGTTTTAGAACCCACAACCTCCTCAGGAAGGCTGTTCCATGTGTCCACCACCCTCTCTGTGAAAAAATACTTCCTCACATTGCCTCTGAGCTGTCCCCCCCTCTATCTTCAAATTGTGTCCCCTTGTTCTTGCACATCTCTTTTTCTGAAAGATGCTACCCTCTTGGACTTTGTTGATTCCACTGAGGTACTTAAAAGTTTCTATCATGTCCCCCCTCTCCCTCCTTTCCTCAAGGGTATACATATTAAGCTCCTTTAGTCTCTCCCTCATAGGGCTTCTCTGCAGACCCCACCATTTTAGCTGCCCTCCTCTGGACCGCCTCCATCCTATGTCCTTGCAGAGATGGGGTCTCCAGAACTGGACCCAGTACTCCAGATGGGGTCTCACCAACTGTCTGTACAGAGGGATAACAACTTCCTGTTTTCTGCTGGTGATGCCTCTCCCTATACATCCCAGTATCCCCCCAGCCCTTCCTACTGCCTTCTCACATTGCTTGCCAACCTTAAAGAGCTAGTGTACTGCCTGGAAGCTGCCTGCAATTAATTGTAACTTTCAGATGTAGTCAGCTATCACTTTTTTTATCTCAAGTATTTATTCTTTTCTGTTTGCTAATTAGGAGATTTTCCACCTGGCAGTACTTGGGTGATGTGTGGAGCAGCACTCCTGTCTGGAGGAAAAAAGAAGTCAGTTCTGTTCCTCTCACTACATCAACACTGAAACCACACTGACTATGACATCACTAGTAACCAATGAGAACCATTTCTCACTGCCAGGTTTCACTTTCACATGAAACAGCAAGGACTGGCTCTCCCTGGTACTAGTGATGTCACTATTTCCTGCATTTTGATTGGTAGCTTGTGAAAGTCACTGCTCGGGCTGCAAGGATTGTGTTGCCTTAAGGTGTTTGGTCTCATTTCTGATGATGTAGTGGGAGGAACAGAACTGACTTTTTTTTTCCTCCAGACAGAGTGCAGCTCCACATATCACCCCAGTACTGCCAGGTGGAAAATCTTCTAATTAGCAAACAGAAAATAAAAAAATACTTCAGATACTGGAAGTGATAGCTGACTGCATCTGAAAATTACTATTAATTCCAAGCAGTACACTAGCTCTTTAAGGTCATCTGACATGATTACCCCCAGGTCCCTTTCCATTTTTGCTGTTGTTATTACCTCCCCCCGCATTGTGTAATCTTCCCCTGGGTTTTGTTTCCCAGGTGCATTATTTTGCACTTCTTTGCATTGAATCCAAGCTGCCATACTTCTGACCATTCCTCCAACCTTGCCAAGTCCCTTCTCATCCTTTCCACGCCTCCTTGTGTATCAACCCTGTTGCAGATCTTTGTGTCATCTGCAAAGAGGCATACTTTTCCTTCCAGTCCCTCTGCAATGTCACTTATAAAGACATTAAAAAGGACTGGACCCAGTGATGAACCCTGCCGGTACCCCACTAGTAACCCCCTTTCTTCAGAGTGGACTCCGTTTATAATTACCTTCTGTGCCTTGTTGTCCAGCCAATGTTTTACCCAGGCTACCACCCTGGGACCCACTCCCAGGCTGGTTAATCTGTTTATTAATCTTTTGTGTGGGACTGTGTCAAATGCCTTGCTAAAGTCTAGGTAGGCCATGTCCACAGCCCCTCCCTGGTCTACTACTTTGGTCACCCAGTCAAATAAATCAATTAGATTCATCTGACATGACCTTCCCGCTGTGAACCTATGCTGCATTGGGTCCTGTGCCCCTCTGGCCTCAAGGTACTCAACAATTCTTTCCTTCAGAAATGATTCCATCACTTTCCCTACCACAGAGGTCAAACTGACAGGTCTGTAGTTTCTTGCCTCTGTCTTGCGTCCACTTTTGTGAAGGGGAATCACATCTGCCTTCCTCCAGTCCTCTGGTACCACACCATCCTCCCATGATTTGTTAAAAAGGGTAGTCAGTGGTGTCACTAGTTCTCCCCTTAGTTCTTTTAGAATTCTGGGGTGAATCCCATCAGGCCCCATTGCTTTGTCTACCTTCAGTTTTAGGAGTTCTTTCAGAACCCTTTCTTCTGTGAAAGGACTGGGATCGACCCCCCTATCCAGATTGCTTCTGTTAATTGGATTAGGTGCCGCCTCTCCTCCTCTTTTGTGAATACTGAGCAGAAGTATTCGTTCAGTACCCCTGCTTTTTCACTGTCTTTCTCTGCCCACCCACCGTCCATTCTATTCAGCCTCACTGTCCCTCCCTTTGTCTTTCTTCGCTCCCTGATGTACAGTACCTATAGAAGGTTTTATCCCCCTTCCTAACCGAGTTGACTATCTTTCCTTCAGTTTGGGCCTTTGCTATTCTGGCTTCCTTCCCTGCTTTCTTCTGCCTTAACTGGTACAGTTCTCTGTCTTGCTCCTTCTGTGTTTCCTTATACTTCCTAAATGCTATATTTTTCTCCCTAACCTTTCCCACCACCTCTTTTGAGAACCATAGTGGCTTTTTCTTTCATTTTGACTTGTTTATTTGCTTCACACAAAGGCTTTTTGCTTCTGTGATGGCAGTTTTGATGTTTCCCTATTGCTGCTCCACCCCTCCTTCTAGCCTGTTTGCTAGTGCTTTTCTAAGGCACTCTCCCATCTTGCCAAAGTCAGCCCTTCTGAAGTCCAGTACCCTCACTTTTGTATGGCTTGACTCTGTAGCTGAGTTTATCGTGAACCATACTGTTTGGTGGTCACTTGTTCCTAGATGGCAACCTACTTCTAGATCTCAGATCCTCTCACTGTCCCCATTTTAGAGTATGAGGTCTAAGATTGCTTCCTCATGAGTGGGTTCCAAAACTAGCTGTCTGAGGCATGCCCCCTGTTGGGCATCGAGAATGGCCCTGCTCTTGGATGTGGCTGCAGCAAAGGTGCTCCAGTTAACATCTGGCATATTCAGGACCCCCATCAACAGTATATCCCCTTTCTCTGCCATCCTAAGGATGCCTTCTATCATATCCTCATTCATTCCCTCCCCCTGAGATGGGGGTCTCTATACAACCCCTGTGTGGATTGTGGTGCCATTTCTAGTCTCTAAGGTGACCCACAGTGCCTCCTCTCCTCCCTGTTTACTCTTTTGTTCTGTTGTTTTTATCCCTTCCCTTACATAGAGAGCTACTCCTCCCCTCTTCTCCCCTCCCTGTCTCTCCTGTAGGTTGTGTACCCTGTTATGTTAACATCCCAGTCATGGTTCTCTGTGTACCATGTTTCTGTGACTGCTACGATATCCAGGCATCCCTCTTCCATGGAGGCCACCAGTTCAGGGATCTTGTTGCCCAGACTACAGGCATTGGTAGTCATTACCCTACATTTCTTGATGGCCTTATCTCTTTTTGCCCCATTCCTGTCCTTATTGCCTTTGTCATTTTCTCCATTTACCCCTGCCCTTCTCCCTATCAACGTCTCTATCTTGATGTTTATATCACTTACTACCCTGATTTTTATTTTTTTGGAGGGGGGGGCTAGGAATAACCTGCTCCTTTCCATTGCCTCCCCCCTTGGGAGAGATCACACCAATTTGCACCTGCAGACATTGATGATGTCAGGCGCCATCTGCAGGAAATGTTAGCAGCTGGAATCATCCAGGTATCACACAGCCCTTATGCATCTCTGATTGTGGTGGTCGGAAAAAAAAAATGGCTTGGTAAAAATGTGTGTCGATTACAGGACACTTAATAGATGAACAATACCAGATCAATACACAATGCCTTGCATCCAGGCCCTAGACTGCCTCAATGGGAGTCGGTGGTTTTCCGTTTCAGACCTCAGAAGTGGATATTATCAGATCCCAATGGCACCAGAGGATAGAGAGAAGATGGCATTTATCTGCCCCCTGTGCTTCTACAATTTTTTTTTTGCGCATGCACCAAGGCATATCTGAAGTGCCTGCAACCTTTCAGAGACTAATGGAGCATGCAGTAGGGATATGAACCTTCTTGAATGCCTTGTGTACTTAAATGATGTCATTGTGCTTGGCAAAACACTTGAGGAGCGTGAAGCTTGGCTGTTGAAAGTTTTGGACAGATTAAAAGAATTAGGGTTAAAATTATCTGTAGACAAGTGCCAGATTTCCAAAGAGCTGTAAAATATGTAGGCCACATCGTGTCCTCTAAAGGCATCCAGATGGATCCAAGCAAAGTAAAAGCTTTAACCACCTGGCTGAGGCTCAACAACCGCAAAGTGCTTCAAAGATTTCTAGGCTTCTGTGGATATTATCGACGCTTTGTAAAGGACTACACAAAGATAATTCAGCGCTGTTAAATCTGACACAAGGATGCCCTCCTACCAACTAAAAATTCAGAAAGGAGCACTGTGGTAGCTGGCCGTTGGTGTGATTTGGATTCCATTTGCGACACGGTGACCAGTGCAGGGAGATGGACTCGGGTCGCTGGAGGGCTGGCTAGGGGGAAAAGGATAGAGCATCCTATGGACTGCTCTCCTTCTCCAGGGGGAGGGTCGGGTAGTGCCTGGCACAAGACAGACCCCTGGTGGAGGTCAGGAGTCACACAGCTACCGGCGCTCGAACGGAATGGAGGCAGGGCAGATGCCGGATGTCATTGCACGTCCCCACCTCCTGAAAGGAAAAAATGGAAAAAAGGAGGGGCGGGCCCTCTGTCTCCATGAGGCCCTCCCCAGGCTTCAATTAGCCACCATTGCTAGCACTCCCAAATAGTTACTGGTTCCTCGGCACTGGAATTAGAGGAACCAGTGCCACGGCCCTGCCCTCTGGGGGGTAAGCCGGGGGTGACCGGGAGAATGCCGGCAATTGATGGTTGGTGGGAGCCCGGGGGCCGTGAGCAGGGTAGAGAGACTGACAGAGGACCTGCCAGGAAAAATAGAAAATATAAAAAAAAAAGAAAGGGCACTGTGAAGGATGGAGACAAGGTCTACTTTAAGCATAACAAATCCTTTTGGTCGAGGTGGACTTTAGCTTGTGATGCAGCATTCCAAGAAATTATCTACCAGCTGACACATGTGCCCATACTTGCATATGCTGACCCAACCAAGCCGTATGTACCACACGCAGATGCCAGCCTGCGTGGCCTTGGAGCTGTATTTTATCAAGAATGTGAAGAGGGATTGTGCCCGGTAGCTTTTGCAAGCAGAAGCCATACACCATCTAAAAAGAACTATCCTGTTCACAAATTAGAATTCCTTGCTTTGTAATAGGCCATAGTTGACCAATTTCATGAGTATTTATACTGTGCCAAAATCCTGGTCAAAACGGACAATAATCCCTCATGTATGTACAAACATTGGCCAAGTTGGATGCAGCTGGACACAGGTGGCTATCTGTTCTATTGACATACAATTATTCAGTGGAATACCACCCAGTCCTAAACCATATTGATGCTGATGCCCTCTCTAAAAGGCCTGCTTCAACTCCTGAGTGGGTGCGAATGTCAAAACAATCCATAAAGGCCCTGTGCCAAAAGTTTGACAAAGATAAACACACATCGGCTGAAACAGTAAATTGCTTAGTCGACTGCTTAGGACCCCCAGATACCAGTGTGCCTGCAGCCTACTGTAGCTTTGCAGCTCTAGATTTAAGTATTTTGCCTCAGCTCGCTCCAGCAGATATCCGAAGAGAACAGTATTCCGACTCCATGCTTAGGCTTATGCTAGATGCTATGAACCAAGAAAAAGATGTTTCCAAACCATGATCCAATGACCACAAAACTGCTTTATTGTTCCGAGAGTGGCCTAGACTAAAGCTTCAAAATATATTACTCTACTGAGAGATCATGACCGATCAAGGGAAAACTGTAAAAAAAACAACTGGTGTTACCTTCAAAATTTAAACCTGTGGTCTTAAAAGCCCTCCATGACCAGATGGGACATTTCGGCAGCAAGAGAACTGTAGATTTAGTCTGAGCTTATTTTTACTGGCCCAAGATGAGTGCAGTTGTAGACCAGTATATTAAAATTTGTAGCAGATGCCTCCAAAGCAAGGCCCAACCACAAAGAGCAGCACCTTTGGTTAACATTGCCACTAACGCACCCATGTAGCTTGTATGTATTGACTTTTTAAGTCTAGGGCCGATGCCAAAGACATTAAAATATACTTGTTGTAACAGATCACTTTTGACACTTCACCAGATATGTGCTGGCTTATCCCACCAAAGGTCAAAAGGCTGCAACAGTAGCCAAGGTTCTGGTTGAAATTTTTTTCGGACATTATGGTGCTCCCTAGTGGATACATTCCAACCAAGAAAGGGACTTTAAAAGTTGACTAATTAAAAGAAATGCTCTCTCTGTGGGGTGTCAAAAAGTCAAGGACCACTCACTACCACCCACAAGGGGATCTGCAACCAGAAAGATTTAATAGGACATTGCTGGACATGCTGGGCACCCTTCACCCAAAAGACAAATCAAGATGGAGTCAGCAGATAAGTACCTTAGTGCATGCCTAGAACTGCACCAAAAGAGATGTGACAGGTTTCTCCCTGTATCGGCTGAAGTTTGGTTGTGAAGCATGTCTCCCAGTGGACATTTGCTTTGGAGTGTCACCAGATTGAGTTCAAGCTGACAACTGTCTGCAATATGTACACAAGCTTATAGCATAGCTTAACCAAGCTTGTCAATTTGCCCACACTATGGCTGCTGAGAAAAATCTAGCAAATAAAGTAAAACATGATGAAAGAGTCAAGGCTCAAGAACTACAACTGAGAGATCGAGTTCTAATGAAAAATTTGGGATTGCAAGGAAAACATAAGAAGGAAGATTGTTGGAGTCACACTCCCTACATAGTCAGTAGTAAGATGAATAGCCTCCCAGTCTATAAAATACTGCCAGAAGGAGATCCCAGAGCTGTAAGAACAATCCACCGAAATCACCTCCTTCCAACTGGGCAGATTGTCATAGATACAGTACTGCAACGTGCCATGCTGACTGGGCCTGTTACTAGATTTGCCACTCAAAAAAAACAGTCAAGCCAGCCTCCTGCCCCTCCACAAACCAAGCCTTCATCAAGCACTGCTGCTTTTCATGACGACACTAATTCTGAGTCTGGTGAGAGTGAATATGAAGTTGTGTATTATCCTTCCTTGGAGCTAGCCCAACCTTTCCTAGGAATTCCCTCCTGCTGGGTTGGATACAATGCTGATAAGTCAGAGATGCCAGATACTCTTGCCCTTTCAACTACTCCAGTGGCATTAGAAAGTGAGGTGCAAAGTCTGACCTCTGAAGTAGCTAATTCTTTATGTAACTCCTCTACAAATTGAGGTTTACTGTAATGTCTTCCTGGGCTCCTGAATGCCCACTGTCAGGCTGGTGTCCTGTCTTCAGTAGTTCTATTTGTGTGTGTGAGAGTGCCCTAGTGAGCCTCTGCACCTGTCTCTTTAAGAGCATAGCTAATCTGTGTTTAGAAGTTAGTTTGGGCTGGATCTGAGTGATTTAAGGCTTGTGACTGGCCAGGCAGTATGTTATTTTGCTCTATTCTGCAGTTGCTATTTGCTCAGAGGGAGCTCTAATAGGAACTGTGATTATTTAAAGTTTATTTACTGTTTTAGTAAAGATAGAGAAGTTTCTCTAACCTGCTTTTATTGCAGCTTGAACAATTGGATGGGAGCCACCATGTTGGATTCTGGACTTCCAATATTTGAACCAATCGAATCAATGGGAACCTAAAATGGATCCTGTCCACAGGGTTCTTGTGGGAAGAAATTCTGTAGTTTTTGTAATTTTAAGTGTTGGTGCCCAAATGGACCTAGAGGGGGAGCCCTTACTGTGATTGACAGTTCCCTCAGCCGACAGAACTTTTTGAATTACAAAGGAAATGCCCAGAACTGCCTGAAGCAGTGGATCAGTTAGAGTTGGAGGTGGAAGAGTGAGCTTTCGAGCAGCTGCTCCCAGAAAGAGCATAGGGGAATCGACGGGGAATCGATGGGAAGAGGCTAAGCTGGCCTTTCTGCCACATTCTCCAGTAATTTGAACTGCCTATTGCAGAAGTCAGACCTGTTCCAATTTCCAGCCTTGGAACTGCAGCAGAGGAAAAAGGAGAAGTGTTGAGACCTGTGATTTGGACCGAAGACTTGCTTCAGAAGCGATCGGTCCAGCTTGTGAGAGAACTTTGCTTGGATTAGAAGGTTTGCACAGTGAAGCTGTCATCTGCAACTGGACTGCATCTGAACTGTTATTTAGAGCAATTAGTGATTTAAATGTGCTGAATGTGTTTCATGGGTCACGATTTGGTTCCCCATGGTCAAATCCGTTACGCCAGCTGGAGGCTTCACCAGCAGAAGATCATGAACTTTTGCAGAACTGCTCAACCTGCCTGAGCCCTACCATTTCAGCCTAGGCTGCTGCTCATGCTTCAGAGACCTTCTCAGTGAAAGACCAGCCTGGGGATTCGCTCCCTGCTCAACATCATCCAACAGGTAGCGACCACCTGGAGGTGAGCCATGTCGGCCGTGCTTCCCCTGGCCTCCCAGATAATCACCATGAGGTCTACATCTTGCCTGTCCAACAACCAGGTTCTGGTAGTGTGAGTACAAACCAGGGTAGCTCCCTGCAACAAAAGCCAAAATCATTGTGGAACCATCTAATTGTTTCTTTTCACTGGGTTCTTGCAACAAAGTGAGCCATCTGGCTTGGATTACAAATAATTGGGTTGTGTGCATGTTTAACTGTTTTCCTTTCTTAAGGGCCCCGACAACAGCTGCAATGCTGGCCACCCCCAGGCAACACTTCAGGCTAGCCTGCATGACATACTGCGCACCCAGGGTTGTTGAACTGTTTAACTGGGATTTACAGTGCATGCTGAACAATCCTGATTTAAATCAGATTGCTAATCATTCTGCTAGATTCACGCCCCTCTCTTCACTGCCCTTAAATAAATCTGAATGTTTTTTTTCATGTTTAACCTGGCTAATGTGCATATTATTAGTTGGATTACAGTGGTAAGATTGTATTGCTGCATTGCTGGTCTTATTTTCCAGGGGGTCTCCAGGGCAGCTGCCACAGATCCAGCCCTGGTGGTAAGTGAAAAGTGTGTGAGCACATTATTATTATTACCGTCTACTGATTGTGAATGTACCAAGGTGTTATTTCTCAGGCCACTAGAAGACTTGGTGGGTGGTGATAGCATCCCAGAGGGCTATACCAGAGCAGTTAAGCTACCCCAATTCCATTCCTCTGAGTGGAGGCACCCGTTTACAGAACTCAGGCCCCTTAACCTGTGTACTACTGTACAGGCAGGGGTAGTAGCCTTTAGAATAGCACCTCCTAGGGGTTACAGTTATGTCTTGTGAAACTGTCTGAAATTGACATAGCTAGTCCTGCTCAAGTAGAGGAAACCTGTATCCATGAACCTGCAAGTGAAACTAACCTAAGTGGGCCTAGTAAATCTGACCTCATTTCAGAAAATATTGCTATCCCTGAGAGTGCTAGCAGTGAACTAAATGATTCGAGCTTTGTCAAAATACTGCTTACAGATGATCATAAGTCCATAGACCCAGAAAGCTTAAGTACTACTACACCTAAAAGTACTATAATATGTCCAACTCAGAACTTACAGAGAGTGCAGAGGTACCCCTTCCTGCAGAAGCTGCTTTGTTGCTGGACAACAAGCAAGAAGTCATGAACCCAAATGCTAATGTTGAGAGGACTGTGCCCAAGTCTTCTACACCAAAAAAATCAGGTAGAACTGTGAAAGCAATAGTATGCCTCACCTATGACTTGCCAGAAAAGCCTGTAAACCCTGTCTCTAAATGTGGTTCATAAAAGGATATACATCACAGCCAACTCCTTTCCTAAAATAGGGTTCACTGTATTTTCCAAGCTACTAATTAAGCTCTCTTCCCATTATGTTAGGGGGTCACTCTTACAAAGTAACGAAGGTCAGTTAAAAGGGTACAAGGTAATTACCAGTTATGCAACTACTTAGAGGTTTCAAGAGGTAATGCATATGGTAACTGTTTAAAAAAACAGTGAAAGATGTAAATTTGACAAGTCAAGACAAAAATGCCATGTAGAGAGGGCCATTTAGAGTAAAGCATGCTATATTGTATATATTAATAGTAGAACTGTGCAGATAATGCATGTAGTACTATATGGTTGTAACCTGTAAATAGTGTAAAAAGTGCTAATGTCATTGTTGCTTATGTTTTAAACTTGTTGCAGATGCCAAGTTTTCTAGATAGGGGAGAGTGTAACCCCCCCTCCCCAAATTGGAAGCTTACCTTAAATAACTCCCTAGGCTCCAGTAATGCCCACTGTCAGGCAGACATCCTGCAGAGATGGCAAATCCATAATGGTTGGTGTCCTCCTTTTGATCTGCATGAGAGTGCCATGATACATCTCTGTGCCTGTCTCTTTAAGTGCCACAGTTATTATAAATGCTGTAGATGACCTGGGCTGGGTCTGAATGTTTCAAAGCTCATGACCAGCTTGACATCGACCCAATTTGCCCCACTCTGCTGTTGCTAATAGAGCAAAGGGAGCTCTACATAATACTACAGTTATTTACTTCTAATTCATAGGTGTCTTTAAGATAGATTGTTTTTTTAACCTGCCTTTATTGCAGCATGCATTTTCCAATGGAAGTTACCATGTTTTGGACTGGGACTTCCTGTTTGGACCAATTAGAACACAGAGGACCTTGAGTGGTTCTTAGCTCAGATGCCTCATGGAAAAAAGTTGTGGTTTTTGTAGTTTTTCAGGTTGTCACCTAAACTGACAAATAGGAGCACCAAAACTGTGATTAACAGCTCCCCTAGCCAACCAAAATCCAGAAAAAATGGACTAGTCCAAAAACGAATTAAAAAAAAAAAAGTCAGTTGCTGGTAGAGTGGAGAGAAAAAGCAGCTCGAGCCATCAAAAAGCAGCTCAAGAAAAGAGCTAAAGAGAACTGGCAGGGGAAAGGCCTAACTTGCCTCCCTGTTACTTTTTTAGCATCAGACTGCTTAACAGCAGGAAAGAGACTTCAGAAAAGTGGCAGTTCATCCTGACACTCTGTGGAGCAAGGCAATTGTAAGGTCTGTGAGTATCCAGCCTGAGAGAGGCCTAGTTTTCAACTGGTGTGCATCCTGTGGTCCCAAATGGGGGATCAATCACCCAGAACTGTCTTACTGCAAATTTAAAGGTTTGCTCAGCAAAGCGTCTGACATTGCAAACTGGTCAGGAGTCGAAAGAGGAATCGGAGAATTAGATTTTTCTAAAAATAAATGTGCTAAATGCTTATTGTGGGTCAAGGCCTGCTGTCCAGGGACTCCTGAATGCCAGAGAGAAGCCCACCTTTACCAGTGACCAAACTGTCTACTAGCTGGAGGGGTCACCAGCAGATAAACTGAACTTTGCCGGAGACACTCTGTTAAACTTAGGCCCATGTCCATCCCAGCCCATGCCATCTGTCCTTGTGCCAGCTGTAGTTTTACCTGTGAGAGACCAGCTTCGGGGATCCAGCCGCTGCGCGAGTCATCGCAGGTTGCGGTCTCCTACAGGGAAAGGCCATAAAGTGGAGGTGAGTCATGCTGGCCCCATTTCCCCATGTGCAGAAAATTTCAGCATTAGGACTTCATTTTGCCTGGTCATCTGCAACTATCTGGTACTGTGAGTAAATTCAGGGTAACTCCCTGCAACAAATATCTTGATCATCTTTTGGTACCATCTGATTGCTTTGTTTAATTTTAAGGCTTTCAATAGACTACGCCAGTCACCCACAGATACAACTAATTTAATTTGCTTTGTACAGTTAATGTGATAGATTTTTTTCCTTCAAGGGCCCAAACAACAGCTGCAACCCCGGGCACCAATTCTGGCCAGCCAACATAGATCCTCGGTACCCACTAGCAAAGGAACTAAATTAACTGTATTTAGCAATCTGGTTTTCCAGAACAGTAATCATTTGCGCAGATTTGCTCCCCTTCCTTGTTCACAACCCTTTAATAAACCTAATTCACTGTGTTACTTTAAACCCAACTTGTGAGCATATTCTTACCTGATTTAAAGTGATAAGCTTTTTGCTAAATGTGTTAAAAGTGCATGCTGTATTTCAAAACTATCTTTATAGGGAGGTTGCAGGGCATATACCAGGACTAGAGACCCTGCTGGTAAGTGGGACAACTGGGAGCATATTGTTAATGCCTATTGCAAACTGTCTAGTGTATACCGTGTACGGTCATCCAGTCCCTGGACATATAGTTGCGGTCAAAATGCTGTGCGGACGAAAGAGCACCAGTCACAAAGTCACAAGACTACACAGGTTGCAAACATATATTGCCGCACAAACTAAGTTGTGGGCGGACAAAACGTCGTTCTTGTTACCTGCAAGCAAGTTCTCACTGACACCTATTATAACAAGGTAGTTTGAAAGTCTGATCTATTCAGCAGTCTTTATTAAATTTATAACAATGAGCAAGACATAGCTACGATAATAAATGCAAAAAAGGCATTTACTGTGCAAAACATAAGTACAAGAGTTATTTAAAATCCATATTGTGCTATGATTAAAAATGTGAAAAAGATGCATTTACTGTGCAAAACATAAGTGCAAGAGTTATTTAAAATCCGTATTGTGCTACAATTAAAAAAATGTGCAAAAATGCTATTTAATGTGCAAAACATAAGTGCTAGAGGTATTTAAAATTCATTTATTATGCAAAATGTGCAGTGCTAAACTCGAATTTAAAACATTTTATACAACATTTATTTGAATTACTGTGGCGACATCCAATATGTATTGCTTGAGAAGCAAAATCTATGAGACATGCTGATTCCTACCACAAGAGGTCAGAAGAGGAACAGGGGAAATGGGGAGGATTTGCTTTGTGGCAATACCAAACACTACCAAACAGAAGCATGTAAGAAAATACAATGCAGAGACACTGATCACTTTTAAAAATTGTCGCCATATGTCAGCAGACAGAATGTTGTGGGTATATGGTAGCAGCGGCTGCATTGTGCCCACTACCTATTGTACCCGCGACAAGATGAAATTTCGACTACTTCGGTGCTACAGTTTGACTGCGACCAATTAAACCACGATGAATCGACCGTGTGCCAGTGAATGCTGTTAATGGTCATTGTCAATATTTAGGTAATCAGTCACTAGGTGGGGTTATGGGTGGTGATAGCTTCCCACAGGGCTGCACCAATATAAATAGATACCCACGCAAACTGTATTCTGGGTGGAGGCACCAAACTAGTGTGTTGACCGAGGGTAGGGATATCCCAGTAATTGCCAGTTTTAAACCCAGGCCCCTCAACCTGTTGTTAGGAAGGCAGGCAGGGGTAGTAGTTCTTGGAATAGCACCGCATAGGGGTTACAGTAAGATAAATTCAAGCTGCAGAGAGGGAAAAAGACAGGGAGCTTTGAGTTAAAAAACAGGAGCTTTAAGGTAGGGAAGAGTTATACAGGTAATTAGCAGTGCAATAGAATTTAGAATACAGTCAAACACAGTTGTATAACAGCAGTTCTAAATCTTAGGCATTAATATGCACACAAAACAGTAAATTCAAATGCCTGTTTGAGCCAGAAAATTGGTATCAGAGCAAGAGCCGCTAGCAGGAGAAGCAGAGTAGGTTTGGGACCAGGGTATGCAGTGTGAGCTGCGGAAAATTCAGTTTAAGCGCGGGGAGCCAATCAGAGCTTTTGTTCAGTGAAAGGCAGCCAATCAGAAACATATAAACATAGAAACTGTCGGCAGATAAGGACCGCTAGGCCCATCCAGTCTGCCCGTAAATTCTGTACCTGATTACAGCTTTTGACCCTCCCCCCGCTTAACCTCTATGGTTCCCCATGCCTGTCCCATGCATGTTTAAATCCAGCCACAGTGCTCGCTCCCACCACCTCCTGTGGCAGACCATTCCATGCATCCACCACCCTCTCCATGAAGAAAAACTTCCTCACATTTCCTCTTAACCTGCCACCTTCCAATTTCATGTCATGTCCCATAGTTCTTGTACTTTTCCTATATTGGAAGATTCCCCATACCCTGTTTATGCCCCTGAGGTACTTGAATGCTTCTATCATGTCCCCTCTCTCCTTCCTCTCCTCCAGCGAGTACATATTGAGGTCCCGTAATCTCTCCTCGTAAGTCTTGTGGTGCAAGCCCTGTGCCATCTTAGTCGCCCTTCTCTGGACCGCCTCCAGCCTGTTAATGTCCTTCAAAGGTGTGGTCTCCAGAACTGCACACAGTACTCCATGTGATGTCTGACCAGGGTTTTGTATAACGGAATCACTACCTCATGCCTTCTGCTGGTGATACCCCTTGCTATGCACCCCAGCATGCCACTGGCCCTCCCTACTGCCTTTGTGCTCTGCTTTGACATTTTCAGGTCATCTGAAATAGTAACCCCACAGGTCTCTTTCCTTTTTGGTGACTGTCAGCAACTGCCCCCCCAATCCTGGAGCTCTCCACAGTGTTACTGTGTCCCAGGTGCATAATTTTGCACTTTTTTGAATTAAACCTTAGTTGCCACTCTGCAGACCATTTCTCAAGCTTCCCCAGATCCCTCCTCATTTTCTCCACCCCTTCAGGAGTATCCACCTTGTTACAGATCTTTGTGTCATCTGCAAGCAGGCAGACCTTTCCTTCCAGCCCTTCTGCAATGTCACTGATGAAGACATTGAACAGAATTTGTCCAAGGACTGATCCCTGAGGTACTCTGCTGGTCACCTTCCTCTACCAAGATTGTACTCCATTTACCACCACCCTCTGTCTCCTGTCCGTTAGCCAGTTCCTAACCCAGTTTACCACCTTGTCTCCCCATGCCTAGACTACCAATCTTGTTAACCAGCCTGCTATGTGGGATGGTGTTGAAGGCTTTGCTGAAATTGAGGTAGGCTACATCCACTGCGCCCCCCTGATTTACTTCCTTCATCACCCAGTTGAAGAAGTTTGAGATTTGTCTGACATGACCTACCCGCTGTGAATCCATGTTACCTAGAGTCCTGGGCACCGATGGCTTCTAGATGCCCCACTATCCTTCCTTAAGTAGTGCCTCTATGATCTTCCCCACTACCGAGGTGAGGCTGACTGGCCTGTAGTTGCCCACCTCCTCCCTACTGCCTGATTTGTGTAAAGGGACGACATGTGCCCTCCTCTAATCCTCTTGCACCACTCCTGTGTTAAGTGACTCAGTGAACAATGCTGCCAGAGGTTCTGATAGCTTTCTTCGCAGCTCCCATAGTATCCTTGGGTGTATGCTGTCTGGTCCCATTGCTTTGTCCACCTTCAATTTAGTGAGTTCCTTCAGGACTCTCTCCCCCATGAATGGACTGTTGTCCACCTCTTCCCCCCCTTGGCATCTGATGCTCGGCTGTGGTTCCTGTCCCTCCCCCTCTTCTGTGAATACTGAACAGAAGTATTTCTGCCTTATCCATGTCTCCCTCCTTACACTCCCCTTCCTCCCCTTTAAGTCTTACAGTTCCCCCTGTTTTTTCTCCTTTCACTGATGTACCTGTAGAATGTCATTTCCCCTTTCTTTACTGTCTACGCTAAACTTTCCTCAGTCTGTGCCTTTGCTCTCCTCACTGCCCTCCCTGCTTCCTTTAGATACTCTCAGTATACCTCTCTGTCCTCCTCTCTTTGGGTCTCCTTATATTTCTGGAACCCTGCCCTTTTAGCCCTTACCTTTTCTGCTACCTCTTTTGAGAACCATAGTGGCCTTTTCCTTCTCTTGGCTTTTTGATACCAACCTGATGCATTTGTTTGTTACTTCCACTATGGCTCTCTTTAGGTTCTCTGACTGCTCTTTCACCCCCTCCTATTCTCCAGGGCACTATTGATAACCCTCCTCATTTCAGCGAAGTCTGCCGTTTTGAAATCGAAAACCTTCGCCCTAATATGACTTGACTGAATCGCTATCTGTATGGTGAACCACACTATGTAGTAATCACTGGATCCTAATTGCCCCTCCACCTGGATGTCAGTGATTCTTTCCCTGTTGGTCATTACTAGATCAAGAATCGCCTGTCTCTGGTGGGATCAAGCACCAGCTGCCTGAGTCCTGCCCCTTGTAGGGAATCCAGGATGCCTCTGCTTCTGGCTGAAACATCTGCCTGGGTGGTCCAATCCACATCTGGCATATTGAAATCCCCCATCAGCAGAATCTCACCTTTCGTTGCCATTTCATATATTTCATCCTCAAGGTCCCTGCCCACTTCTTCCCCGTGACCTGGAGGCCTGTATATCACCCCTGTGCGTACTGCTGTGCCATTTCCTGATTCAAGGGTGACTCACAGTGCCTTGGCCTTCCCCTGTCTTCCCTGCATCTGTGTTGCCTTTATATCCTCCTTGACATACAGGGTAACTCCTCCCCCTTTTTTGCCTCCCCTATCTTGCCTAAACAGAGTATAACCTGCCATATTTACTTCCCACCCATGACTGGCAATGTACCAGGTTTCAGTTATTGCTACTATGTCAAGGTCTGCCTCAACTATCACAGCCTCCATGTCAGGGATTTTATTTCCCAGGTTGCGGGCATTTGTCACCATAGCCTTCCAAATATTACTGCCTGTCCTCCCTCCACACCTGGTTTTGGTCCCTGCGGATTCCTCCCCTCCCTATTAACTTTAACATGTATCCCCAGTTTCTTTGCTTCTCCCCTTCTGCCTGGTCCAGGTGACCTTAGTAACATCATTCTGGTGTCTCTACCATGTGGGGTGGGCTGCTAGAGTTTGCCTGTTCTTGTTGGACCCCCTGGGCTAGTTTAAATGCTCATCAGCAAAGAACAAGTCCAAGTTCTTAAAATAATTCAAGTTCAGGTGTGCTTCTGAGGCTAGCGTACCTGTGGGGAAGTCCTCAGATGAATCCTTGAGCTGAAAGCAGGGTTGAATAGCAGGCAGCAGCAATTGGAAACACTTCATGGTCTGGAGAGGGGAGTGCCCGGTCAGGAGCCTCCCAGTATCTGGATGGAGAGGGAAGAAAAGTTACTTTAGCTAAATAGCAGGGCTGGGACGCCATGGGCGGTGGCTAGACAGGGACAGAGACAGATTCTCAGCAGGAAACTGTAGGCGGCTGCTAACATTTGGTAAACAGGTGGTGGGTTCCAGGGGACAGAGAGAAAGAGAGCAGAGACAAAGAGACTGGGGGGAGGGGTGCAGCTCACCAGCACATGAGCTGAGAAATTTGGCAAAGGTGGAGAAAAAGTTACAAGGGTAGTAAAATAAATTCAAGCTGCAGAGAAGAAGAAAAAGACAGGGAGCTTTGAGTTAGGGAAGAGTCACACAGGTTATTGGCAGTGCAATACAATTTAGAATACAGTCCAACACAGTTGTATAACAGCAGTTCTAAATCTTAGGCAGTAATATGCACACAAAACAATAAATTCAAGTGCCTGTTTGAGCCAGGAAATCGGTATTAGACATTGGTGCCAGAACGGTCTGAAAAGTGGTAGGGCCAAGGATGTAAGAGGTAAATTCTCCCATATTAATAAACTAGCATGATTTAAAAAACTGATAGGGCCACTTACAGAAGTGGTAGGGCTATGGGCAGAGTGGCCCCCCCATTCCAGCACCAATGGTATTAGAGCAAGAGCCACTTGCGGGAGAAGCAAAGTAGGTTTGGGACCAGGGTATGTGGTGTGAACCACGGAAAATTCAGTTCAAGTGTGAGCCAATCAGAGCTTTTGTTCAGTGAAAGGCAGCCAATCAGAACAAGTTCAAAAGAAGTTCTTAAAATAATTCAAGTTCAGGCACACTTCTGAGAGTAGCGTACCTGGGGAGTGAAGTCTGTAGATGAGTCCTTGGGCTGGAAGCAGGGTTGAAGACCAGGCAGTAGCTGTTGGGAATGCCGCTCCATACTCTGGAGAGGGGAGCCCCCAGTCAGGGACCTCCTAGTATCTGGAGGGAGAGGGAAGAAAAGTTACTTTGGCTAAATCATAGGGCTGGGATGCTGTGTGCCATGGCTAGACAGGGACAGAGACAGGTTCTTAGCAGGAAGTTGTAGGTGGCTGCTAACAGGGGGTAATAGGGGGTGGATTCCAGGGGACAGAGAGAAAGAGAGTAGAGACAGAGATTTAGTGAGGGTGGGGGGGTGCAGCTCATCAGCACATGAGCTGAGAAATTTGGCAAAAGCAGAGAAAAAGTTACGAGGATAGTAAGATTAATTCAAGCTGCAGAGAAGAAGAAAAAGACAGGGAGCTTTGAATTAAAAAAAACAGGGAGCTTTGAGTTAGGAAAGAGTCACACAGGTAATTAGCAGTGCAATAAAATTTAGAATACAGTCAAACACGGTTGTATAAGAGCAGTTCTAAATCTTAGGCAGTATTATGCACACAAAACAGTAAATCCAAGTGCCTGTTTGAGCCAGGAAATCGGTATTAAAGCAAGAGCCACTTGCAGGAGAAACAGAGTAGGTTTGGGACCAGGGTATGTAGTGTGAACTGCGGAAAATTCAGTTCAAGCGTGGGGAGCCAATCAGAGCTTTTGTTCAGTGAAAGGCAACCGGTCAGAACAAGTCCAAGAGAAGTTCTTAAAATAATTCAAGTTCAGGCGCGCTTCTGAGGGTAGCGTACCTGGGGGGAAGTCCATAGATGAGTCCTTGGGCTGGAAGCAGGGTTGAAGAGCAGGCAGCAGCCACTGGGAACACCGATCTGTGGTCTTTAGAGAGGACAGCCCAGTCAGGGGCTTCCTAGTATCTGGGGGGAGGTCCGTAGACGAGTCCTTGGGCTGGAAGCAGGGTTGAAGGGTGGTTTTATATATATATATATATATATATATATATATATATATATACACACACACACACTATATATTCTATAAGTAGAAACACAGGAAAGTTTGTCAGAAAAAGATTGAGGTCCCTCCAGTGTGTTTATCCCACAACATCAGCCTACTGCTGTGTATATGCCATGACATCCCCTGCTGGCAGTGCCATCCCCCCTCCTCCTTGAACACGTTTTACTTTGATTGTCAAGTAATAGCCAATTTTCTTCCCCTTCCCACCTCCAACCCTCCCTCCCCTCGTCCTTTCACCACTACATTCTGTCTACTCTTATCCCATCACCCCATGACCTCTTACCTGTTACTTTATTTATTTGGATTTTGGTAACCGGGTAAGCCCACTGAGACCAGAGGTCCCTTTTTCAGGTGCGACCCGGAATTAGTTACATAAAAAGACATTTAGAGGCATTATTTACAGTAGTTATATAAGTTACACAACTATACATTACAACAATATACAGGGGTAGAAAATCAGGTTCACAATTAGACTCAGGCGTGATTTACAGAAATTACATTAGTTTCACAGATAAACATTAGCAACAGTATACAGGGGTAGAAATCAGGTTCGCATTCAGACATCTGGTTACCCACCAATTAGAAGGGTATTTAGACAACAACAGAGGATTGACATCATAGGCTTGGAAGCATATAAACCGGATGGAGGGAGGTACAGAGCAGTTCGGCTGGCATGAGACAAAGACTTGGGAGCTAACGGTTGCAGCCACAGAGACTGAGATTGAGGAGATAAAGTTTGAGTCCAGACTTGAACTGGTTAAGGGTGGGAGAGTCAGTCAAACTAGCTGGAAGGGAGTTCCATAGGTGGGAGGCAGCAAATTTGAAAGAGCGTTTGCCTTGGTTGGAACGTATTCTAGGGATGTCCAGGAGGTGTTTTGCAGATGACCGCAAGGTTCGGGTTTGTTCTTTGGGGGAGAGTAGTCCACTAAGATGGGGAGGGGGACCTAGGGTAGAGAACTTGAAGGCAAGGCAATCGACTGGGTATGCAAGTTTGTGTCGTAGAGTGGGCCAATTAAGTTCCTTAAGTGCCTCACAGTGATGCCTCCTAGGAGAGGAGTTTGTGGTGAACCGGGCCACTTGATTATAGAGTAGGTTAAATATGAGGGTCCTTCAGTGGTCCCTCAGAGTCCAATGGGACCAGAAGGAGGACAATTTCGATGCCCCAGTCCTGATGTCTTCCCCGGCTCTTGGAGCTCTACAATGGTGGAAGTCCAGAGACAACTTAATGCGAGGCATGCCATTCCGTTCTCCTGTCCCAAGTCTCATTCTGACTACAGACTCCTCCTTGATGGGGTGGGGTGCTTATCTCCTGCACATCAGGTCCCAAAGATCTTGGACACCAATGGAGGCCCACCTCCATGTCAGTGTCTTGGAGCTGAGGGCAGTTCTCTATGCCTTACAGGCATTCGAGATTCCGCTCCCCCTGGTTGCCTTCAAGTGCAATCCAACAGTTCTATGGTGGTTCACTACCTAAACAAGCAAGGAGGCACCCACTCATACCCTATCTGCAGAGAATCAATGAGGGTGTGGTGTTGGGCAATTCAGAGAAATATTCATCTTCTGGCAGTTCACATCCCCGGGGTGTCCAACACCCAGGCAGATGCCCTGAGCAGATACACTGCCCAGGCTCATGAGTGGGAAACCTTATCTGACATTCTTAACGACGTCTTCCACCTGTGGGGCCAGTCAGAGTTGGACCTATTTGCCTTTCCACAAAACACAAAACTGGCACTTTACTGCTCTCTCATGCGAGGTCCTGGAACTGTGTGGTGGGACTCATTATCTCTTTACTGGACAGGAAGATTTCTTTACTCCTTCCCACCCTTTCCTCTCGTTCAGAGAGTACTACTCAAACTGGTCCAGGACTGGGCATCTATGATTCTCATAGTGCTATTCTGGCCAAGAAAGATTTGGTTCCCTCTACTTCTACAGCTCTCGGAACCAGATCCCATACCTCTACCGATTTGCTGGGCTCTACTGTCCTAGGCACAAGGCTCCCTGCTACAACTGGACCTTTGTTCCCTTCATCTGCATGCCTGGCTCCTGAGGACATAGTCCTCTCACTCTTCCGGGTGTCCCCAAATGTGACAGAAGTTCTCCAAGCTGCTAGGAAGCTGTCTACTCGGTCTTCCTATTCCATGAAGTGGAAACACTTCTCTACTTTGGCGTCTACACTGGACTTAGATCCTTATGAGTGTTCTCCTCAGCTCATCTTAGAGTATTTGCTCTCCTTGTCAGAGGGTGGACTGAAATATTCCTCTGTGAAAGTCCACCTTTTGGCCATTGCCCCATTTCATTTACCTATTGGCAACATCCCTTTATCCTAGTTACCTTTATTTTGAACCTGTTTAAAAGGTATTCTGCACCTTCATCCCCCTATCCAGGATCCTGTCCCTGTGTGGGATTTAAACTTTGTGCTTTACAAATTGACAAGTCTATCTGAGCCCGCTGAATCCAGCAACCTCTGTTATCTTTCTTGGAAAACTGTTTTTAGTTGCCATTACATCAGGCAGTGATGTCTCAGAGTTACATGTGCTAATGTGCAAACCTCCATACCTGCAATTTCATAATGACCCGGTGTCTTTATGCACAAACCTGTCATTTTTGCTTAAGGTTGTTTCTAAATTTACTTTAAATCAGATCATTCAATTACCAGTATACTTTGAGGAGCCTACGAATCAAGGGGAAGCCCAGCTTCATACTCTCGATGTGCATGTTCTTATTGTCGCAGTGAAGCCTCCCCAAATCCACAGAAAAGATTTTGAGCCTCCCCAAAAACTGAAATAATCTTGGGCCTCCCCAAAGAAAAATATCATACTGTACTTTGTGCAGTACACCATGAATAAATTTAAACCCCTTTGAATACTTGGCTCACATTCAGCTCTTTGTCTTATACTGACGTGGGACTTTTGAAAAAGAGCTCCTGTGCTCAAAGGTGTTATCTGAATAACAACTAAATAAAAAAAAATATTATTATTCAGCTTATCGTAAGCCTCCTCCCCCACAGGCCAGCCTACTTGGTCAGCTATTTTTATTCTTGAACCATTGTTACCCTTGTTGCAGTACCTTCATGGGCCAGACTACTTTCTCTCTATATGAAATAACCTTCCTACACACTTTGCCTCTCACCCTCCTTCTCTGCTCCTAAGCAACTTCTCTGGGATTACTTTGCTCCTTCCTGCTATTGATCTTAGCACTTCTGTGCTCAACCCTCACCATTTGAGAACCCCTGGCATAGAACATTGAACTGTTTACCTTCTCTGCACTTCACAGTTGCGAAAAACTGAGCAAAATTTTGTTTCTTTCGCCCCTGGAAACCAGGGCGTTAGTGTTGCAAAGCAGTGCTTGTCCACATGGTTGGCCAACTGCATTACGTTCACCTATGCAAAATATGAAAAACACCTCACAGGGGTTGTAAAACCCCATTCTACCAGAGGCATGGCTGCCTCTACAGCATGTTTCAGGGACATTTCTGCCTTGGATATTTGCGAAGCCACCACGTGGTTTACTGTACATACCTTCTCCAAGCATTACAATCTGTAGAATGTGTTTTGGAATCATGGGAACATCGTGAAATAAATGACCCACTTCGACCCATAGTGGCTGAACAAGAGGGCAATACAAAACATGTGCAGCAGTGTGCCAGCGCAAAGATTGCATTTATGACAAAGTGGGGAAGGGGACAGACCCATCCTAAATCTCTGTATAGATTGCAGCATTCTAAAAGTTAAATGTGAAAAATGCAAAAATTGAATGGTTTAATCTCTTGTCTTTTTATGTTTGCTTGTATGCATGTGCAAGAAGCATAGTGCCACCATATGAGAATTCATAGGTGTGCTTCCCCCACTTCCAATGCCCTGCTACCTTTTGCAGGCACGGGCGCTCCATGCCAATGAATGTAGGAGCTGTTTATGACAGCCGTTCAGATGCAGTGGCATACAGTTGAAAGCAAAAAGCCGCAATGTGTAGGCAATTTGCATACTGCCATCAGCAGTATGCAAAGTGTCTACACGTCGGCACTGCACTGAAACAGCTGTCATAGACAGCTCCATCCCCCCCCGCAACAAGTAGCATCCTGGGAGCCCACCCCAGCGTGCTCATGCACCCCCCCCACACACACACACACACACTGTATGGTCAACGGGGGTGCCTAATCCCCCATCGGCTCTGCTGCACTCCCCCCCAACAGAGTTCCAGGTGCCACACTGGGAGCCCACCCCAGCGTGGCAACAGTCCATAAGGCCGACGGGGGTGCCCAATCCCCCATCGGCTCCACTGCACCCCCTAAACAGTCTTCCAGCTGCCACACTGGGAGCCCATCCCAGCATGGCAAAAGTCCCGCGTCGTCTTTAAAATAAATACCCTGTAAGAAAAAAAGGTCCCTTGCTGGCTGTCTTTACCCCCATCCCCCAACCCGCACTCACCCTCTGCGCATCCTGCATCCCCACACCCCCACCTCACCCCATGCTTACCTCTGGAGTATGGTGCAACGATCTTCAGTGGACTGGGAACACGTCTGCACTCTTCAAAGCCGACTGCGAACTGAGGAAATGCTGGTAAGCTGTATAATGGAATAAATAGGGGTTTTTCAACTTTGATGCATATCTCAGGCATTTTGGGAATTTTTCACCAAATTTTCAACATGGGGTTCTTGAGACCCCACCTCATGAATTCTGGCACTGTCATTTTGTTATTCGGTCCCGAAAGGTGATTTCACGGTCACTGCGCAGAACCACCTTTCAGGACCGACTTACAAAATGACAGTGCCACAGTTCATGAGGTAGGCCACCCAAAAATCTATGTTGAAAATTTGGTGAAAAAATTCCCCAGAATGACTGTTTTATGAGCGTGCGTTGCGCAGTTCCTACGCACGCTCGTAAGTTTGCAAATTTTTTATATTTTCACTCCAGATTTTCAACATTGCCATTTTACCACACCTCCTTATGAGCAGTACAGCTGTCATTTTCATCTCACCCAAAATGTGTTTCCATGTAGCGCACAATGGCGCGTTGGTGTTGAAATCAATGTTTGGGACAGATTAAGAAAATCACAATGACACTGTTCATGAGCAGGGTCTTAAAATGGCTATGTTAAAAATTTGGTGACAAAGTCCATTGACCAACTGCGTTACGGCAGTGAGAGTGCGCAGTTTCCATGCACCCTTTAAAGTTCCTGAATTTGTAATATTTTCAGTCCAGATTTTCACCACTGGCATTTTTCCACACTTCCTTATGAATAGTACAGCTGTCATTTTTCACACCATGGCCGAAATGTGTTTTCGCACTTCCAGCGCAGAAATGTGTGGTTGCTGTGGGAAATCACTGTTTGGGGTAGATTAAGAAAATCACAGTGACACTGTCATGAGCGGAGGTCCCAAAATGCCTGTATTGACAATCTGCTGTAAAAAATCCCCAAACTAATTACATTACGGGTGTGCGTTGCGCAGTTTCTATGCACGCTCATGACTTCACCAGTTTTTTTTAATATTTTCACTGCAGATTTTCAACATTGCCATTTTTTACACCTCCCCATGAACAGTACAGCTGTCATTTTTCACATCCTGTTCGAAATGTGTTTTCTCACCTGTGGTGCCAAATGGCGTAGTTGCTGTGCAAAATCAGCTTTTGGCTAAGGAAATGATATTGCCACTGTTCATAAGGTGGGAGTCACAAAAAACCCATGTTGAAAATTTGGAGTGAAAATACCAACGAACGCCTGAGGCGTTAGGGTTTCCGACCATAACGCCTCACCCTGTAGAGACTGACAGGCATCAGGAATGTGACTTGGGATTGTCGCCTTTAATGCTCATACCATTCCACTCCCACCCACACCCTGCAGCCAGTGACAGTAATCGAGGTGTGCCTTGGACTCTTTGGCGCCAAAGTTCACCCCATTCTCCTATACTGCACCCATCTTACTGTATTTCCTGATGGAATGGGGTGAGCATAAGGGCCAAAGACCCCAAGGCACACCGTGACACTTGTCTGTGTCTGTAGGGTAGGGTGTGGTGAAATGGCATGGCCATTATGCCTGACGACCCAAAGGCACACCCCAATGCCTGTCAGTCTCTGCAGGGTGTTGGTGGTGGGGTTGGCTTCAGTTCAATACTTCACTGCTATTCCTATTATGCAGCTCTCTAACTCCTACACTACCAATGCCAATGCCAGCAAGCAAACATTCGGCATTGACAAATCCTTGTTAGTTAAGGATCTATGCTATTTTTATTGACAAAGAAAAAGCATTACAATCCGAACATTGCCTCTAAGAAGCGGACTGTTTTTGGACGGGCTGTCCTACAAGTCCTCCTGTCCTAAGTTCTAATGATTCACTTTCTTCCTCCCGCTGGGTATAATAACTGCTTGGGAATCTTTCCGTGTGTTATGACCTGCTACAAGAGATTCTCTTGAAGATCTACTGTTACAGTAAGATCTTACTTCGAGAGGAAACTCTTGCAGCAGGTAATTACATGTAGGACTGATGCAGCCTTGCGGCGGATCACTGCAAATTTCTTCCAGCAGTACCTAGGGGACCGCCCTCCCGACATTGGCTCCGCCCCCAACATCCCATCCAGTATATAGGAGGTGACGGTCCCCGCATGCTCCAGTTGTTTCCCACCATTGCACACATTAGTTGGCTCTCGGCTAGCTCTTCGCCAGTACCGACCGCAGCTTACCTTAAATTTATCTTTTTCTCAAAAATTTTGCATTAATCTTCTGTATGTCCACTCCACCAACTGGGCACACCAACAAGTGCTCCTACGGATGTCAGATCCTCTGCAAGGATGGTCACTCTGCTTGTCTATTCTGCTTGGGCCCGGACCACGACACCAGCGCCTGCTCCCACTGCCAGGCCTTCAACAGCAGGACCTGCATAAGGCGCCAAAAATTGCTCCAAGCCTTCCTTGCGCAACAACAGTTTGCTGCCATCGCTCGCTCGCTAAGAAGAAGCACCACAAGGAGAAGCATTGAGAGAAGCACAAAGAACGGGAGAGATCCCATTCAAGGTCCCGGTCCTCTGGATCGCATGTGGCCTCCATATCAGGCTCTTTGTACCATGAGACCTGCCTGATGACCCTGAAGCTAACTGCTCCCGCAACTGGGTCGGCCTCTCTCTCCAAGTCCACTGGCTCTTTGGCTTCTCTTCAGCCAATCAATGTCTGTCCTCCCCCAGCCTCCTGGGGAGATTCTCTGACCCAGGTAAGACTTCCTCCCACTTGGCCTCTATCTCTGGCGCTGATTCCTGGGAAGGGAAAAAGTCCTCCAGACATTCATCTGATCGGGCCTCATCTTTGCCTCCAAAACATATGTCCTCCGACCGCCGTCAGCCTCTGGTGTCAGAATGGCATTCGTCGGACAAGTCACTCAAGCTGGCCTCGGACCGCCACCCTGCCGATGGTCCTCCGGCTACCAATCTGCTGCCACCGGCTAAGGTTAACCTGACGCCAGCGACTCCAGCCAAACCTGACGCGAGCTCTGACACCACACCATTGTCTGTAGAGCAGATGCTGGTCTGTCAGCCATCCGAACCTGCGGCTTCTGGACCAGGCCCCACCGTTGTCACCCATACAGTCACCACCGACGTTGGAACAGCCTGACGCTGGTACTGGGACACCAACACCTGACCCAGCTCCTAGCTTCCCCAGGCTAAATATGTCCCAAGTTAAGGATCTCTCTTCTCACTGGTGGGAGACCATGAAACCAGACCTGCTCCCCAAACCGGGCCCATCTCCCCCTCCCCAGCCTGATTCAGTGCCTGAACCCCCACTGAAGGACAAAGAGACCCCACAGCCTCCCATTGAAGATACTGAGAGATCCCATTTGCCTCACAGTCCCAGAAAACACCTGGACAAACGCAGGCACAGATGGTCTCGTTCTAGGAGCTCCTCCCTTTCTGCCTCACCAGACCGACACAGACACAAGCGAAGGAGACGACACTCTCCTTTCCCTTCCTCTTCAGACACATATGTCAACTTGGACTCCTCTCTTTCCACTTCTGAGGATGAGTCTCTACCTGGGGATATGGAAGATCGACTGAAATCTCTGCCGGATGACCCCAGTTTTATGGAGGTCATACGCCACATACAAGAGAACATGGGGTGGGACATGGAGGTCCTTGATCTGGAGCGCTTGAGGCTGGCAAAATATCTACGTCAAAAAGACCCCAAGCCTGTGGTCATTCCCCCTATGGTGGACACCTTCCAGGATGTTACCCAAGCCACCTGGAGGCATCCACATTCATCCTCCGTGGTCACCAAGAAAGCGCACCATCTCCACCTGGTGCCTAAGAACCATCCCTTTCTGGCTGAACAACCAGCCGCAGATTCGGTGGTGATTTCGGTGGCTCACGACTGTTCACAAAGGCTCAAACACCTGAGCACCCAGCCACCTGACAGGGAATTTTAGCAGCTGGATGTGTTGGGGAGAAAGGTGTATGCATCTGCCACTTACAGCACCAGGAGTCTCAACTTCCTGACTTATATGGTCCATTTCCAGAACGCCCTCTGGGAACAAGGGCTAGACATCCTGCAAGGCATGCCCGACTGCCCGCAAAAGGCAGAGCTTGCAAAATTGCTCCAGATGTGCTCAGACATAGGTACGCACATTCTGAGGTCTGCGTACAACTCTGCGGACACATTTGCAAGGGCGGCTGCTACGGGCATTTTTCTCCAGTGTCACTCCTGGCTCCGGGTTTTGGGGTTCACACCAGATGTTCAGTCAAACCTTCTGGATGCCTCCTTTAGAGGCTCCGTTCTCTTCAGAGAGGAGTCAGAGAAGATCATTTCTAAGTTACAAGACTCTGGTAAGGCTGTCCGTACCATGCAGTCTATGTACTGCCTGAAACAGGGACAACTTCATCTGTCCTGTTTTCATGGCTGAGGGGGACACCAGCCTCAGCAACCCCACTTCCAGCAACAGCCTCACCGGGGAAGCTTCAGTCGATGAGCTGGAGCCAAGGGCTCCTTGGCCTCCACCTCTCAACAGGCAAAACCAGCCCCAGCCAGCTTTCCCCCTCCTCCAAGTGCCTGACTATCCAGGTGACCCTCCTCTCCACAACATCCCATCAGGAGAGCAGGTGGGAGGCCACTTTTCTCTGTATACAGAAGTGTGCTGAGAAGTGACCTCTGACCAGTAGGTCCTCAAGCTCTTGGAATACGGGCATTCCATCGAGTTCAAAGAACTTCCCCCAGACAGACCATCCCACCATCCAAGGGGACACAGAGATCAAATACGACAGGAGATTCAGGCTCTGCTTGCTAAAAGGGCCACAAAACCTGTCCCTCTGGCAGAGAGGGACTCGGGCTTTTATTCCCACTTATTCCTGGTTCTGAAGAAGACAGGAGACTTACGACCCATCTTGAACCTCAGCGATCTGAGTCTGTGGGTATCCTACAAAAGATTCAGGATGGTCTCTCTCCCCAGTCTCCTCCCCATGGTCTCCAGAGGAGGCTGGTAGGCATCTATGGACATGCAAGATGCATATCTGCATATCCGTATCACCAAGGGACACAGCAGGTTCCTGAGGTTCAGATTCAAAGGAAGACACTTCCAGTTTTGAGTCCTTCCTTTTGGTCTCTCCTTGGCCCCAAGAGTCTTCACAAAGTGCATGGCGGTGGTCGTTGCAGCACTACACAAGACGGGCCACTTTGTGTTCCCCTATCTGGATGATTGGCTCCTTCTAGCTCCCTCCAGGGACAGCCTTCAAGAGACAATTCCGGACACCCTTGCCCTGTGTCAGCGTCTGGGCATCATGATAAATCCTGACAAGTCATTTCTGACTCCCACTCAAAACCTGCAGTTTATAGGGGTGTTATTGAACACTGTTCAAGGGAAAGTGTTTCTACCAGCAGACCTGGTAGAGCGCATTTGGGCTCTAGCCGGCCTCATCTTTTCAGCTTCTCTGGTACCCGCCAGACTACTGCTCATGTTGCTAGGCCACATAGCAGCAGCCATAGTCTCCGTTCCCTTTGCAAGACTGAGGATGAGAACAATTCAGTGGACCCTCAAGGTCCCGTGGGACCAAAATCGGGACAACCTCAGTGCGTGGATCAGAGTCATGGAGCCAGTCCACCGGGAACTTTGTTAGTGGATATCATCCTCAAAGCTCCTGAAGGGAATTCCATTTAAGCCGGGAACCCCTTCACAGACAATGTCCACGGACGCTTCAAATATGGGATGGTGTGTGCACTTAGGGGATCACAGGACTCAAGGTTTCTGGTCCCTGTCAGAGGAGTGTCTTCACATAAATGTCCTCGAGCTGAGAGCAGTCCTTTATATGCTGCAGGCGCTGGACTCGGTAATTTTTCCGGGTCACCTTCTCATCCAGACTGACAACACTTCGGTGGTCTTTTTCCTCAACAAACAAGGAGGTACCCACTCTTACCCTCTCTGTCGAGAGGTCATGAGAGTCTGGGATTGGGCCATCACTCATCAACTGACCATTTCTGCTATTCACATTCTGGGGATCCAGAACAAATTAGCGGACGCTCTCAGCAGGTTGAGGTCGCAGGCCCATGAATGGTCCCTCCTTCAAACCATGGCCGACGATCTGTTCGCCAGGTGGGGGACTCCAGATCTGGATCTTTTTGCGTCTCGATCCAGCACAAAACTGCCCAGTTTCTGCTCGCTAGATCCAGGGCCTGGTGTTTTTTGGTGAGACGGGTTGTCCCTGTCTTGGAAAGGGAGGTTCCTTTACACCTTCCCTCCCTTTCTGCTTCTGCAGAGGGTTCTCCTCAAAGCGCAATCAGAAGGGACTACTATGATCCTGATGGCTCCGCTGTGGCTTCATCAGATATGGTTCCCCTTGCTACAGCATCTTTCTGTGGAACCTCCTGTACACTTGCCAGTCTCAACCCATCTTCTCTGTCAGGACAACGGGTCCCTGGTTCACCCGAACCTGCGTTCCCTCTACCTGCATGCCTGGCTCCTCAGGACCTAGCCAAGTTTAGGTTTGGAGTCTCCGATAAGGTGGCGAAAGTCCTGGTGAAGGCGAGAAAACCTTCCACGAGAGCTACTTTTGCTATGAAATAGAAGCATTTCTGTCTGTGGGCCACAGCGAGACATTTGGATCCATTGGTCTGTCTGATCAACACAATTCTGGAGTACCTGCTTTCCTTATCAGAGTCAGATTTAAGTAACGCCTCCATTAAGGTACACCTGGCCGCTCTTTCTGCCTACCACGCCCCTTTCCAAGACAGATCAGTGGCTCAATTGGAGGTGTCTAAAGCCTTTCTCAGAGGCATCTTACATATCAGACCCCCTATCCGAGATCCTGTTCCTCCTTGGGACCTGCTTTTAGTGTTGGAGAAGCTGACACTCCCTCCTTTTGAACCAGCCACAGATTGTGAGCTCCGTTTTCTGTCTTGGAAAACGTTACTTTTAGTTGCAGTTACTTCTGCTTGGAGGATTTCCGAGCTTCAGGCACTCACATGTAAGGAGCCTTATCTGATTTTTCACAAAGATAGAGCAGACCTGCGCACTAACCCTAAGTTCTCACCTAAGGTGGTGTGGGAGCTCACATTGAACCAGGCGCTTCAGCTCCCTGTGTACTACTCGAATTATTCTAATAAAGGGGAGGCTGTACTCCACACCCTGGATGTCCATCGTGCTCTGGGATTTTATTTGTCCAGGACCAAGGAGGTCAGGAATTCCGACCAGTTATTCCTGTCTTTCGCGTCCAGGTCCTTAGGCTGCCCAGTCTCCAAACAGACACTTTCGCATTGGTTGGTGAATTGCATCACTTTCTGCTACCAAAAACATGGCAAAGCCCTGTCAGACCTGGTCAAAGGTCACTCCACTAGAGCAGTAATGATGTCATTCGCAGCTCTCAAGAGGGTATTGGCAGTGGACATTTGTGCTGCAGATATCTGACACACGGTTCATACCTTCATCAAGCATTACAGTCTGGATATAGCCTCCAGATGCAAAGCAGGCTTTGGCCTTGCGGTCTTGCAGGGCTTGATCTCTTGAGGGTTTCTCCCTGGCCCTCTGTTCCTTGTCTCTCCCTTTCCTCCTCCCAAGTAATTGTCCTTAGTTTTATACTGCTTGGAAATCAGTCTTACATATAATTACCTGCTGCAAGAGCTTCCTTTTGAAGTAAGATAGTACAGTTATGTAAGAACTTACCGTAACAGGAGAGCTTTGAGAGAAGCTCTTGCAACAGGTACAACTTTCCCTCCCTCCCTCCATCCTCTGAGGATTAGGCTTGTCCTGCATTGGCCACGCCGACTCCTTCTTGTCTGGTGAGGGGAGTGTGGACCATTTTCTTTCCTTTCTTCCTACAGCCTCATGAACGATCTGCTGTTTTCCAGCGTACAAGAACTGGAGCATGTGGGGACCGTCGCCTCCTATATACTGGATGGAACATCAGGGTTGGAGCTGACGTTGGGAGGGCAGTCCCCTCGGTACTGCTAGAAGAAATTTGTTGTGATCCGCTGCCAGGTGGCATCAGTCCTACATGTAATTACCTGCTGCAAGAGCGTCTCTCGATGATCTACTGTTAATGCAAGTTCTTACGTAACTGTACTTTCTTATGCAACCGTACTTTTCAGTCATGTACCCCCTCCTTCCTGGTCTCCAGTGAGTATCTGGTCAAGCTGCATGGTCATTCCTCATATGTGTCCCCCTGCTGCTTCCAAATAATCTTGGTTGCCCTTTGCTCTACTATCTCTACTCAATTCCTTCTTTTCCCTTGTTGAGTGAGAATTCCACAACTGAGCACAGTACTCTAGGTACGGCCACATCAAGGGTCTGTACAAGGGAAGGCTCACCCTCTCATTTCTGCTAGAGAACCATCTTTCTATACAGCCCAGCGGTCTCTTCACCTTCCTGTATGCGTTACTACGCTACACCTGTATTTTGAAGTTTCCCACAATGGTTATCCCTTTCCTCGATCATTACTGTGAGCTTTACTCCTCCTTGCAAATATTCCCTCTTGTCTTGGGGTTGTTCCTGTCAACATGCAAGACTGTGCATTTTTTTGCATTACACTTGAGTTACTAGACCATCCTGACCCCCTGTTCAGCCTCTCTAGGTCCCTTTTCGGGTCCCTGAAGCTCTTCTTGCCATTCCTTCCCTCAAACCTTGGTATCGTCTACGAAAAGTTTATCTTATCTTTAGTCCCCTCTATTATGTTTCAATTGAACGAGTTGAAAAGGACTAGCCCCAGGACCAACCCCTGCAGTACTCTGCTGGTAACAGCCTTCTCCTCCTCCTCCGACTGCTCCCTGTTTACTACACTCTTTTTGGGTTGTAAGCACAGTCACCTAAAGTCTTTTTTTGTCACCAGAAGTTGTTTTTTTTATGTTAAGTTTCTTTCTTGTTGCTCTCCGGATTCACCTGATTAAATCTAAATGCGGATCCTGATATTTTAATTTTTTAAATAAACATATGTGAGCCACCTAGACACACACATCCTTGCCTTCAACAACTGTCCTTTCACGGTACGATTTCTCAGTGCTGACACATGTGCACTTGGCTATGCTAACTTATCACATGGGTCTATAGCGGTCTGCTACAGAGTCATGTGTTAAGTTAATGGTGCACCATATGACACCCCCCTGAGTCCCCACACTGCTGCTGTCTCTGGGACTGAGTCACTTGCACACTGTGGCACAGACTGCTGGTGGTAAGAAAAAAAAATTGTGCTGTGCACGCTCATCTGGGGTGATGGTGGAGGAATGAGGAGGATTCACTAAGGAATCGAAACAGGATAGCGGCTGAATTAAAGCACATGCATGGCAGTTTCATGGGGATTGGGAAATTTTTCTGACAGAAGTCAAACACTGAAATGACGGTCAGGCATTTGCCCTACCTACCCCCCCGTGCCACTGGCCTGGTACACACTTGGAACAAGAACAGCCTGCTAATGCAATTACCCTACTCACCGATCAGTGAAAACTGAGGGCTCAGTTGGTACTCACTTCATCACCCTTTCCACAATCTGACTGGACCAAGACATGGTTCCTAAGAAGATCTCGCAGTTACCAGACCTGTCCCTTGACTAGGTCTCTCCCCTGCTTAAGACATCTCAGTAATGCTCCACACAGAACACCAAACAGTGGGGACCATGCCGCATGGAAGGTAAACTCAGGGTGGGCTTGAGAGACCTCTTTCTCCAGAGTAGTGAAGACAAATCAGCAGACCAACCCTCAGATGCAAATTGATAAAATCCCTCTACCCAAGTGAGAGCTCTATAAAATCCATGGGAATCACAAGGCCAATGGAACATCTTGATCCAGCAAACAACCATGTGGCTCAACTTGTGGGCTGAATTTTGGAAGATACCACCTACCCACCTCCCCAGCACAGATGATCGTCCAGGCAACATTTCTATCCAGACAGTGTATCCAATAAGAGCTGCAGTGAGAACTACTAAACATGGTCCCAGTGGGGCTCCAGCCCAGTAACATGGTGTTGTCGAGGCACAGGTCAGAAAGCATAGGGAAAACCCAGGAGCAGTTGTAAAATTCACCAAAACTTTATTTATAGTAACAGTAACATAAGAAAAATATTAACTTGTTCATAAGAACTATGTACAGAGGCAAATAAAATATTTCTTGTAAAACCTCCTTGCAGTTTAGCTTAGCTTTTTTTTATGTCTTTTTCCACCCCCACCTCAGCAAACATCCTGTCGTTGCAAAATGTTCTGTTCTCATAAATATCAAGCAGGATGTTGCTAAGGCCCCTTTTTCAAAAAGGTCTCAAGCATTTTCACTTAAGTAACCTCTATTTTTAAAGTCATGTCAAAATACCATTAATACACATTTCACCAGTAATACTAAATATTTTCTAAACAAAAGTGATCCCATTATCAATTTCATTCCATACATTGATTTGCATATATTTTTATATTAGTTGATACAGATATGTAAGGAAGAAAAACAGAACGCAAGAGAAAACTGAGACAGAGAGAGGCAAAGAACTGCGAGACTGTTTGGGTTGATCAAGTCTAAAGTCTCACAGGAAAATTTGGTTGTGCAACCATACAGAGAAAAGACAGAAGAAGGACAGATCCTTGCATTTAAACACTTTCTTCAAAACAAATGGGAGAGGGTCCCATTCCACCCTGTCACACATACCCCCTCCTTAAGAGGGAACCTGTTTTATTGAACAGGTTTCCGAAACCTTTTATTCTCTAACATTTGCTGATTTCAGATATTAAGCACATACACATCCATTTTTTAACTGCACAGCAAAAAGTACAGTTCAAATTCATACTTTTTTTTTTTCAGTCTTCAGAACCCTCAATTCCTGATCCATAGCTTGACAGAAAATCAGCATTGTTATTCTCTCTACCAGATTTGTGTATCATGGTAAATTTAAATGGCTGTAGTGCCAGGTACCACCTTGTGATTCTGGAATTTTTATCTTTCATCTTTTTTATCTGGTGGTTAAGCCAACAGAGAGGATTGTGATCAGTTATAAGAATAAAATCAGTTCCTAGTAAATTAAACTTAAGGGAGTCCATGGCCCACTTTGCTGCTAAACACTCCTTTTTGATAGTGGAGTACCTTTTCTCTCTGTCATGCAACTTCCTGCTTATATACAGAATAGGATGTTCTTCCCCATCTATATTTTGACTTAGGACTGGATCCAGGCTTACCTCAGATGCATCCGTTTGTAGCAGAAATGGTTTCTCAAAGTCTGGGCTTCTTAAAACGGGCTGATCATAATGCAGCCTTATGGCTTGAAAAGCTTCATCACACTCTGGGGTCCATTTCACATTATTTGGGTATAGTTTTTTTGTGAGTTCAGTGAGGGGAGTAGCTTACTCAGCAAAATTGGGAACACATCTCCGATAATAACCAGCCAGCCCTAAAAATGACCTGACATGTTTCTTTGTTTTAGGTACAGAGCTGTTAGCTACAGCTTCTATTTTAGAAATCTCTGGCATAACTTCTCCATTTCCCAACACATAGCCCAAATATCTGGTTTCTTGCATGCCCAATGCATATTTAGTAGGATTAATAGTCAGACTGCATTTTTGATAGCTTGATAACTGCTTGTAGGTGTTCCAGGTGACTTTTCCAGTCTGGACTGTACACCACAACATCATCCAGGTACACAGCACAATCAATCAATCAATCAAAATCTTTATTTATCCAGGTGAACATCATTGAGTGAAGCTCATTTGCAAGATGGACCTGGGTATAACAAGGTCACGTACAAGAAGGGAAAAACCATACATAGGTGTGTGTGTGTGTGTATATATATATATGTGCATACATGATCACAATGCACTAACAATACATAAGGAATAAGGTGCAACAGGTAATAGACATACACTAAAGGAAATGTCATGGGAGAATCATATACCAATTTCAATATCTATGTATAGCTATAATGATGGAGAGTGACCCAAGGGAGCCAATTTCTAAGTACTGCATGAGAACATGTATGTTAGGGGGCAGGGAAGGGAAGAATGGGTGGGTGAAGGGTAGTAACCCAGTTGGAGTGAATAAGTTAGAGTCCTAGGGTCCAGAACCAGGAGCCATGATCAGGCAGCATTAAGCTAGAAGGGTGAAGGGATATTAGCATAAGTTCAGTGGAAGGCATCAGGGTGAGGGATACTAGGGGGTGAGCTAAGTGATATAGGGTGATAGGGGTAGGGACAGAAGGGTGATAATGGAGGAGCTAAGGAAGAGGGACATGCAACTCGATCTGCTAACTGAAATCAGGAACATCCACCATAATGGGGGAAGAGGGGGAAATACACAGAAAACTGTGGGGGCTGGACAGAGAAGCTAGACGGTAAGAACAACAGTCACATGAAGGATGAGTTTACAGATGTAAATAAGAAAAGAGTAAGGAGAGAGGAAACGTACAACACAGGTAGGCGGACAGTTGCAGGATTAGGATCAAGGGAGACAAGTACAAGACTCCTTAATGAGACGTGTGTAAAGGGTTATGAAAGAGTATAACCAGTGTGAGGGGACAAAATTACATCCATGTACTGCTTGAATGTAGCTGGCTCACAATGTAAACTAAATGGCATGGTGGTGAATTGATAGCATCCTATAGGGGTGGCAAATGCAGTTCTGTATCTGGATTCTCTAGCTAAAGGTATTTTTTAGTAACCCTTGGTGAGATCGAGGATACTGATATACTTTGCACTCCCCAGTCTGTCCATCAAATCATCTATCCTGGGCACAGGATAACTGTCAAATTCTGACACTTAAGTTTCCTGAAATCAAGGCAGAATCTAACACCCCTTCTTTTTTATTTACAGTTACCGTGGGAGATGACCAAGCACTCCTCGACTCCTCTATGATACCCAATTCTTTCATTTTTTTTATTTCCTTAACCACATCAGCTCTTAACTGCTCTGGCAACCTGTATGACTTTTGCCTAATAGAATGAGCATTCTTTGTCACTATTACGTGCTCAACCCCTTTTGCTCAGCCTGGTACTGTGATAAAAGTACTGTTAAATGTCTTAATCACATTACGAATATCTGCAGTTTGTTCTGAGGTTAAGGAAACATTCACCTTTACAGCATCAGCATTTACAGTTTGTTCCAGTCTATCATAAGCTACATCAATAGCTTCCTTATCAGTTTCTGGTAAAACTAGCAAGGCAGCTTTTGGCATTTTTTCAACCCATTTCTTGAGGAGGTTAGCATGGTACATCTTAATAGGAGTTTTCCTGCCAGGGGTCTCAATCTCGTAGTTAACAGCGCTAGTACGTCTAAGAACTTTATAAAGCTCTTGCCACTTCATTAACAGCTTATTTTCTGTTGTGGGTAACAGTAGCAAAACCTTTTCACCTGGCTCGAAAATGTTCCCTTTTACCCCAAGGTCATAATATACCTTCTGCTGGTTTTGAGCCTCTTCCTGATTACTATGGGCAATTTCAACATATTTTGCCAACTTCTTTTTTAGGGCACACATATGAGGAGACATAGACTGTTTCTGAGTGGGGTTATCTTCCCACGTTTCTTTTATCATATCCAGTGGCCCTCTTGGCTGCCTACCATGCAGCATTTCAAATGGTGAAAATCCTTTTCATGCCTGTGGCACTTCTTTGTAAACAAAAAGTAGGTAAGGCAAGTAAAGGTCCCGGTCTTTCCCTTCCCCCTTTACAAACCTTTTTAATATGCGTTTTAGGGTTTGGTCAACAAGACCATCTGTCTGAGGGTGATGGGGGAGGTTCTTATGGCAGTGATACCTAACAGTCTGTATAGCTCCTTAAGCAGTGCAGCACCAAAAATTGCTACCCTGATCAGTAATAATTTCTTTAGGTATGCCCATTCTGCTGAAAACTTAGGCGAGCTCTGCTGCAACTTTTTGGGCTGTAACAGTACACATTGGAACTGCTTCTGGGTATCGAGTAGCATAGTTGCATACTACCAGGATAAATCTATTACCCTTTTTACTTTTGTCTAAAGGACCAACCACATCCATTGCAATTCTCTCAAAAGGCACATCTGTCAAAGATAGGAGCACCAGGGGCACCTTGTCTTTTCTAGTGACTGGGGGCTACTTCCTGACACTTAGCACAGGAATTACAATAGGTGCAACATCTTCATGAATTCCAGGCCAGTAAAATCTATACAGCAATCTGGCAAGGGTGCGATCCCTGCCCGAGTGACCAGCCATAGGACTATCATGTGCTATCTGTAACAATTCTGTTCTATACTTCTGTGGTATAACCAATTGTTCTGTCTGTTCCTGTGTCTGAGGTTTAACCCAAACTCTGTACAGTAACCCATTACATTTTTTAGACACTGATCCACCCAGTTTTGGTTTTACCCACAGCTGCTTATAATAACCCTGGAGATAAACATTGTTAGCTTGTTCTGAAAGAAAATCCCAATCAGTTATCAATTTAGTTTCAGCATTTTCATATTTTAACACTTCATGTCCATCAGTCATTTGTTGCTACAGTTTCTTCAGGCTTCATTTTTCTTTCCTGGATTTCCAGATCTTGGAGCTGTGCTCAAACAAGTCTGAATCAAAATCACTTAAAGGAAAAGTGTTCCCACCATCTGAAATTTTCTTTATTACTTTCTATTTTTCCTCCTATGCCCCCCAGTTTCCAACACTTTGTGGGCACCTGGGAGTCATCCCTCTGCCACTCACCCTACCCACGAGCCACCCTGTGCCCCATGGAGCCATGGCTATACCCCCTGAGTGGGTAAAAGCGTGGGGCCCGTACACCCCGTACGCTTACTTTGTCTCATCGGGCAAGGTGGTCGGGTGGGTGATGGCATATCGAGGGCAAGCTCTTGGTGCCCCGTCTTCCCAGAGACAGAGGGTTGTTATCCTCCTGGTTTTCTCCCCACGTGTGATGTGTGCCCTGATGTCTGGGTGCAACGTGTTGACATCCACTACATGTCATGGCCAGCCTTCCTTGCAATCAGGGCTTGCCATACTTCGAGCCTCCGCTTGGGGTTGCACAAGTTGTGGGCTTTGGCCCCTTCCCTGCCCCCCAGAGAAGGCAAGCTATTGTGGGATGCTCAAGCTTTCTCCCCCGGCCGGTCCTTCAGTGACCAGAGTCCACTCCTGAACCCGGGTCACTGGTGTTGCAAGCGGAAATCCAACTGCTGCGCCGACGGGATCTGAAATTTTCATTGAGTGAGCTCTTGTCACCACAGCTGCTGAAACATCAAGATTTACTCCATCTTTGATCAACTCGGTAAATCCTGGAAAGTCATCCTTAACGGTCAGAGTCACTTGAGTGGTGGGATCGTATCGAGTGTCCCCGTGGATGCAGAAGAAACCAGTACCTGGTCCCTTTGCACAGTGTTTTCCTGGCACTTTAACATGCGCTAGGTTCTGTCTGCTTTCTGAATCAATGAGTCCCTTCACAGTCTTATTCTCCACCTTCACATCTGTTAGGTACTTGCTCCAGTTTGCCAAGTCAAATCTGCTCCAGTGCCACTCTCCTTACTACATCAGTTTCTTGCAAAATGGCCTGGCTTATTACAGTTATAGCAGATAAAACGTCTTTTGGCACAGATTTGTTACACCCACCAGAGTTCTTATCAGGCTTGGAGTTTACATGGGAAAAAGAGTTTCTTACCGGTGCTTGGCTGTTACCTCACTGCTGTGGCATCTGTCTGGCCATTTGGTAGTCCTCAGCCAAAGAAACAGCCTTTTTCCCACTCTCTGGTCAGTGTTGCTTTACCCAAAGCTGCACCTCCATAGGCAAGATGTTGATGAATTGCTCCATGGTAAATGTGTCGATAGTCTGTGGGACTGTTTTGCTCTCTGGTTGGATCCATTTTATCAGGAGTTCTCTGAGTTGAGTGAAGGCTTCTCGAGGATTGTCGACCGAGTTGTACCTCAGAGATCAAAATCTCTGCCTGTAGGTCTCTCTGGAGATGTCGTACCTTTTCAGGATTTCGCTTTTCCCCAGGTCACAGTTTTCTGTCTGTGCAGTGTCCATACTACTGTAGGCAAGCTGGGCTTTCCCTGTCAGGTAGGGTACCAGTCTGATTGTCCATTGCTGCTTTGGCCACTGGCAGGCTGTGGCAACTCTTTCAAAGGTTGTCAGGTATGCAGTACCGTAGGAAGGGCGGGGCAGGTGGTGCCCCCGCACTGGGTGCAATTTTCATCTCTGAAGCTTTTTTTTTTTTTATTCACTTTGCGGCGGCCCTACCGCTTTACATTTTGTTTTTATTTTGACTCCTAGTTGACTTGACTGTGTAATTATAACTACTTGCAGGGCCGCCGTTATGGGGAGACAATCAAGACTTTTTTCCTGGGCCCTGAGCTCTTGGGTGCCTGCCTGTGCTGTGCTTATATGCTTTTTTTTTTTTTTTATTAAATTTTTTGTTGTTGTTGCTTTCTGTGCCTGAGTAATTATCCTTGTTGCTGTCTGGGCCCTGGGAGGAAATGACATGGCCGTGTTTTGTAAGGTGGGATAGGGAGCAGCTCCTCTTGAGTGCTTAGCGTGTGCTGCTGTTGGCGGGCTGTAGGCTCACTCACCTCAAAGTCGCCATATCAATTTTTTACAAATATACAGTATCCATGACCACATAGCACTAGTAGCGTAGTAGACATTGTGGCAGTGGCACCGCATGACAAGGGCACCATGGACATGGTGATGAGGCAACCAGTTGCCGGCCGCCGCCAGAGTACAGGACAGCAGACAATGTGGTTGCCAACACCGTCACCTTGAGTCCCTTGGTTGGAGTCAGATGGACATCGATTCTCGTGCAGGTTTGCGGCCTGGTGATGTGAGGGACTGCGGCTCCAGCTCTTGTTGCGTCATCGAGAAAGACTTCATGCTTGAGTTCCCTCTCACGTCTCTCAACCTGAACGAATGTGTCTCCCTTGTGTTCTCCACTCTCCTCCAGGCTAGTCCAGCAGCATCTACCATCCAGGTAAAAAAAGCTAATGCTATAATCCCTTCCCGTCACATAGTCCATAGCTGTTACAGTATTGGAATAAGGAGTTTCTAAGCCCTATGCCTTAATTCATGCAGCCAGACTCTCCTAGTTCCAGTTCTGGACACGTTGTTTGGAGAGGGGAGGGATCATCGAGGTTCTGGACATAACCCACTGTTTCTGCTGCTGCCAGCTTTTTGGGGAAAGTAGGGTCGACACTTTAGCCCACACTGGCAGATTCCTGTGGACCCTTCTTAGTGACAGGGATTCCTTCCATGTATTTAGCATTGTTCTGGTGCAGCTATTCTTTGGGAAGGTTTTAGCTGCATGATCTCCCACTCCCCAGAGCCACCCAGCTTGGGGCATCTTCCCTTTGCAGCTGCATCAGTAAGTCTTGAATCTGACAGGCCTGGAAGTACAGCAGGTTGGTAGGTCAGGAACACCTCAGCCCTCCCTTATCCTTAGCAACTGTTAAGGTGGTGCATGGGATTCTTATCCACCCGCACACAAATGTTGACAAGGCCTTCTAAATTCCTTTACAAATTAGCTTAGGGAATGGTACAGGCAGTGAAGAGAACAAGAAGAAAACCTTGGTAGGACAGTCAACCCAAGGGTCTCCACTGTCACCGAAATGTTGAGGGTTAATTCCTGCTACCTGAGGAGGTTCTTGTCCTTAGCCTGCAGAAGTGAGGGAAAATTTATTTTATATTGTCTATGAAAATTCGGTAAACCTGCGTAAAATTCTCTCTTTAGATTGTTTCTTTTCTTTATGTGTGCCTGGAGTACCTGTTCATCTTGTTGTTAGTGCTGAAATGGAGGTCTACAAAGGAGGAGCATGGGGAGCAGGAGTAGGGGGGTTAATAAGAGGGAGGTAACATGTTTCTGTGTTTCACCTTGCTACTATGAATACCCCTACCCATCCTACCAACTGCTGATGCCCACCCTTTCTCAATATGAATACAACTAAACCCTCCTCACATCTACTGATGCCCACTCTGTCCTAATACAAATACCCCCACCCCTGCCATCTGCTGATACCCACTCTGTCCCAATACAAATACCTCTACCCCATTTTCCATCTGCTGATACCCACCCTGTCCCAATACAAATACCTCTACCCCATTTTCCATCTACTGATACCCACTCTACCCCAAATGAATAACCCATTCCCTCTGCTGATACCCCTACTGTTGGCTCCAAATATGACTGTTATGTTTCCATTTAATATTTTATTTCCCCATTATGTTTTATGTCATAATACATGAAGCAACTGACCAGAGTGGAGCTGAGAACAGGACTGTTACTGAAAAGAAAGCCTTATCTGGTAGCTCCCATTGTTGCTTCCTCTCATTGCACAGTTCACTCTCCACTCTTCCTTCCTTCTCGAGTTTGCCACACTGACAGCTGTTGTTTGTGGTTCTGACAGAATGGTCATCAAGGAGTTTGCCAAGTGAGACATTCAAAAGGTCTAGGTGTAATCTGTCTTCAAATAACCTGAAGTCTGCAATATGACTGCCCACCTGCACTGTTAATTTTCTGGGGTGCAGTCTGACCTCACAGTAAGCAGAAACAGAAAGTTGCAAGAAAGACAAAGGGCAGGAGAGAGATGAAATTACTTTCTCTCATTCTAGCCAGAAGTGACTTAGAGATTTTTGTCTGGCCACACCTGGGGAAGAGTGCCACCACAGACAGCCAATTAAGGCCCCCTGCAGGCATGAGAAGATTGCCAGCCACTGTGGGCAGGCAATTAAGGAACATGGGAAGAGTGCTGTCACAGTCAGCCAATCAAGGAGTCCACTCGGTGAGGGTTGATTGACACATTTCCAACCTTCCTGGGACCACGCCCCAGACCTCAAATATATAGCTGCTGCTGCAATACCATGCCCCCTCCAGTACACACAAAAAAGTAGTGCCTATTTGAATGTGCTACCTGAGTGTAATGAAAAGAAGCTATGGTAGTCTGGACCTAGTCAGTTCAATTGTGGTCTCTAGGGGCAGGGATTTCTTGCTTTGGTGATGTTGCCAGCCTGGACCCTGTCTGCTACTACCAGTGCTTGGTACCAGACCACTCACTGCTACTTAATGAAGAGTCAGCTGCAGCACTCAGGACAGCCAGGCACTGGGCAACTGCAGCACTGGCACTGCAGTGTCAACTGGTTGTGTTTAAGCGTATAAAGATATATGTGTATGTATGAATATACATTACAGTAGTGAATATATATCACAATACCCAATACATACACAGATATAATACATTTAAAGAGCTGCCGACACCTCAAAGAAAACTTTGAAAAAAGCCATATTTAGGTACAGTTCAGCTAGCATTCCATTTAATAGACTTCTCTTTCCCATTACTTATTACTGTGAAATTTGCAGGGAAACATGCTCTATATCCCTTACAGTTCATCTGTCTCTTTAACCTTACTCCCTACTTCATGTCATAGTCCTCTGTTGTGACATCACAGTCTGTAGCCATGGAGTAATTGGGATGTCACAAGCAGTGCATTATGACATCAGGTAGGGAGAAAGCAACACAAAGAGATGAACTCTTCAGGAGCAAAGATCATATTTTTGTGCAAATTACCTCAGTAATAAATAATGGAGAGGAGAAATACAGAACTCCCGTGAAATACAAGCTGAGCTGTGTCTAAATATTATGTTTTGTTAAAGTTGTCCTAATGGCGTGAGCTGCTCTTTAAAGAGCAGGTGTCCACTGTAATGTTTGTTTCCAGCCCCTCACAAACAGACATGGTAGCTGACCTGCCCCAGTGTTGAAGGATATTAAAATTACAATGCTCTTCAGATCAGGAAAACAGTTACAGGACCCCTAATGTGTACCCCAGGAAAAACAGAGCCACTTCCTGAACCGGCTAAGGCACCCACAGCCCCCTTTTGTGTGTTTCAGTGACTGTCTGGGGGCATGTTAGCAGGTTCAGGAAGCAGCTCTGTTTTTCCTGGGGTACACATTAGGAGGGTCCTGTAATTTTTTTACCGGACTGAAGCGCATGGTATTTTTAATACCCCTCAACACTGGAGCAGGTCAGCTACTGTATATGCTTTTAAGGGGCTGGGAACATTACAGTGAACACCTGCTCTTTAAATTAATTAAGATTTTTGTTTTCCTTGCTCAATTATCCTCCTTCTGTCTACACTTCCCTCTTGCCACATTGCCAGTTAAGATGGCAGAAGCCCTCTTCCATCTTAGCTGGCAATGTGGCATCAGGGAAGAGAGGGAAGTGTAGACTAGTAGTAAATGTTATTTGTTGGAACTTGATTAGCAAAAGAGAGCTTTATTTTACTTTTTCAGCCAGAGTCTCCCACATCTCATATTCCAGGGGTGCAAAATATTCCCTGAAAACAGGGGTAGGGAACATGTAACAAAAGTATGTTTTTTCCTTAAGAAAAGCCCCAAAACTCACCTCAGAGCATGTAAACCCCTCAGAGCTTCTGGGGGCCTTGTGGCCCCCAGACCCCCAGCCCTTTTTTGATGAAGGGGCGCAAAATTAGTCGCTTGCCCAGGGCACTGAAATGCCTTCCTACAACTCTGCAGGTATGCCTCAATATCATCCGAGGAACACAACTTTGTAAGTTTAATGGCTTTTAAGTTGCTTGCATTTTGTTGCTCATCTGGATCTGTGCTGGATCCTTTACCTTTGATAGCTTGCAAGGTATCCAGCCATCATTGCTCCTGTCACTGCATCTCTTCTCTCATCTGCTGCTTCTGTCACTGCATCTCTTCTCTGTGCTTCTAAACACTGAATCTCTGTTGAAATTGTTGCTGTGAGGGATTTTGCTGTAAAAGTTTCGATGTTCGGTCAGCACACTGGAGAGAAACCTAGGTCCAAGATCACCAAATGGGGATATGGTTAAGCCTGCCTAGTAATAGAATACAATATATCCACCACCTTTTTCTTAGTAATGGTGGGGAAGGAAGGCATCAGACTTTTGGTTGGAACAATTCTTGGTCAAGTATCACTTAGGAGAGCTTGCCCAAAGGCCAAAACTATTACGGTACAACTGTACTGTACTGAACCTTATGCACCATATTGGATTAACAAGGATGATTTTGATGATGCTCAGGCAACCTCCCCAACCTCTTAAGTAATTGGATGACTGATTGGGACACCAGACCCCACCACAGCACTTCATATGCTGGGCTGATCTCACAGAGGCAGGCAATAATTGCTGAGGACAACCAATGTTTTTTGTTTTGTGGAGGGTTTGGCTTGAAGTATAGACTGCGTCAGAGATTTCTTACAGACTTAATTGCATTCATACCTCACTGAGAACAACCTGTGAACAACAGCTAGCCCTGTATAATCTTAAGGGGTGGCCTGACTCACTGGGGGTCACCTTAGCTACGTGAGTAGTATTCAGGTCACTTTGGTCATAACAGAACATATGACTATTGCAGTATATCTCTTTTAGCTATCTTTACTGTTCTACTTGCTAAGTGCTATTTTTTCTTTCATAATTCATTTTAATATCATACTGTTTTTGAAAAGGTAAACACAGCTGGTAATAATTATGCAACAATGTAGTGGATGGTGCAGACCCTGTGGTGGGTCACCTCCGCTAGTAGAGTCATGGACCATCTATTGAGGCTCAGTAAGGAGATCTTGGCTTGCAAAGAGGTATGCTTCACAATTTTTGAGAGGAACTGGTCTCTAACCACTAGAATAGAGAGGTGTATAACTCTAGATGCTTGGATAAGGGGTATGACGGAACATCATAAAAGAATCTGGGTGATAAGACAATATCATGTAGACATAATGAGAAGGGACCTGCAGAAACTTGAAGAATGGTCAGGGGTTTGGCAGTTGAAATTCAATGCAAAGAAGTGCAAGATAATGCATATGGGGCACAAAAACCCTGGTACAATATATCAGTTGTAGGGTGAGGATATAGCATGCACCAAGCAGGAAAGGGATCATGTGGTTATCATCTCTGATGACATCGAGGTAGGGAAACAGTGTAACAAGGCAGCAGGCAAAGCAAATAGGATGCTGGGTTGCATAGGCAGGGGCATCACCAGCAGGAAAAGGGAGGTCATAATCCACTATACAAGACACTAGTGAGGCCCCACCTGGAGTACGGTGTACAGTTCTGGAGACCTTACTTAAGTATGGACATAGACAGGGTAGAGAAGGTTCAGAGGAGGGCAAAAAGATGGTACATGGATTGCATCACAAGTCCTATGAGGACAGGTTGAAGGAATTGAATGTGTACTCCCTGGAGGAGCGGAGGGAGAGAGGGGAAATGATAGAGACATACAAGTATCTTATAGGGAGGAACAGGGTGCAGGAATACACTATTTTTAAGTGAAACAGATGTTCCAGGACTAGAGGGCATAGGATGAAGTTGCAGGGAGGATGATTCAGAGGAAACGTGAGGAAGAATTTCTTCACAGAACGGGTGGTGGACAAGTGGAACACCCTGCCAGAGGAAGTAGTGGGGGCTGAAACAATCACGGGATTTAAGAATGCATGGGATAGACATAAAGGAATTCTGGAGGTCAGGGTTAAGGGGCAACAGACTTCTAGGAAAACATAAAGTAAACTTACAAGCTCAAATGTGCAGACTGGGTGGGCAGTAGGCCCTTATCTGTCGATACTGTCTATGTATCCATGTATGAATAACATGGAATGTCAAAGGAATGCAGGTAGGCACCAAGAGACAACAAGTATTTCAACACTTAAAAAGGAATGGAGCCCAAATCGCATTCCTGCAAGAAACCCACATGAAGGAACAAAATGCCGTTTGGATGCACAGACAGTGGTGGACCCCTCCAGCAGGTTGGGACTCAGAAACAGTACAGTAGGCACCTAGATTCTGATACTCAAAAGCCTGGGATTCACCCTTCAGAATACCTGGAGAAGTGACACAGGCAGAATACTGTTAGTAACAGGTAGGACTGGCTGTCACAAAATTGCCCTGGTCAGTGTTTACAGACCAAATGCAGATTCTTTGGACTTCTATACTGAACTGGTATCCACCTTAACTACACAGACCATTATATTCTACTGGGAGGGGACCTAAAACTAATATTAGATGCTCAGAAAGGTAGTACAAATCCTAACAGGACCTGTTGACAGGCAACTAGAATTCTGGGGGGAATAATGCATGACAACAATGTTACCGATACCTGGCAACTCTTACACCCAGCGGAATCTGCTTACATCTTCAGGTCTCCGCTGTACCACACTAGTTCCAGAATTGACCACTACATCACATCAGCAGAGTTCATACCAGGTCTACTAGATGTACAAATTCTCTCAATGAACATATTGTATCACACACCGGTGAAACTCATCCTTAAGACACAGGACGACACATATCATGCTACTAGATGGATGTTCAGCAACATTCTCCTGACCTAGAAGGTGTGCAAAGAAGAGATAACTGAGTTCATTAATAATTTTCTGGTGAAGAATCATCCCACAGACCCTCCTGGAGTACCATCTGCGAGTTTTTTAAGTGATTCCTAATGGGCAGACTAATTTCAATGTGCACAAACCATAAAAAGAAAGTGAAAGAACGATGGAGCCGACTACTGGAGCCTATTAAAGATGCAGAAGCAGAACTAGACAATGATAACGCAGAGGCTCCCTGCATAGAATTGACTGAAAACAGGAGAAAATGCAATGATGAATTAAGGGAGTTGATGGAGTTTTTATACAGGCAGACCAAGCAGAACTGTGTGGTGAGTGGACCAAAATCCATGGAAAGTTTAGCTCTCTGGCTCAAGAAAGAACTATCCAAATCAACCATCACAGCCATCCAAGAGAAGGATTTATTTATTGACTTGACTGAAAAAGTTTGGAGAATACCGTTGAGCACAAGTGCTCTTTTGCCAAGGTTCCACATCAGTGACAGAGATTACAAAGCAACATAGCAAATATAATACACCAGTTCGAGTGGAATGAAACAGAAACATAAAAACATAGAATCTGACAGCAGATAAGAGCCACTTGGCCCACCCAGTCTGCCATGTTTCCTACCTACCTTCTAACTGCAGACCTTACTTGATCTGCAGCTCTTTCTTCCTCTCTCCTTTCTAATATGATTCCCCTGTGCCTGTCCCATGCATTCTTGATCCCCATACCATTTGCACCCCCACCACCTGCACTAGAAGCCTGTTTCCGGCATCCACCACTCTTAGTGTCTTCTGAATCTACTCCCCCCTTCTAGCTTCATACCATGTCCACTTGAGTGGCCCCAAGGATGAACCGGGAAACTACAGACCAGTGAGCCTCACATCCATCGTGGGTAAGCTAATGGAGACTATCCTGAAGGAGAGGCTGGTGGCCCTCTTAGAGGCCAAAGGACTACAGGACAGCAGACAGCATGGCTTCATACGTGGCCGATCCTGCCAAACCAACCTGGTGGGTTTTATGACTGGGTAACTAGGCAACTGGACGGGGACATGCAGTGGATGTCCTGTATCTGGACTTCAGTAAGGCATTCACTCAGTGCCACATGGAAGGCTGGGAAGGAAGTTAGTAGGCACAGGGCAGGTGCAATGCTGGTGAGATGGGTAGGAAACTGGCTGCAGGGAAGGCAACAGAGGGTGGTGGTGGGTGGGGAGCCTCACACCCAAGGGCAGTGACGAGTGGTGTCCCACAGGGCTCGTGTTGGGACCAGTGTTGTTTGGGATATTCATTGCAGACATATCATGGGACATCAAGAGCAAGATCAGTCTGTTTGCTGATGATACCAAGGTTGGCGCGGTGGTGGATGACCTAGGGATGGCAGGGGTTGCAGGATGATCTGGCAAAGCTTGAAACCTGGTCAGACACCTGGCAGCTGGGCTTTAATGCCAAAGTGCAAGGTGATGCATTTTGGGATGAAAGAACCCAAGGAGGACTTACCAGCTAGGGGAGTGCAGCTAGCCCAGACAGAGGAGGAGAAGGATCTGGGTGTGCTCATCACAGGGTCAATGAACAATCTCGGCACAGTGTAGGAAGGCAGTTGCAAAGGCCAACAAAATGCTGGGTTGTATTGCAAGGGTATATCCTCAAGGAGGAGGAGGTGATTCTGCCACTGTATAGGTCATTAGTTAGACCACACCTGAGTACTGCGTGCAGTTCTGAAGATCGTATCTGAAAAGGGACATTAAGTTACTGGAGGGAGTGCAGCGCAGGGCGACAAAGATGATCAAGGGTCTGGGGGACTTATCATATGAGAGGAGGTTGAAGGAGTTGAACATGTACTCACTGGAGGAGAGGAGAGACAGGGGGGACATGATTGAAACCTTTAAATACATGAAAGGAATAAACAAGACAGGTACAGAGGGGCTGTTCAAAGTAAGGAAGGGGAGGGCCACCAGGGGCCATGATATGAGACTGGAGCGAGGAAGGTTCAGGAGGGAGATGAGGAGACACTTTTACAGAGAGGGTGGTGGCTGGGTGGAATCGCTACCTGCAGAAGTGGTATGCAGTAGAACAGTGGACTGCTTCAAACGAGGATGGGACAGGACAGGGGAGGGTTAATGAAGGGAAGGGTGGAAGGGAGGGCAGCTGCAGGAATAAGGGTGCTAGCTGCACATTCGAGCAGACTTGATAGACCTCTAGGCCTTTATCTGCTGGCAAATTTCGTATGTTCGTATGCACTTGTTCTTAAGCGTCTTTTTTTCTGAAATATACTTCCCTCCTGTACCTTATTTACCCTCCTATAGCTTAATTAAATCATAAAGGTACAAATACAGTTGAACAAGTACAAATAAAAAGGCTGGAATCAATTGCATATAGTTTTGCAATAAGGCCGGTAGACAGAATCAGTGTAGAACAAGCAAAGTGATGGTACATGGCCTCAGACCCAGAGTCTAAGACGGTTTAAAGAGTATACCGGGAGGGACTTTAGTCAGGACGATTAGAAGTTGCAGCTGTATTGAACTGTTACAGTTGCCCATAGTGCTCCCTTAAAATTGTCAAACTTTGATAGATTGAGCAAAGTATCAGGCAGCTCATTTAACCAGCCAATGGCCCTAAATATGAATTAACGCTTGCCTAGCTGAGTATGGTGGAAAGGCAGTTCAAAGGCATTCCGTGCTCCTGGTGTTGTGGAGATTGAGGATTGGGCAGAAGCAGTAAGTTAGATCTGGGGGTGAATTAGGCCCAGTGGTACCTTCTTGACTAGCAGACATGTCAGGAACTTAATTCTGCTAGGATACTCAGTGAATCCTCCCAGATCAAAAGGCAATCAATGCAGAATTCTGCAAATTCTACCAGCAACTCTACAGCTGTAAGGGAAGGATGGTGTGGACCCCTAATAGACAAGTTTATGGTGGATGTGCAGCTTATCTCATTATCCCAGGAGCAAGTGGGCCACCTGGATAAGGACATTAAAGTCAGAAATCCAAACTGTCCTTAAAAGTCTTCTGAGAGGGAAGGCACCTGTGAATGATGGCCACTTGCCAGACTTTTATGCCACCTTTTCTGACCTGCTAGCCCCATTACTTCACAAAGAATACAATGAAGGGATGGAATCCAGATCTCTACCTCCAACCTTGATGACAGGCATCATCACTCATTGCCCAAACCAAACAAGGACCATTTGATCTGCTCAGGATATCTCCCAGTTACACTTCTCAACACCTCTGCAAACGTGCTAGCTTGAATAATATCCAACATACTGCTGCAAGTTTTGCATTCCCTGATTAGTCCCACCCAAATGTGTTTCGTGTTACATCACCATATCTTAGATAACACCAGGAAAGTTGTCTACTTGACAAGAGTGACCAAGAATCTAGAGATTCCAGTGAATCTGATCATGCTAGATGCCGAAAAGGCATTTATTTGGTTTGAATGGTCATACCTCTTCAAAATATTACAAGTAAATGGGTTCTCCCATCCTTCGTATCCTGGCTCTGATTACTGTTCAACAATCTGAAAGCAAAGGTATCTACCAATGGGCTACTGTCACTGGAGTTTAATCTCCATCAAAGCACAAGGCAGGGGTGCCCACTGTCCCTCAGTGTATTTAACTTAGCATTGGAACCCAGAAACACAGATACAGGGATTGAGAATCGGAGGCAGTACCCACACACTACTAGCCTATGTGGATGATGTCCATCACAGTATACAACCCTGCCACCTCTGTTCTGGCATTATTGCATTGGATTTGGTTTGTTCTTAGGATATAAGATGAACACAGAAAAGTCTGAAATCCTCCTCCTCAATCAGAAAAGCCATAGAACTATGGTACAGGAGTATGGAATGCAGTGGAAACCGGATCACATACAATACTTGGGCATTACCATTCATGCAGACCCTTCAGAAACTGTGATGCACAACATTAAGAAAATCACAGCTGCCATCAAAAGTGATTTCAACAGATGGGATGCCCTCCAACTATCAATAGAACAAAGTATCTCAGCTGTTAAAATGAATGTCCTCCCATGCATATTGTTCACCCTATTCATGCACCACACGCAAATCACCCCTAAAAGCCTTAAAAAAGCCACAACGGCTGACATCTGAGTTAATTTGGGCTCATAAGTGGCAAAGGGAGTCGCTCTGGAGAATACCCAGACTATAGATTGGGGAGGGGGGTCCTCAAAGTCCTAGGTATAATCATATATTACTGGGCACTCCAGTTACAAAATGCCTTATTCTGGTGGAGTAGGAGAGTAGCTGAACTTCATTGGGGCACATTCTAGAGTGGGTGATGATTGAAAAAAAACATCTGCAGAACTGCAAACACAGCTCTAGCCACTCTTCTCTTCATTCTGGCCCTATTAACCACAAAAGATGCACCTCTGTGTCATGCACCCAGCAAACATTGGCCAACATCCTGACGCAAGCGAAGAGCTCCCTGAACAAATGTACTGAGTAACCTATCTGGGGGAATGAAAACCTCAAGAAAACTGGATCTGCAACAAACAGACCACACTGGAAGGCAATGGGAATTCAGATGATCCAAGGCATCATCCAGGCAGCTGGATTTATCCCTTTCCAAACCTTACAACACAGGCACAACTTAAAACTTACTGATGCTACAGATATCCACAACTCAAACACACCATTTCTAAACACTGGGGTTCCTGTGTCCCAATGCTCGGACTGAGAAACTGTACTTCTAACTTAAATCCAAAACCCTACGCCTGTCTCCACCTGGTATCCTCTACTGGTGGCAAAGGGACACAGAGAGGTAGAATTAATGAAGGCTTGGTGGAGCAGAGAATTATGTGTGGATACAGTACTATGGGTTGGACCTGGAACAAAATACAGACTTTTTCCAGGCAAGCCCTCTCCCTGGTAGATTTAAAACTTTAGCACTTCAAGATTCTGGGCAACATGCACTACACCCCATGCAAATCACATAAAATTAAATTAATACTCACAGCCAACTATTACAAATGTGACCACCCTGAAGGTTCCCTTACTTGATCTAATAATATGACAGTCTAGTCAACTCTGTATGTTCCATGTCATGTAATGACAGTCCTCACTGTGTTTTTGAATGAAACACAATAAAATCTAGTTATCAAAAAAACACTAGAGTTTCATATTGCTCTAACAGTGCCCAGACTGTTACTAAAGGAGAGGACAAAGTTAACAAAATGTCATCTACAAAAAGGGCTATTCGATAGTCTCTACCACCAAGTGGGATACCCTGTATTTCTTCATCTAGAGGAATTCTTGCAGCCAAGGGTTCTATATATAAAGCAAAAAGCAATGGAGATGGGGGCAACCCTGTCAGGTGGCCCCCTCTAAATAAATGGGGGAGGGCATTCTTCCATAAGTATGCTTGCAGTAAAGGGTCCCAGAAAACCAAATCATCTCAATGTACACCAAAGAAAGGGCCATGCGACTCTATCTGTGGCCTTTCTCGGCATCAAAGCTGGTGAGGACCTGAGAGATAGAACATTGTGTAACATAATCTGAAAGCAGTTTTCACTGCACATTGGGCACTATTCATGAATGCCACGCAACGGGATCCAGTGGACCTCTGCAGCATTCACGACAGGCATGCTAGCGCCTTGCACACCAGATCCCCCAGCCACCCATGCAGCTATGTGCCACAGGCAGCCCAGGGCCATGCCTGGGGGTGTGCCTGCACTTCAAACCATTCATAAAGGTGCGGAGGTGGTGCAGAGTGCTGGGCCAGGGGGCGCAAGTTACGTAATGGGGGAACCAGCTGTGACAGTTACGTGCTCTTCCAACAGACACCTGGCATCGGTGTTGGCACAGGGACTCATGCCTCACTGCTGCCACAGCCCATCGGGCTGCTGGGGAGGGCTGGGGGCAGCCATCCAGGCAGTTGCCCATCAGACCCCAATTCCTGAATCTGTGCTTTCCAAGGATTCCCTGCACATGCGCAGCAGGGGATCCACTATAGGACCCAGGCTGGGAATCCCACTGGATGCCCACATGTGCTCCGTGATCCACCCCCCATGCAGCTGTGCGCCAGAGTGGGGTGGGGCCTTGGACATGTGCCCTGTGGGTGCTCACGGTTATGAATACTGCTCACCATGCACTTATCCAGGGCTGCGTAGCTATGCGGGCGTTATATGTACATTTCATGTATATAATCCATGTTTTTAAGAACAAGGCCAGTTGTTATGTGCCTGATGTCTTCGTTTAAATCCCACCTGGTCCCCGTTCAGTAACATTTGAAGAAGGCTCTCTACATCTGCTGCCAATACTAACATAAAGAACTTTTAATCCTACTTAAGTATAGAGATGGTCTATAGAATTGGGGGGAATAGGAATCTTTTCTGTGGCTTCAGAATAGCAGACAGTGTGGTGTATTGCCATGGGGGGGGGCATCTCCTTCCTGTATATACCTATAGGTCTGGAGCAATGCTGAGAGTAAGTGATTTTTAAAAATTCAGCCAGGTAACCATTTGAACCCGGACACTTGCCTGTTTTTTTATTCTGCTATTGCAAATAAAATCTCTTCCTTAGTGTTTGGGCACATGAGATCTTCTGATAATCCTGATAGCGGTAAGGAATGCAGGTAGGAGGTAGTTTGAGCCTCTCTGGCTCTGGGTTCTGCTGAGTAAAGTTGAGAATAATAATACACCATAATGCATTTTATTTCTGCATCCTGGGGAACCAACTGGCCAGTGTGTGGGTCTCAGAACCTAGTGATGCAAGCCTGACTCCTACTATGGTGTAAGCACCTAGCCAAATGTTTTGCCTCTCTTGCCTCACCTTCTTAATAGTAGTGGCGCAGGTAGAACAATGCTTGCTCCATTCTACTATTTCTTGGATTTGAGCTTTTACATGTTGAAGTTGGGGAAGATAGAGTTATTCCCCTGCATATGGAAGAGCTGGAGAGTTTGCAGAGTGTCCTGCAATTGCCTCAGTTTTTCTTTCTGTCTCTTTTGCATTTAGAGGTGTATGCAATCATATTACTACATATGACTGCTGCCAAGGTATCCCAAACTGAATCTGGGGAAGCACCAAGGGTATTATTTTGATAAAATACTTGTGGGACACAATCCTCTAATTATTCTGTCAATTTTTCATCTTTCCAGTGGTCTGTGGAAACTCCAGTGGGTGGTCTTCCTCGGTTTACAAAGATGGAACCATGCTTTTATTGTTGAGTGATCAGAAAGGTGTATTACAACATGGGATACTTCATGCAGCATGTCTAGATGCCCTGCTATGAGAAGCAAACAATCTAATCTAGCATAACCATGATAGTGGGGAGAGAGGAGCACTAAGGATCACTAAGGAAGGGAGAAGGAGCAAGAGGCTGGTACCCGTATAAAGCTTCTGTCATTTACCCGTAATAGCTCAGAGCATTGTTAGAGGGCATAAAAGCATCCAATCTGTTTTTAAAGGTTAGTTTTGTTTCACTGATAATTACGTTTGTTGGTAGTGAATTCCAGGGTTTTACTATCCTCTGAGAGACGTTTGCCCATTTTGTAAAAGAAAAGCTTTTATGTTCTGATTGTAGAGGGTGGCCTCTAGTATTGATAGTAATTTGTTTAAAGGGACACTGCCAACCCCCTTAGTCCTCAAAATGTCTCTAGTTGAAAAAAACACATTTTATGATTGTTCACATTTTATAGAGACTGCTGATGTAGCCGGTTGTTTTATTCAGACTTCTTTTTCGATTTAAAAAGTGAAAAACTGAATGCCCACCATACTGGTGTTACCACACCAGAACATGTTTGTTTACATTTCTTGACCAGGGCCGGCGTTAGGTACCCGCCAACCCCGCGGCTGCGGGAGGCCCCCAAAATTTAGCGAGTCTAGTGGTGGGCCCCAGCACACAGCGTACCACTTTGCATCAGTCTCACTCCACACCAGATAACCCTACCACAGTCAGCATTAGCAGCAAAGTTAATTCATTTTTCTCTGCCCTAATCAACACAGCTGAGCGAGCGAGCAAGCAACATACCTTTGCTTTAATTAATCCTCCTTGTCCTCCCGGCTCCCCAAATATTTTGTCTCGCCACCGTGTAAATGTCTGGGCCCACGCAAACTCTTTCTGTGGTTGTCCCCTTCCCGAAGGGGTTGGTTTGCAAAAAAACTGTTTCTTTGCTGTGTTGTTGCAAAAAACGCGAACTTGCGACTGACTGCCCCATTTACCCGAACGGTGAACACCGAACCACGTGGTCCAGGACCAGGGACCATGCCACCCCACACAACATGTTTCTTTGTTATCCCATGTCCCCAGTTTGTAGGGCCCCTATCATTAAGTTTGCTGGGGGCCCCCCAAATTCTAAAACCAGTCCTGATCTTGACCAACTACCATTGCATCTTTCCTGGACTGAAGAACACCCTAACACTATCTAGATACTCATTATGCAGTGGGAGTAGAGGAGATTATTGTATCATGAGTGGCTACACTGTTTGAGGGTGTTTCTAATGTACAGGAAATGCGAAGTAAGCTGAGTTCAATGATTTGGAGCAAAACAAGGCTGGGTATAACTATGTATTCCCATGCATTGCTGTTCTAATAAGCAAGGAGGCATATAAAAAATTCAGCATTTTCAATGAATTTTAGAGAAGGTAAGTGATCATAAAATGTGGGTTTTTACCTAGAAATAATATAATGCAAAAAAGGTTGACAGTGTCCCTTTAAAGTCTAGCTCCATCTTCTACATAAGGTAGGGATCTCTAATTACTTCCCTTGTGAACATGACATTGCGCAGGACCTAGAAGGCAGAATTTCACTGTTCGCTGATGGCACAAAGCTCTGTAACAGAGTAAACACACCAGAGGGTGTAGACAGAATGAGAAGGGACCTGCAGAAACTTTAAGAATGGTCAGGGGTTTGGCAGTTGAAATTCAATGCAAAGAAGTGCAAGATAATGCATATGGGGCACAAAAACCCTGGCACAATATATCAGTTGGGGGGTGAGGATATAGCATGCGCCAAGCAGGAAAGGGATCTTGGGGTTGTCATCTCTGATGACCTCAAGGTAGGGAAACAGTGTGACAAGGCAGCAGGTAAAGCAAATAGGATGCTGGGATGTATAGGCAAGTGCATTACCAGCAGGAAAAGGGAGGTCATAATTCCACTATACAAGACACTAGTGAGGCCCCACCTGGACTACAGTGTACAGTTCTGGAGATCATACCTACGTAAGGACATAGACAGGGTAAAGAAGGTTCAGAGGAGGGCAACAAAGATGGTGCATGGATTGGATCACAAGTCCTATGAAGACAGGTTGAAGGAACTGAACATGTACTCCCTGGAGGAGAGGAGGGAGAGAGGGGATATGATAGAAACATACAAGTATCTTACAGGGAGGAACAGGGTGCAGGAATACACTATTTTTAAGCGAAACAGATGTTCCAGGACTAGAGGGCATGGGATGAAGTTGGAGGGAGGACGATTCAGAGGAAACGTGAGGAAGAATTTCTTCACAGAACGGGTGGTGGACAAGTGGAACACCCTGCCAGAGGAAGTGGTGGGGGCTGAAACAATCACGGGATTTAAGAATGCATGGGATAGACATAAAGGAATTCTGGAGGTCAGGGGTAAGGGAAAACAGACTTCTAGGAAAACATAAACTGAACTTACAAGCTCAAATGGGCAGACTGGGTGGGCCATAGGCCCTTATCTGCCGACACTGTCTATGTATCTATGTATGAGATCTCCTTGCATCCTTCTGGTTTCCAGAGACATAAGACCAAATTTTATCAACCTCTCTTTATAGTTAAAAGTACTGGCCTCTTGAACGTATTTGGTTACTTTTCTCTGGATTTTTTCCATACACGCTATGTCCTTTTTTTATAAGGTGACCAAAGCTGAGAGGAGTAATCAAGGCGTGGGCGAATGTAAGCCCTATGTAGTGGAAGAATAACATTCTGACTTCTTGATTTGATATTGTGCCTAATGGCCCAGCAGGCTTTTATTAGCTTTGTTAAAATTTTCTGTAATTTGTTTATCAAAAGAAAAATCACTGGATACTGTAATCCCAAAGTCTTTCTCATGCAGACATCTGCTCAGCATGTGACCATTTTAGTATATAATCGTGTCTGGGATTATGATTACCAAAATGCATGATGCTGCATTTATTTATATTGAAACACATGCCCCAATTGTCTGCCCATGTAGAAAGTTTTTACAAGTCCCTTTGAAGTAGGTTTATTTCTTCTGGGTTACTACAAGGGCTGAAGAGAGAGGTGCACGTATGGATGGCGTCAAGTATCCAAGATCCCCAGATTAGACAATGTTTCTGGACTGGGGAAAGACAGAACAGTTTGGGAACTGAGGCATCAGTATCAAGTTATAAAGTAAGATATAAGTCCCCTACCATGATCAGCTACCCTTTCAGTGCAGGAAGTAACTTGTTAAAAAGGGGTTGAAATCTGGCTTTATCTGTCCCCGGAGGAAAGACAATATTAACCAGTATAATAGACTGGCCATAGAGAGTGCCAACCAGTATAACATATCTGCCTTCCATGTCCACTACCTGATGTTCTAGTTAAAAAGGAAAGCCTCTTGACAGTAGGGCCATAACCCCTCAGTGACGACCGTATTAGTGTGAAGAAATCCATTCCAAATCAAAGCCAAATTTTTCACATTTTATGTGTTCTTCAGGGGAGAGACGTGTTTCCTGCGGATAAATGATTTCTGGCACCTTTTTGTGGGATTACGAATACCGTTGACATTAAATAACAGTTTGGTTGTCTCAGTGATTGTGAATGAAAGTCAAATAATAAAAATAAAAATAATGAATAACACCTCCCATCACTGCAGTATCCATCTTAGATAAAAGAACCTCCATTATCCTAGGTGTCCCAGGGCTGCCTGTACAGTGTAATATAGTAATTAGAGTCCATTGGTTGAAATGTATTAATGAGCATATCTGTCACCCTCTGAGATAAAGAGAACAGAAATGCCAGTCTGCCAACAGGGCTAGGCTGACTATCTAAGGGAGCTGAAAAACTCCAGAACAGGTCAGAGACAAGAACCAGGGCACCAACTGGGTAAACCCCTGGTAGTAACAGCAGTAGAACCAGAATGTTAAAGAACAGTAATAACACCATGACCTCCAAGGCAGGAGAGACAAAATCTGTTCAGCCTATCTGATCAGGTCTGAGGAAAGCTACATTTTACCCCAGGCCTGCAAGGAGAATGGCTTCTGCAATGAGCTGGGGCTCCTTCAGCATCTAGAGGGATGCAAGCAATCTCTCCCAAGATGTCAAGTGGGAACACCTTTTTACTTTTTTTTTTTTTTAATTTTATTTTAAAATTTTTTCATAGTAAATATATACAGTGAAAAAGAAACTGATTTGGTTCCGAGTACGGTAATACAGAAATCGGAGAAATCAAATAACTTGGATTTACATACTCTTCATCTGGTGTCACATAATGGAGGAGCGCATATGCTGAAATGAAGAGAAAGCAATTGATGCTAAATAAACACCATGCAGCAAGAAGCGTGGACATATGGTGTTGAGTCCGTCTGAAATCTGAGTCCCTGTGCAAGATACTGCAGATTAAAATGCTGCAAAAAGCAACATTATGGTCCATGCAACTCAATAATTTTTAAGCAAATATCCAATAAATCCCAGCAGATGCTCTCTCAAGAGGTTTCCTAAACAGTCTTCAGACAAATCAAACTGGACCTATACAATACAATTTGGAGGCAGTATAGCACAGTGGTCTAAGCCTCTGAGCTACAAATTTGGTGACATCCAGCAGACCAGACCTGGGCTTGAATCCCACAGCTCCCACTTGCATACTGTGTGACCCTGAGCAAGTCACTTAATCTCCTTGTGCTCCCAGGTTGCTCCTGTAAAAAAGCTTTCAGCTTAGTGTGCTATACCTGGTTAAACAACTAAATAAATGAAAAAAATATGACAGGCCACAAAAACACATATTAAGATATATGGTAAACGGGTTCAAACTCTGTGTAAACATTTAAAATAGCTTGGACAGCACCCTATAGTTAGGGTAAACATATTGATAAAGATGCAAACAAGTGACAGATGAGAATCACATAGATACACAGAAGGTGACGGCAGATAAGGACCATATGGCCCACCTAGTCTGCCCCTTTTCCCTACCTAATGCATGACGCAGACCCTAATTGATCTGTGGCTTACCCTCTCTTCCCTATTGCTATAGTACTCATATCTATCCCATGCATTCTTGAATTCCTCTACTGTTTTTGCCCCTACCACTTCTGCAGGGAGACTGTTCCAAGCATCCACTACTCTTTATGTGAAAAAGTACTTCCTCACGTTGCCCCTAAGCCTACCCCCCTCTAGCCTCATATCATGCCCCCTTATTCTTGTACACCTTCTTCTCTGAAAGATGCTACCCTCCTGTACCTTGTTTATGCCCCTGATGTACTTGAATGTCTCTGTCATATCCACCCCCCCAATCCTCTTCTCCAGGGAATCCATATTGAGGTCCTCTAGTTTTTCTTATATGACTTTTGGTGATGTTCTTACACCATTTTTGTTGCCCTTCTTTGGACTGCCTCTGTTTTGTCTGTCTTTCCGGAGATGCAGCCTCCAGAACTGGACACAGTACTCTTGATGAGGTCTCACTAGTGATCTGTACAGTGGCATAACCACCACCTTTTTTCTGCTGGAGATACCTCTCTCTATGCACGCTAGCATCCCACTGGCTCTCCCCACAGCCTTCTCACATTGTTTTGTTACCTTTAGGTCATCTGATATGATTACCCCAGGTCCCTTTCTTGACTGGTGGCCATCAGTACCGCCCCCCATCTTGTACTCCTCCCCTGGCTTTCTGCACCCCAAATGCATGATTTAATACTTCTTTGCATTGAATCTTAGCTGCCACACTCTTGACCACTCCTCAAGCATGCTTAGGTCCCTCCTCATTTTTTCCACCCCCCCCAGAGTGTCAACCCTGTTGCAGATCTTAGTGTCATCTGCAAAGAGGCATACCTTCCCCTCAAGTCCCTCTGCAATGTCGTGTATGAAGAAATTAAAGAGGACTGGCCCCAGCACAGATCCCTGTGGCACCCTGCTGATTACACCCCTCTCCCTGGATTGAATGCCATTAACCACCACCCTCTGTGTCCTGTCATGCAACCACTTTCTGACCCAGTTTACTACCTTAGGGCCCAATCTCAGACTCCCTAACTTATTTATCAACCTCCTATGTGGGACGGTGTCGAAGGCCTTGTTGAAATCTAGGTAGGCCACATCCACCGCCCCTCCCCTATCTACCTCCCTGGTCACCCAGTCAAAGAAATCTATCATAAATGTAATGGAACAGATAAGAGTGGCTGCATGGTGACTGTAAGTGAGGAGTTATCCCTGTGCAAGCATATAGCTTGCTTACCTCTGGGGAAAAGCTAGTTTGAGACCCCCAACTACTTTGGTGTCCCAAAACCCCCCTCCTGAAATATGCCAATTTGCAATTTTATTAAAGTTTGTGGCTACAACTCTCCATCAAAGGATAATAAAACCACATTAGATATCCTATTGTGCTGCATACCCCTGATTATTATGTGACGCAGTTAAATTAAACCAACAAAGCGAGGGCTAAGAAACAGTAAGCCTAGATTGATAAGTTCAGAGAATCAAACTCCCTCATCTGGTTCATTGCTTGTCACTTGTTGGGCAGTCTTTCTGAATACTAATGAGTCTCCTCACGGACTTGGCAGGATCAGAGTACAAACAGATTTTACCTTCACATGAAATCCAAAGCTGAGCTAGGACCTGAAGTGCATGTGTAACCCGCAAGGCACATAGATCAGACCAGACAGCATTAAATGCTTTTCTGCGTTGGCAGGTGGAATAACTGAGATCTGGAAAACAATGTACCCTCACTGCATTGTCCAAAGTAACAGGTTCCTTTCCCTTAGCGGCAGAGAGAATTTTGTCCTGAATATGCGGACCACTGGTAATGGCAAGCACTGTATGAGATAAATCCTCTAAGACCAGTTGAATTCTAGGCATAATTCGATAGGCTTTCACAATGTGTCCAGAGATATCATAACCCTAGACAGTTTTAAAAAAATTTTCCCGGAACGCTACAATGTCCTGACCTTTGGACTGTTCCGGGATGCCCAGAACATGGAGATTGACTGATCGGACAGCATTTTTCACTTGTTCCATTTGCAAACGGAGCAACTTGTTCTTGACCAACACTCCCATCACAACGCTTGCAATATTATTTGCCATTTCTGCAGCTGAATCTACCCTTGCCATTTCTTTGGCTATTTTAGTATCCATGGTAGCAATGCAATTTGATAGACTGTCCATTTTTTTATTGAGATTTCTAATGGCCTGCAAAAGGGCAGCGTTTGTCAGTTTCATAGTCCCCTCTACCATGTGGATAGAGGCCGCCACTCCTCCCTGCACAGAGGGCTTCCCCTGCTTTGGCCCTCTGCTGTCTTGTGGAGTCTTTCTTTTTGGATTTCCCATGATGGTAATAAACTGCTCCCTGTCTGAAGCTGCTTCAGTTGCTGTTCAAAATAAATGCCTTAATAAAGAAAAAATAACAAAATTGAGGGATTTGTCCGATAGCTGCAGGAGCCCTAAGAAAGCTGTCTGATCCCTTTGGCTGCTGACTCTGCCACCAAGTGGGAACATCTGATGTTGTAAGCTGCATAGCTTGGGCATACCCCAGTCCCCCTTTGCCCCCTTACTTATTTCCAGTGAAGCCGGTGAACTGAGTTAACAAAAATGACTCTGTCATATTAGCCTTCTAGCCAGTTGTTAGGATCATTTCAAGGTACCTGAGGGTCCTCTCAGGTTGGGAAAGTAAAACAGATAAGAACTAGCTAAAATTCTGGGCTCCACTGTAAGCCAACAACATACCCCAAAAAGCTATCAGCAGTATTATCAAACCATAAACCAGGCCTGTAGCCACAGTGGGGCGTTAGATGGCATTGCCCCCACCCATAAACTTCTTTGTCCCCCTGTGTTCCAGCTTTTTTCCAATTTCTCAGACCGTACATGAAGGCAAGCACAACTGCCTCCCTTGTCATGCAATCTGCCACCTGTGTGTTGATTTCCTGGTATGGGCCTGCCATAAAAGTGGTGCAGAGAACACCAAGAAAAGGAAGCTGCTGTTATAACCATACTTCTCTACTGGGACTAAAGAACTAGACCTCTACTACTGGGACCTTCAATTTAGGGCAAAAACAAAACAAAAAAAGTTAGTGTGTTTGTCTGAGTTGGCTGAAGTGAATTGTTATCTGTGCAATTACTAAGCGTAGAAAGAGCTGTGAAGTAGGAGGAGTAGCTTAGCTAGAAGGAAGCCAGGTTAACGCCAGATTTTAAACACTGCCCTAGATAGCTTCTGCCAGAGAACAGGCAGAGAACACCAAGAAAAAGGAGCTGCTGTTATAACTATACTTCTCTACTGGGACTATATTGCTGTCCTTTTCTCCCCTCCACCCTAAGCCAGTTCTACTTTTAGGCACAGGATTTGACTGATAACAGGAACTTCCTGTTTGGGAGCAGGAAGTGAGTGATCACAGAGCCACAAAAGACTCACCATCCTAGAAGGAAAAGAGTAGCTCTCCATTTATTTTTTTATTTTAGTTTTTGTCGACCGGGTAAGTGCACTAGACAAATCCTGCCGATTTTCCGGCACGACCCAGGGGAGGGGGATGCAGATGAATGCCAACTGACCTTGAACCAGATTAAGCTGTTGGTGGTATTTTTAGTGAATGAGGGAAATTTGGCCAGGACACCAGGAAAATTCCCTTTCTCTTTTCGATAAGTGCCATGGGATCTTTAACATCCACCTGAACTACCACCAATCCAGGCAGATGGGACTTCGGTTTAACGTCTCATCTGAAAGACGGCACCTCAGAAGTGCAGCACCCCTCTCATGCTGCACTACAGTGTCAGTACTGGGATAGTAACCCAAGTGCCAGATGTGGGAACTGAACCCACAGCCCTCTGATCTCCCGGCCTCAGAGGCGAGTGTGCTACCTACTGAGCCACTGACCCTGCCATTTCTCCCTAGCTGCTGAAAGTCTGACTCTGAGCAAGTAAGGAGACTACTGAGAAATATAGGAACTTCTTGTCTCAGAACAGGAAGATCAGAAGCTATAGAGGGGCCGTCAAGGGGACGGGCCTCGGGTATTTGTCTCGGTGGTCGCCAGTTGACGACCTCTGAACAGGTGAGGGATCTGGGTGTGATTCTTGATGACGGATTGATACTTAAACATCAAGTGTCATCCGTTGTCAAGACTGCCTTTTTCCATCTAAGGAACGTAGCCCAGATCAAGCACCTTGTTCCGCACGACGACTGTCACAGGGTGCTCCCTGTGATGAGTACAGGCCCTAATGTTCTTCCAAGTACCCCCCCCCAACAAGAATCGTGCTTAGGTATGAAGTACCAGATGCTGAATAGTGAAGGCATTTATGTGAAATGCAGAAACACATAATATATACACATGGATATATTAAAGGGTTATTGCTTCCATAACAGTGGAAGTACCTTAAGTGCCCAGTGGGGCAGACACAATATGTTTTAAGAGTTGTCTGTTTCACAGCTTTGCAGGACCCTTTCAAAAACAGCCTGTTAGGTCCTTAGTTTTTCTAGCATTATCTGTTAGATTTGGTTGAGCAGAAAGCCTGTTATACAGAAATATAATGAACAAGCAAAATTATTAGCGTTCCCTTTCCCTTTTCATTTCGTTACCTTATGCTGCATTTTTGGGAGCATTGGTTTAGTTAATAGAAGAAGGAATTACCAACCTGCTCTACTTTATTTTAGTAGAAGGGGGAAACTATTGTTTGGTTCAGGCAGGAGTTCTGCAGTTTTTGAAATACCCCGCCCCCCAAGGACATAGAAAATCTTAAGAAAAGATTCATGCCTCTAATGAGCCAAAAGAAAAGAGTTTTACTTTTCAAATTAATAGTTGCAGAGAAGGGAGAGAACCTGAATAAAATAAAAACTAAGATAACCTTTGTTGTTAGCAACCCCTCTGAAACAGAGCTCTCTGTATTGAGCGTTTCAATAAACTAAAACACAATGTTTTTTGCAAAGTGTGGAAGTATGCTAGCTTCTAAATGAATAAAGAAGTTGCACTAATAAAACCCATGTAGAAAATGAGACCAGGGAGTCCCTAAATATTGCATGGTGTGCCCTTTGGCAAAGAAGTAAATTTAAAGTGAGCAATATATTCTTGTTTATTCTTACCTGTTGGGCTGCATGGTGTTCTATAGGGCTGGCAGCCCACAGTCTGTCTGCTTTATAGAAGTTGTAATGAGGATGTCACTATCAAGGAGGGCTTAGCCTTATTGAGACTAATTAACTCTATGAACATTGTTTTAGGACATCAAAGTAAGGTTATGAGATTATTTAGTACAAATACTGTTATACACTTATATACCTGATGTTTAGGAATGAAAATGTATAGTAAAAAAGGGAACCTGTAGTATGTTATTTTGATTTTTCAGAAAGGAGGAGGATCATCTGATTATGATGTCACTCCCCAGAAATGTATAAAAGATTACCACTAGGGAGTTAAGATAGAGGATGCCAGTTGGAGCTGACTGCCAGAGGTGGTGGACCTCTGAAGTATATACGTTTGCAAGGAGATATCCTGGTGGCACTGCTGGGCAGAGCAGTGGCTCATTCTGAGTGTAGCTCATCTGTTCATTTTTTTGTTGAGACTTTGAAAATGACTGAACTAACTTTATTTTGCTGATTTCTGTGAATCCTGAAGTCAACGTTTCCTGACAAAAATAAAATAAGTGCCTTTCCAGCACTTTTATTCACAAAGTTTGTGGGTCTGCTTGATTTGTTATCCTGACTATCCCAACCCCGCTACAATGACCTACCAGTGTTGGTTCACGCCTTTGTGTCCTCCCGCCTTGATTACTGTAATGCCCTGTACCTAGGGTTACCTGGGGTTGATATCCGCCGCTTGCAGCTGGTGCAGAAAGCTGCAGCGAGGCTTTTGACTGGGCAGCCTCGTAGCTGTCATGTCACGCCTGTGCTGTGTGATCTGCACTGGCTGTCTGTTCAGTGGCGGGTCACCTTTAAGGTCGGTTTACTGACCTACAAGGCCCTACATGGACAGGGACCGGGTTACCTGCAAGCTCTCCTGCATCCCTACTGCCCCTTCTGGCAGCTTCGCTCCACTGATGAGGGATTGCTGGAGAGTCCCAGAGTCCGCTTAAAGTCATCTGGGGCCCGAACGTTTGAATTTGTGGCCCCGTCCCTGTGGAATTCTCTACCTTGTCAGATTCGAGAATGCCTGACAGTGGAGAGTTTTAAGTCTGTGCTAAAGACTTATTTGTTCTGTCTTGCCTTTCCTGATGCGATCTGATCAACTGCAGATGTTTTATCTGATAACTGTAGTTGTTTTATGTGTTTTTATGATTATGTACTAGCGCTATGGTTTTAGAATAGCGCTATTTACAAATAAAAAAGATTGATTGATTGATTGATTAAAGGGCACAGAGGCAGTAAGTAAGTAGAGAGAGAGAAAAAAAACAGAGGAAAGAGTAAATATTCCAAACAACAGTTAAGGGGCCAGAAATAAGACATGATGGGAGTGGTGCAGTGGCCCTGGAGCAGCAGTCTTCTGGGAGACGTTCTGGAGGATGCGGTGTTGTCCCATCTGTAGGCACCTCTCTGGGCTGAGGGAGGAGGTTGCTCATCTCCAGGCTGAGTTGGCCAGGATTTGGGGGACCTCCTTTCCTACCCAGGGACCACCAGGGCCACTGTCATTACCTCAGAGGTTGCCAAGAAAGAGGAGCAGTTGGACCACAGTGGGCTCAGGTAGGGTGAGGGTGGTGGAACAGAGGTGCATTCCTCCAGTTGTACCTCTCCACAATTCATATGCTGTTCTGGCAAAGTGTTGTTCCTCTATGGAGGCACCTGCAGTGGAGACCAAAGAGGATGATGGGAACCTCCACAAAGGAGACCCACAGGAGGGTGGCATGGGACCCCACAGGGGAAGGAAACAACTCCTGGTGGGGGATTCCATTGTTAGGAGTGTAGAACTGGGGGAGGAAGGGGAGAGGGAGGTAAGGTGCCTGCCTTGTGCCATGGCTTGGAGGGACAGGAGCGAATCCTCAGGATCGCTGGAGCAGCTGCACGGGGAAGGGAGCTGGATGTCATTGTCCACCTAGGGACACATTGACCTGGCTGGGAAAGGGATCAGAGCAGTGCAGGAAGAGCTTGTGGAGTTGAGGAGGGGCCTTAGACAAGTAGCACGCATGGTAACCTTTTTGGAGGTGCTGCCTGTCTATGGCATGTTTGAGGCTAGGGTGCTCCACACCATGGGATTCAATCAGTGGTTGAAAAACTGGTGCAGAGCTCAGGGATGTGGCTTCACTGGGGACTGGGGGTCCACCTGGAGTGATGCAGGCCTATACTGGCGTGATGGTCTGCATCTGTCTAGGAGGGGAACCAGGATCCTAGGTGATAGGTTTAAATGCTTCATTGGCAAGCATTTAAACTGGCCAAGGGGAGAGGCACTGGAAAGGAGCAGGGAAATCCTAGCCCTCCCAAAAAAATCAATGTAGTAAGTGAGGTAAACACCAAGATAAAGATGTCGATAGGGAGAAGGGCAGGGGTAAATGGAGAAAATGACAAAGGCAATAATGACAGGGATGGGGCAAAAAGGGTTAAGGCCATCAAGAAATGGAGGGTAATGAGTACCAATGCCCCTAGTCTGGGCAACAAGCTCCCTGAACTTGTGGCCTTGATGGAAGAGGGATGCCTGGATATCATAGCAGTCACAGAAACATGGTACAGAGAGAACCATGACTGGGATGTTAACATACCAGGGTACACAACCTACAGGAGAGACAGGAAGGGTAAAAGAGGGGGGAGGAGTAGCTCTCTATGTAAAGGAAGAGGCAAAAGCAATGGAACAAAAAAGTAAACAGGGAGGAGAGGAGGCACTGTGGGTCACCTTAGAGACTGGAACTGGCACCACAATCCCCACAGGGGTTGTATACAGACCCCCATGTCAGGGAGAGGGAATGGACAAGGACATGATAGAAGGCATCCTTAAGATGGCAGAGAAAGGGGAGATACTGTTGATGGGGGACCTGAATATGCCAGATGTTAACTGGAGCACCTTTGCTGCAGCCATATCCAAGAGCAGCGCATTCTCGATGCCCTACAGGTGGCATGCCTCAGATAGCTAGTTTTGGAACCCACTCATGAGGGGAGCAATCTTAGACATCGTACTCTCAAATGAGGTCAGCGAGAGGATCTCAGATCTAGAAGTGGGTAGCCATCTGGGAACAAGTGACCACCAAACAGTGTGGTTCACGATAAACTCAGCTACAGAGTCAAACCACACTAAAGTGAGGGTACTGGACTTCAGGAGGGCTGACTTTGGTAAGATGGGAGAGTGCCTTAGAAAAGCACTAGCAAACAGGCTAGAAGGAGGGGTGGAGCAACAATGAGGAAACATCAAAACTGCCATCAGAGGCAACAAGCCTTTGTGCGAAGCAAATAAACAAATCAAAACGAAAGAAAAAGTCACTATGTTTCTCAAAAGAGGTGGCAGGGAAGGTTAGGGAGAAAAAGATAGCATTTAGGAAATATAAGGAAACACAGAAGGAGCAGGACAGAGAACTGTACCAGTTAAGACAGAAGGAAGCAGGGAGGGAAGTCAGAATAGCAAAGGCCCAAACTGAGGAATAGATAGCCAACTCGGTTAAGAAGGGGGATAAAACCTTTTATAGGTACATCAGGAGCATAGAAAGACAAAGGGATAGATAGGGAGGCTGAATAGAAAGGACAGTGGGTGGGCATAGAGGGACAGTGAAAAAGCTGGGATACTGAACGAATACTTCTGCTCAGTATTCACAAAAGAGGAGGAGGTGCCTAATCTAATTAACAGAAGCACTCTGGATGGGGGTCGATCCCAGTCCTTTCACAGAAGAAAGGGTTCTGAAAGAACTCTTAAACTGAAGGTGGACAAAGCAATGGGGCCTGATGGAATTCACCCCAGAATTCTAAAAGAATTAAGGGGAGAACTAGTGACACCACTGACTACCCTTTTTAACAAGTCATGGGAGGATGGTGTGGTACCTGAGGACTGGAGGAAGGCGGATGTGATTCCCCTTCACAAAAGTGGGAGCAAGACAGAGGCAGGAAACTAAACCTGTCAGTTTGACCTCTGTGGTAGGGAAAGTGATGGAATCACTTCTGAAGGAAAGAATTGTTGAGTACCTAGAGGAAAGTGGGGCACAGGACCCAAGGCAGCATGGTTTCACAGTGGGAAGGTCATGTCAGACAAATCTAATTGATTTCTTTGACTGGGTGACCAAAGTAGTAGACCAGGGAAGGGCTGTGGACATGGCGTATCTAGACTTTAGCAAGGCTATTGACACAGTCCCACACAAAAGATTAATAATCAAATTAACCAGCCTGGGAGTGGGTCCTAGGGTGGTAGCCTGGGTAAAACATTGGCTGGACAACATGACACAGAAGGTAATTGTAAATGAAGTCCACTCTGAAGAAAGAGGGGTTACTAGTGGGCTACCGCAGGGTTCAGTACTGGGTCCAGACCTTTTTAATGTCTTTATAAGTAACATGACAGAGGGACTGGAAGGAAAAATATGCCTCTTTGCAGATGATACAAAGATCTGCAACAGGGTTGATTCAGCAGGAGGCATGGAAAGGATGAGAAGGGACTTGGCAAGGTTGGAGGAATGGTCAGAAGTATGGCAGCTTGGATTCAATATATAGAAGTGCAAAATAATGCACCTGGGAAACAAGAACCCAGGGGAAGATTACACAGTGGGGGGAGGTAGTAACAACAACAAAAATGGAAAGGGGCCTGGGGGTAATCATATCAGATGACCTTAAGGTTAGCAAGCAATGTGAGAAGGCAGTAGGGCAGGCTAGGGGGACACTGGGGTGTATAGGGAGAGGCATCACCAGCAGAAAAGAGGAAGTTGTTATCCCTCTGTACAGACAGTTGGTGAGACCCCATCTGGAGTACTGCATCCAGTTCTGGAGACACCATCTCCGCAAGGATATAGACAGGATGGAGACAGCCCAGAGGAGGGCAACTAAAATGGTGTAGGGTCTGCAAGAGAAGCCATATGAGGAGAGACTAAAGGAGCTTAATATGTATGCCCTTGAGGAAAGGAGAGGAGGGAGAGGGGGACATGGTAGAAGCTTTTAAGTACCTCAGTGGAATCAACAAAGTCCAAGAGAGTAGCATCTTTCAGAAAAAGAGATGTGCAAGAACAAGGGGACACAATTTGAAGATAGAAGGGGGACGGCTCAGGGGCAATGTGAGGAAGTTTTTTTTCACAGAGAGGATGGTGGACGCATGGAACAGCCTTCCTGAGGAGGCTGTGGGGTCCTAAACTGTGGGAGAATTCAAGAATGCATGGGGCAGACATAAGGCAATTCTTGTGGGGGATAGGAAGAAATAGGCTGTTGGTTAACTAGGATCTACAGCTTATCCTGTAGGTAGGGAAATGGGCAGACTAGGTGGGCCAAGCGGTCCTTACTTGCTGTCAAAGTTTATGTTTCTATGTTTCTAGTTTTACTGTACTGACTGTGTGTCATTGTAGAGTCCCATGGTAGGCAGCTATGCTTCTGATAAGAAGGCAGCGGGTGCAAGCTGCAAATATACAGAGAACAGAAGTGTGGCAAGCTGTGCCCCCACCAGTCAGATGGGCAGATGTGTGGTGTTATGTTCTGTTATATTCTTGCACGTATTTAAAAAAAGCCACATGGTAAATGCCAATGTGAAGAGAATGGAGTGTTTTTTTTAATAGCTGATAGTCCTGTAACCTGCAAACAACTTGCTTGGCAAGAAACTAATTGCATTTCCTGACTAGCTGACCCAGAGGTAATAATATCAGTTCGTATAGTCATAAATTTTACAGGATCCTCCTTGTAACTTAATTGAAGGAAGCCAGTTAAAGGGCTGGGATGTTTTAGCCAGGAATTGAGCAGCAAATGACCATTCTGACAGGTTAATGTGAATTTTGTCTTACGTGTGTGGAGGAGCAATTCCAGAGGGTAGGAATGGATATTGTGGGACCTTTGAGTACCCCAAGCTCCTCTAAGAAGAAGTTTATCCTGATGGTGATCAATTACGCCACCCAATACCCAGAGGTGGTCACCCTCTCCTCACTTAGGACAGAAAAACTGGCAGATGCCTTGCAAGGGATTTTTTCCCATGTCGGGTTTCTGCAGGAGGTTATCACTGATCAAGGGGGTACCTTCATGTCGGACCTGATAAAGTGTTTGTGGAAGAAGTGTGGGTTGGTTCAGAGATGCATAACACCTTATCACCCACAAGCCAATGGGCTTGTGGAACAATTCAATGGTACCCTAAAGTCAATGCTCCGGGCATTTGCTGAACAGCATGGGAGGGACTGGGAGAAATGCCTTCCTCACATGTTGCTCGCATACAGGGAGGTGCCCCATGAGTCGACAGAGTTCTCCCCCTTTGAGCTCTTATATAGACGTAGGGTGCATGGGCCCCTAGACTAATTCCAGGAAGACTGGGATGGCAAACATGCCACCCAGGGGACTCCCATAGTGGAGTACGTCCTTAGGATTATGGAGAAGTTGAAGGAGCTTATGGGGGTGGCCCAAAGCAACCTGTCAGCTGCCCAGCAGAAACAAAAAATCTGTTATGATCGCAGAGCCAGAGCTCACACATACACCACAGGTCAGGAAGTCATAGTTCTAATCCCAGTCCAGAAGGACAAGCTGCAGGCCAAGTGGGTGGGACCATATAAGGTAGTCCAAAAGGTAAATGACGTAAACTGTATTGTGGAATTGCCTGGCAGGAGACATAGCCATAGGATGTACCATGTCAGCATGATGAAGCCATATGCAAATAGTGTTGACTTGGTATTAGCAGTGTGTAGTCCTGGGTAGGGGACGGATGAAGAAGGACCCCCTCCTGGACTTGCTAGAGGAAAGCAAGCAGGAGTCATCTGTGGGGGCAATCAGACTGTCACCCCAGTTGACCCCGGAGCAGACCCAGGAAGTGAGGGGGAGTTTTAGAGGACTTTGCTCCTTTGTTTACAGCCAAGCCAGGATGTACCCCCTTAGCGACACATGACGTAGATACAGGGACACAAGCACCCATCCTACAGACAGCCTACCAGGTGTCTGAGGCCGTCCTAAAGGACATTAAGGAGGTGGAAGAAATGCTGGATTTAGGGGTAATCCATAAATCCCACAGTCCCTGGGCCTCACTCGTAGTCCTCGTTCCCAAGCCAGATGGCTCTACTCACTTGTGTGTGGACTGTCATGGTCTCAACGAAGTCACAAAGTCTGAGCTCCACCCAGTGCCATGGACTGACCAACTACTGGACAAGTTGGGAGGGGTGACATACCTTATCACCACTAACTTGACAAAAAGGTATTGGCAGGTGGAGTTAACTACCAGAGCTAGGGAGTGATCGGCCTTCATCACTCCAATAGGATTATTCGAGTTCTGGGTACTGCCTTTTGAATGAAGAACACCCCTGCCACCTTCCAAATGTTGGTCAACCGGCCGTGGTACTGAAGAGCATGCAGTAGCTTATCTGGATGATCTTGCCATCTTCAGTACCAACTGGAAGGAACACCTATCCCACCTGAAGGAAGTGTTGGGCAGGATACAGAGGACAGGGCTCACTGTCAAGGCTGAAAAGTGCCAGGTGGCTATGGCGGATGTGACATCCCTAGGCCATGTAGTGGGCCGGGGCAGGTTTGACCTAATAAAGCAAAGATTGAGGCAATAGAGGCGTGGCCTATGCCTGAAACCCAGAAGCAGGTTAGTAGCTTCTTAGGGACCACAGAGTACTATCGAATGTTTGTACCAAATTACAGCACCCTGGCAGTTCCCCTATCTGGCCTGCTAAAGAAAAGAAAGCCCAAAAAGTTAGACTGGGTGAACGAGCCTTTGCATGGTTAAAGGAGGCACTGTGCAGTGCCCCTGTGTTGCAGGGCCAGATTAAGGTAACCTGGGGCCCTAGGTCCAAGAGAAATCTGGGGCCTCTTCTCGCTGTGACCATGCCCCTTTGCCATAAAGGGACCCTGTCACAGACTGTAAGGAACCTTGGGAACCATTTATATACAAACTGTATCCCATGTTAGGATGCAGTTTGTATGTAAAGAGATACAAGCAACAGAATACAATTCAAAGTTCCTATCCTTCTGTCCCCCTCTCAAAATTATATTAGCGATAGCGCACACCATTCTCTAGTCTCCCTTTTCTCCAAGTGTCACACTGTTTGATTTCAGTCAGATAATCTACAATGTGCCCTTGACTATCCACTCATTTCGTACAAGCAATACTGGGTGGATAATCAAGTGTGCAAGATAATAAGGGGCAATGGAATAGCTATCATTTTGTACAGACATTTGGTGAATAATCGAGGGATTACTGTATATGCAAGACTACCCTCAGCATACATAATTGTCACCTTTCTTACGCTACTTAACTGACTGCAGTTAAAGTCTTATTTCCTGATAAACCCCACCCACAAAACCACATAGGGAAGGGGTTGTAGTGCTATAGACAAACTTATAATGGTCAGGGTTAGTGGTGGCCTTCAGATACTATTTGTTTACTTTGCAGGCAAGTGTACAAAATGAGGGGTAGTACTGTATGTATATAGCTCCATAACATATGCAATTGTCTGCAAATTAAACAAATATGATCTAAAGACCACTGCTGCCCCTGACGGCATTGTAGGCCTGTCAATGGCATTGGAGGTTCTTTGCTACTTTGTGCCATTAAAATGTGGTTTTGTAGGTGGTGTTAAAGATCAGGCTTAACAAGCCGGCCCAGTGGCGCTGAGGGTTGAGGCGCTGGATGCCACACCTCGCTCCACGCCGGTGACCCGGGTTCGGAAGCGGACTCGGGTCACTGGTGGCCGGCCGGGGAGTTAGGGCTTGAGCCATCCCACTACAGCCTCGCCACTCCAGGGAGTGGTTAAGGCTGATAGCCCAGGGGTACTTGTGTGACTCCGAGCGGAGGCTTGGAGTACTGCAAGCCCCTAATGTTAAGGGGGAGGGCTGCCAATATACAGCGTGACGTCAGTGCTCTGCGCCTTGATGTCAGGGGTCCTACGCTGTAGGGGTGGGAGAAAAAATGAAAAATGCCTACCATTGCCGGGAAGATGGAGCCTCCAGAGACGTGCCCTCGATTTGCCTTCGCCTGCCCGATGACCCCTGGACTGACGATAGTTGATTGATGGGGTAAGGGGGCCCTGCCCCATCCCCACTCGGGGGGTAAACCGAAGCTCCATGGGGTTCCAGGGGGGTCATACGGGCAGGGTGGAAGGTAGAGGGATGTCTACTTTGAGGCCCCTGAAGGGTTGGGGATGGCAGGCAAGAAGGCGAATAAACAGTAATTTAAAAAAAAAAAAAAGATCAGGCTTAACTATACTGTTTGCGAATTGAAATGTAGTATTGTTAAAGAACTAAGAAAATTCTGCCCCATTTTCTTCTTTTTTTTCATAACTTTGATGATCATTTTCATGACACTCGCCTCCCCAACCCAAACTCAAGTCATAAACCCTTCTATTAATTTTTCCATGAGAGGAGAATTGCATTTCACAGTGATAATCCAATTCCAGTCAAGGAGCATAAAAATTAATACATTAGGCAGTATAGCCTAGTGGCTACAGCCCCAAGCCAAGAAACTGGAAAACATTTAGACTCTGAACACTTGGATTTGTGAACCACAGCCTCTATCTGCATTCTACCTGACCCAGTGCCATGGCATGTCACAGAACATCCATGTGCTAATGAGAGGCATCTGGAACTTGGAGCAGGCTCTGCTGGTTCTCTGATGATTCCAATATGAATGATAACCCCCACCCCAATGCACACGATGAGACAAGTAGTGGACCAACTACTTCAGGGTCCCCCATTTAAGATTTGCACCCAGTCACTCTCCCTATCAGGAAAACCAGTTGGGGAACAGGGATCTTATTAGCTACTTCTTCCCACTTAGGATACCAGTGGTGTGGGAGACAAAGCAAAGGAAATGGCCTGTTTTCACTTTAAAGGTCAGTCTGGTTGGAGCCCCCTGAAGCTATCAGCTGTACTTAAAACCTAATCAGGGAGATGAGATTCACATTCAAGCAGACAAAACAAAGGAAAAGGGCCTGTTTACACCTTAAAGGTCAGTCTGGTTGGAGCCCCCTGAAGCTATCAGCTGTACTTAACACCTTATCAGGGAGGTAAGATTCCCATCACAGTTCAGCTCCTGCCTTGCTCAAATTATTCAGCAGCCAAGTCCATTACAAAAAAAATGCAGCTCAGGCAGAAAGAAATGGGTATGTAGTAAATATATTTTGGGGGTTGTTGCGGGCCCCCTGGTAGGTGGGGTCCCTAGGCTAATGCCTATGTTGCCTATGTCTTAATCCGGCCCTGCTGTGTTGGCTAGTCCAGATTACTCTAAGCAATTTGTAGTCCAGACAGGTGCCTTGGATGTGGTGATTGGAGCAGTCCTCAGCCAGACATCTAATCAGGGAAAGGATCACCCAATAGTGTACTTGAGTAAGAAGTTACTTCCATGAGAGCAGGCCTATTCCACAGTTGAAAAGGAATGCCTTGCATTGGTGTGTGCCCTGAAGAAATTTGAGCTGTACCTTTATGGGAGACGCTTCGAGGTACAGACCGATCACAACCCCCTGGTGTGGTTGAATCAGATGGGTAAGACAAATGGTCGTCTCTTAAGATGGAGTATTGCCCTATAGGCCTACGATATGACCATTATGCACAGAGCAGGGTCAATCTATGCAAACGCAGATGGTCTGTCTCACCAGTTAGAGCAGTGAACCATATTTGTGAAAACCATACCATGCATAGGGATGTATTCCCACAAATTCAGTCGAGGAGGGAGGAATGTTGCATGCTATGCCCCTGCCAGTCAGATAGGCAGATGTGTGGTGTTATGTTCTGTTATATTCTTGTACCTGTTTAAAAAAAGGCCACTTGGTAAATGCCAATGTGAAGAGAAGGGAATTTTTTTTTTTAATGGCTGATAGTCCTGTGACCTGCAAAACAGCTTGCTTGGCAATAAGCTAATTGCTTTGCCTGGCTAGTTGACCCAGAGGTAATAAAATCAGCTCATATAGTTATAAACCTTACAGGATCTTCCTTGTAACTTAATTGAAGGAAGCCAGTTCAAAGCCCAGGATGTTTTAGCCAGGATTTCAGCAGCAAATGACCATTCTGACAGGCTAAAGTGAATTTTGCCTTATGGGTGCGAATTGTCTACAGGGAACTTCAGAAGGCTTAAACTCTGAGTATCATATCCATGTTAATTATGTGTGTCTGGATTTGATTTTTGATATTCTTGGAGTTTTGGAAACAACAGAACAGTGACATCTCCTGGCCAAACGGAGTAGTTATTCTGACTCACCTGATAGGTAAATAGACCAGATTCTTTAGAACTGGGATAATTGCTGACACTGCAAGTTACAGAAGGTATTTAAAGTCCTCAGCTCAGGGAATGTAGCACACTTTTCATCTGGACTTTCTCCTGACCACAAGAGAAGCAAAACTGCCGCAGCATAGAGACTAAGAACCAGAGACTGCACTTACTCTTTACGAACTTCAATTCACTATAAACTGAGGTAGAACTTTAGATAACTGTATAGTGCGTTTTTTTAAAATGTTATATTCATTGTTTTTACTGCCCCTTCTGTCCATTGTAGTGGTTCCCTTCTGGGTGTCCTGGGCTGTGGATCTCCTAGTCCCTCTCCGGGTACCTCTCGTATGAAGCCCCAGGACCTACTTCTGTCTTGCCTTATTGCACTTCAAGCGGGAGGAGGAGGAGGAGGAGGAGGGTCCTACCCCCTATAGTCCATTGTAGTGTGCGTCAGGATGTCCTTGGTGGTCCTTGCTGAGAACCCTGTTGTAGGATCTGGAGCAGCCGGATCCCATCTACAACTGCCGTGATGGGGTATTTTCCGTGTTCTGTGTGCCCCTCAGGACGTCGACATGCTAGGGGAGCTAAGGGGCAGTGCACATCGTGACTTGCAGATGCTCCAGCTCCTGGCTGATGTCCTCCTTCCCTCTTCTTGCCTGTCTCATTGCACCTCCACCCGTGGTCACCCAGGTGGTGGTAGAGTGGCAGGACCTGCAACCCACCTTCCCTGGAGGAGGAGAGCAGCCTGTGGGTGTTCGATCCTCCTTCCCTCTGGCTGGCCCCCCAGCAGCCTGGGTCTGTTCCCGAACTCGCGTCGCTGGTGCCTCGAGCGGTAGCCCTACCGCTGCACTGGCGGGCCAGCTATGTGAGTTTTTTTTGTACATTTCCACTTTTTTTTTGTGTTATACTGTGACGAAAAGGATTATTTAAATCTTTTTAGTTGTAACTGTATGATAAGTAACTATTTAGTAAAAACATTTTGTTTTTAAGAAAACTGGCCTGAGTGAGATTTTCTTCTATTGGGTGTGCGATTGTGGGAGGTTCGGTAGACTAAACTGTTATTGCTAAGGGGTGCCATCATAAGCTACCAAATCAAACAAAGGGTCTGAAAAGGGAAAGTCTGAATGCGAACATACAAAATTTGCCAACAGATAAAGGCCTAGTGGTCTATCAAGTCTGCTCGAATGTGCAGCTAGCACCCTTTATTCTGCAGCTGCCCCTCCTTCCCACCCTTCCCCTCCCTTGACCCTCCCCCTTGCCCTATCCCAGCCCCTTTTGAACAGCCCACTGATCTACTGGATACTTCTGCCAGTAATGCATTCCACTCAGCTACCACCGTCTCCGTAAAAAAGTGTCTCCTCATCTCCCTCCTGAACCTTCCTCCCTCCAGTCTCATATCATAGCCCTAGGTGTCCCTCCCCTCCCTTACTTTGAACAGCCACTCTGTACCTGTCTTGTTTATTCCTTCCATGTACTTGAAAGCTTCAATCATATCCTCCCTGTCTCTCGTCTCCTCCAGCGAGTACATGTTCAACTCCCTCAGCCTCCTCTTGTATGGTAAGTCCCCCAGCCCCTTGATCATCTTTTTCATCCTGCGCTGCACCCCCTCCAGTAACTTAATGTCCCTCTTCAGATACAGGTGCCAGTACTACACGCAGTACTCCAGGTGCGGTCTAACTAATGATCTATACAGTGGCAGAATCACCTCCCCCTCCTCGAGGATATACCCCTTACAATGCAACCCAGAATTGTGTTGGCCTTTGCAGCTGCCATCCTACATTGTGCCAAGTTGTTCATTAACCCCATAATGAGCACCCCCCAGATCCTTCCCATCTCGGCTAGCTGCACTCCCCCCCAGCTGGAAACTCCTCCTTGGGGTTTTCACTCCAAAATGCAGCACCTTGAACTTTTTGGCATTGAACCCCAGTTGCCAGGTGTCTGACCAGGTTTCCAGCTTTGTCAGATCATCCTGCAACCCCTGCCATCCCCCTAGGTCATCCACCACTGCTCCTATCTTGGTGTCATCAGCAAACAGACCGATCTTGCTCTTAATGCCCAATGATATGTCTGCAATGAATATCCCAAACAACACTGGTACCAACACCAAGCCCTGTGGAAGCCCACTCATCACTACCCTTGAGGATGAGAGCTCCCCATTCACCACCACCTTCTGTTGCCTTCCCTGAAGCCAGTCCCCTACCCATTTCACCAACTTTGCACCCACCCCTGTGCCTTCTAACTTACTTCCAAGCCTCCTATGTGACACTGAGTTGAATGTCCTACTGAAGTCCAGGTACAGGACATCCACTGCCTGGTCCCAGTCCAATTGCCTAGTTACCAAGACATAGAACTCCACCAGGTTGGTTTGGCAGGACCTGCCACTTATGAAGTCATGGATGAAGATAGGGGAAATACCAAAGTCTCAAAGAAGAGCCTGTGGGGATTTGAACCAGGTTATTGCACGCACATGGGAAAAGGCAGAATCAGGGTTACAATGCTACCCCGAAGAAGTTGTAACTCCTGGACCTTCCCCTTTGTATAACAACCGGGAAAGGGTTCATATTTGGCTACAAGACTTGACATTGGTATTGTACACTGATCCAAAGTAAAGGGGGGACCCTGGGACTTCATGGCGAGTGTTCAGTTGTGAAGCCAGCGAGCACTATAGAGGGACTCGAAGAGGGTATCCCCTGTTTTCCCCCTCCGTGTCACGGATTTTACTTAGGGGTGGGCACTGTGAGCTCAGTGGACCTGACCCTCAGGAGTGGGTTTGTGACAAGAAGCACTGGAAAAAAAAAACACTTCAGTGTCAATCCCCTGTGATGGCAAGAACAGAGTGTCCCATGTTGGTAGGCCTAATAAGTGAGTCCAGTGCCAGACCTTGGGGGGAAGGGTGGTGTATAATGATGAGCTTGGTTGTTTGTCACAATTTGAATGCCTCTTATAAACAAAATACCAGTAAAAGCAATGAAGCCCTATACTTCCAGTTACTAGCTAGTGGTCATGTGCTATAAAAGTGGCTCCCATATGTGCCGTGATCTGAAGGGATGTCTCTGGAATGGTGGGTAGTGCTATGTGCGAGATGTGAGCTCTGTGTAGGCATGTAGCCCCCTACAATCAATTATCCTGACTTCCCATACCCGGTGCCCTCCCCCTTGATAATCACAGGGGTAGTGCTCGGGAAGGGATAAGGTTTTAAGCAGGTTTATGGGACATTTCTCCCTCATCGTCATGGGGTAAGGACATAGTCCCATGCTCAACCCCTCATGTTAACCCCTTGCCATAGCCGTAAAATATTACACCTCCTTCAGTATGGTTCTGGGCTTCTGGGCTGGCAGTATAGCCTAGAGGTTAGAGGAAGGAGGTGTGAATGATCTTGGTACATTCAGCAGCCCAGACCTGAGTTTGATTCTCACAACCTCTACTTGCATACTGTGTGAATCTGAGCAAGTCACTTAACCACCCAGTGCCCCAGGTCGCCCCTGAAAACAGGCACTTGTGCCTAGTGGAACTTACCCGGTTATCAAAGACTAAAATAAATGTAACCCCCCTACAAATGGGGGTTCCCAAAAAGTCTTCCTTGAGCTTGCCTAAATGCTCACTGCCAGGCTGGTGTCCTGCGTTTTAGCAGTTTAAATGTGATTACCAGAACTTGTATAGCCTCTGTGTACTGTCTCTTTAAGAGCTTCCTAATTGCAGCTTAAGTAATTTGAGATGGAGCTCTGTTGAGAGATGTAACTATTTGCTGAAAACCATTTAGAATGATAATGATAATGTAGTTTGTCTAACCTGCTTTCTTTGTAGCAAGGACTGTTTTGTTTGTCTCCACTATCTTGGTCCTGGACTGTAAATTGGACCAATCAGTACTGGTGGGACCTAAAATGTAGCGAGGACTACAGAAGCTGTCTGAATTAAAAATCTGTAGGAACTTTAGTTTGGAGCTTTTTTTGCGCCTTTTTTGCAACTGAAGGGGGAGCTCTTGTTTTGACTGACAGCCAAATCAGCTAACCAAATCTTTTGGGATCTTGGGGAAGTCCCAGGTTGCTTTCAGTTTTCAGTTAGAACTAAGCTGGAAGCTGAGCAAGAAGGAGCTGAAGTGATTCTGAGAGCAATCCTGAGTGGATTCGCATGGGAGAACTATGAAAAGGCTGAGAGTTTGGCCTCCATGTCTGCCTGCTGCTCCTGAGAGGGAGAGAGAAGAGAATTATTTTGGACTAAATCCAAGTTTGTGTGACTAAAGTAAGCTACTGAAGTGGGCCAGGCTCTACCTGAAGATGACCGAATATTTTTGCTGAATGCGATCGGCCTGTCAGGAGTTCCAGCTACCCCGAAGCTCCCGGTGTGTGCAGCGACTTTGCGAATGTGCCCGGGGAGTGCTTTGCCTAGTACAGTAGAATTCCTGTACATGTAAATGTGCTATGAACTGCTAGTGGGTTGTGAGTTAGTTCCCCACTGTGTGAACTGTGTTCTGCTTGCTGGAAGCTGTATCCAGCCCAAAACAGACTGCTTCTGAACTTGTCTCCATGCGGTCTGGGCTTTGCCAGACTGGCCCAGCCAGACTACCCACTGCACAGTGAAGCCATCAACGAGAGACCTGCCTGGGGTCAGCCCCCTGCTCCATGCTTGAACAGGAACGATGCCTCTGCAACCTGTGTGGGCCCTGCTTCTCCTGGCATTCCAGATCAACCACCTGCAGTCTCGATTTTTGTCCAGCCTATGTCCAGTCTTGGGTATCGTGAGTAAATACCAGGGTAGCTCCCTACAACAACAGCTTAATCTGAGTGTGTCATCTGATTGTCTTGTTGTTTCGTTTCCTTTACGAACTGAGCCCTCTGGCTTCGGATTACAAATATTGTGTACTGTGCATGTTGTGTTTTCCATCACAGGGCCCCAACCAGCTGCAACCCTGGGCAACTGTCCTGGCTAGCCCATCTCTTCTCTACCTGGGTACCCAGAGGTGGACTGTGTAGGGGGACTCAAAGCGCATGCATAACTGCTTGATTGATATAACCTTTAAGCTAATTAACCTGATTTTGCCCCTTCCTTGTTCAAGTCCCCTGAATAAATCAGATCTAACTTTTTCTGCATGTAATCTACTGTGGTTCCAGTTTGTGCTCAACGTACTGTACTGTTGCTATTTGCTGTGCTTAACCTTGTTTTACAGAGGGTCCCCAGGGTCGAGCCAGAGGAACCAGCCCTGGTGGTAAGTGCAAACAGTGTGGGTACTTGTGTGGTGTACCATGGGTATTGTGAAAGTGATTATTGTATAGTGTTTAGGCCACTAGAAGGGAAAGAGGGGGGTTACAGTGTCCCGGAGGGCTGTGCCCAGGTTAGCTTGACCACTACCAACCCTGACCTCCGGGTGGAGGCACCCGTTTCTGAACTCAGACCCCTTAACCTGCTACTAGCCAAGCAGGCCGGGCTAGTAGCCCTTAGGATAGTGCCAGTAGAGGGTTACATAAATAAAATAAATAAAAAAATAAGTATGGGCATGCGGGGCCACTGACCAATGCTAAACCGTCTAGAAAAATTAACATGAGTGCTCTCAATAGACTGATACGTCACTGTCGTAGTGTGTTGGGAACTCCAACCCAGATAACATCTCTAGTGCTATAGAGAGTTTGTATGTAAACCCTCCCTTCCTGCCCCATTTATGGGCATACTTAAAATCTTGCAGATGGTCCAGGCAGAAAGAAAGGAGCACTCCCAAAGCGCTAACATACGAGACATTGCATTTACTGGACCAGGGAAAATGGATGGTCCCTACCTGATGCTGTCTTCAAGCTGCTGCATTACCTCCTGTTTTCAACAACGGATCCACTCCCCGAACTCACCAACCACAGCAGGACCTCCCTGTTCTCCCTCTGAGGTCCTGAAAAGCCCCAAAAGCCCCAGAGGCTGGTTTCTTCCCCTTGGAATACAAACTCGTGGCAAATTAATTACACTGCAAAATGACGAGGGAAAACAAAAGATTTCATTTCATTAAAACTCCCTCTCTACAATCAAATGAAGCATGAACCATTGCTTTCTCCCCAAATTACTTTATTGTAACCTGCATGGCAAATGATTCCAGCTATGCAGGGGTCACCATTCCTTTTTAGCAAATACTTATTCAGCTCCTTGGGGCTATAACTTTTTACACAATATGGCTGGACCTCTCAAACAGCAGAACCACAGTATCAGCAAACACCAGAAGGAGTCTTTTTCCTACCTGTCCTGTCTCGGGTGTTTTACCCAAACACCCTGGAACTCAGATCCCTGCAATCTCCTGGCATATGAAAAACTGGTAAGCCAAGCCTTCCTTTTACTTCTGTTTTCACTGGGTCCCCTTTTTCACTGGCTCTCATCGTCCCCCCTGACACTGGTGTGGAAGAGCGAGCTGCCCTTCCGACATCCCTTCTAAACTCCTGGGCTTGCATTAAGCTACCAGCACGGGGACCACCCTCCAAGGCCTACCACTTCTGTGGGTCCACAGCCTACCCGGCCATTAGCTGGACCAGTGCCCCAGGATCTGTCCCTCCAAACAGGCACCTTGAACAGGCAAAAGGGCTCCCCAACTTCCTTGACCCTCCAGGCTGTCCTGCCACACCGGGTACGAGGGGAACCTCTGCCACCAGCTCCCCTCCTGAGAGGGCCCTGCTACAGCCCTCCCAGCCCTGACAACTTGCAAAAATACCATATGGACTTCCTAAAGGGCTCCTACATCTTCAAATAGCTTGCTAAAGTCTCCCTAATGCCCTAGCCCCACTCGACACAAAACCTGGCTACCTGATCCCCAGTGGAGCTCCATACCCCTACAGCTAGTCTGCCACGGCACATTAAACCATCCTGACCGTGCATTACTTTGAGGGGGATTTTCCCCACTGGCCCTCCTGGACCGCTGAGCTCCCTTACTTGCCCACCTATCCTGGTCCTGGTTCTACTCTCCAGCCTCCCCCCTCCAGCTCCAGGCCCAGATACTTCCTGTCAGCTCCCTTTTATACCTTATTTCCGCCCTCTGCTGCCCCCTGGGACATCAGAGAACTATCCCCCAGAAAGTAAGCCCATTTGCTAGCTCAGGGGTAGGGAGAAAAGGGGTGCCTAAAAATGGGCGCTTACATGTAAATGTGTTGCTGCCCCCTCGCTTCCCCCCTACCCAGCCAGTTATTCTCTGCTCAGGCTTTAGGATGACTGAATCCCTCATTGTAAACTCACATACCTGTTGCCCAAATGGTAAAAGAAATATAACAGGTATTTCAGGTCAAATTAATCACTGGTCTCCAACTGTTGCTGACGAAAACTGTGGCTGCTGAAGGAGTTTAACACGTTTTTTTATGTCTTTCACTGAGTCTGCATGTCTGCAAGGTTCTTCTCTCTGATTTCTGACCTGCTGCCAGCAACTGTCTCTAGTAGGGGAGTCCAGCTCTATCAGGGATCTGACAGTCTGCTTTGTGCAGTAGCAATCCAGGGTTTTCTTAAGTCGTTTGTGGCTCCAGTAAACTGTCATAGGTATGCTGTCCCATTGGAAACAGTTCTCGAAGGTGTGCTGAATAGGGGGTTTGAAAACCAAGGTTTTGCTCTCTTAATGGTCTCTTTAGTTTTGCTCTCTGAATGCTCTCTTTTGTCCATTGTACAGTAGGTCTGCCTGTGTTCTAGCACTTCTTGTGGGTAGTCATTATCCAAAGACAACTGACTTTCCTCATATGATAAATCTTTCTGGTTCCAAGTTTTGTTCGGTATATCTTTCATACCCGATAGCTTGTTCAACTGTGCACTATTGAGGTAGGGGGTGCATTAGGGTGGAACTGCTTTGGAATGAGGGCCTGCTGAGTACGCTTGATATTTAGGGCCATTTCAGGTTTAATTTTTCTGTTTAACACTGTCTCAAAAAAGTCCACCATGTTTGAGGATTCAGTACCCTCATGGAGGCAATATACCCTAATGTTCTTGCGCCTGGAGTAGCACTCCAGGTCTGTGCATTTTGCTTTGAGTCAGGCCTGCTTCTCTAGAAGATGAAGCAGCAGCTGTTGGGTGTGAGAGTCGACATCCTTGATGTCCGAGATGCACTGCTCAAGCTCTATGACTTTGGCTTCATTCCATTTGATATCTGCTTTTATCTCCTGCCGGATAAGTCTGTTTTCTTCCCTTAAAGAGCTCCTGACAGCATTAGGAAAATGTAATTAATTCTTTATTTTTATGTTTGCTTGCACGCATGTGCAAGAAACATAGTGCCACCATATGAGTTTTCGTAGGAGTGCCTCCCCCACTTACAATGCCCTGCTCCCTTCTGCAGGCGTGGATGCACCATGCCAATGAATGTCGGACTGTCTATGACAGCCATTCAGATGCAGTGGCGTACAGTTGAAAGCAAAAAAACGCTGCAATCAGCAGTGGTAACGTATAGGCAATTTGCATACTGCCGTCGGCAGGCAATTCACATACTGCCATCAGCAGTATGCAAAGTGCCTACACTCTGCACTTCATCTGTATAGCTGTCATACACAGCTCCATTTTGTCTGCCCCCAAATACGGCACAAGGCCCACCCCAGCGTGCTCCTCTCCCTCCGCACCTATGACCAAGCGGGTGCCCAATCCCGCTGGCTTCACTGCCTCCCCAGTAGATTTTCAGGTGCCACACTGGGAGCCCACCCCAGTGTGGCAAAAGTCCGTACAGCTGACTGGGGGTGCCCAATCCCCTGTCGGCTCCGCTGTACCCCCCAAAACCAGAGTTCCACATGCCATGCTGGGAGCCCACCCCAACATGGCAGAAGTGCCCAATTCCCCGTCGGCTCCACTAGCCCTCCCCAAAAAAACTTCCAGCTGCCACTCTGGGAGCCCACCCCAGCGTGGCAAAAGTACCACATGGTCTAAACAAACATAAAAATACCTGTAAAAAAAAGCGGTCCCTCGATGACTGTCTGCCTCTTCCGCCATCTGCACTCCACCCATTGCGCACCTGCCTCCCCCACATGCCCTCCTCTCACTCCTTACATTGCCTCCGGGCATGGTGCTAAGGATCTTCAAGCGGACTGGGAACATGTCTGCACTCTTCAAAGACGACCGTGAACTGAAGAAATGCCAGTAAGCTGTATAATGCAATAAATGTTTTTTTTCAACTTTGGTGCATGTCTCGGCCATTTTTGGGATATTTTCCACCAAATTTTTAACATGGAGTTCTTGGGAACCCACCTCATGAACTCAGTCACTGTCATTTTGTTATTTTGTCCCAAAAGGTGATTTCATAGTCACTGCGCGGAACCACCTTCCGGGACCAAGTAACGAAATGACAGTGTCACAGTTCATGAGGTATGCCCCCAAAAACCCTATGTTGAAAATTTGGTGAACAAATTCCCAAATATGACTGTTTTATGAGGGTGCATTGCGCAGTTCCTACACATGCTCGTAACTTTGAGAATTTTTATATTTTTAGTCCAGATTTTCAACATTGTCATTTTACCACACCTCCTGTTTTTGCACATGTAGTGCACATTAGCGTGGTCGGTGTGCGAAATCAATGTTCGGGACACATTAAGAAAATCACAGTGACACTGGTTATGAGCAGAGGTGTTAAAATATCTATGTTGAAAATTTGGTGACAAAAGTCCATAAAATGACTCTATCATGAGCGTGCATTGCACAATTTCCACACACCCTCGTAGGTTCACAAATTTGTAATATTTCCAGTCCAGATTTTCAACATTGACATTTTTCCACACCTCCTTATGAACAGTACAGCTGTCATTTTTCACACCCTGGCCGAAATGTGTTTTCGCCCTTCCGGCGCAGAATAGCGCGGTCACTATGGGAATTTAGTGTTCGGGATAGATTATGAAAATCACAGTGACACTGTTCATGAGCGGAGGTGCAAAAATGCCTATGTTGAAAATCTGCTTTAAAAAATCCCCAAACTACTTACATTATAGGTGTACGTTGCGCAGTTCCTACGCATGCTCGTGACTTCACCAGGTTTTGTAAATTTTCACTCCAGATTTTCAACAATGCCATTTTTTACACCTCCTCATGAACAGTTCACCTGTCACTTTTCACATACTGTTCGAAATGTGTTTTTGCACCTGTGGTGCCAAATGGTGCAGTCGCTCGGCAAAATCACCTTTCACGTAGCAAACTGATAGTGTCACTGTTCATGCAGTGGGGTCACAAAAAAAACATGTGGAAAACTTGGAGTAAAAATACCAACAGAATCCCAGGGCATTAAGGGTTTTGACCATAATGCCCTACCTTGTAGGGACTGACAGGCGTCAGGTGTGTGACTTGGGATTGTCGACAATAATGCTCTTGCCATTTCACCCCTACCCCCACCCTGCAGCCAGTGACAGGCATCGAGGTGCGCCTTGGACCCTTTGCTCCCAGAGTTCACCCCATTCTCCTATAGTGTGCCCATTTCAGCATATTTCCTTATGGAATGAGTTGAATGTAAAGGCGAAACAAACCAAGGCACACCTCGACACTTTTCAGTGTCTGAAGGGTAGGGTGAGGTGAAATGTCATGACTGTCATGGGTGACGACCCAAAGGCACACCCCAATGCCTGTCCATCTCTGCAGAGTGAGGGTGAAGTTGGCGTCAGTTTAATACTTCAGTGCCATTCCTATACTGCATCTGTCTAACTCCTGCACTTCTACTGCTAATGCCAGCAAGCAAACATTCAGCATTGACAAATCCTTGTCTTTATTACTGAAAACAGTTGCATGAAAACAAGATCCCTGTCCCCTAAACTATATCTACTCTGGCTGTTTCTCTACATATGACATCACATCCCCTGTTTATGACATCATATTTATCTCCACAGCAACATATTTTGATGTCATAAACAGAATTATGATATCCGGTGTAGTCAGGCAGCCAGAGCTAAAGGGGCAGATATACCATATTCATGCAATTGCCCTTAATAATAAGGAAATAAGAGTGAGAATTACAGAATAAAATACGAAATCTAAGCTATATTTTTATCTGAATGTTACATTTTTTCAAAGTTGTCTCAACTGCATCAGGAGCTCTTTAATGCTCGCAATTCTGCAAGGATTTGCTGCAGCTCTGCCACAGGTTGTAATGACACAGTTGTAGTGGGCCTCTCAGGACTTGTGATGTCCATCCTGTCAGTGCTGTTGTCTTCTTGCAATCTGGGGCCATCGGGTTGTATATTCTTTGGCTGGTCCATTTCTGAATCAGGGTGCGATAAGCCTCAAACAACAGGTTGATGTCATGGATCTTGTAGAGTGTGGGATGAGGCTAATCTACACAGGGCTGAGAGAAAGCTTTCAGTTTAGCCTGCCATGTTGGTGGCGATGTCACCAGATTTCCCCCCTTGCAACTTCTGACTTAATTTTAAAAGAATTATAAGTGTCCCTGGTAGTCCACTGGCCCCTCCTGATATGCCTAATTCTTCCCCCTTTGCTCCCGGCCCAAGTCAGCAGCTGATCTTTACTGGCCACTTCCAACCACCGTCTCACACAAGCACAGTCACTTGCATGGACCAGTAACTTTGCTGATATTGTACTCACCCAAGTACAATATCTATAAAGTGTGTTGTATAATGCAAGAGATTGTACACACTGTAAAATGAGACAGTGGCCAATAGTGGAGGTGAGCGGAGGATAACTGGTGGCCACATTCAGAGTGGGTGTGTGTGAGTGTGTGAGTAATGGATAATAGCAGGCTATAGTTTTTAAACTATTGCCCATCGTCATGAACCATTGCCCATTGCCCATTGGTAAGGAAAATCCAGGCAATTGTTCCTACTAAAACTGTCATGTGACTTGCTTTTCACCAGTCACATGACTGTATTTAGATGTGCGGTTTATATATAATATAAAAGTGGGTATAAAAATCCATGACGCTGATGCTGTCCTCTGGTGTGGGAGGGCTATAGATGTAACTATGCAGATGCCACCTGGGTGACCAAAGGTTGAGCTGCATGTGGCATTGCTTGGAAGTGGGGATGCTGGCTGGTGCTTCTGATATCCCAGGGACATGGGAAAGAAAACCAGAAAAGAGATCCCAAGTGGCACAGGATGAATCTGGTACCTCACAGGCCCTGCACCATTTTCCTTGACACCCTCCTCTACCTGATTTGGTTACTGAAGAGGCTTAGGAAATGGTTTTGCCATTTTATTTATTCAGTTTTTTATTGATCAGTATACTACACTAGAAAAATACATGCCTGTTTTCAGGAGTGACGGGGGAGGTTACCATGATCTGCAACAGGGTTGATACACAAGGTGGGGTGGAAAGGATGAAAAGGGACTCGGCAAGGTTGGAGGAATGGTCAAATGTATGGCAGCTTAGATTCAATGCAAAGAAGTGCAAAGTAATGCACCTGGAAAACAAAAACCCAGGGGAAGAGTACACAATGGGGGGTGAGATACTGACAACAACAAAAATGGAAAGGGACCTGGGGGTAGTCATATCAGATGACCTAAAGGTGGGCCAGCAATGTGAGAAGGCAGTAAGGAGAGCTGAGGGGATACTGGGATTCACAGGGAGAGGCATCACCAGTAGTAAACAGGAAGTTGTTGGCCCTCTGTATAGACAGTTGGTAAGACCACATGTGGAGTACTGTGTACCGTTCTGGAGACCCCATCTCCGCAAAGTCATAGGGTGGAGGCTGTCCAGAGGAGGGCAACCAAAATGATGCAGGGTCTGCATCAGAAGACATATGAAGAAAGACTAAAGGAACTAAAGATGTATAGCCTCGAGGAGGGGGATGATAGAAACTTTCAAATACCTCAAGGGAAATCAACAAAGTCCAAGAGGGTAGCATCTTTCAGAAAAAGAGATGTGCAAGAACAAGGGGGCACAATTTGAAGATAGAGGAGGGGATGGCTCAGAGGTAATGTGAGGAAGTATTTCTTCACAGAGAGGGTTGTGGATACATGGAACAGCCTTCCTAATCCTGAGGAGGTCATAGAGTCAAAAACAGTGGGGGAATTCAAGAATGCATGGGACAGGCATAAGGCAATTCTAGTGGGGGTAGGAGGAAGTAGGCTGTTGGTTAACTAGGATCTGCAGCTTATCCTTTAGGTAGGGAAATGGGCAGACTAGGTGGGCCAAGTGGTCCTTATCTGCAGTCAAATTCTATGTTTCTATGTTTCTAAGACAGGGCAATGTCACCAGTTACAGCAGTACAGAAAAATGGGAACATTTTCAATGCAGGAGCCCAAGGTCAGAAGACATATGTCAATAAATAGCACAAGATAAGTAAGATAACATAGGGAAGACTAAAAAATTATGGCCGCCATTTCACAGCTGTGCTAGCACAGGCCATGGGCCCAGAAATATTCAGAAGTAGCGCACCGGCACTAACACAGCAAAATATTGGGAAACAGTGTAGCACTGAGTATGGCACTGAATAAAGCAATAATGCATGACAGGGTGTGGGTTGTGCTGGGATAACCTCAAGCCTGGGTGGTTGGCCACGAGTACACAGGCTGAGTGTGTCCAACGTCCCAGAAGTGAGATTATCCCAGCACAACCCACACCCTGGAGTGCATTATTGCTATTATACAATGGCTCGTTGTCACACAAAATTAAAAAAATAAAAAAAATGTTTTAAGTAGATTTTTAGTGTGGCACTATATCTTTGTGTATGAAAAGAAGCTGGTAATAAGAATCTAAAAAATCAATACAGTGAAGTTGTGCTCAGATAACCTCACTGCTGCCAAGGGCAGACAGCCAATCAGGTTCCAGGATTTTTTATTGCCATTGTATAATGCAGCATTGTACACAGGTGCAGCACCAGTAGCACAGAGAACAGTGAAAGGTGGGAGGAGAGGTGGGCAACAATGAAAGACACACAACACAGCAGCAAATGTATCAAGAATGTACAGTAAAAAATACAACAGCAATGGCCTGTACCAAACAAGAACAAAAAGAAATGACAATGGTCAGTGAAACAAAATCAGTTCCAAAGGGCAACTGCCTGTAAACTATCTGTATAGGCCATGGACAGCACATACCCAGTCAGCCTATGGGCTTGCAGGTGGTGGTGGTGGCTGCTGCTGCTGCTGATGTTTCCCGCTGGATGGCTGCTGCCAGGTCTCTGATACAGTCTGCATATTCTCCTCTAGCCTCCTCACTACCATATGTAGTAGACAGACCCGGGGCCACAGTAGTTTGTCCCTGCCCTCTGTTTCCATGATGTCTGTGCTGACTGGCACGCTGGGCATCTATAGAAGGAAAAACATTGAACTCAGCAAGCTGTTTGCACAGGAAGATCACATTCAGATGGAAAGAGTCATGCAGTTGCGATGGCATGTGTGGGGCATACCAGAGAAAGCACTGTGTACTCGAACAGTGGAGGACTGCACATAGAATGAGTGTGCCTTGCTGCAACGGAGCCAGCCACAGCTATGCAAAAGACATAGGACACCAGCAGATTAGCCAGATGTGTAAGTGTAGCACTTGCCACAGCAGCACAAGGCAGAACGCAATAGGCAGTATATTGGCTGCAGTGGCAATTAGTTGCAGCCACACACCCAGTGCCCTGCAGACCAAGCATGTATCACACAGGCCACAGGCCCACACAGGTTTGCAGGACAATGGACATGCAGGAGCCACCCTGGCCAGCAGCTGCAGCAGTAGGGACAAGGCACACACACCAGTGGTACACAGAGATCACAGCTGCTTATGGATGGGACCATTATGCAGCACTGCGTGCAGCATTGTAACACGTGAGTGCAGCAGTGTGGTAGGTGAATGAGTGCCAGACACACTGTACTGCTGTCACCATAACAGTGGTGTGAGATTTAGAGCCACCTTTAGGCAACCTCCATTCCAGTGGCTGCTGGGCCTGCCCTATCACTAGGGTCTCTCTCTACAGAGGCTATGTAGGTCATTAACTCAAGGAAGCAGGAAAAGCAATTAGGGTAGCCAAGGCCCAGACGGAGGAAAGAATAGCACAAGGAGTGAAGAGGGGGGGACAAAACATTCTTTCGTTATATATGAGAAGAAAGAAAGAGTAAGGGAGGAATAACCAGGTTAGCAACTAAAGAGGGACATCTGGTAGAGAATGACAAAGACAAGGCGGAAGTACTCAACAAATTCTTTTGCTTGGTCTTCACCCATGAAGACAAAAGTAATGGTCCAGCACTAGCCAAGGCATATCTCTACAACAGGGGAGTAGTCACCAGCCTATTTACAAAAGAAAGGGTCCTTGAGGAGCTGGCTAAATTAAAGGTGGACAAGGCAATGGGGGTCAGATGGAATACACCCAAGAGTTCTGAAGGAACTGTAGGAGGAACTTGCAGCCCCACTAACTGAGCTATTTAACAAGTCACTGGAAGATGGCATAGTGCCACAGAACTGGAGAAGGGCCCCAGTTGTGCCATTGCACAAGAGTGCTAGCAGAAAGATAACAGGAAATTACCACCTAGTCAGCCTGACCTCAGTGGCGGGTAAAGTAGTGGAGACATTGCTTAAAGAAAAGGTAGTGGAGTACCTGAAAGTAAGTGGGAAACTTGACCGGAAGCAGCATGGCTTCACGGAAGGATGCTCATGCCAAACAAATATGATAGAATTCTTGGTCTGGGTTACAAGGGCAGTGGACCAAGTTGCGGCTGTGGACATTGTATGTCTGGATTTTTAGCAAAGCCTTTGATACGGTTCCACACAGAAGGTTAGCAAATAAATTGGAGCAAATGAGCATAGGTCAGAAAGTAGTCAACTGGATAAAAAGCTGGTTACAGGACAGGACTCAGAGAGTTATGGTAAATGGCACCTTGTTGCAGGAGGAGAGAGTAACCAGTGGGGTTCCATAGGGATCAGTGCTTGGCCCAATCCTTTTCAACATATTCATCAGCAACATCGCTGAGGGACTGAAAGGGAAAGCCTGCCTGTTTGCAGACGATACAAAGCTCTGCAACAGGGTGGACACACAGGAAAGAGTCCATGAAATGGAGGCAGATCTAAGAAAGCTGGAGGAATGGTCCATGAACTGGCAGTTGAGATATAATGCCAAAAAGTGTAAGGTAATGCACTTGGGTAAGAGGAACCCAGGAAATAACTATGTCCTGGAAAGGCAGCAATTGGAAAAGACAAACATGGCATGACTGACATGACAGATGTACCACCCGGGGCAGTGAGCAGTACTGTTACTGCCCTGGTGTTCCAAGGCTGTGACATGGGGCAGGTCAGCGCACAGTGTAATGCATGCCAAGGCACAATACCCACACAGGGCAACAGGAATGTTGGCATACTGATCCAACCAGTAGATAGCACATCCCCTGCAACATCACAGTGCCAGTGGTGGGACAGTGCCCCATGGGCCAGGTGAGGGTCTGGAGCCACAATAACTGAGGTGTCACCCTGAGAGGCATGCATGCAACTTGCTGAACCACATACACTGACATCCCCTCCCTTCCTTCTCCCCCCAGTAACAAAGTGTGGCATAATGCAGACATGCAACACAGACTGCAAACCACACAAAGCAAGGAACTTACCTGGAGATGTGTCAGAAAAAAGCTCACCCTCCCTTGGTGACCCCTAATGCCATCATGACTGATCTCCCCCTTCGCCTGTCTGCTATCCTGCCAGTCCTGTGTGACCCTGTCTGGCTCTGGCTGGGTCCTGTTGCCTGTGGAGGGGGAAAAGGTGACATGATCAACAGCAGTCAGCAGATATGGCACAGTACCATGCAACATCCACACTACACACACCTGTACACCAGTACTGTGCCACTGCAGTCACATATGCAGGGTTGAGAGGGACAGGTGTACACAGCCATGCCATGGCACACCGACAGGTGAGATCAGGCACTGGGCACAGAATCAACATACATACCAGCTAGGAACTAGCACTGTGTAGGCAAGGCCCATTTGGTGCCCTGTGCTGCTTTTGTTGCCACCCCTTTTCAACATACCCATGCATGCCAACCAAACTCCTTGTATACCCCATATTTCTTAGTTGTATGCCTTTATCATGAAATATAATTCAAACTGAGCACAATAATTATACCATCACAATAGTAGGGGTGGATATCAGACAGTGGGAGTAACCAAACACAATGGCAGGTCCTAGATTGGCACAACTACTTCAGTACAGTTGTAAGTCATGGATTATGTGGTGTATGCATATATTCACCCATGCTGCATACCATGGACAGTTTACATGGAACAAACATGGGCTGTGCCAGCATACTGTTTGGTACACCTAACAACTTAGCTAGAAGTACACACAGTACAGACATATTCATCCAATTTGACGCACACAATGCCTAGAAACATACAGTGATCACATGCCTGTGTGGCATTGCACACCCCTAGTGGTTTGGCAAGCAGCATGGCTCCCAGATCTGCAGTGATTCCTGTATTGTACAGGGAAATGGAGGCATCTACATGGACTGTGTTCCCATAGACCTGCATTGATCATGCAGGACAACACAGCAAATGAGTTTCCAATGGGAAATAATGTAATCACCAGGTTAACACAGGTACACTGCCCTTTCTCTCAAAGTAGCAAAGCAGTCTTGGAGCATGGAAACAGTACTGTACACCAGACACCACAGCAATCATATATACAGCTGGCTGTATTCAGCTGGCCTTGGCACAGTGCCATTGTCAACCTTGGCCTGCAGCGGCTGAAGTCGCCATGGCTCCCTCCAACTCAGATTAGTATATCTTTGGTGGTACTTGTCACCCATCCAAGCTATGCCTGTCCTACAGGCCAGAGCTGCCTTATAGATGCCCACGCCTCACACCTTGGCCTGTCAGATGCCCCCCCAGCAGCAGCTCCTCCCTGTCCATCACTGACTACAAAGTTGGCCAGCTCCACAGTTGACCACCTTGTGTCCCTCTTACTGGCCTCTCTGACCCTCTTGTGCTTGTCAGACATGGCACTGTATTTTTGGAAACTCCCTGTAAGGTCCCAAGCTACTCCCTGGACTGTCCAGGCTCTACTGAATAGGCCAGGGGTTAGTGCTATAGGTTTCACATTTGTGCAGTGCTAATGTCAATTTACACAGTGCTAAGCATGGTTCCAGGTGGGGGATGTGTGAGCTGCATGAAGATGGCAGTGTGCATCCTGACACCTGGTGTGCATGAGCAGCCCCGTGCTGCACGTGCACAATGGCATACTGCAGTGTCGTAGTGCAAACTCCTTGCAACACTATGATGTTGACAGATGTCACTCAACATCATCTCAGTTGCTGCATTGGCTGGAGCACTAATGGTTGCTGCTAAAATGCAGTATGAAAACAGTGCACGCAAATGGCCTAATTACACAGCCTGTGCCCTAAATCACAATTTGCATGTCATTACTGGAATGTATTCAGTCATTTGCATGCCTAATTACGTCTGGAGCATATAAAAGGAGCAGACAGCACCACACAGCTTCCTCAGACTCTTCTGGATATCTCCCTCCAGTGAGCTCACCCCTATGGAACATAGACACCATTGGTGTCAGACGTGTCCAGAAAATTTAGTCTAGTGAGCCGCCCACAAAGACATGCATTGTCGGCGTCTATACAACATAGGTGGCCCCAGACCTCCTCAGTTCTTTCCTTTTCTGGCATCGACTTCACATTGGATCAAAGAACTCCCTGCTTAGACTTGGTTGCTGTGTGATTCATAGAAACAGAATATGTCATCAGGACCGCTTGTCCCACACAGCTTGCCCATTTCTTTCCCTGCCTACACTGGCACCACAAAACCTATCTGTTTGGCTACTCGTGATCCTTTCCTATCAAGATTCCTTTGTGCCTATCCCATGGATGCTTGAAGCTCACTGCTGTTTTTGCCCAATCACCTCCGCTTGGAGACTGTTCCAGATATCCACCACTTTTTCAGTGAAGAAATACTTCTTCGCATCCCTCCTAAATTTCCCCCCTTCCAGATTCATTGCATGCCCCATTATTCTTGTGCATCTTCTCTTCTGAAAAATACTCCCCTCCTGTACCTTATTCATCCCTCATGAGGTATTTATAGGTCTCTATCATGTCCCCCCTTCTCCCTCCTCTCTTCCAGAGTGTACATATTGAGATTCCTCAGGCTCTTCTCATAGGGCTTATATGTAGCTCCTTCATCATTTTAGTTGCCCTCCTCTGAACAGCCTCTACCCTGTCTATAGAGGCATTTACCTGTACCTGTCTGATGTGAATCCATCTGCGCTGATTGTCCTCTACTCCAGCCACACCGTTCACCGTGACCTTTTACACCAAGGAGCTATGCACTATTGCAGGATGGCAGGAGTACTTCCCGTGTTTCGTTTTCTGAATTTATGCCAGGGCTAGGGTTAGACAGCTGCTGGTGTTCTGCTGAAAACTATGATAAAGTAGGTATTAATGCAGCTCAGCTCTGGCAAACAGGCCACACAGACTGGCAGCAGCCAGTGAATATACAGTACATGGAGAGGGAGAAATGCACCATAGATGTATGTATCTGTCCAGAAACAAAGGAGACTGTAGGTGATTGAGGGGCACTTCTGGGATACTTTGTAGTAGGGGGCACCTGCAGGGCAGTATTAAACAGTTTACGACATGGAGCCATTTGCACATTTCATGGAAATATCTGTCATCCTCTGGGCTACTTCAATTAAAATTGTAGTGATACAACAGTTTCAGTAAGATGGGTGAACTGTCAGGAGGGGAACAGTTAACCTAGCACGGGGTACTGTGGGACTTTATTAATGCTGGTGGAGTCGAGTGTTTACAAGCTAGTCCAAAATGTTTGCACTGGTACACAGCCCCAGCAAAACAGGGATCACAGCTTGCCACAACGGAGCGACCTACAATGCTCTGCCCTTCATTTACACAACCTGATCTGCACTGGTGCAACTCATTTGTACCGCTTGCAGTGGTGCAGATCAGGTCATGTAAATGGGTCATATGTCCTTCCTGAGATGCAGTCTCCAGAACTGGACACAGTACTCCAGGTGAGGTCTCACCAGTGACTGACACAGTGGTAATATCACCTCTCTCCTTCTGCTGGTGATACCCTTCCTATGCACCCAAGCATCCCGCTGGCCCTGCCTACTGCCTTATTGCACTGCATGGCCACCTTGAGATCATCAGATAAGATTATCTGGCGCTCTTTTTCCTGTTTAGTGCCTTTCAATACCTCTTCCCCCATTTTATACTCTGCCTTTGGGTTTCTGTGCCCTAGATGCAGGCTTTTGCACTTTTTCGTATTGAAGTCCAGCTGCCATACCCTTGACCACTCCTCAAGTTTTCTCAGGTCTCTACTCATTCTCTCCATCCACTCTGCAGTATCTATGCTATTGCAGATTTTGGTGCCGTCTGCAACAAAGAGGTATAGCTTCCCTTCTAGGTCTTCCACAGTGTCACTTATAGAGACAATAAAGATGACTGTTCCCTGTACTGAGCCCTGGGGTACCCTGCTGGTCACTCTCCCCTCATTAGAGTGAGTGCTGTTTATCACCACCCTCTGTCACCTATCCATCAACCAGTTCTGTATCCAGTTTACCCATTGGGTCCCAACTCCAAACCGACCCCTTTAATTTTTGCTCATTGTTCCTTGATTCCCCCCAGTTTCCCGATCCCTGCTAGGATGTCCCTGAGGCGATTTCTCATTTTCTTAAAATTGGCCCTCCTGAATGCAGCAAAAGGCTTCCCGTGAGTTAGGCACTTAAACATTAATGGAGTAAGGGTAATCACATACCATCAGATGCTCCCCAGGCCAGCTGCAAGCTTGCATGTTCTCGTGTGGAAGGTGGAAGGGGACCGGGGAGCAAGTATAAAAGTGCTGCAGTGGCATGCTGGATGATGGCCTCTGAGTCCCTTTATGTCATCTGACACCCCTTTCCCTGGTACACCAGTAAGGCCCCTCCAGATGATGTCCCAGGTTACTTAGCACTCCTCTCCCCGGGGTCTGGGAGTTCCCTGGCAGGGACAAGCCAGCCCTGTGGGATGTCAGAGGCACTGGAGGTCAGGATGGTACGGGGGGGTGGTGAGGGGGCAGTCTGTCAGGCAGTGGAGCTGTCAAGTCCAAATGGGTTGGGTGCCAGTGGTCAGAGAAGGCACAAACAAAATGCCTTCAGAATCCCTCAATGGCATTGCACCCTTCTTACGTATGGTTGGATCCCTTATATAATCTGAGTCAGCTGACCATGTTTTATGTTTTCCATTTTTTTTTGGGATATACAGTATTTTTTGCTCCCTTGCACTGGAGGGGTGGACAGACAGCCATCAAGTCACACTCCATGGCTGTCACTCTGCTCAGCAGAGGGGGATCTACCCCTTAAGTTTCCCAATTCTGTCAAAGAAGCTGACATAAGCACTTGAGTCCAGGCAATATGCTTCTGTTCCTGCACTACCACCCATGTGCCCATGGGTGGCAGTAGCAGAACACAGTGTACACTCCCCCCCTTCCGTGACCCAGGATTATTCTGAACCTGCGTCACCGGCATTGCAAGAGGCAGTGCTACTGCTGTGCCGACAGGCTGGCATGTTTTTCACTTGTAATGCATATTGATTTTATGCTATCATTGAACAATGGTAAACCGTGTCAGTTATTTGCTGTGCTTTGTTGCTTGTCCCAGGTTGGGTCTAAAAACAGGACAGACAATGTCCTTTCTCGCCTAGGTACTAATTAACAAGCATTTGTCAATGAAGAATGTTGCTTGCTTCTATGTGCTGCTTAGGTATTTGGAAGTCATTGGAGTGCAAATATTGAAAATTCACGAACTTACGAGCGTGCATAGGAAGTGCGCAACGCACGCCCGTAAAACAGTCATTTTTAGGAATTTTTTAACCAAATTTTCAACATAGCCATTTTAAGACCTCTGCTCATGAACAGTGTCACTGTGATTTTCTTAATGTGTCCCATACATGGATTTCGCATACCAACTGTGCCATTGTGTGCTACATGGGCTGAAACACATTTTGGGAAAGATGTGAAAAATGACAGCTGTACTGTTCATAAGGAGGTGTGGTAAAATGGCAATTTTGGAAATCTGGAGTGAAAATATTGAAAATTCGCAAACTTACGAGCCTGCGTAGGAGCTGCTCAATGCACGCTCATAAAACAGTCATTTTTAGGAATTCTTTCACCAAATTTTCAACATAGCCATTTTAAGACCTCTGCTCATGAACAGTGCACTGTGATTTTTCTTAATGTGTCCCATACATGGATTTCGCACACCGACTGCGCCATTGTGCGCTACATGGGCAGAAACACATTTTGGGCAAGATGTGAAAAATGACAGCTGTACTACTTTATAAGGAGGTGTGGTAAATGGCAATGTTGGAAATCTGGAGTGAAAATATTGAAAATTCACAAACTTACAAGCATGCATAGAAACTGCTCATAGGCGGTACAAAGTAAAACAGTCATTTTTAGGAATTTTTCACCATTTTAACATAGTTTTGAGAGCCCACCTTATGAACACTGGCAGTTTCATTTCGTTAATCAGCCCCGAAAGGTGATTTTGTGCAGTGACAGCGAAATCACCCTTCGGGCCCGATTAATGCCATGACAGTGCAAGAATTCATGAGGAGGGGTCCCGAAAACCCCATGTTGAAAATTTGGGCCCCAAATTCCCAAAAATGCCTGCAATATGCAACAAAGTTGAAAAAACCCTATTTATTCCATTATACAGCTTACTGGCATTTCTCAGTTTGCGGGCGCTTTGAAGAGTGCAGACGCAGCTCGGGTTCATCGAAGACTGCTGCCGAGCTCCGAAGGCATGGGGTGGGGGGGTGGGGAGGCAGGGGTGCGCAGTGGTGGTGCGGGTGGGGCAGTGAGACTGCGGGACAGTTTTTTATTTACAGGGTTTTTTTTTGTTTAATTAAGACGATGGGGACGTTTGCCATGTTGGGTGGGCCCTCAGCATGGCAGCTGGAAAGACTGTTTGGGGGCTGGAGCTGACGGGGATTGGGCATCCCTGTCGGCTATAACAAGATTTTTCACGCTGGGGTGGGTTCCCAGCGTGGCACCTGAAAAGGTTTTTTGGGGGGGGCTGCAGCCGTGGAGCCAACGGTGGATTGGTTACCCCCGCTGGCTATAACATTTTTTGCCATGCTGGGGTGGGCTCCCAGCGTGGCACCTAGACAGCTTTTGTTTGGGAGGGGTGTGGAGCCGACGGGGGATTGGGCACCCCCGTCGGCCATACAGTGTGTGCGTGGAGTGTATCAGCACGCAATATGGGTGCTTGCGTGCATGTGTGTGCATGGGGGGGGAGAGCTCTGCTCACTGAAGCGGAGCTCTCCCTTTCAACTGTATGCCACTGCATTTTGACTGCTGTCATAGACAGCTGCAGCAGTCATTGGAGAACTGCGGCCGTGCCTGCAAACTCACTGACTGAATTGGAATAGAGGGTGCCACACCTCTGAAAACTAGGATGATGGCACTATGTTTCTTGCACATGCATGCAAGCAACATAATAAATACAAGTTCAAAACAACACCCAAAAGGGCTGCTCTGACAGTTTTCTAAATCTCCAATCGTGTTTTTTCCAAGTAGTCAGGTTGTTAGTTCCCAAAGATGCCACTGAATCTTTATTTGAAAGCTGGAGATAGATAAGTCAGCCTTTTTTTGGGAAGTATTTTTATGTTTGCTTGCACGCATGTGCAAGAAACATAGTGCCATCATCTGAGTTTTTCAGAGGTGTGTCAGCATCTTCCAATTTAGTCAGTGTGTTTGCAGGGGTGGTCACAGTTCTCCAATCACTGCTGAAGCTGTCTATGACAGCAGTTGAAAATGCAGTGGCATACAGTTGAAAGAGGGAGCTACGCTTCAGTGAGCAGCTCCTCCCCCACACACACAGATCAACTGTGTCGGTTGCCTGATAGGATGGTGTAGTCTTGTCTAGCTTAGAGAGCAAGCCGCACATCATTACTTTAATAAACTGTTCCTGCCAAAGCAAGACCACCAAATGTGTGGGTGCCTAACAGTCCTTACACACGCCAGCTCTCCAAAGCACACCTTCATGGACTCCATGGGTTCTAATCCTCCAGAAAAAATACCTCAGCATTTGATGTGAAAACTCAGACTCTTTGTATGTGTAATTCCAAGCATTTTCTCTTACTAGACTCTGTCAATGTGAACTCCTCGCTGCTAAAACCTATGCAAATGAACTTGAGCGTACTGTACTACCTGCAGCTGAAGCAAAGAACAGCCAGAATGCACAAAGGAGGACATACTGCTATGCATTTCAGCAGCAGCCAGTGGGGGAGGTTTTCATGACTGAAGCACTTTAATGCACCTTTTAGTGCTGTCATATACACACCCCTGTGTGGTAATTCACTAAACTGCACACACAGTCTGGTAATGCAGCTTCAAAATATTTTTTTTTTCTCTGAATTGCCGTGAGCTGGCATTTAGATAGAATCACACAGGTCTTTCTCAAATCAGATGCTCAATGAAGTCACATCACCTTGTGACCCTAAACATCTTAGGGTTGGACATGTGCCCTAACAAAATAGCGAAAACTAGGTATAGGAAAAGAAAACACAAATTCAACTGTAGCTCACAATCGAATCCACCCTTTTCTCTGATGAATCTGAAGCCGCTAACAGCCCACCCCTGGTGCTCATGCACTCCCTCTCCACCCGCACAAATATATGCGGTCGACGGGGTGCTGTTGCATTTTATTTCATAATTTCCTGATCCTGTTGCTGCCACCATACTGATACAGTAATACTTTTTATGGCTCGAAAACTGCTTGACATTAGCTGAATTATAAATGGCATCCCTGTTTGACGCTGTGGTGCGGAATATGGTGGTGCTCAAATTTTAAACCAAGTATTACATGCAGATATGTTGTTATTGACTCATGTCACTTACCATTTTATACATCTATTGATTTTTTCAATTCACTTTTGCTGACAAATGTTGATTGCAGGGATTCTGGTGTCACAATTCAGTTCAGCGAGTGTAACATCTTAGTGCAGATGCTAAGTAACTGTTTTAAAATGCTGAAAAAGTTAACAGCGGTGAAAGTGCATGAACTTCTTTCTTCCATGTCTGGAGTTGTAGTGGTGTTATTGGCAAGTGCATGTCCCTTTGCTTCAGATCTATCAGTGAGATGTCTATTCTGTGCAATGGACAGTGGCTGAATGTTATCAGCTGACAGTTTTCATTTCATTATCAACAGATAAATATTCAGGGCTTTGCAAATGCAACTTTGCTGGTAGCACAGTTTCATGCCCCCAAGTGTCTCATAAGTTAGTGGTTATATCTTAACCGATGATCACAAAAAGTATGAAAAAGATTTGCCGATGAGTAATGTAAATGTCAATCCACCTAAGCACCTTTAGGCTGCAAACATAATTTAAACGTATAGAGATTTTGGACCGGTGTATCACTCCTTGGCACAGCAACGGTTAATAAGTTTAAGCACATTCTCAGGACATTGTTTCACTTGCCCCCTCTCCCCACTATGATCCTGGTCACCTGAAATAACCCTAACATTTTAGTATCTGTTTTACATCTTGGCTCAGTTAGGCAATCAACGCTGTAAGAACATAAACGGACATATAAATGGGGACTATAAGAACATGGTTACCTGAAATAAACCTGACATTTTAGTGTCTGTTTTACATTATGGCTCAGTTAGGCAATCAGTGCTGTAAGAACATAAATGGACATATAAATGGGGACTATAAGAACATGCCATGGGTGCTTCTGCCTTAGTCCAGCTGTGCAACATCAGCCTGAAACTCAGGTAGAGCTTACTGTCTACCACTTTGTTTCCCCCCCCATGTACCTGTACCATTTCACATTCTCCCTTGCCTTAGTCTAGCTGTGCTACATCAGCCTGAAGCTCTGGTAGGGCTTACTGTCTACCACTTTGTTCACCCCCATGTACCTGCACCATTTCACATCCTCCCTTGATCTACAGTGAGTGGATCCCTCATTCATACGTCACATATGCACGCACAAAAGAGAAAAAAATGGTCTTCAAAAATTAAGATACATTTATTATGTTTGTTATGTTTGCTTGCACGCATGTGCAAGAGACATAGTGCCATCATCCGAGATTTCGGAGGTGTGGCACTCGCTCTTCCAATTCTATCAGTGTGTTGGCAGACGTGGCCCCTGTAAGCCAATGCATGATGGCGCTGTCTATGGCAAGCTCCAAAATGCAGTGGCATACAGTTCAAAGGGGGAGCTACGCTTCAGTGAACAGCGATATGATATCACTTGCCCGCGCGCAGCTCCCCACACACACACGCAGGCGCGGCCGCCTGCACGCAACGCACACTGTATAGCCAATGGGGTGCCCAATCCCCGCCGGCTGTGCTGCGCCCCCACCCCACCAAAGCCTTCCAAATGCCATGCTGGGTGCCCACCCCAGGGTGGCAACTCATGATATAGCCGGAGGGTGCCCAATCCCCCGTCGGCTCCACTGTCTTAACCCCCGTACTGGGTGCCATTCTGGGAGCCCACCCCCAGCTTGGCAACCGATGCTTTGGGCGACAGGGATGCCCAATCCCTCATCGGCTGAATGCCCCTCCAACCGTCCTTGTGCTATGCTGGGAGCCCACCCCAGCGTGGCAAATGTCCTGCGTCGTCATTGGAAACAAAAAGAACACCTGTAAAGAAAAAACAGTCCCACATAGTCTCTCTGGCCCCCCTCCCACAACCCGCACCCACCCACTGCACACCCTGCCTCTTCACTTCCCTCACCCCATACTTACCACTCTTTGGGACCTTGGCACGACGATCTTCGGTGGACTGGGAACAAGTCTGCACTCTCTCAAAGGCGATCTGCGAACTGAGGAAATGCCGTAAGCTGTATAATGGGCTAGATAGGGGTTTTCAACTTTGTTGCATATCTCAGGCATTTTTGGAATTTTGCACCAAATTTTCAACATGGGGTTTTTGGGACCCTTCTTATGAATGATGTCACTGTCATGCGTAGATTCGCTCAAAGGTGATTTCGTATCACTATGCTAAATCACTCGGGACCGATTAATGAAATGACATTGCCAGTGTTCATAAGGTGGGCTCTCAAGCCTATTTTGAAAATTTGGTGAAAAATTTCAAAACGATTGTTTTATGAGCTGCTAGGCTAGGCAGTTCCTATGCACGCCGTAGTTTGCAAATTTTCAATATTTTCACTCCAAATTTTCAACATTGACATTTTACCACACCTTCTACAAGTAGTACAGCTGTCATTTTTCACATCTCACCCAAAACGTGTTTCCACTTATGTAGCCATTAATGGCAGTCGGTGTGCTAAATCAATGTACGGGACAAATTAAAAATCACAGTGACACTGTTCATGAGCAGAGGTCTTAAAATGGCTATGTTGAAAATTTGGTGAAAAAATTCCAAAAAATGACTGTTTTACAAGCGTGCATTGTGCAGTTCCTACGTACGCTCATAAGTTTGCAAATTTAATATTTTCACTCCAGATTTTCAACATTGCCATTTTATTACACTTCCTTATGAACAGTACAGCTGCCATTTTTCATATGCTGCCCAAAATGTGTTTTCGCACATGTAGCGCACAGTGGTGCTGTTGGTGTGTGAAAGCAATGTTTGGGACAGATTAAGAAAATCACAGTTACACTTTTCATGAGCAGAAGTCTTAAAATGGCTATGTTGAAAATTTGGTGACAAAAGTCCATAAAATGACTGTGTTACGAGTGAACATTGCGCAGTTTCCACGCACCTCATAAGTTCATGACTTTGTAATATTTTAAGTCCAGATTTTCACCAGTGGCATTTTTCCACACTGCCTTATTTACAGTACAGCTGTCATTTTTCACAACATGGCCGAAGTGTGTTTTCACACTTTCAGCGCAGAGATGTGTGGCCACTGTGGGAAATTATTGTTCAGGACAGATAAAGATAATCACAGTGACACTGTTCATGATCGGAGGCACCAAAATGCCTGAGTTGACAATCTGCTGTAAAAAAAATCCCCAACCTAATTATATTACGGGTGTGCGTTGTACAGTTTCTATGTACGCTCATGACTTCACAATTTTTTTAAATATTTTTACTGCAGATTTACAACATTGCCATTTTTTACACCTCCCCATGAACAGTACAGCTGTCATTTTTTACATCCTGTTCGGAATGTTTTTTTTTTTTTGAAATTTCTTTTTATCCACCTTCCTTGCCTGCCATCCCCGACCCTTCTGGAGCCTCAAGGCAGACATCCCTCTACCTTCCACCCTGCCCGTATGCCCCTCTGGAACCCCATAGAGCTTCAGATTACCCCCCGAAGCGGGGATGGGGCAGGGCACCCTTACCCCATCAATCAACTGTCGTCGGTCCAGGGGCCATCGGGCGGGCGAAAGCACATCGAGGGCACATCTCCGGAGGCTCCATCTTCCCGGCGATGGCAGGCATTTTTCCACTTTTCCCCACCCCTTACAGCGTGAGACCCCTGACGTCAAGGCGCAAGGCGCCGACGTCACGCTGTGTCGTGGCAGCCCTCCCCCTGATCTTAGGGGCTTGCACTACTCTGAGCCTCCACTTGGAGTCAGACAAGTGTACGGGCGTACGCCTGTAACCCTCCCCGGAGTAGGTGAGCTGTCGTTAGACGCTCAAGCCAACTCCCCAGATTGCCCACCAGCGACCCGAGTCCGCCTCCCCGAACCTGAAAGTCGCCAGTGTGGCGCGAGGTGGCATCCAGCGCCAACTTCAGCGCCACTGGGCAGGCATGTTTGAATGTTTTGCACCTGTGGTGCTAAATGCCGTAGTCGCTGTGCATAAGCAGCTTTGCTAAGAAACTAATATTTCTGTTCATGAGTTGGGGTCACAAAAACATGTTGAACATTTGGAGGAAAATACCAACGAATGCCTGAGGTATTAGGGTTTCCAACCATAATGCCCAACCCTGTAGAGAATGACAGGCATCAGGGTGTGACTTGGGATTCTTGCCTGTAATGCTCATATCGATTCCACACCCTGCAGCCAGTGAGAAGCATTGAGGTATGCCTTGGACTCTTCGCCCCAAAGTTCACCCTATTCTTCTATATCGCACCCATCCCACTGTATTTCCTAATGGAATAAAAGATAAGACCAAAGACCCCAAGGAACAACATGATACTTGCCAGTGTCTGCAGGGTGGGGTGTACTGAAATGGCGTGGCGGTTATGGCTGATGACCCAAAGGCACACCCCAATGCCTGTCACTTTCTGCAGGGTGGTGGTGGGGTAGGCTTCACTTCGATACTTCACTGCCATTACTATTACGCAGCTCTGTAACTTCTACACTACCACTGCCAATGCCAGCAAGCAAACATTCGGCATTGACAAATGCTTGTTTAAACTCTGCACATGAACAAACTCTGTTCATAATTAATTGCCAATCCAGCTGTGTCTGTGTTACAAATGTGGTAAAGATATACAAATATGAAGTTTGTTTGGCATGACTTTGGTTTTAGGTACCCCAACATCACAAAGGGAACACAAATTCATATATTATCTATGTTTAGCTTGCCTTTTTTGCATAATTGTGCACATGAACATAAAAATAGGACTGCAGTCCCCTAGATTTACAACACTGGTTGCTTGTCGACACCGAACATCATAATGCTCAGTTTATAACATTTTATTTATTTCATTTGGTTATTTTTTGTTAAACCAAGTATGTGCTCTAGACATGAAATGCCAATTTTGAGATACGACTGTGAGAGCACAAGTCAAAACATAGTACCTAATATAACAGTGAGACATTAGAAAAAATAATGCAACTTAGTACAATGTAGCACAGAAGTGCCAAAAATAAATAGTGCATAATTCTACAGCAGCACAAAAAATGTACAAAAAACAGCATACTACACAGCGACATGGCATGAAATACACTAAGTACAGAGGAAACAACTGTTGATCAGTTTAGCACAGTTACATAAATTAGAGGCAATCAGATATCTTTGCAGTTCAAGTCTGAAGATCATATGAGAAAGGGAGAGACACAGATCCATTGGGAGGGAGTTCCAAAAGTCTGGTGCAAAACAGGAGGCCTTTGTTTCTGTATTCTTTGTATTGAACTGCATTATTTATCTTGTATTTGTCTCCACAGCATCATCGAACTGTTTAAAATTATGAAAGGAGCAGTGGCTGATGTCTATACAACATGCTCCCTACAGATGGGTGATGTGCCATCGCTCCTTCTGGCACAACGGTGGAGCACAGCGGTATCATTAGGAAGTTTACAGTGAACTTAGCAGGGGAGACACTACTAAATCTACCAATAAAATACCAGCTCTGACACTGCAGCTGGGTCCATTGTCTGTCTAATCCAACCCTGTATCCGTTCCCGGGATCCTTTTACAGGTGGAGCATATTGGTGTTGTTTCATTACGCTTGTGTTTTCTGTCAATGCGACTTGTATAACAGAACTACTGCTCCCAGTTATGGAACACTGATAGACACTGCTGACAAACCCTTTCCGCCTAGTTTAAACTTGGGGATGTCACTCTGGGTGTTCGTCTTGACGTGGTCATAGCACTTGAACCACAGATCTTGTTTGAATCTCTTGAAACTAAGAACTCCTGTCCTGATTACTTGGAAAGAAACAAGGTATGCATTTTAGAAAAATAACTAACCAACCATTTTGATAGATATTTTAATTTTTTTTGTAGCTTTTTGCCTGCCCACTGCTACCTGCGCCTGTCACTCGGTCCTGTATTGAGGGTCTCCCAGTCCCATTGATCGCGCCCCCCACTGTCACGCCAGCGGGGATCCACGTGGAAGCAGTGCCTGGGAGTCCCCCGAGGGCTGTCTCATACAGCAACGAGGGGACATAGGCTTTTTCCTGGTTTTCACCCTGTTCCCAATGCTAGGGCAGCATGAGGGTGGAGGCACCAGACACCCTGGAGTCCCGCAGTTTCCTCCTTCTGCTGCCTGTTTAAACCTGCACTACCACCTGGCCTCCACCGGGTGGTAGTTGTTTGGTGTAGCATGCAGGTCCTCACCCCTGGGAAAGGAGAGCAGCCATTGGGTGCTCAATCCTTTCCCACCCCTGCTGACCTCCAGCAACCCGCGCTTGTCACCAAACATGGCTCGCCTGTGTGGTAGGAGGTAAGGCGCCAGCGCCTCAACCCTTCATGCCAGTGGGCTGGCTTAATAGACATTTTTAAAGCAGTTTTCCAGGATCTGGAAAAAAGGTTGAAAATACAATATTCAGATAAATGTTACTTCTGTTCCAGGTGGAGCAGTTGATGTGGGGGCAACATTCCTGCTTTCATGCAAATGTCCTAAGTAATACAGAATAAACAGAGATGTTGAAATACGGAAATTGCTGAAATGCTGTGTGTGAATATTACTTTTTTTAAACTTTTCTTGGGCACTGGACAAACTCCTTTAGGTATGCACTGAGTGTTACTACAGAATTGGATGTTTAGTCAACACTAGTTGGGCTTCAACACAGGAAGCCTGCAGCTGAGCAGTAGTGGGATGTTCTCATCAGATGCTGGCAGTGTGGGCACAACTGAGGAGATAAAAGTCTGTGCCATATCCCCAATCTTCAGTTTTTTTTCAGTATACATTTGTATCCCCTGCCATCTGACCAGGGATAGACCCTGTCTAGTCTAGGCAACGTTATATAGATGGCAGAAATTTTCTCCCTGATATTTATCCTCATACTCCCTCCCTCCTCCCTTCTGCCATGAATAATGCCTTATAAGCACGTATGTGCAGGGAGCCCCTGCAAGAGAAGCAAGCTCCATGGCACACCTGCAGGGGTCACTGTTACACAGAACCTGCCACTACCCCACCCCAGCTGAGGTGTGCTGCCCGAAGCCTGGCCTGCCCCCTGACACGACAAATGACATCTGCTCCCCAACATTGGTCATCTGCATGATGCATTGCCACTGGGTAATTGGGGCAACAACCTAATCCCTAATCAGAGGGCTCTGCAGGCTTAGAATCATATTTTCCACAAGCAGCTGTTTATGAGAAGGTGACAGGTTCCATTCCCACTTGAGGAATACCTAAAATGCATCTATATTCCACGGTATAATATCCTACCACTGAGATCTGTCCCTGACTGTTTGCTTTTTGGGTATTAAAGATTCCATGGCACTTGTCAAAAACAAACAAGGGTTTTACAGTATTTCCAGTACTCTGGCCAAATGCCTTGAGAAGCTTTGCTCCACTCCCCACTTCTCACAGTATGAGGACAGGATCTTTTTGTAAAGGAACTTGCCTGCCAAAAGGCTTATCCTTTAAGTGTATTTAATATTATTTTTCTTAATCACTGTTTGTAGTATAGAATTTCTTTTATGCACAGAAACTCTCCAGTGCTTATAAAGCATCTGCTACATACATCCAAACTTTACAGAAACACAAGACATGAAGTAGCGTACTGAGAACACTGGGCTATTGAGGACTGAAAGGGCGCTTGTATGCTATGTCACAAGATGTGGCAGGTGGAGAACATTTGAGAACTTTTCAGTGAGCTGCTTGAAGATTAGAAGACTTATGTTGACATGAGCAGATAAAGTTGTTTGCTAGAAAAGGTTATATGCAGTGTTGCTGTCCATGAGCAGACCTCCGAGTAGGGACATGGGGATCATTATTAGTTAGTCTGACGTCCCATGCCCAATTGCAGGAAGCAGCAGGGCAAGCAAATAGGATGTTGGGGCACAAAGGGAGAGGGTGGGAGGGAAGGAAGGAAGGAAGGAAGGAAGGAAGGAATTCTTCCCCTGTACTATTCTTTGGTGAGACATCACCTGGAGTACTGTGTGCAGTTCTGAAGCCTGCATCCGCAGCAACAAGAAGCTGACTTGGGGCTGGCAAGCTATTTGTGCTCTGGATGGTCCTTGGAGAAGTAAAACGCCAGATCAGGCTTACTAATCTCTTCTCCAAAGGAATCTTTGCTGATAATGTAGTATTTAGTATGAAGTCCTTCCACATCTTGCACTACGGCGAAGGTTTTAAATATCGTCAAGCCAGTCCACACAGTGGAAGTGCACGTTGTCTTCGCTTGACAGGTGGCCTTTTGTTGTTTACTGGATTGGTCATGGGGGCTTATTCTCCAGTGCTGCCTCACCTTATCCAGGGCTTCATGGAATACCCAGTCCTCACGGCACTCTTCTATTACATCTCACAGGTGCTCATATAAATATACACTACTCCTGGGTATTCCTTCAGAATTCTGCGCTGTAATCAGTGTCAGCCTGTGACCATTCTGGTATGCTTCACATACAAGTTCTGGGCACAGTGCCATTCTGCAGCCAACTCCCCGAAGTATATTTGAGAACTCGGGGGTCAGAGGGTCTCAAGCTGTTTATGTCCTTGTGCCATTTTTTAACAGGCCTGAGAAAGCCATGGGATAGCATCCGGGTAATGCAGACTGGGGAACTGGTAGGAGCGGGGAATGTCATGCTCCCACACTTAATTTTCAAAAATGAGGGTTGTGGAGCAGTCGGCCTGGTGATGCTGAGGGTTGTGGTGTTGGATGCCACACCGCAACCTGGGTTCGGGAATGAGCCTGGGTTGTCGGGGATCAAGGGAAGCAGGAGAGGGATTGAGGCTCTCCTCTGCTGGGGAGGGATGAGGGTTTCCCTAGCCCTTGGCTACCACCTGGTGGAAGATGGATGGCAATTCAGGCAATGGGGAGCCTAGCGATAGCCAGGGGTGGGGTAGAAGGGGCCAAGCCAGTACCCGGAGTGCGTGTGCACCTCAATGCACACGCACTGCCGTGTCTATTGGGGTCCTGGGATCTTCAGGGAGAAAACCGGGGAAAAAACTGCAAAAAGTACTAATTAAAAATAAATGAGGGATGTGGGGGTGACACCAGGTGCAGCTGCTACGGCGTCCACCCCTCTAAGTCTCTACTTGGGAGCTGGAACCATCTTCAGAGAGCACTTCTTCCACTTCCATGTCAAGCCTCTCCGTGGTGCTGGATACAGGTGGATTCTCTGGGGCCATCTTCTTGATACCTGCTGCCATAGGGGCAGCTGTTGAGGGTAGGGGCTCTCCTTGGCCAGCACAGAAGCCCACCTGCAGCCTCTCCCTCTGCCATTGGGAGGGGCAGGATCCGATGGTGGGGAAGGACTGGGCAGATGTCTAGCGCCCTTCTCCACAGGAGTCACTTCAGGGAGGGCCTTATCCATATAATCTCAGGTCTCCATGCTCAAAGTGGCTATGCTGAAGGGGACAGGCTTAGCAGACCACCCCCAAGAAGGCATAAATGGTACCACAGGTGGCTGGAGCAGAGGGGCTGCTCCGCCAGAGCAATTCAGACAGATTGGGATTTTGGAAGGTTCCTTATATCCAATCCAGAACAGCTGCAGATTACACATTTGTCCTGAGTACTGCTCTTTTCCACCATGCCCTAGAACCAGGACAGTAAAGATGCAGGAACAGTCACCTCCATTCCTGATTTTCCACTCACCTCAGCCATGGCTGCAACTTAGTCCAAATCGCAAACACAGTCCAAATGTGGCTGAAAAGATACACTCTGCGGCTCAGAATCAAGCTCTCCACTCTTCTCTCAGGCTATCCAAAAATGGTGCTCCCACCAGCTGAACCAGGTCCTTCCACCTCCTTCATGCTAGTCCAATCAGTCAGAAAGCTGCCCCGGCCCTCTAGCACAGTCCAATACACATGAGGGCTGCAAGCAGGGCTCTCAAAGGCAGCAACTTCCAAGGTGTGAAAACAGCTCAAAATAGCGCCCAATTCCAAACTTTTGCCATCCAGCTCCACCAGCCTTTGCCCATAGCCCAACTGCCATCCCAAAAATCCAGGTAACATGACTGCATCTCAAAACTTGATCCTGGATGAGCCCCCACATTGTAAGACCCCCTCCCCGGGTTGAGGGATATGCCTGATGTTACATTGTGGGAAGGGGGCACTGTACAGTTACAAGAAACACAGTCACAGGAGAAGAAATCTCATTACCTGGGTTCCACTGAAAGTCCTCCGATCTCTGGGGGGACAGACAGGTGCAACAGATCTCCACACAGGGCAGGCAGCTGAGGGGAAATTTGGTTAGTAGCAATACATTGCAGCAAATAAAACCAACATCCACAAGAATTAAAAGAACCAAACTAATTTAATGAAGAATTAATAAAATCAGCTCCATGGAGCAGTGGGGAGCAATCACTTTCAATGGAGGGTGATCCCTTTACTTCATGGCATAGAGCCAAGCTTCCATCGGTCCGAGACCCACATATCCACACGGCACATTACTTAGAGGGGAGACAAATCTGTCTCCAATTTGCTGGCAGCACCACAGCTGCAACTTGGGTGGAAAACAGCATCTCCTTTTCTTCCTCCTCAAAATCTTATCCTGCACAAATGTGCAAGAGGTAACACATAGAGCGCAAGTGTCCTGAGACTCAGGTACGTTAGGACACTGGGTGACCCCACATACAGTGGCACAGCCAAACTTTGTTGCTGTGTTAAACTGCAGTGCAGGGACAACCTGGGTTCCAAAAAACTGCAGTATCCTATTTTTCTTCATCTCTCTTCTCTGCTGGCCTGGACATGAGAAGCAGCCCAAAAACCAGGGAAATGGAGACAGGCTGGAACCACTGCAACCCTACAATGTGGGTTCTCACCACCATGGGGCACCCCAGGACCTCTGTGGCAGTCAGACCGGTCAAAATGGATTTCTGCTGTACAGACCTGCCCCAGTGCCGGGGATCATGAGGCAGGCCTCACCAAACAATTCTACAGGCCCCAGCTTCCATCACAGATGTGTGGGGGAGGTGGAATCCAAGGCATTGGAGCCACCCATGAACCTCTCAGTTACCCCGACAGGGACTCTCATATGATGGCCAGACTTGAGCAAGGTGGTGGACCTGGATGGTAATCAGCCCATGCAGGCCCTGAACCTACGGCCCTGCAGCCAAACTCCTCCACCTTGGATAGGGAGCCCCTCCAATGACTGCTCCTGGCCCCCAGCCTCCTCCTAATGGCTCCAAAAACCCTCCCTTTATGCTGTCGGCACCCCAGGCCCCACCTGCCAGTAGGCAGTAGGCAATACCCTGACCCCAAGCAGCAAAACTTAAAGGGACCACTAGTAAGCACCCAGAGGGGGCTTACATTTGTACCTTGTGAAGGCCTTTTTTTGGTTCTCATGGCTTCCCTGGCCCTTTCTGAGAACCATATTGGTCTCTTGCACCTGCTTCTTTTGGTTACCATTCTCATGTGTAACTTAGATGCCTTTAAATTGCCCCCCTTAATTGCCATGCCATATCTTCTCCACACCTCCAATGCTGTTTACCTAGACTAACTTGTCCCAGACCATCTCCCTTATCCTGTTGATGTCTGCCCTTCTGAAATCAAGGACTTTAGCCCTCAACTGGGATTTATGGGTCCCAAGACCCAGTTCCAAACAGATAGAGTTATGGTCACTGGACCCTAGTGGTTCTTCTAACCCATACACCTCCTACCATCTCCAAGTTGGTGAGCACTACATCGAGAATTCAGCTTGCCTGTTGGGCTCCTTAACCAGCTGCACCAGCAGACAGTCCTGGAATGTATCCAGCAGGGCCTGACGTATGGCACTCCTGTCAGCTGTAATGTCCCATTTAATATCTGTCAGGCTCAAAGCACCTTCCACCGCTACTTCCCCCTTTGCAACTCAATTCCTAGTCCTTTCCCAAACTTCTTATCCCTCACTTTTCATTGTCTGTGTTGCCTGTAGATCACTCCAACCATAGTTTCTGGCTGAGGCCATTGTGACCTGCACCCACTGTGACTCTGTCTCCCCATTACTTCCCCGATGTATCAATCTTCCACAGTCTCGATGTCTTCCCTGACATGTGTGGCTATGCCTCCCTTTTACTTTTTCTTCTATTCCTACTAAACAACGTGAACCAGGGACTGTCAGGTCCTGTCATCATTTTCTAAGGTCCAAGTTTCTGTTATGGCTATGAGGTCCATCACTGTGTCTGTCATCATTGCCTGGATCATGCTGATTTTATTATCCAGACTCCTAGCATTAATGCAGATCCCCTTACATCTAACTCATGATCCCCATTTGCTTTTCACTTATTCTTCCCCAGCCTCCTTAACTTTTTGTTTTTATATTGATTGCAGGATTTGTGAGTACTCTCTCCTTGGTCCTTTCCCCCCCCAGCTCAGTTTGAACCTCAACTATATTTTTGGCCACTGTGCTGGTACAGGCCCCTCCCCCAATTAAGGTGATTACTAGCTACTGTAGGTTCCCTTTCCTGTCGCCTATCACCATGGTTCCCCTAGCCTCAGCCTCCTCCCACAGTCACTTTAACTGTCCAGTGAAGATGTCAAATTTTTGCCCCATTGCACTGGCACCCTCTCTTTTCAGGTGAAGACTTTTACCCTTGAAGAGCCTCCTATCCCAGAAGTCCCCCGTTTCCAACAAAGTGGTACCCTATCTCCTGACACCATCCTTTTAACCACCATTTCATCCCTACTTATTCTATTTTCCTCCAACCCCCCCCACTCTACACAGGGAGAACCTCGGAAAAGGCCAGGGAATCTGAATATGCCTTCAGTCTGTCCCCCAGTCTGTAAAAGTTCCACTTCACTGTCTCCACAGACCAGTTCACCAGATTGTTCGTGCCCAAGTATACCAGCACTCCCAGCTCTTCCCCCTCAGCCATACTCCCTCTCCTGTCTGTATGCCAGATGGTTGATGCACCAGGAAGGCACTTGACCATTCTCCTCTCATCTAATTTCTCCACCACCCTCTCTACTCCCCCGATCATTGAGTCCCCTACCACTAAACTCTCCTAGCTGACTTCCTCCTGCTTGCCACCCGGGTACCACCAAGTGGCTCTGCCCATTACCCCCGACTGATTCAGAGTCTCCCCAGTGGAGTCAAGTACCTGAGTTTCCTCTGGGGGTGCAAAGTGATTTGCCATCTGGATGGTGTGGGGCTGGCCAACCTCCTTGTGGCTACCTTGCCTCCCTTCCCACCACCACTCTCCACCTCCTTGAATCAATGGGCTCTAGGGCAGTGGGGGTGTGGAGCATGGGCTGAACCAGTGATGCAGCTGAAATATCTTGTCTCTTGCTGCTACCAGCTGAGCATGAAACTCAGCAAAGGTCCTGCAGATAGTGCAGTGTCCCCTTCTTCAGAGCATAACCCTGTAGAAGAGCACCCCACAGTCATCATAACTGACTAACTCCCCGCTGTATCTCATTTTCATACTGAGCCTAAGATAATCCTAGACCACTGATAACTTGTATTACCTTAACTGCCTATTTGACTAGAACAAGACTTGCTACTTCCTTTTTTAGTATTTAAAATTGTTATTAAAGCACTTGCAACAGTTTGTACAGGTACAATGAATCATGATCTACAGGTTTCAGTTGCAGGATTTTACAATATTGTTTCAGTTGTATTTTTTTGGGGGGGGGACATAGTTCTAATATAGTATAACATCATAAGCTCTTTGCTTTATTCCTTTTCCACAGATTTCACTCTAGTCTTGCTGATCCCCCCATGTGAGGCTAGCCCCCCCCACCACCGTGGCTGAATTATGTGTTTCTTTCATAGCAGATGACTAGAATCAGTAGCATTCTTTAGTCTCTGACCTAATGTTAGAGCAGGTAAAGATGCTGCATGTGTCCCATTAATGCCCTATGAGAGGAAGTCAACATACATACTCGAGAAATACCCAGCTCTGCCACCTGAAGCAGAAATGTTCTGACCTATCATGTATGTCAGCAGTTAACTTTTCCATCTGATGTATTTCTTGTACAATATGACACCAGATGTTTACATTTGGAGCTTCAGGCTTCATCCAATGGCAGGCAATAGCCTTTTGCTGCTAGTATGTATAACCATATCTCTGATCTAGGTGGTATACGGAATGTCCTAGATGGAATAAGCAGAAGGACCAGTTCTACCATAAGCTCTACCGGATCCCCCATTAACTCCTCCAACTGGACCAGTATCTCCTTCCAATACGGTGATAGGGTCGTACGGGACCAAAATATACAGCTATGCTGTGCTGGCAAGTGACCACACACCCTCCAGCAACAACCATATCTCAACGGCATGTACAGTACTTTATCAGCACTCTTGGAGTTCGGAAGTATCTGTATCCGTTCTTCCATGAGAATTCTCTCTGTGTATTGGAGGATATGATCTTTATCACTGGAATTTCATATTTAAACCAAATAGCAAGGTCAACTGAGGTGTTGAGATCTTTGTTCCGACTGTCAAGTATCAATTGAGTTGAATCCTTCATATCATTTTTATTTTTTATGCTTATTAGACGATGAACAAAATGCCCATTGTAACAAGCGACAAGTACCATAAAAACAATACAAAACACAACTTAAAAAATACAATGTATAATACATATATATATATATATATAGATAGATACATTAAAGGCACGGTAGTGCCACTATAGTTAGGGTTGAGTACCCCGTTTAAGGTTAAATCTGAAATTTGGCAGCTTAATAACTTTGCAACCGTACAACAGATTTGCCTGGAATTTGGAATGCACTGTCTGGTACCATAGGTCTGTGGATCTGGCAAGTTGTGTTATGGTCGGATGTACAGTTGCAGAGCTACAGAGTGCCAAAAAAAGCATAAATTACACATTTTTGCATGTTTCTTTGCTTGCACCTACAGGTCGCACAGTTTCCGCGATCCATTCAAAAACTTCAGAGATCATGCAGCCGGGGTCCTCGATGTGCCTTTTGAAGATTTCATGAAGAAATATTAAAAGGTTCAAAAGTTATTTAAAAAAATAGTTCCCCATTATAGTCTATGGGAAAAGTTAAACTATGCGAAAGTGTCGCAAATGCAGTTTTTACTGCCTCAAATTACCCTTTTACTTTCGTGATTCAGCCATTTTTTTTCAGTTGGTCAGAAAAATGCTTGCCATTTAAATTTGGGACCCTCTAGGGACACAGTTCTTGTTGTGTTCACCTAGTTGAGCCCTGAGGATGCTAGCCATGTCTTTTGTTGGGGGGTAAAACACCCCAGAAATATTTTTTAAATTTTGTAAAAGTAGTGTTGTAAAGTACTTTTCAAGAATGCTACACTTCGCGGATTTTTGTGAAAGTGTTGTGATTTGCAAAACTAATTTTCGACACTATGCCCAAAACAATAGGAACTCTTTGCCACCCTGCTGCAAAACAACAGTTTGGTCTTTTGGGCTGAAATTTGCAGGGAAGAAAGCCAACATCACACATATGTGCCTTTTGGTAGTTTGGTGCCAAAATATTACAGGACTGCAAAGTTACAACACTCCGAAGTTGATGATTTTTCCCATAGGATAACATTACGGCATCCGCTGCGCCTTTCGGATCCCGTATCTCGAAAATGGTTTGAGATACAGACTTTTCATCGCAAAAGTTCTTAATCCTCCAGGGCTAAGTACAAGACTAGCATGGAAAGTTGTAAATAATATGAGATTTTAATTTTTTTAGTACGTCGTACGGTTCCTGAGATATAAGCAATTTTGTATTCCAAGTGCTCATTTTCCTGTCTGAGGGTCACTATTATGCCCACATTCTTTGTATTCACTGTGCTTCTGGATGCACCTCTTTTGCACACAAAGCATGTGCGTTTACGTTACTGTTACCATTAGTGTTTTCATTACCATTTGCATTACCATTTCCGTTTGCGTTTCCGTTACCATTAGCATTTGCGTTGGTGCTTGCGTTTCCATTGTCGCTTGCATTACTGTTTCCTTGTGCATCGCCGTTGCTGTTACTATTTGCATTTGCGTTACCATTACCATTTGCATTTCCGTTACCATTTGCGTTAACATTTGTGTTTGTATTTACATTTGCAGTTGCGTTTTCATTACCATTTACATTATTGTTTCCGTTTGTGTCACTGTGTGCATTACCATTTGCGTTTGCATTTACGCTTGCATTTCTATTTGCATTACCTTTACTGTTTGCGTTTTCATTGACGTTTGTGTTACCATCTGTGTTTGGTTTCACGTTTGCGCTTGTGTTTCCATTACCATTTTCGTTACCATGTCCGTTTGCTTTTGCGCTTGCGTTACCATTTGCGTTATTGTTTCCTTTCGTGTCACCATTGGAGTTACCATTTCCGCTTGCATTTGCATTACCGTTACTGTTTGCGTTTTCGTTACCGTTTACGTTATTTGCGTGTGTGTTTCCGTTACTGTTACTGTTTGCATTTGTATTACCATTTTCGTTAGCATTTCCATTTGCGTCACCATGCGCATTACCATTTGCTTTTTCGCTTGCGTTTCCGTTTGTGTTACTGTTTCCTTTGGCATCACCATTGCCGTTTGCAATTCCATTTGCGTTACCATTTGTATTTTCGTTACCATTTGTGTTGCCATTTGTATTTGTGTTTCAATTACCGTTAGCATTTGTGCTTGTGTTTCCGTTGTCGCTTGCGTTACTGTTTCCTTCTGCCTTGCCATTGCTGTTAACATTCTTTGTATTTATTGTGGTTCTGGATGCACCTCTTGTGCACTCAAAGCATGTGCATTTGCGTTACTGTTACTTTTAGTGTTCTCGTTACCGTTTGCATTACCATTTCCGTTTGCGTTTCCGTTACCATTAGTGTTGCGTTGGCGCTTCTGTTTCCATTGTCACCTGCATTACTGTTTCCTTGTGCATCGCCGTTGTCATTACCATTTGCATTTGGGTTTGCATTACCATTACCTTTTGCGTTTCAATTACCATTTGCATTAACATTTGTGTTGTGTTTCGTTTGCGATTGCATTTCATTACCGTTTGCCTTATTGTTTCCGTTTGTGTCACCGTGTGCGTTACCATTTGCATTTGTATTTGCACTTGCATTTCTGTTTGCATTACTGTTACTGTTTGCATTTTCATTGACGTTTGTGTTACCCTCTGTGCTTGGTTTCATGTTTGCGCTTGAGTTTCCATTACCATTTTCGTTATTGTTTCTGTTTGCTTTTGCACTTGCGTTTGCGTTACTATTTCCTTTCGTGTCACCATTGGCGTTACCGTTTCTGCTTGCGTTTGTGTTTTTCTTACCGTTTGCGTTACCATTTGCGTGTGCGTTTCCGTTACTGTTCTCGTTACTGTTACCATTACTGTTTGCATTTGCATTATCATTTGCATTTCTGTTACTGTTTGTGTTAGCATTTCCATTTGCATCACTGTGTGTGTTTCCATTTGCGTTTGCATTTTACCTTGTGTTTCCATTTCCGTTTGTGTTACTGTTTTCTTTGGCATCACCGTTGCCGTTACCGTTACTGTTTGCGTTTCCATTTGCATCACCATTACCGTTTGTGTTTTCATAACCATTTGTGTTGCCATTTGCATTTTATGTTTCCATTACCGTTAGCGTTTGCGCTTGCATTTCTGTTGTCACTTGCGTTACTGTTTCCTTGTGAGTTGCCGTTACCGTTAGCATTTACGTTACCGTTACCATTTGCATTTCCCTTACTGTTTGCACTACTATTTTTAAGCGAAAAAGATGTTCTAGGACTAGAGGGCATGGGATGAAGTTGGAGGGAGGACGATTCAGAGGAAACGTGAGGAAGAATTTCTTCACAGAACGGGTGGTGGACAAGTGGAACACCCTGCCAGAGGAAGTGGTGGGGCTGGAAACAATCACGGATTTAAGAATGCATGGGATAGACATAAAGGAATTCTGGAGGTCAGGGTAGCGGGCAACAGACTTCCTGGAAAACATAAACTGAACTTACAAACTTAAATGGGCAGACTGGGTGGGCCATAGGCCCTTATCTGCCGACACTGTCTATGTATCTATGTATCTATTAGTGTTTGTGTTTACGTTTGTGCTTGTGTTTCTGTTACCGTTTGCATTATCATTTCCATTTGCGTCACCATGTGCGTTGCCATTTGCGCTTACGTTTGCTTTACCATGTGCATTTACCGTTTGCGTTTGTATTTGCGCTTGCATTTGCATTTCTGTTCGCATTACCATTACTGTTTGTGTTTTCATTGCCATTTGCATTACCATCTGTGTTTGTGTTCACATTTGCGCTTGCCTATATGTTACTGTTTGCATTACCATTTATGTTTGCTTTTGCGTTACCATTTGCGTTACAGTTTCCTTTCGCGTTACCATTTCTGCTTGCGTTTGTGTTACTGTTTGCATTTTCGTTACCATTTGCGTTACCATTTGTGTGTGCGTTTCCATTACTGTTACTGTTCTCGTTACTGTTACCATTACTGTGAGCGTTGGCATTACTGTTAGCGTTAACATTCTGATTAGGATTACTGTTACCATTACCATTACTGTTAGGGGTTATTATGCACAAATGGGAAGCATGATGATAGGACCCGGGACCGAAGGGCCCACTCCCACCACCACGCACTATTTATAGTGCACATTCTCAAAAACAAGGGAAATTCATGGCAAAAAACTCCGTTTAATGCATCAGTTAGGATTGCTCCACAGTGATAAAAGCAAGGAAATTCGGTGTTAGGGTTGCCACCTCTTGCACCCCACACCCGCCCTGCCCCCACCAACAGGCATCAGGATGTATGTTGGGGTCATCGTGCCTAACTCTAACCCCATTCTTCTATACTGTACCCCCTCAACTTATTTACACATGGAATGGGGTGAGAGTTAGGCCTGAAGACCCCAACGCACACCCCAATGCCTGTTGGTGGGGGCGGGATGGGCGTAGGGTGCAAGGGGTGGCAACCCTAACACCAAATTTCCTCACTTTTGTCACTGTGGAACAACCCTAACTGATACATTAAACAGAGTTTTTTGCCATGACTATAAATATGTAATATAAAAGCATTAAATACAGGTACATTCATTCTTTGTTGTTAACCATTTTTTTAATCTGACTCTAAAGGATTTGATAGTTGTATAATTAACAATTTTGTCAGATAGGGAATTATATAAAGTAGAAGCCCTGAATAATACAAATTTTTGTCCAGTTGATTTTTATGTTTGCTTGCATGCATGTGCAAGAAACATAGTACCACCATACGAGTTTTCGTAGGTGTGCCACCCCCACTTCCAATGCCCTGCTCCTTTTTGCAGGTGCGGCCACACTGCACCAATGAATGTCCGAGCTGTCCAGATGCAGTGGTGTTCAGTTTAGAGAAAACCACTGCTACAATCAACAGTGGTAACATGTAGGCAATTTGCATACTGCTGTTGGAAGGCAATTTGCATACTGCAGTCAGCAGTATGCAGATTGCCTACATGTCAGCACTGCATCTGAACTACTGTCATAGACAGTTCTTTTTTTCCGATGGAACAGCCCGGTTCCTGTCGGCTCCAGTGCCCCCCAACAAACACTCAGGTAGCACGCTGGGAGCCCATCCCAGCATGCTCATGCACTCCCCTCCACTCCTGCACACTGTATGGCCAATAGGGGTGCCCAATCCCCCATCAGCTCCACTGCCCCCCCAAACAAACTTCCAGGTGCCACACTGGGAGCCCACCCCAGCATGGCAAAAGTCTGTATAGCCTATGGGGGTGCACAATCCCCCGTCGGCTCCACTGCCCCCCCAAACAAACTTCCAGGTACCACACTGGGTGCCCACCCCAGCATGGCAAAAGTCTGTATGGCCCACGAGGGTGCCCAATCCCCAATTGGCTCCACTGCCTCCCAAACAACCTTCTAGGTACCATGCTGGGAGCCCACTCTAGCATGGCAAAAGTCTGTATGGCCCACAGGGGTGCCCAATCCCCTGTTGGCTCCACTGCCCCCCCAAAAACTTCCAGGTGCCACATTGGGAGCCCACCCCAGCATGGCAAAAGTCCTGTGTCATCTTTTTTAAAAAGAAAAAACACCTATAACAAAAGAAAATGGTCCCTCGTTGACTCTCTTACCCCTTCCCCCAACCTGCACCCATCCTCTGTGTAACCCACCTCCCCACACCTCCCCACTCCATACTTACCTCCGGAGGCTGGCGCGATGATCATCGGTGGACCAGGAACACGTCTGCACTCTTCAAAGCTGACTGCAAACTGAAGAAATGCCGGTAAGCTGTATAATGACATAAATGGGGTTTTTCAACTTTGGTGCATATCTCAGCCATTTTGGGGAATATTTTTACCAAATTTTCAACATGAGGTTCTTGGGACCCCACCTCATGAACTCAGTCACTGTCATGTTGTTATTTGGTCCCAAAAGGTGATTTCGTGGTCACTGCACAGAACCACCTTTTGGGACCAATTAACATAACAACAGTGTCACAGTCCATGAGGTAGTCTCCCAAAAACCCTATGTTGAAAATTTTGTGAAAAAATTCCCAAAAATGACTGTTTTACAACCGTACATTGCACAGTTCCTACGCACGCTGGTAACTTGGAGAATTTTTAATATTTTCACTCCAGAGTTTCAACATTGCCATTTTACCACACCTCCTTATGAGCAGTGCAGCTGTCATTTTTCACATCTTGCCCAAAATATGTTTTCGCACATGTCGCGCACAATGGCTCGGTCGGTGTGTGAAATCAATGTTTGGGACAGATTAAGAAAGTCACAGTGACACTACTCATGAGTAGAGGTCTTAAAATGGATATGTTGAAAATTTGGTGACAAAAGTCCATAAAATGACTGTGTTAGGAGTGTGCATTGCGCAGTTTCCACGCACCCTCGTAAGTTCACGAATTTATAATATTTTCAGTCCAGATTTTCAACATTGGCATTTTTCTACACCTCCTTATGGAATAGTTCAGCTGTGATTTTTCACACCCTGGCTGAAATGTGTTTTCACACTTCCGGCGCAGAATAGCGCGGTCACTGTGGGAAATCAGTGTTCAGGAGAGATTAAGAAAATAACAGTGACACTGTCCATGAGCAGAGGTCCCAAAATGCCTATGTTGAAAATCTGCTGTAAAAATTCCCCAAACTAATTACATTATGGGTGTGCGTTGCGCAGTTTCTACGCGCGCTCGTGACTTCGCCAGTTTTTTTTTAATATTTTCACTCCAGATTTTCAACATTGCCATTTTTTACACCTCCTCATGAGCAGTACAGCTGTCATTTTTACATCCTGTTGAAATGTGTTTTTGCACCTGTGGCACCAAATGGCTCAGTCACAGTGCAAAATCACCTTCGCTAATGAACTGATAGTGTCACTGTTCATGCAGTGGGGTCACAAAAAGCCCATGTTGAAAACTTGGAGTAAAAATACCAAGAAACACCCAGGGCATTAGGGTTTTCGACCATAACACCCTACCCTGTAGGGACTGACAGGCATCAGGGGTGTGACTTGGGACTGTCGACAGTAACGCTCATGCCATTCCACCCCCCCACACCAACCCTGCAGCCAGTGACAGGCATCGAGGTGCACCTTGGATCTTTAGCCCCAGAGTTCACCCCATTCTCCTATACTGCGCCATTTCAGTGTGTTTCTTTATGGAATGAGGTGAATGTAAAGCCCAAACACCCCAAGGCACACCTTGACACTTGTCAGTGTCTGCAGGGTAGGGTGAGGTGAAATGTCATGACCATCATGGGCAACAACCCAAAGGCACACCCCAATGTCTGTCCATCTCTGCAAGGTAGGGGTGGAGTTGGCATCAGTTCAATACTTCACTGCCATTCCTATACTGCATCTGTCTAACTACTCCTGCACTTCCACTGCTAATGCCAGCAAGCAAACATTCAGCATTGACAAATGCTTGTTTGAATAATAGAATTCTAAAAGCATGCTTGTTGTGTGACCTAGTTCCCTGTGTATTAATGGTCCTAGGGAACAATAACATAATTGTCTGTAGACGCAAACCAGTAATTCCCTTATGGAGCATGGTACCCGATCTTAAATTGCCTCTATTTTAAAATGAAAGGCAACCTGCTGATATTTTATACAAAGTACAATAGTGAGTTCTCTTTGGGAGATTAGTCATAAATCCGAGAACATTATTACGTTACTTTCAGTTTATTCATAACTCTATAATTCAGTATACTAAGCAATAAACTATGTGTTAACAATCTTCGAGATTCAGGTACCAGATAAGTATGTATTCTAAATAAAAGACCCAGTCTCTGATGAACCAGTTATATAACATGTTTAACATGGGGTTCATATGTAAGACTATTATCCAATATAATCCATAAGTATTTGAAGCTAGCTACAATTTCATTTGGTTCACCTTTAAGGTCAACTATGGGATAACCAGGTTCTCTACTCTTTCTTGGGCCTGTAAAATCATGGCCTTAGTTTTCTTTGTGCTCAGAAGCATACTTCTGGACAAATGCCACTCCTGGAAAGAATCCAAATCTGTTTGCACAACACCCAATACATCCCAGAGGACAGCCCCAGTACTAAAAATAACTGCATCATCTGCGTAAAGAATAATCTCAGATTTTTTACACGATTTAGGGTCCAAATTCATAAACAATGAAAACAAAAGGGGACCCAATACTGAGCCTTGTGGTACCCCACATTTAATAAGGTGACCTTCTGAGACACTTCTAGCAGTTTTTGTTTCATGCACCCTATAACTCAGATAGTTAGAAAACCACGTTAATACATCATTGAAAAAACAGGATTCTGAAAGCGTATCTAAAATCAAACCATGAGCAACAAGATTGAAGGCTTTGGTGAGGTCCACATATATTGCTGCAGCAGAGTGCCCTTTATCTGGGGCACTCTGCATGTAGGTGGTGCACCTCACTAAGGTCGTCTCTGTATTATGTTTGGATCTAAAGCTATGTTGTGAACAAGTACGTAGATTATATTGATCCAGACAGCCTGTAATCTGATCAAAAATAATTCTCTCCAAAATCTTTGAGAGAGGGGCCAAAAGTGAAATTGGTCAGTAATTGGAAACAATTTCCTTGCTACCCGATATGTAAGTAGGTTTAATAATTGTCAATTTTCAAAACGTGGGAAAACCCCACACAATGATTAGTTAAAAGTAAAAGCAAGTGGGGAAGCTAATTCTGAAATATCCAATTTCAAGTGCTTAAAATCGATATTATCTGGTCCAGTATTGGGGTGCGGATTATATTTCAATACATCGTCCTGTATCACTTCTGGTATTACACTCTGAAAATAACATTTAGGATGGTTAGAATTGATGTTGTTCTCTTTTTTAGGGGCCGATTCCGTACTTCTAGACTGGACCCTTAACCTATTCAGATCTCCAAAATATTTGTTAAACATTTTGACAACATTATTCGGTTCACTAACTAATTTTGTTCCATTTTGTAAGGGAATAATAATCTCTTTATTTTCACTACTTGAAAGGCAATTTATGGTTTGCCAGATTTTCTTGGAAACCCTTCCCCCCTTTGAGCTTAACTGTTCAGTTGTAGAAAAACTGCATTTTAGCCATTCTGATTTCAGATTTGCACTTATTGCGCAATGTCTTATAATTTTGCCAGGTCACTACATTTCTATTCACTTTATACTTTTTTCATGACCTGTCTGTTTGTTTCATTAATTCAAGGAGCTCAAGGGTTACCCACTTGTTTTTACTGGCCCTAATCCTGATTCGTCTCATTGGGGTGAATCCCCCAGTAGCTCTTGTGAACCTCTAGATAAATTTCCCAATCACATGCACCCGTGTACAGTCATTATGAGCATCTAGTATCATAGACATCAGGATTGGGGCCAGCTTGGGTAAGCTAGTATAACTCTTTTGTTTATGCAGGAGCTATGTATGAACTTAAAGGTATCTATAACGTTCTCTGCCCGGGAGACCATATGCCTGTTGTAGAGTTTCGAATGGGATAACTCCATGGGAGTCAAGAATCTGGTAAATATAGGTGAGCCCCAATTGCCACCTATGTTTAAAAGTGGGGTCTATCTGTGTAGGAATTAATTTATCATCTGTTGCTAGGATTCTACAGAAACAAAAAAGATGTCCTAACCTGGAATGTTTTTTAAGTTGAAACCATATTTTTAGTGTATTGACTGGCAGAGATGTGGCCAGTGGTGGGGTCGCTGCCTGGGTGGAAAAAAAGACTCGATCTAGTGTCACATAGATCATGAATAAGAAATTCAATATTTTTCCAAAGGGATGAATGCTGGGGTAGTTACCAGGTAAGTATTATTCTCAGATTTACAGCCTTAGCATAGTAGAAAAGATTAAGAAGATTAATCCTTCCCCGAACCAAGGAAAGTTGTAACAATGAGTAGCAGATCCGTGGGCGCTGTCCTCCTCAAAGAAATTGAGATATTATTTTGGTCCAAGAATGAAAGTAATGTGCTGCAAGGAATATCAGGAACATTTGGGACAAATACAGGAAGCGTGGAAGGATATTCATCCGGATTGTTTGAAACTGCTGAAAAAATCAGACTTGTCACTTCCTATCTTGCTTTGCTATCTAATTGTCCTTCCTAGATGATTACCATTTACCCCTTTCCCATGTAGATACTTTAGGTAAGAAATCTACCTGCCATAAGCTTACTATCTCTCAATACTACAGTATGTCCCTAGTACAAATCCTGTACTCCTACCCTATATGGATATTTGGCCAGGGATTCTAATTTGTTTCAGCAGATACAACACCAGAATCTTAAAGCATGTATTACACTACAGTATCATACATTAGATGTAATTCACCCAGTTTCTGAAGATCAGTTGATACTTAGGTATACCCCAGACAGGGAGTTGTTGGGTTCTATTTATTTTTTTCAGGACTGCTGGCTACAACACCCAAGGTTTCTTGACCCTCAGGGTAGAATCTCCTGCAGACCTATGGTTATGCAGTGGATGTCCTACAGATGCTCCCAGGCAAGTCTTTGCACTCGTGCTTTGCCCCACTCACACAATAAGCAGGAACACGATGGGACATGCTGGGTGAGGATCTCCAATTTATTCACACAAAGAGCTTCCTGACACAAGAGTGAAGTTTCAACACAGAATCCAAGTAGGTTACATTGTGTCCTGTCCTCACAGCACCTACTCACAATTGTCACCTAGCCCCAGACATTAAGTCAAGACAATTTTCACCCAGCACCCAACCTCAAGGCAGGATACAGCTCTTCAATACTGCTTCTTAACTGCAGGTCTGGCTGGCTTATCCCATTTACCCTGTAGGCCCTATGTTATTCAGTAAATTTCACTTTCCTACTTACTGTCATTCCCGGGTTCAATTCCAGCTAGCTTCCTTTCTGTTCCTTCCTAGCACCCTGGAAGCAGCTGCTCTGTGTAAAGCTTCCCCACACGAGAGAATGGGAGGAGTAGAGAGGTTGTGAGAACAACAGAGTAAAGGAGCTTGGGGTGATAACTGTGGACAACCTGAAAACATCAGCCAGTGCAACAGGGCAGTGGGGAGTGTAACTGGAATGCTGAGATGTATAGTAAGAAGATCAGCAGTAGGAGGTTATCCTGCCCCTGTACACATCCCTGAGTTGACCACACTTGGAGTAATGTGTGCTGTTTCAAAGCCCACACTTGAAGAAAGACAGGGACAGGATGGAGATAGTGCAGAGGAAGGTAACCAAAATTACCCAGGGAGAACAAGGGAAGTCCTACTTGAAAAGGTCAGAAAACCTCAACATGTACTTCCTGGAGGCAAAAAAAGAGAGAAGGTGGCTATAACAATACAGGCAGTGCCTTCATAGAATAAAAAAGGCTTATTACAGTGAGTTGCTCACACTGAAATATAGAAACATAGAATGTGACAGCAGAAAAAGAGCAGTAGACCCATGTAGTCTGCGTATTTTCCTTGCCTAACACCGCACACTGGACTATATTTGGTTACAGGTTTCCTTCCCTCATCCCTTATCTCTATTTATTATACCGATGTGCCTACTCCATGCATGTTTGAAGCTCCCCATAGTCTTCGCCCCCTACCACCTCTTCTGGAAGGTTGTTCCAGGTGTCCACCACCCTTTCTGTGATGAAGTATTTCCTCACATCCCTCTTAAACTCCCCCTCCCCCCAAGCTTCATAGCATGCCTTGGTGTTCTGGTGCTTGTGCTCCTCCTCCTGCAAAAGAGACTCCAGTTCTGCACCTTGTTCACCCCTGTGAGGTACTTATAGATCACAGTCATTTCCTCTCTGTCATCAAGGCACAGATCAGGAAGCACAGAAAGACCAGGAGCAGCTGTAAAATTCGCAAGTAATGTTTTATTATTATTATCAAGAACAGTAAAATAAAAAATAACAAGCATTTGTCAATGCTAAATGTTGGTTTGCTGGCATTGGCATTGGTAGTGCAGGACTTAGAAATGCAAAATAGGAATGGCAGTGAAGTATTGTCAGATGGAGATCCCCAGAAAAGAGAAAGGCACAACAACTTTTAGTGGGTGCTCGACTGGCAATTTGATTTATTATACATATCTTACAATGATTGCATTTACTTTTGCTTACATTTCCAACAGTCCTTCATTTCCAAAGCTATCCATTTTACATTCCATCTGCAGTCAAAGCTTTACATTTTCAAATCACATGTTTCGAAATGTCCCTTTTTCTGTTGTCTTCTTGGGGTCCAGACGCTTTAAAGCCCGATACTCATTGGTCCTCTTCTTCTTGTTGTCCTTGTCTTCTTGTTGTCCTTGTCTTCTTGTTGTCCTTGCTTCTTGTTGTCCATAATCTTGGGGCCTGGATGCTTGGAAGCCCAATAGCCCTTCTCCTATTCCCCTTGCTGCCCTCCCTTTTCCGGCTGCTGAAGGCAACTGTGCCTCATATTAAATGCTTCCTACCTCGTCCTTTTTGCTTGCCTCCATGTCCGACTGTCTGAGCCCAGCTCATGGTTTCTACTGGCCCCCTTCCCCCATTTTAATTTTTATTTTCTGAAAACTTCTTCCACTAGCCCATCTTCAGCTTATGCGATGGAATGCTGGGCTCCCCCCACTTACCCTCTTTTTCCCACTTCTCTATGCTATCCTCCAATTGCAATACATATGTTGCCATCCTTATCGTTGAAAGGTACACCTCATCCTGTCTGTACATTCCTGGGCTGGAATATGAAATTCCTTTATGTTCTATGTACGTTCCCCCCAGCCCCTTTAGCCATGCTGCCACCTTCCTGTTAATTCTCTTCCTGGACCGTTCCACCCCTTTTATATCCCTGGCCTGCCTCCAAACCATCCTAGGTACCATCTCTGACCAGGCTATACTTGTCTGTGGCCACAACTGTTGTATTGTCCCCATATCCCTTATCTCCTTGCACAGCAAACCCCATGGATGCTCCCCTAAATCATTACCTCCCAAGTGCAATATTAACAGGTCTGGTTTCAGCCACTTCTGCTTCAGATCCTCTAAGGTTGGCATAATCTGTGCCCACCTTGTTCCCCTTATCCCCTTCCAATGGACCATCACTTCATGAGGATCCTGTCCTAGCTGTCTCCCCCCTTGATGATTAGCAGCCCACCTCTCTGCCCAGTAAATGTAAGAGTGCCCTAGTATCCAGACCCGTTTGCACCTTTCCCGATGAAAAGCAAATGTGCATATTAGACTATTTTTCTCACATATGTCCTATAGCAGTTTGACCTCCACCTGCCTGCTTTCTTGCTTTCTTCTTCAGACCCACCTTTTTCTGCTAGTGCAGATGCGTCTCCTATCCTAAATGAATAAGAAGAAGAATTTTGCGGGTTCTTCCCCAGGTGCGCCATCCCTTTCTTCAACACCCCCGTTACCTGGAAACATGTCACCGGTTTTCCGTGTATATGTGTAAAGAACTGCCTGCTTTTACCCTGTCTCTTCACTTTGTACTTCCATAGCACCGCTACTGGGCATGTTCCATCACTCTCATGCTTGTCTAATACAATCTCTGCCCCCATTCCTATCTTGTCTGTCTTTGAACGTCTCAGCCAAATTGTGATCTTCTCTTGTTCCCAGTGTATTTCTTCCTCCCACAATCCCCTCATTACATCTGTTTTGTTGGCCGCTACTACCTTGCTGACCCTGAATGTGCCTCCCGCCATCACCGTGAAAATGGCTCTGAATAAAGCGGCTTCGAAGGATGCCGTACAAATCTCTACCAAGGTCCCCACCAGCCCCTAAAGTTTGTCCCCAGCAATAGGTTTTCTTAGGTCTACTTTCCCTCCTTTTAGCCGCTGCCACCCCATCAACATGCGCCGCACCACCTTAAACTTATTCAGCTTGGCCCAACCTTTTGTGCTGCATGCCCATCCTATCCCCTCCAGCTGCACCCCCATTGTGCCGCTAACCATTCCTGCCTCCCACTTATTCACCATGTACTTTGTTACCTGGTCCTGTGAAACTGGCTCACTTACCTTGAACCCGTCTTGTTTCCGGAACTCCTGGAAAGTCCCCCATGCCATCCTTAGGATCACGAGAACAGTTGCACGGGAGTTTGAGCTGGACGTCATTGTCCACCTAGGGACAAATGACTTAGCTCATCATGAGATTAGAGCAGTGCAGAAGGACTTTGTAGAGTTGGGGAGGGGCTTAAGACAAGTAGCACACACAGTATCCTTCTCAGAGGTGCTGCCTGTCAGTGGCATGGGTGAGGCGAGGGTACTTTGCACCATGCAGTTTAACAAATGGTTGAAAAAATGGTGTGGAGCACAGGGGTTTGGCTTCATTGGGGACTGGGGTTCCACCTGGAGGGACACCAGCCTATACTGGCAGGATGGTCTGCATCTGTCCAGGAAGGAACAAGTCTTTTGGGCAATCGGTTTAAATGCTTCATTGGCTAGCCTTAAACTAGTCAAGGGGAGGCACTGATAAGCAGCAGAAAATCCTGCCTCCCCTACAAAACAGGGTACTAAATGAGAAAAGACCAAGGTACAAAGGTCAGTGGGGATGCCTACAGAAGGTAAAGCCATCAAAAATGGAGAGCAATGAGTACCAATGCCTGTAGTCTGGGTAACAAGCTTCCTGAATTAGTGGCCTTGATGGAGGAGGAAGATCTGGATATCGTGGCAGTCACAGAAACATGGTACACACAGAACCATGACTGGGATGTAAACATACCAGGATACACTATCTACAGGAGGGACAGGGAGGTAAAGAGGAGGAGGAGTAGCTCTCACATAAGAAAAGAAATCAAAGCAACAGAACAAAAGGGTAAACAGGGAGGAGAAGAAGCACTGTGGGTCAATTTGGAGGCAGGAAATGGCACCACAATCCGCACAGGGGTTGTATACAGACCCCTCTCAGGGGGAGGAAATGGACAAGGAAATGATAGAAAGTATACTTAGAATGGCAGATAAAGGGGAGATATTGCTGATGGGTGATTTGAATATGCCAGATGTTAACTGGAGTGCAGTTGCAGCAGCCACTTCTAAGAGTGGGGTTATTCTAGATGCCCCACAGGGGGCATGCCTTAGACAACTAGTATTGGAGCCCACTCGAGAGGGAGCAATCTTAGACCTGGTTCTCTCAAATGGAGATGAAGAGAGGATCACAGATGTAGAAGTGGGTAGCCATCTGGGAACTAGCGACCATCAAACGGTATGGTTCACAATAAACACAGCAATAGAGTCAAGCCATACAAGGACAAAGGTACTGGATTTTAGGAGGGCTGACTTTTCCAAAATGGGTGAGTGCCTAAGGAATGCACTAGCAAATGGGCAGGAAGGAGGGGTGGAAGAACAATGGGGAATAATAAAAACTGCCATCACAGAGGTAACAAGCCTTTGTGTAAAGTAAATAAACAAAACGAAACGAGGTAAGAAACCTATGGTTCTCAAAGGAAGAGGCAGTGAAGGTTCAAGAAAAAGAAAGCATTCAGGAAGTACAAGGAATCGCAGAAGGAACAGGACAGAGAACTGTATCAGTTAAAGCAAAGGAAGCTGGAAAGGCAGTCAGAACAGCAAAGGCCCAAACCGAGGAAAAGATAGCCAACTCAGTTAAGAAGGGGATAAAACCTTTAGAGGTACATCAGGGACGAAGGAAGACCAAGGGAGGATAGTGAGGCTTAATAAAGGGAGGGAGGGTGGGCAGAGGGTGACTGTGAAAGGCAGAGATACTATACAAATATTTTGCTCAGTATTTACAAAGGAAGAGGGGAGGTACCTAAAACAAACAGTAGAAACACTCTGGATATAGAAGTTGATACCAGCCCATTTACAGAAGAAAGGGTTCTGAAAGAGCTCTTAAAACTGACAGTGGACAAAGCAATGGGGCCTGATGATTCATCCCAGAATTCTAAAAGAACTAAGGGTAGAATTAGTGACCACTGACTACCCTCTTTAACAAATCATGGGAGGATGGGTGGTACCTGAGGACTGGAGGAGGGCAGATGTGATTCCCTTCACAAAAGTGGGAGCAAGGCAGAAGCAGGAAACTACAGACCTGTTAGTTTAACCTCAGTGGTAGGGAAAATGATGGAATCACTTCTGAAGGAAAGAATTGTTGAGTATCTAGAGGCCAGAGGGGCACAGGACCCAAGGCAGCATGGATTCACAGCGGGAAGGTCATGCCAGACAAATCTGATAGATTTCTTTGACTGGGTGACCAAAATAGTTGATCAGGGAGGGGCTGTGGACATGGCCTACCTAGACTTTAGCAAGGCATTTGACACAGTCCCACACAAAAGATTAATATACAAGTTAGCCAGCCTGGGAGTGGGTCCCAAGATGACAGCCTGGGTAAAGAATTGGCTGAGAATAGGACAGAGAGAGTAATAGTAAATGGAGTCCACTCTGAAAAGGGGGTTAGTAGTGGGGTCCAGGAGTTCAGTATTAGATTGGTCCTCTTCAATGTCTTTATAGCGACATTGCAGAGGGACTGGAAGAAAAGTATGTCTCTTTGCAGATGACACAAAGATCTGCAACAGAGTTGATGCACAAGGTGGGTGGAAAGCATGAGAAGGGACTTGGCAAGGTTAGAGGAATGGTCAAATGTATGGCAGCTTAGATTCAATGCTAAGAAGTGCAAGGTAATGCACCTGGAAACAAAAACCCAGGGAAGAGTACACAATGGGGGTGAGATACTAACAACAACAAAAATGGAAAGGGACCTGGGGGTAGTCATATCAGATGACCTAAAGGTGGGCAAGCAATGTGAGAGGGCAGCAAGGAGGGCTGGGGGGATACTGGGATGCATAGGGAGAGGCATCACCAGTAGAAAACAAGAAGTTATTATCCCGCTGTACAAACAGCTGGTGAGACCACATCTGGAGTACTGCGTGCAGTTCTGGAGACCCTATCTCCGCAAAGACATAGACAGGATGGAAGCTGTCCAGAGGAGGGCAACTAAAATGGTGCAGGGTCTGCACCGGAAGACATATGAAGAGAGACTTAAGGAGCTTAATATGTATAGCCTCGAGGAAAGGAGGGAGAGGGGAGACATGATAGAAACTTTCAAGTACCTCAAGGGAATCAACAAAGTCCAAGAGGGTAGCATCTTTCAAAAAAAGTGTGCAGAACAAGGGGCACAATTTGAAGATAGAAGAGGCGGCTCAGAGGTAATTTAAGGAAGTATTTTTTCACAGAGAGGATTGTGGATGTATGGAACGGCCTTCCAGAGGAGGTTGTGGAGTCAAAAACAGTGGTGGAATTCAAGCATGCATGGGACAATCATAAGGCAATTCTAGGGGTTGGGGGTAGGAAGAAGTAGGCTGCTGGTTAACTAGGATCTGCAGCTTATCCATCAGGTAGGGAAATGGGAAGACTGGGTGGGCCAAGCAGTCCTTATCTGCCATCAAATTCTATGTTTCTATGTTTCTATGCCCCTTCGTATGCCTTCAGCGTGTTGGTGGACCAGGAGCTCCTGTATAACAGTCAGGCTCCTTCCAGCCAATTTTCCACACTTTTTCTGCCACCGGTGTTCTCTTTGCAGCTGCTTGTGGTGCCAAGGACCTGAATCTTTCCAGCTGTAAACGGGAAAGGCTGTCAGCTATGTAATTTTTTACCCCCTCTATGTGCTTGGCTTTAAATGACATGTTTAGTTGTAATCCTCTCAACTCAAACTGTCTCAGGACCCTGTTCGCCATCTCTGAGTACTCTCCCAGCCTGCTGATTACCTCTACCACAGCTCTATTATCACATCAAAACATTATCTTCCTATTCCTTAGGAGTTCTCCCCATGTCAACATTGCCACCCATATTGGGAAAATCTCTAGTAGAGTTATGTCCTTTAGCAGCCCCTTCTCCTTCCAAGAATCTGGCCACACTTCAGTGATCCATCTCCACAGGAAATAGGCCCCCATCCCAATAGCCCCGGATGCATCCGTATATAGATCCAGATCGTTATTTCCTAGCCACTCCTTCTGCCAGAATGTAACCCCATTGTATTCCTTTAAGAATTGTTCCCACACTTCCAAATCTTGTCTAATCTCTCATGATATGTCTACCCAATGGTGTGGATGCTTTTTGCCTGCTGTTTCCCTGGCTAACCTCCTGGTGAACACCCTCCCCGGTGCGACCGCCCGGCATGCAAAGTTCAAGTGCCCCAACAGTTGCTGGACCTAACTCAGGGGAACTCTCCTCCTACATTTTACCTCTTGTAGCAGAACCCTGAGCCTGGCCACTTTCTGTTGTGGCAATCTGAAGACTTGCTCATCTACATCAACCTCAATCCCCAGGAATTCCAGCTTCCTGGCTGGACCTTCTGTTTTTTCTCCCGCCAGAGGCACCCCTAACTACTCGCACATCTCCTCAAAGTCCAAGAGCATTGTTCTTACCTCCTCTTCGCACTCCCCTATCAGGAGGAAATCATCCAAATAGTGCACCAACGCCTTGTGTCCGTATCTGTACCCAAACGCCCATTGTATCCAGGAGCTGAAAGCCTTGAACTTGGCACAGGCTGTGGAATAGCCCATGGGCATGCTTTGTCAAAGTAGAAGAACCCTTGGAAGCACAATCCCAACAGGTCCCAATCCTCCCTCCAGACTGGTAGTAGCCAGAAAGCTGGCTCCATATCGTTCTTTGCTAGCCAAGCCCCCCCACCTCTCATCAACTCCACTGCTTGATCCAGGGTCGCATACGAGACCGTGCTACACTCCCCCGGTATAAGGTCGTTCACCGAGGTCCCCACTGGGTAAGACAGGTGATGAATAAACCTAAATTTCCCTTGTTGCTTCTTGGGCACTAGGCCCAAAGGGGAAACCCACAGGTGGGGTAATGGGGGTGTCCAGAATGGCCCCTCCATCCTCCCTGCTTCTATTTCTTTCCTTATTTTCTTGAAAGCTATGTCCTCCTTCCCCTTAATGGATGACAAGTTTTTGGCTCTCATGCCTTCTCTCCCCCCTTGATATTCTAAACTAAATCCCTTTTTGAAGCCTTCCACTAACATCTGTCCTGCCCTCCCATCTGGGTATCCCTTCATCCATTCTTTACCACCCCACCCTGACCGCATTCTGGCCAGCTAAACCCCCAACACCTCCTTCCTCTCATTGATTCTCCATACATCCATTCCCAAACCCCCCTCTTCCTTGAAATCCCCTCCCTCTCCCTGTTTGGTATCCCCCCTTCCCCCTCGAAATGGCTGCCCATTTCCCCATTGCCCATTTTTTCTGTCCCGCATTGCTCTGCACCGGGTTGCCGGTGCTGATCTGCACATTTAGAACAAATGTGCCTGAATTTGCAATTACTCCAGAAGCACAATGCCTTGTTGAACCCCCAACACGCTTTTTCTTGCAGGCCGCCTCCTCCTTGTCTATTCCCTATTCCCATTCCTGTAAAACCTGCTAGGCTCCTTACCCATAGTTCAGAATGGGTCGAATCCCGCTTCAGATCCCCCCTGGCTGCAATTCTCTGCCGGAACGCCTCATCATATTTAGCCAACCTACCCCCATCCTAGCCTTGTAGGCATCTTTTATAGTGGTGGCATACATAAACAACGGGATGGCCAGGTCTATTTTTTTCTCCAGCATGATGGCACTGAATATTGAGAACCTTGCCTGCCAGGCCTCTATACTCTTCCCCTTGTAACTCGTCTCCTCTACTTTGTTTCCTGCGATCGCCAGAGCCACCGCCATCTCAGATTTCCCTACCGTCTCCCTCTGCGCGTACCTCTTTGCAGACTCCGCATCCACTAGCACGAATAAATCCATGTATTCCCCTTTCCATATCTATTCTTTTATCATTAAGGGGACGTGATTCCCCATTGTCATACCTGGTATCCCGTCATTACCCACTCTAGTTTTTGTATTCCCTTCTACCCCTGCAGCCTTAATTTTCTGCAATGCCTTTTCCATTCGATCTAAGCCCTTTTCTCCCATGTCCCCCAGCAAACCTGCTAGATATTCAGTCAAATCCCCCTCTGGGGTCTGTTCACCTGTATCCTTACCACTCGTGCCCTCGTCTGCATCCAGGTCCACCAACCGCTCCTGCTCCAGCACCTCTCTTGGGGGTCTCTTTTCCAATGGGCTCTTCTCTGACTCTTCTGCCAGAGTCTTCCACTTTCCCACAGAATCGCTGGCCTCTTTCTGCTTTGCTACCTCTCTCAGCTCATTTATTTTCCCCATCAGGCTTTTTCCTTGACCTTTTTTGCTCCTTGCCCTCTCCACCTCTTCTTCCGCTTCCTTCCTTCCCTCTTCCTTGCCATATCCAGCATCTCCGTCACCTTCTTCGTCATTTCTGCCACCTGCTCCATCATCTGCATGCTTGTGACTTCTGCCATCCTGGATAATTAAATACTTAGAGGGGTATGCAACAAAACAAAGTTATCCCTTGTCCCGCGTTGAATTCACCCAGTATATGCCCCTACCATTTTATAGAGCTCCCTGCAGACCTTAAACCCCTTTTTGGTCCCACCTTCAAGTGACGGCATCTCATCTTTTGGCCAGTCTCCATTGCCCTACTAGCTGGGAAATGCCCCGAATCCCCCCCCACTTAGATTTTTTTTATTCAATAACCACCTCCCACCTAACTGATAAGGAGGGAATTGCTCATATGGATCACAAGAATGTGGAACTGACTTCCCCAGGAACGCATGCATCGCTAGTGCTGGTCCCTGCTGTACTCCCTTGGTCTCTGTTGACTCTTTGCCCCCCTTTTTTTTTGCGCACTGCTCCCTACCCTGGCTTACTGCCCGTTCCCACCAAAATTCTCAAAATTGTACATGTTATCTATAGGTATAGATAGAGAATGGGTGAGAGAGAAAGATATAAGTAATCTATAGATGCATGTATAATTACTAGGGATGCAAGTTTGTCATGGATGAGGTTTTAATGACTCATTGTTTGTCCATGAAATCATTAGTAAACAGTAGTAAATGTTGTGGCACTGTCATCATTGCTGCATTCTGATGACACTAGTGAAAGTCAAGGAAGTTCTGAATAAAGATCAAACATCATGGAATCAATGACGTGTATGACTGCTATGACAAACTTACATCCCTAATAATTACCATTGCCTACGCTGAAACATATCCTTGAATCACATTTGTAAAGTTCTGTTGCAAGAAAGAAAAATCCTTTTATCCATCCCCGTTCTGTGTGGGGGGCTGCTTAGCTCGGCCACTAAATCGGCTGCTCTTCCAGGATTGGCCCCCCTCCCTCCTCCGGCCGCACATGCGCCATGTCCCACTGTGTTCCGCGCATGCACAGCCCTCTGCCTTCCCATTGTCCATGCTGCTATCTATGGCCTACCCCTTCAGTCTGCGCCCCTGCTTGGGCTACTCCAACTCTCTGGCCCTGCCAGCCCCTATTTTTATTATCCTCCCGGCGGGCGCCACCAGCTGTCCTGACTCCCTGATGAAAAAATTGAAACCCCCGCCAGCTTCCCCAGAGGTGAGCTTGCTCCCCGTGGCATCCTCTCCCTTTGGACCCACCTGATTCCCCTTTCCCAGCTGCTGTCTGGCCTATTGGCGGCCCACAAGTCCTCACAACCCACAGCGATCCTCTGTCACCTCTCCTGGAGGCTTTCCTGTCCCTTCCTTCCCTTGAGTGGCCCCTTCCGCTGTCCATACCTCCATACTGGTGTAATGAGTGCGGCCCTCCTCCATGGTTCCCATGCCTCCTGTTGTCCTCCTTCTTTCCCCACAGCGCTTGGGTACCCCAGGACTCCGACGAGCACCTCCTCCCCCTGAAAGTGCCCTCTACCAGTGCCTAACCTTCCCGGAGCTGCAGCGAAACACAGACTAGGAGGAAAATGCTACTGAGGAGGAACCACTCCTATCCTTCCTGGAGCTGCCACGAAAACCCAGACAAGGAGGAATACCCTTGCGGAGGAACCGCTACTCTATCTCCTCCTCTCATGCCCTCCCTGGTCTAAATCTGTGCCGGCCCCAATGGAGAAACAGACGTCCTTTCTTTCTTTCTTGCCTGTTATATGGACCACAAATCAGTCAGAAGGGCACGGAAAAACCAAGCTACTAGCCTAGTAAGTGCAGTTATCCTTTTTTTTTTTTTTTTTTATGCTCCCCCTGATTAAATGACTTGCAATTCTGGACTTGCTATCAACAACGAACTCCCCAAAGATCCCAACCTAAACATGAAATTAAATTCTGGCCCTTCTGTACCCTGATCTGGTCTGCAGACTGTACCAAATTCCCCCACAACTCTACCAACATAAACACTTTAAGTACAGCAATTGGCCCTATCACACCTAAGTGCAGTACATAAGTGGTGTTAAATTTTCAAGCCTCCCTAGTAGCCTACTTAAATGCCTGGGTTCCCATGCCGGCCCAGTTAGGTCTCCCTTCCTAACCAAGCCCCTGCCATGTGGCTGGGCCTACTAATCCCAAACCAACCTTACCTCCTCTCAAATCCTGCCAGTCGAAGTGCTGAGCTTGTTAATCTTGAAAAACCCAGCAAAAGAGGGAGACCCCTTCCTCTTCTGGTTCCTAAATACCCCCAAGACCCCTTCCCCTTCTCTTTCTGACCAATCCACACCTGGCCTACCTGCCTAGTCATATTAGTCATGTCAAGGTATGACATCACGACCCCTCCTCCTTACCTGAGCCCTCCTCCCTCCCCTTTCTTTCCTCCTACCCTTCCCACTCCCTGATCTGACCTATCTTTGTTTTGCCTAGCCTCCCTCCCACCCGTGCCCCTTTCACTGGGATCTCCCTGACAATTTAGGTTGTTCCTTAGGGCAACAGCAGTTGAAGTAACACCAACTCTCCCCCACAGAGACTGAAAGGCATTAAGAGTGTGGCTTTGGGTCTGCCATAACGCTGACATCATTCCATTTCACCCCACCCTGCAGAGAACGACAGGTGTAGGGGTGTGCATTGGGGTCTTCGGCTTTTATGCTCACCCCATTCCACAAGGAAATAAGCTGAGATGGGTGCAATATAGGAGAATGGGGTGAACGTTAGGATGACAGAACCCAAGGCACACCTCAATGCCTGTCAGGGGCTGTAGGGTAGGGTAGGGTAGGGGGGTGGGGGTAGAATTCTGCAAACATTATGGCCGAGGAACCCAAGTTATGTCGCTGACTCCTGTCAGTCTCTACAGGGTGGGTGTATGCTTGGAAACCTTAATGCCCTGGGTGTTTGTTGGTATTTTCACTCCAAATTTTCAACAGTGGCTTTTTGGGACCCCACCTTATGAACAGTGGTGCTATCATTTCTTTACTCAATCCTAAAAGGTGATTTCGCACAGCAACTGTACTATTGGGAGCCATAGGTGCGGAAACACATTTTGGGCAGAATGCGAAAAATGACAGCTGTACCGTTCGTGAGGAGGTGTAAAAAAAAATGGCAATGTTGAAAATCTGGAGAGAAAATATGAAAAATGTTCAAACTTATGAGCGTGCGTAGATACTGCACAATGTACACCCGTAATGCAGTCATTTGTGGGATTTGTTTTACCAAATTTTCAACATGGGCATTTTGGGACTTCTCCTCATGGACAGTGGCACTGTGATTTTGTTAGTCTGTCCTGAAAGTTGATCAGATATTTTAATGCTGGCATAATTGTGCGCCACAGGTGTATAAACATGTTTTGGGTAGGATGTGAAAAATGACAGCTATACTGTTCATAAGGAGGTGTGCAAAATGGCAATGTTGAAAATCTGGAGTGAAAATATAAAAATTCTTGAAGTTACGAGCGTGAGTGGAAACTGCGCAACGTACGCTCATGACATAGTAATTTTTTTGAATGTTTTCACCAAATTTTCAACATAGGCATTTTGGGACCTCCGCTCATGAACAGTGTCACTGTGAATTTCTTAATCCGTCCAGAACGGTGATTTCCCACAGCGATCGTGCCATTGTGCGCCACATGTGTGAAAACACATTTCAGGCAGGATGTGAAAAATGACAGCTATATTGTTCATAAGGAGGTATGAAAACATGGCAATTTTGAAAATCTGGAGTGAAAATATAAAATATTCTCGAAGTTACGAGCGTTCATGGAAACTGTGCAACACACGCTCGTAACAGTCATTGTTTTGGAATTTTTTCACCAAATTTGCAACATATGCTCTTTGGGAGCCCACCTCATGAACGGTGGCACTGTCATATTGTTAGTCGGTCCCGAAAGGTGATTCCACGCAGTGACCGTGAAATCACCTTTTGGGACCGGATAACAAAATGATAGTGACTGATTTCATGAGGTGGGATCTCAAGAACTCTATGTTGAGAATTTGGAGCCAAAAGTCAAAAAATGGCTAAGATATCCACCTAAGTTGAACCCCCTCTCCCATTGATGATATTATAGAGCTTACCAGCATTTCTTCAGTTCGTGGTCAGCTTTGAAGAGTGCAGAGGTCTTCCTGCTCCACCGAAGATCGCTGTGCCGACCAACGGAGGCAAGTATGGGGTAAGAGTGAGTGTGGGGAGGTGGGGTGCGCAGAGGGTGCTTGCAGGTCGGGGCAAGGGGTGCCACGGACAACAAGGGATTGTTTTCTTGTTTTGCAGGGGGAAAAAAAACTTTGGGGGAAGGTTTTTGTTTTTACAGGTGAGACTAAGACATTTGGGCACAGTGGAGTGGGCTCCCAGTGTGCCACCTGTTTTGTTTTTTGGGCAGAGCTGGAGCTGATGGGGATTGGGCACCCAGTCGACAAATAAAATCGTGTCTGTGTTGGCAGGGCCTGATGCCGAGGGGGATGGGGCACCCCATCGGCAGACAAATATAACTGGGGTGGGCAATGCTGACAGTGATTGGGCACCCCTTCGGCAAACAAATTGAACTGGGGAGGGGCACGCCGACAGGGGGATTGGGCACCCCCAAAGTCAGTTTTCTAGGGATTGCGAGAGGTGGACAGCGAGAGCCGCCACCATGTTTATTGAAATGCTTCACCAGGAATGGCACATAATGGAGGCGTGTCAGATCTACTGCTGCAGTGATGAGTCTGTCTCTCATTGCAGCAGTGGATTTCTTTCAAGGTGGTGGCACTCTTTGAAACTGCTGTCATCGGCAGCATGATCACTGGTTGGTGGCTGAGGGACACACTGGCTAAAGCATCCCCTGGATTCACCACAACACTGACACACCTTTGAAAGTGCTAGTACAGTGCTACTACCGCAAAATGTTGCTTGCGCATGTGCACAAGCCAACATAAATATTGTTCAGAATGATTTATAAAAGCAGTACAAACAGAGAAAACAAAGTCCTTCATCTGAGTGTTTCTTTCCAATTCCAAATCACAGTCTCTCACTTTCTCTTGCAAAAGCATTGCTGCTCTTTTTTTAAGTCTTTGCCAGGGAACACGTTAAGAGACATCCTGTTTTTCTCAACATGTTCTTGTCAGTTTCCATGCAGGTGCACAAATAAAACAATGTCCCAAGCTGGCCCCTTCTGACAGTTCTGCAAAGGTTTGTGCTGCATGGCAAGTTTAACCCCTTGAGTTCCAAATAGCTTTTTGCAATCTTTTCAACAACATAACTACTGTACATCCATTTTTGCGCCAAGGGATCCCAGTTTCACATAAAGATTCACATACATTTTTATAACCGCAGATATGCAAGGGGGAAGAAAAGACAGAAACAGCAAGGGAAGGCTAAGAGATAACAAGAGGCAGAGAATCACAAGACCAACAGAATGATCAGTTCCTAGGTCTCACGAGAACATTTGGTTGGGCAACCAGACAGACAGGAGACAGTAAAGGAGAGTATAGAACAGATCCTTGCATTTAACTCTTTCTACATAACAACTGGGATAGGGCCTTATTCAACCCTATCACATGCCCACTTTTTAAAGGGTACCTAAACAAGCAGTTTTTTTAAACTAAAAACTACAAAATCTGGCTTCATAGCAAGGTAAAGTAAAGGCTGCTGTTTATATTTATGCTAAAACTGCATTTATGTAAATAATATAAATGCAGTTTTATAGCTTTGGAAAAATGTAAACATCAGCTGTTCACTTTCAAAAAACAGCCTTGGTGTCTCCCTAAGATGTCTGCCAAGTGTATTAAGTGATGAGTCATGATGACATCATCAGAGCCAGAGACCCACATATATTTCTTTAGTGCTAACTAGTTCTTCTTTCCCTCTTTGTTTTGAATTGTTGCACCAGAATGATCAACACCATGTGTAAACTCATGGATTATTTTGATCAGTACACAAGTTATGATTTTCTTCATTTTGTTTACTTTAACTTACCGAAAATGTTTTGTAATCCAGCTGACTGCCTCTTTGGCAAACCGCAGCACAGTACACCACTTCAAATACATTATGATCTAGTGGTTATGTGATGCCCTGAATTTTGTTTTTTGTTAATCAGGAGAGACACACTAAGCTGAAAGTTTGTTTACAGGTGTGGCCTGGGAGCACAAGGAAATTTAATGACTTGCTCAGGGTCACACAGCAAAGTACTGGTCTGGTTCAATTCCAAAGCTCATGTTCTCTTGTTAATCCACAAATAAGGCTTTCTTTTTCCATTGTACCCCCTGCACCTAGCCCGCCTTCTGCTGAATGCTCCACCATCCATACCCTGTCCTTAGTACTGCCTGGGGCCACTTACAGCTTATGTGCTTACAGCCTCATGAAGACAATTATCACACCTCAGATTGTAATCTTGTACCTCAGAGAGTTGTGCACACCTATACCGATATGCATCATCAGCTGGTACTGTTAAAAAATGCCTCCCAAATCACTCTTCAGTCCATTTTCTCAATGTTTGACTTCTGCTCCCACAATAAACATTGAGTGGATCACCACCCTTCTGCACTATGAAGGTAACATGTACAGTTCCCCAGTTGTGTTTTTTTCCTGCCTCATAAACCAACAACTAGGTCTTTCTGGAGGGCCAAGCAATAGGTATCATGACTCTTCAGAAAAACTGCTGTTCATGCCCTCATGAGGGCTGCACTTACAATGGCTAATGATATTATTAGCAGGAGAGGCATACTAATGCCTTGAGCAAATCCACCCGACTTCCGGTGTCAGTCTTCTCCTTTGTCTGTGATCTGTAGAATCCCACAGAACAGCTCCCAGCAATTCTTCTCCAGTACTTTTCTGTGCTCTTCTCTACAATGTGAGTTGGCTGGCTACCACCCTTCCAAATCTTGAATGAGCTATACACAACTCCCTCAATACTGTTCTAACAAATGTAAACCCTCCCCACCCGAGGGTAATCTCCCTACACTGAATTCAAGTAACAGTTTAGGTGCAGCCCTGCCACTCTGAGTATTTGTCACCGCTGGCTACTCTCATACACAGTCAGGTAACGATCACGATGTTGGCAGTCCCACATTTCAGATCTCACAGTGATCTGCTCAACGTTCTCCGTCCTGTCTTCAGATAACCTGAATATAGCTGTACCCTGCTGGAATGGCCTCTTCAGTTCCTCTCTGACATTCATTCTTCTCACCAACTCCCCCACATCAAAACTGGTGAGTTCACTACCCTTCTGCATCACGAATGTGGTTAGTACAGTCCTCTGTGTTATTTTTACATATTTATAATAAACATGATCTTCTGGTAAGCCAATCTGATAGCAGCATGGCACAAGTGGAAAAATAGGCTTTCCTACCCATATAAGATCTAAGCCACCTATGATTAGGCACTATTAAATGACATGCATAATGATGCATTTAATAGTGCCCAATTGAAGGTAGCCTAGATCTTTTAAGGTTAGGAAAGCCCATCATTCCCATTGTTCCCTGCTGCTATCAGCCTGGCTTACTGGAAAGATATGTTTATATCTGATATGTCAAAAAAATAATGGGGCCTGTATTACTTGCATTCATGATGCAGAAGGGTGATGAGCTCACCAGTTTTCGGTGTGAGGAGGAGTAGTGAAGAATCAATACCAGAGGGGGACTGAGAAGGCCAGTCTTGCAAGGTGCTGCTATATTCAGGGAAGGGGGAAGACAGAAAGAGAGAAATATGAGCAAATTACTGTGAGAAATAAGACATGAGGCTTCCAGCACAGCACCATGATCACTACCTGACCCTTGTTGTTGTGGCCAACATTCCTTTTCCCATAAAACCAGTTCATGCAATTGTCCAAGGCTGTGTGTGGATATTAATGTATGAAATGGCTGCCACTGCACTTTCAGTCACTTCACTATGTCTAGTATTGCTTGTAAAGCACTTTGGGATACAATGTGTATGGAAACCACTATACAACTGTTGATTCTTCTTCTTATTATTATTATTTCCCATGGAAAAAGACGACAAGACAAGCATATGTTTGATTTGAGAAAGTATGAACTCTAACATTGGACTGCACAAGAACTTTGCTACAAAAAAGTGATGGATCTAGGGGGTGGTGAACGGTGTGGTTGCAACTCCCCCCCAATACATTATAACATACTTGCTTCTGCTGCTGCATTTCACTTTGTTCAAGAAGTCTGATTTATTGATTGTACAAATATTTACATTCACCCTATGGATTACATTTGAAGGTTCTGTCAAAAATGTACTAGAAAAGAATAATAGCAGAAAATATTACGGTTTAATAAAAATGTTAAAAAGTGTATATTACGTATGCACACCACCCTCATTGTAGCATCCTTGATCTGCCATAACCACTAGACCACCAGGTTATTCAAGATTTGTACTGCACTGTGGTCTGCCACAGAGAAAGTTGGTCGGATTAAAACAATTTCAGTATGTTAAAGTAAACAAAATGAACAGAACCATAGCCTAACATGTATTATACAAAATATTGCACATGGTTTTGACCATTTGGGTGAAACAATTTTATACAAAGGAAAAAATAACTAGTTATCACTATAGAGACCCATATATATCTCTCTGACTTTGGCTCCAATGATGTCATCACACAACACATTTGGCGGCCATTTTAGGAAGCAGGAAAGACAGTTTTTTGAAATTGGAAGGCTGATTTTGCAATTTTCAAATGCTCTGGAACCACATTTACTTAAATTATGTAAATGTAGTTTTAGCATTAATGAGTATAGCAGCCTTTCCTTTAGTCACCTACGGAGTCAGATTTTTGAATAGTCTGTTGTCAAAATGTTGTTTAGGTATCCTTTAAGAGGGACCCCGTTTTAAAAAACATGTTTCCAAAGCTTTCTTTTACTTCTTTTCTAACATTAGCTTATAACCTTTACAGTTCAGTGCATATGCAGTACAGCAAACAGGGAAGTTTAAACTCACACATTGTTTTTTCAACCTTTGGAATTCTCAATTCCTGAACCATATCTTGTCATAAAATCAGCATTGACATTCTCTTTCCCAGATTTGTGCATCACTTTAAATTTAAATGGCTGTAGTGCCAGGTACCACCATGTGATTCTGGAATGTTTATCCTTCATTTGGTTAAGACAACAGAGAGGATTAAGATCTGTTGTAAGTGCAAAGTCAGCTCCTAGCAAATAAAACTTAAGGGATTCCATGGCCCATGTTGCTGCAAGGCATTCCTTTTGAATGGTGGAGTACCTTTTCTCTCTTTCCTGCAGCTTCCTACTGAGGTACAGAATGAGATGTTTCTTCCCCTCTATATGCTGACTCAAGACTGCACTTGGGCCTACCTCTGATGCATCTGTCTGTAACAATAATTGTTTCTCAAAATCTGGACTTTTTAAAACAGGGGCTGAACATAATGCAGCCTTAATGGACCAAAAAGCTTAATTACACTCTGGGGTCCATTTCACATTATTTGGGAACTGTTTCTTCATGAGTTCAGTGAGGGAAGTAGCTAACTGGGCAAAGTTAGGAACAAATCTCCGATAATAACCAGCCAGCCCTAAAAATGACCTGACATGTTTTTTTGTTTTAGGGCTAGGACTTTTAGCTACAGCTTCTATCTTTGAAATCTCTGGCTTTACTTCTCCATTTCCCCAAACATAGCCCAAATGTCTGGTTTCCTGCATGCCCAATGCACGTTTCATAGGATTAATTGTCAGATTTGCCTTTTTGATCGACTGGATAACTGCTCGTAGGTGTTCCAGGTGGCTGTTCCAGTCTGGACTCTACACCATGACATCATCCAGGTATGCAGCACAATAACCAGTGTGAGGGGATAAAATTACATCCATGTACCGCTGGAATGTAGCTGGTGCATCATGTAAACCAAATGGCATGGGGGTGAACTGATTGAATCCAATAGGGGTGGCAAATGCAGTTTTGTCTCTGGATTCTTTAGCTAGGGGAATGTGCCAGTAACCCTTGGTGAGATTGAGGGCACTGATGTGCTTGGCATTCCCCAATCTGTCCACCAAATCATCTATCCTGGGCATAGGGTAACTGTCAAATTCTGACACTTGATTAAGTTTCCTAAAATTAAGGCAGATTCTCACTCCCCCTTCTCTTTTATTTACAGTCATCATTGGTGATGACCAGGGGTAGTAGAAAATCGCGGGTGCAATTTTCACGCAATTTCCACAATTTTTGCCTCCCCGCGATCTATCCATTTTACACATCCGTGTCCCTTTCAAAAAGCAGCCTGAAATACCCATTATTTTATTCATTCTTGACCCCCATGGTTTTTGGCATCTTGAACAATGGAAGCACAGTCAATTCTGCACCACATCGTCAACGTGTGTGTGTGTGTGTGTGTGTGTGTGTGTGTGTGTGATGTCATAGAGAGGCGGAATGCTTCATGACAGCCAAAAGAACATTCCCTGCTCCCCTGCTCTTTAAAAATATTGGCACGCTTTTTAAAATTCTGTCCCATTCTGTCCTCCCTCTGGTCCACCTAACCCTTGTATATAGGCTGTGGGGTTGTGAGGGGGACAGTATACCTGGCATCTACACCAGCTGCTTCCAAAGGAGCCATCCATATTGGAGGAACACCTGTTTTGTTCTTGATCTCTTACAGCTTGCGGCTTTTCTGGAAGGTGATTCTACTGCTTTGCTTTAGCCCCTACTGCAGCCGTGACTCCCGTGAGAGAACCAGATGTCGGGGAGCATACCTGCATACCACTGAACAGTGGAGCTAGCCTGCAGCGTCCAGCCATATTCGAAGAAGCCATCAAGATCCAAAAAACACCTCAGCCACAAACGCTTTCACTTTGTATCTTTTGTAGCTTGCCTGAGCCCTTACTGTAGCCGTGACCGTGACTCCCAGGAGAAAACCAGATGTCGGGGAGCATACCTGACCTGGCCTCTGAACAGCTGAGCTAGCCTGCAGCAAGCCACAACAGAAACAAAACAGAGCTGTAATTCATTTAATTCCAGGCTTGTTGTGGCTTTACTGCTCTAGCTGCACAGAGTGCCCTTTTTTGTCTTTGCTCCCAGAAGGAGTCCTGATCTCAGAAGGATTCCTGTGCCCAGAAGGATTCCTGCTCTCAGAAGGATTCTGCTGGAGGAGCCCAACTAGAGGACTGTCTGGCTCTGCCTTGTGCCTGCTGTTGGTGAGTCTGCAAGAGTAAAAATGTCTGTTGTGGGGGCAAGGAAGAGGCAACATGAATGAATAGGGAGCAAAGACTGGTGCTAGGATATGTGTATGAGGGTCAGAGAGGTGGGGCTGGAAGGAGGACAAGCATAGGTTGGCATGGTCCATTTATATAAAAATGTATGTACTTGAGGGCTGGCAGACTGGTACACATGCTGGAAACAAATTATTCTGGCCTCTGGTGATGGAGGGGGGAGGGGTGGATGGACAGACTGGCACAGAACAATTTATTTCTACATGTATACCAGCCCGCCAGGTCTGTGCCATGCTTCTGTCACTTGTTGCTGATGGCTGGTGGAGGGACAGGCATGGCAGACTGGTTCACATGGTGCAAACAATTGTTCCGGCCTCTCGTGATGAAAGGGGGTGGGGTGACTGAACCAGCTGGGACAGAACAATATTTTCCCACATGTATACCAGTTCACTTGGTCTGTGCCAAGGTGCTGTCATTTTTCATTAATGGTCAGTGGAGGGACAGGCCTGGCAGACTGGTACACATGCTGGAAACAAATTGTTTTGGCCTCTGGTGATGGAGGAAGGGGCGGACAGGCAGAATGGCATGGAACAATTTTTTCTACATGTGTGCCAGTCTGCCAGGTCTATGCCATGCTCCTGTCACTTGTTGTTGATGGTTGGTGGAGGGACGGGTCTGGCAGACTGGTTCACATGGTACAAAAATTGTTCTGGCCTCTGGTGATAAAAGGGGGTAGGGAAATTGCTCTGGCCTATGGTGATGGATAAGGGAGGGGCGGACGGGCAGACTGGCACAGAACAAATTTTCTTCATGTGTACCAGTTTACCAAGTCTGTGCCATGCTCCTTTGGTTTGTTTTTCAATGGTTAGCTGAGACACGGGCATAGCAGACTGATACACGTGCTGAAAAATGTTCTGGCCTCTGGCATTGGAGGAAGGAGGGGTGAACAGGCAGGCTGGCACAGAACAATTTTTTTCTACATGTATACCATGAGCTGGCATGGTTGGAAAACTAAGTATATGTTGTCTTTTCTGGGTGTGCTGTATTTCTAGCTGTTCTCAAAGGGATGGAGGTGGCAGTAGGCTGGCGCAGGTCCGTGCCATCCTCCTGTGGTCTGTCATTGATGGCCAGTGGAGGGACAGGCCTGGCAGACTGGTACACATGTGGGAAAAAATTGTTCTGGCCTCTGGTTAATGGTGGGCAGATGAGCAGGCTGGCACAGAACAATTTTTTTCTATATATATACCAGTCCTCCAGGTTTGTCAATGGTTGGCAGAGGGAAAAAGCACTGGAACATGGCATGGACCTGGTGGACTGGTATGCATAATGAAAAAAATGTTCCTGTGCCACTCTGCCCATCTGCCTCTCCCTCCAGCATCACCAGAGGCCAGAACAATTATTTTTCCACATGTATACCAGTCTGCCAGGTCCTTGCCAAGCTCCTGTGCTTTGTTGAATTTCGGTGGAGGGACAGGCTTAGCAGACTAGCACACATGTTGAGAAAAATTGTTCTGGCCTCTGGTGATGAAAGAGAGAGGGGTGGCCGAAAGCAATGGGCACGGAACAATTTTTTTCTACATGTATACCAGTCCAGTGGCTCTGTCCCTCAGTCTGTCAGTACCATGGTGGATAAAAAAACAACAGCAAAAAAAAAAAATCAGGTTGTGAATTTTTTTTTTGTTTGTTAAGACTTATTATTAAAACTTTTGATTTTGATTTGGAATTCTACTGCATTGTGTTCACTTTAGTGGGTAATTTAAACATGTCTGCACTACCATCAAATCGTCCATGCATTTCCCGCGACTAAGCCAGGAATTGTCACTTCTCCAGTACTGTTCGTGCCATCAGTTGGTTGCATTTTTGCCCAGCAGATCTTTATGAGGATGTGGGGAAACCTTTCTGCCATATTTGCTGCCACACATTGGATTTTGTTCAGAAGCACACCAGCGATGTTCACCTGAAGTCATGGAAACATCTGGAATGAAAAGAAGCAAAGAAAAGAATGCAAGAAGGTACAGTAGTAGTTTGCTTAAAGTTTATGTAATTGATGCTTAACATTTATGTAATTGATGCTTAAAGTTTATGTAATTGATGCTCAACGTTCATGCAGCTGATGCTTATGCTTATGCTTAAATTTAAATTTGTACCCTAATCATTTGACTTTTTTTTCTCTTTCCTGTAGGTGCCAAGTGACAGCAAGAACTGATGACGTGCTTTGCTAAAGCCATCTCCTCATCCCTGGAGTGGAAAGAATTTGTTATGGAGTTTCTACAGGTCTTGACACAGCCAGACATCCCTTTGGAAAAAGCTCCAGCTTTCCAGGAGTTTCTGTGCAAGTACACGAAACAAGGCGAGAGTCTTCCTGGACCTGCACATCTTACAAGTACCTACCTGCAAGAACTTCATTGTCAGCATGAAGCCTTTCTCAAGACACAGCTCAAGGATGATCAAGTCTTCATCTTCTTGATGAAACTACTGATGCCTGTGGATGCAGTGTTCTAGATGTTTTGGCACCGCTGTTAAGAAATGTGCAGGAGAAGCCTCTCCTAATTGGTGTAGAATTCCTACAGCTCGTCATCCAAACAGTGGCCCAGTCTCTTCTGTGAGTCCTAAACAGTAATGGGGTAGAATCTGACAAAGTTCTCGCTGTTGTTAGTGACACTGTGAGCTACATGTACAATGCTTTTGGCACTATTCTGAGTGGCCTATTGTAAAATTCTGTGCATGTGACATGTGTGGCCCATCTACTTAATCCTGTGCTGGAGATATGGTCTGACACCTTGCAAGATTTAAATCTTGTAGTTGCTCCTGTAAAGAAAGTTTTGTGTCAGAACCCAATGAGCAGACATCAGTTTTTGGAGTTCATGGAATCTAAGGAGGGCGTTGTGCCAAAGATGCCAGCCTATGCAGTGCAGACCCAGTGGTGTTCTTGGATCAGTGCTGTGGAATATCTGGTGGACTACTTGTCTGTAATCGCAGAATTCCTTGAGAATAGCACTACATCTGATGTTGCAACATTAAAATGTCTCAAGGGGTGGAGTGGCCCTTTATGTCAATGAAAATATCAAAGCTACAGAAATTCAGAATACACATAAGGAGCCAAAAGGACTGTGGGTCATCCTGAAAACAGGAATGGGACAGCCATATGAACTGGGATTGTGTACAGGCCTCCGGACCAGGGGGAGGACATAGACACATTACTGATAGAAGATATACAAAACATGACAGCTAAAGGGGAGGTTCTGATAATGGGAGACTTCAACATGCCAGATACAGATTGGTCAATACCAGCAGGAACATCTGCCAGAACTAGACACATACTGGATTCCCTGCAGGGGGAGGGGCTCACACAAATGATACAACAACCCACAAGAGACAGGGCTATCCTAGATCTAGTACTGACTAACAGGGAAAGGGTCACAGATCTCCAGGTAGAAGGTCACTTGGGGGCCAGTGACCATCACATGGTATGGTTCAATTTGGCCACTAGAACTAAATCATCCCATTCCAAGGCAAAAATATGGGACTTCAGAGGAGCTGACTTTGATAAGATGGCCAACAGAGTTAAGCTAGCCCTGGCAAAAAGAAATACAGGTGAGGGGGTATAGGCAAAGTGGGCAAGCATTAAAGAATGCAATACTTGAAGCAACATCCTATTGTGTTAGAGAGAAAAGGAAGTGCAAAAGAAGAAGGAAACCACTTTGGTTCTCAAAAACAGTAGCGGAAAAGGTCAGAGCCAAAAGGCTGACCTTCAGGAAATATAAGGGTAAAAGAAGGTGACAAGACTTTCTATAGATACTGTACATTAGTGAAAGGAGAAAGTCCAGAGGGGGTATTGCTAAGATCAAAGGGGATAAGAGGGTGTGTGAGGAGGAGGACCATGTAAAAGCATCTATCCTAAATAGATACTTTTGCTCAGTATTTACTGAAGAGAAGGTAGGGCAGGGCCCACAGCTCAGCACCATGGACACGGGGGGAGGGAGGTGTGCACTAGTCCCTCCACAAAAGAAAGGGTCCTACAAGAGCTCGATAAACTCAGGGTGGACAAGGCAATGGAACCTGATGGCATACATCCCAGGGTACTAAAGGAGCTAAGGGTGGAACTAGCAGATCCATTATCAGAACTGTTTAGTGAGTCTCTGAGCACAGGAGAGGTCCCAGAAGACTGGAGAAGAGCTCATGTGATCCCGCTCCACAAGAGTGGCAGCAGGTAGGAGGCAGAGAACTACAGACCAGTAAGTCTTAGCTTAGTAGTGGGCATGATTATGGAGGCACTCCTTAAGAAAAGGATAATGAAACACCTGGAATCCATAGGAGCACAGGATCCAAGACAGCATGGGTTTACAAAAGGAAGGTCCTGTCAAACTAATCTCATAGATTTCTTTGGCTGGGCAACCAGGGTGGTGGATCAAGAGGGAGCAGTTGATGTCACCTACCTTGATTTCAGCAATGCTTTCGATACTGTTCCACACAGAAGATTGATTAATAACCTGGGTAGGCTCGGGGTGGATCAGAAGTTGGTCAACTGGGTGGCAAACTGGTTGACAGGCAGAAAACAGAGAGTGGTGGTAAATGGTATACAGTCAGAAGAGATGCAAGTCACAAAGTGGGGTACCTCCGGGATCAGTCCTGGGGCCAGTCCTCTTCAATATCTTCATCAGTGACATTGCAGATGGACTGGAGGGTAAGGTTTGTCTGTTTGCAGATGACACCAAGATCTGCAACAGAGTAGATGATCCAGATGGGGTGGGTAGAATGAGAAGAAATCTGGATAAACTAGCAAAATGGTCGGAAGAGTGGCAACTGGAGTTTAACGCAAAGAAGTGCAAGATCATGCACATAGGGAAGAGAAACCCTGAAGCCACCTATAGGCTGGGAGGGGAGTTGCTGGCAGTCACAAGGAAAGAAGGAGGAGACTTGGGCGTCATCATCACCAATGATCTGAAATCATCCAAGCAGACCACTAAAGCAGTAGGTAAGGCTAGAGGGATGTTGGGGTGTATTAGTAGGGGTTATAACAAGTCAGAAGAGGGAGGTTATAATCCCTCTTTACAAGACACTGGTTAGGACCCATCTGGAGTACTGCGTGCAGTACTGGAGGCCACATCTTCACAAGGACATTAACCAAATTGAGGCAGTCCAGAGAAGGGCAACCAAAATGGTGCAGGGACTGCATCAGAAAACATACGAGGACAGATTAACGGAGCTCAATATTTATACCCTAGAGCAAAGGAGGGAGAGAGGTGATATGATTGAAACATTCAAACACCTTAAGGGCATTAACAAGGTAAAAGAATCTAACATGTTTCAATACAAGAAAAATAGCAGGACAAGAGGACACAGCATGAGATTAGAGGGAGGCCAATTAAGGGGTAATGTGAGGAAGTTATTTTTCACAGAAAGGGTGATGGATGCATGGAACGGCCTACCTCAGGAAGTGGTGGATATGAATACAGTGAAGAGCTTCAAACAGGCATGGGATAGGCATAAGGGAGCAATACAGATGCGTATGAATAGATAGACCATTGACAGAGCAAAGGCCGATGGCACATTCATAGGGCAGAAAAAGAAATGGGCAGACTGGATGGGCCTTGCGGTCCTTATCTGCCATCAACTTCTATGTTTCTATGTTTCTGTCCTTAAAAGCAAACAGAGTCGCTGACACAAAAAACTTTTGTGACAGACCATTCTACAGAGCTTGTCAAACTCATTGAGGAGTGTTACAGGTACGTGGGTATCAAAGGATAACACATGACACAGTAAATAGGGTACAACACACCTGCAGTGAGTTTTATTTTATACAAAAGTAAAAATAATGAATAAATATAAACAAACAATTCAAGCAGAACTATAAGTAAGTAATAATACCTAACAGGGTGGGCATTATTGGGATATAATGGACCGCCCAGGGGCATTGGGCCTTATAACCCCTGGAAGGTCCATTATATCCCATAACGCCCACCCTGGAGGGTATTATTACATTTAGAAAATGGGCTGTAGGTTTTTTTTTTTTTAAATGTATATGATAATAAATATTTATATATTTCAACAAATGAACCAAAAAAGGTCACTTTTATAGCAAAGTAATCCCTGTTCTGCTGGAATTACCACTAGAGGGTGCTGCATTTTTAAAAAATTCTCTAATGAGTCTGTTCTTTTGCTTAGTATTTTCATCCCCACTCACAGAAACGAGAGCTCATTATTTTAGCTCTTTGGAGTAGCACTGTATTAGAATGGGAATGTTGCTTGATGAAAGGTAGATTATTTAAAAAAATTAAGATGGCTGAAAATGATCGCATGGTTTGCGTTACTAGGGAGGTAGTGATATGTGAGCTACTGACTGTCGGGCTAGCGGGCGGAGCAGTGGCCAGCGACACAAGGGATGAATGGGAAGTACTGTTCAGCATTCGGGTAAAGGAGTAAGAGACCTGTTTTAAGTCAGTGTTTTGAGAAAAAAGAGTAAATCAGGGCAGCGATGGCTGCTATTACTTCCTGGTTTCACTTTCTCCGAAGTAAAGGTGGCTAGTGGAGAAAAACTGTCGGCTGGCGGGTTTCAAAATTCAGGGTGCCCAAGGATAGTCTTAGTAATAGGGCACCCTGAATTGGAACTTGCTTTACACCGGGCGTTGTTAAGAAATAACAACACCGGTGTGACCATCTTTTAGCCAGTCAGGAAGCGTCTTTTACAATACCCATTTTTTAAAAATAAAATAATAGCTTACTGCTATTTCACCTTACTTCAGTTATCTCAAAATTCAATCATCAGCTTTCCTGCTGCTCGAGATAAAGTCCCTGTTTCAGGCACAGGTCCTTCCGCTTATCTTAACCTCAGTTAATCTGACTCTTAGTGTTTGAGGAGGGCTTATATAGCCCTCCCACTTATAGAAATGTCCCTCCCATAACCTCCAGTTAGTTCTAGAATGGTCCCTAAATAGGGAAACTCCTCCTCTATTACATAATGAGGTTTTGCTTACGGGAAGTCCCTCTATTGGAAATCCCCTTCCTGAGGTTTTACTTATGGGAATTCCCTTATTTTCTATATACTGTATGCAAACAGTGCAAACATTTATTGTATTTATACACGTGCTGTATTGTTATAGTATATGGACACTAGCCCTTTAATTTATTTTTATACTGGGCTGTAGCTTTTATGTGCAGGGACAGCATAGTCCCTTTTATTTCAAGTGCTCGCTTTTCAGAGTGCACAGATTACTCGGGGAAGCCTGCCTCTCTAGCAGCCTGGACTGGCTGCTCACATGCCGTGGACTCCTCCATGGCTTGCTGGTACAAATTCTACAGCATATTTTATACAAAGCCAGCAGCTGGAAGTCCTAATAATACAGGGGCATCAGTAATTATTTACATAAATACTGAGCAGCAGCAAAAGTAAAAGAAAAGTTTGCCGCTCGGTTTAAACAGTTCCTGCTTCGCTACAGGATTTCTTGGGCATAACATTCTACATAACAACGGAGTGGCAGCAAAATAATTCAAAACAACATAAACATAATGCTGTTTCGTTTGTACCCATAATCCACCTATTCAAGTGGATATTATTTTGTATTTAACTGCCATTTTAAACATTTCTAAACATTCCTGCACCATATACTTAAACATGGCATGAGCATTAACTTTATGAAGCAATTTATTTAAAAAAATGCACTTTATTCAAACTGCACCTTATTTCATTCCTGTCAGCTGGAATTAGCCTGGTGCATTATTTTGGGGAGTTCTTGGTGAGGGATGGAAATATAGAAACTCAAAATAAAGGCAGTAGGAAAACATTTAGTGAGAGATAGAAAACACTGACACAGGTGGCCAACCTGAAAAAGGTAAAGCATAGTACAGGAAGATACTGTTGCGTGACAGATTTCAGTAGGAAAAAGAAGATAGGAAAAGCATCCCTCCACCGAGATATTGGAGTGGCAGAACGCAGTTCTGCTACAAGGAGTTACAGGCAAGTTTTGAGCCTCAGGATCACACTATGTTTGGACGTTTACAGGATGTGCATTTATTTTTGGATTTCTTTGCTACAGCAGGTGCAAGTGAATGCAGGCCTAAGACAGTAAAAGTGCTTTCCAGGTGCTCAGTGGATGAAAGACAAGCCTGTGTAGTTCTGTTCCAGAGGGTGATGCTGCAAAGCAGTGCTAAGCTGGAAAATATTTTACGAGCACATCCTTCACTGGCTACTTTTAAAGCAGCCTGTATTCTGGATCAGCAACAACTGCCACTGCTTGATCCACATAAAGAAATAAATGTTAATGAACTCCAAGACCTGGCAAATGTATCCTGTTTTGAATGGCATGCATACAGACCTGCTGCACAGTCCATCCCAAATGAACTGGACATCAATGAACGGTGGGGAGCTCAGTGTGATGCATTGCCAAACCTTAGTGCTGTGGCAAAAAGGTACATCTGACTCACAGTTTCCACAGAAGATGCAGAATGGACATTCTCTGTGTATTCAGACCTTCTGAAAGACAACAGAAGAAATATGACTGAAGAAAATGTGAAACTTTTGCTAATGTTAAAATATAATAAAAAGTTCTAGATGTGTGGATTGCTAGTAGAGGGTTATTTTCAGTACTGCTTGAGATTTTCCAGTGTTGCCAATGTTACTACATTTGGTTATGCATACTGTATTGTGTATACTGTATTTCTGTGGAAATATGTACCATGGACTGCATTTTTTTTTCTGTTTTGCATTTACTGTAAATTATTTGATTTTTATCACTAGAAAGCTGAATTGCACCTCAGAACCCCCCAGTGTATATTGTAATGTGTATGCTGTGTTTATTAACTGGAAATATGTATGGTGATGAACTATATTTGTTGTTTTGGCTTGATTTATTTTGGTTTGCATTTACTGTAAGTAGTTGATTTTGTTAATAAAATAGTAGTAGAATGCAAAGCCTTTCATTATTTGTCGGTTTCTTGTAAATAGAAGCATATAAAGAGCACTGCGGAACCCCTGCAATTTTCCATAATTTCTTAACAATTTCTCCACAATTTTTGCAATATTTTTCCACAGTTTTCTGGTTCCCCTGGTGATGACCAAGCACTTCTCGACTCTTCTATGATGCCCAATTCTTTCATTTTTTGTATTTCCTTAACCACATCTACTCTTAACCACTCTGGTAATCTGTATGTCTTTTATCTAAGAGGGTGTGCATCCCCTGTCACTATTACATGCTCAGTGCCTTTTGCTCAGCCTGGCACTGTGGTAAAAGTACTATTAAATGTCTTTAGCAAGTTATGAATTTTCGCGGTTTGTTCGGAGGTTAAGGAAACTTTCACCTTTACAGCATCGGCAGTTACAATTTGTTCTAGTCTGTCATAAGCTATATCAATATCTTCTTTATCAGTTTCTGGTAAAACTAGCAAAGCAGCGTTCGGTGTTTTTTCAACCCATTTCTTCAGGAGGATAGTGTAGTATATCTTGGTAGGATTTTTCCTATCAGGGTTCTCAATTTCATAGTTAACTGTGCCAGTACATCTAAGCACTTAATAAGGCCCTTGCTACTTCATTAACAGTTTATTTTCTGTAGTGGGTAATAGTAGCAAGACCTTTTCACCTGGCTCAAGAACTTTTTCCTTTACTCCATGGTCATAATATACATTCTGCTGGTTTTGGGCCTCTTCCTGATTACTTTGGGCAATTTCAGCATATTTTGTCAGCTTATTTCTCAGGGCACACATATAAGATGTAATTGATTGTTTCTGAGGGGGGTTATCTTCCCATGTTTCTTTTATTACATCTAGTGGCCCTTTAGGTTGTCTACCATACAACATTTCAAATGGTGCAAAAACTGTTGATGCCTGTGGCACTTCTCTGTAAGCAAAAAGCTGGTAAGGTAAGTATTGGTCCCAGTCTTTCCCCTCCCCTTTACAAACCATTTAACATGCGTTTTAGGGTTTGATTAAACTGCTCAAGAAGCCCATCTGTCTGAGGGTGATAAGGGAAGGTTCTTATGGCAGTGATACCTAATAGTTGGTACAACTCGTTCAGTAATGCAGCACCACAATTACTACCCTGATCAGTAATAATCTTTTTAGGTATGCCCACCATTTGAAAAGGCAGTCAAGATTTCAGGTTCTGTCACTGTCTGTTCTTTTTCCATCACTGGTGCTGGCTGTACAGTCTCAGGTAGGACTTTTGTTTCTGCATCTAGTTTGGCTACCATTCTTCTGGTAATCACTCCTGGACTTGCTGCTGCAGGATACATACCTTTCTTCTTTGCCTCCCTGGTACCAGGTCTAGTATCCATGCACAAAACTCCTGGTTTAGAGTATGCACAACATAAATCCCACTTAGGCTGACACCATCTATCATTGAGGCACAGTCAGGAAGCATAGGAAGACAAGGAGCAGTTATAAAATTTGCAAGTAGCGTTTTATTAACAACAAAATATAAAATAAAAATTGTTCAGTAGAACTATTTACAAAGCCAGTACAAACAGAGAAAACAAAGTCCTTCATCTGAGGGTTTCTTTCCAATTCCAAATCTCAGTCTCTGTCTCTCACTCTTTCTAGCAAAAACATTGCTGCTCTTTTTATACGTCTTTGCCTGGGAACTCATTAAGATATGTTCTTATCAGTTTCCATGCAGATACAACAAACAGAACAATATCCCAAGCTGGCCCTCTGCTGACAGTTCTGCAAATGTTTGTATGGCATAGCAAGTTTAACCCCTTGAGTTCCAAATAGCTTTTTGCAATCTTTCCTACAATATAACTATAAATATTTTCACACCAAGGGATCCCAGTTTCACATAAAGATGCACATACATTTTTAAAACCACAGATATGCAAGGGGGAAGAAAAGACAGAAACAGCAAGTGAAGGCAGAGAGATAGTGAGAGGCGGAGAATTATGAAACCACCAGTGACTATAGCCCTTGACCGGGCTGGGATTCTGAGTGGTATGGCACACTACACAGCCACCTCTTGCTCTCCTGCTGCTGTTGCCCGCTGAAGCCTCCTCACAAGTGACTACAGCCCTTGACCGGGCTTGGACCCTGAGCAGTGCGGCTCACTCCAAGCTGCTGCCCACTCTCCTGCTGCTGTTGCCAGCTGAAGCCTTCTCTCAAGTGACTATAGCCCTTGACCGTCCTCGGACCCTGAATGGTGTGGCTCACTCCACAGCCGCCGCCCACTCTCCTGCTGCTGTTGCTCACTGAAGCCTCCTCACAAGGTATGATCCCTGCCTGAACTGGTGGTATTTTTCAAGTTCAGGCATGACTCTGCAGATTGGCCCTGATTGGACATTTCCACGGCTAGGCTGCACCCGGTTGGCTCTTGCCAATCCAGCCTGCTTCTCCCAGGACTGTCACTCGCTGGTGCTGCATTCTAGGGATATATATTTTGTCTTTTGATTCAGATTCTGCAGTTGATTTGTTTTAGCCTGCATAAGGACTGTGAAATAATTAATGTAGTACTCTTTAGCCACCAGCTTTACTTAATTGCTAACTGTTAATTAAGTGTTGCCAATTAATTGTCATAACTAGGTGTTCTTTACCTACCTGATTACTACTTTTTAGACATTATATTGCACATGATAGCTGATTTCTACCTAATGTCTAGTTTTAAAAATAGGTATTGAACTTTCTTTTATAGTGTGACCCCTAGTCTTTTCTTCTCTGCTCCCTGTCTTTTGATCAAACACTTAATTCCCTGTCTCCTGATCTTTAACCTACGTCAGCTCACTGAACTCAGATTTACTGCCTTTCTCTACCTCCTCATCCTCTTACCAACCCCCCCCACCTGTGCTTGGTGCTCGGCATTGACCCGCCCTGCCCCCTGCATTCCCATCTAAATTTCCTTCTCTATTGTGACCAACCCCCTGATTTACCGCTCCTTTGTCTGCTCCAGCAGTCTCGACTCCCTGCTGTCCCCCATCTGAGTCCCTCCTATTCATCCCCACCCTGTTTCTACTGTGAGTAAATTAATCCCTTTCTCTCTCTCTCTTCTCTCTCCCTTAGTGACTACAGACCTTGGCCAGACTTGGACCCTGAGTGGTGTGGCTCACTCCACAGCTGCCGCCCGCTGTCCTGCTGCTGTTGATTGCCAAAGCCTCCTCACAAGGTATGGTCCCTGCCTGAACCAGTGGTATTTTTCAAGTTCAAGTGCGACTCTGCAGATTGACCCTGATTGGACATTTCCTCAGCTAGGTTGTACCCGGTTGGCTCTCGCCAATCCAGCCTGCTTCTACCAGGACTCTCACTCACTAGTACTGCATTCTAGGGATATATTATGTCTTTTGATTCAAACTCTGCAGTTGATTTGTTTTAGCCTGCATATGCACTGTAAAATAATTAATGTAGTACTCTTTAGCCACCAGCTTTACTAAACTGCTAACTGTTAATTGTGTTGCCAATTAATTGTCATAACTAGGTGTTCTTTACCTAACTGATTACTGTTTTTTTAGACATTACATTGTTCATGATAGCCGATTTCTACCTAATATCTAGTTTTAAAAACAGATGCTGAACTTTCTTTTGTAGTGTAACCCCTAGTCTTTTCTTCTCTGCTCCCTGTCTTTTGATCAAACACTTAATTCACTGTCTTCTGATCTTTAACCTACTTCTGCTCGCTGAACTCAAATTTACTGCCTTTCTCTACCTTCTCTCTTTACCAACCCCCCCCCCACTGTTGGTGCTTGGCACTCGGCATTGACCCACCCTGCTCCCTGCATTCCCATCTAAATTCCCGATTTACCTCTCCTTTGTCTGCTCCAGCAGTCTCGACTCCCTGCTGTCCCCCCTGTCTGAGTCCCTACTGATGATCCCCGCCCTGTTTCTGCCATGAGTAAATTAATCCCTTTCTCTTTCCCTTAGTGACTACAGCCCTTGACCGGGCTTGGACCCTGAGTGGTGTGGCTCATTCCACAGCCGCCGCCTGCTCTCCTGCTGCTGTTGCCCACCAAAGCTTCCTCACAAGGTATGGTCCCTGCTTGAACCGGTGGGATTTTTCAAGTTCAGGCATGACTCTGCAGGTTGACCTTGACTAGGCATTTCCACAGCTAGGCTGCACCCAGTTGGCTCTCGCCAATCCAGCCTGCTTCTCCCAGGACTCTCACTTGCTGGTGCTGCATTCTATGGATATATTTTGTCCCGCTCACCCTCCCCAGCTCTGACCTCTATTAAATCCACCTAAACCTCACCCTCCTTCATCCTACCTCACCACTACAGGCTCCCTATCTTAAAACTCTCCCATACTCTTAAAGGGCAATCACTTGTTTCCCAGCTGCCACTGCTACTAAGGACCTACCATGGCTTTTACCAGTCTCCTGCTTAGTTTGTTTATATTTCTCATGCTTTTCTCACAAACTATTAAAGTAGGTGAACCACCACCACAACCTATCTATAGCCCACAAGTTGTCAGTGTATGGGAGTGCTACAAGCCAGTCCTGCATAACTCCCTCCTGTCAACTCCCACCAATACCCTTTTACCTTTGACCTGTTCTCCAAACAGCAGTAAAGGCTCCCCTGCTTACTAGCGCATTGCTTTTATTAACCGGCCACTGTCCCATACAGCCTCCTGCTGTGAATAAACCACAAAATAAGAAGTCCCTGGGATCCCTGAGAAGGTACATTGTAGCTCTAATAAAACACCTACTACTGCTGCTGTTATGTATCTCTGGCAACATTCACCCCAACCTGGGGCCCCCACAGCTTGGATCCATGATTACCTGCTCTGCTGGGACTCTCTCCATGGCAAACATTAATATCTGCAGCCTCCTCGCTAAACTGGACTCCCTCTCCATTTGGGTCTCGCAGCACAACCCAGACATCCTATCAGTGCTCGAGACATGGCTGTCCCCTAAGATCTCCGACTCCGCAATTGCTATTCCTGGATATGTTGTCTATAGACAAGATAGGTTCACAAAAAAAGGTGGGGGCTGTGCTCTCTACTTAAAAGAGTCCCTCTCGGGGCATGTCCTGACCATGCCCATCCCTGGGAATGACATTCAAGTCCTTGCCACCATGGTACTACTTGGAGCACATAACAAGGCCCTGACTGTTGCCTCAATCTACATTCCACCAAAGCTGACTAACCAGGGCCTTCCCTCCCTTCTCGACTGTATCAATTTACTAGACCAGAACTCAGAAGTAATCATACTTGGTGACTTCTGTGTTAACTGGCTGGCCCACAGTGCTAACAACTGTAAGGATGCCATGTCTGCCATTAACTACATGCAAATGGTTCAATCACCTACCAGGATAAATTACAGAATGGGGACCTGTACGCTTTTGGACTAGATACTTACCAACCGTCCAGAGGATATCACAAAGATGGAAGTTCTCCCAGACTCATTAAGTGACCATTTCCCCATCTTGTGCTCATGGACCAAAAAATTTCACCAAACCACCTCCAAAAACTATCAACAGCAGAATGCTGGCCCCAGGTCACCTAGAACCTCTAAAAACTCTCCTACATGAGCACGACTGGTCTCCAATTGATTCTGCCACTGATGTGGACACAGCTCTAGACTGCTTTATTACCAGCTTCAACTCAGCGGACAACTCAGCCTGTGATGTCCACGCTCCTTGTAAGAAGCATAAGATCCAGGGTGACAATAACCCGTGGTTTACTTTAAACCTTCTTGAACAATTGAAAGCCTGTGACTATCTCTGGTACCGTGCCAAGGCGACTGGCTCTCCTGCCAACATACAAGCTTACAAAACAGCAAGAAATGCTTGCACTCGTGCTATTTGCCTCAAGAAAGCCAACTATTATGGGAGCACACTTGCCAACACCTGGAAAGATGGGAGAAAGTTTTGGAGCAACCTCACTGAAGTTACAGGGAAGGAGCCCAGAATAACACCCTCAACACGGAACATAAATGGCATCATCACCCAGGACCCTGTAACCATAGCTAATGCCTTTAACACCACTTTTTTGAACCTTAGTCACGTGCTACCCTTTGACTTTTTTGACCCCTCCCCTAGGAACCATGATCCCTAATGATTCTAGTCTGCAACAGGGGCACCCACCTTTCTACTTCAAAGTTGTTTCAGAAAACCTAGCCAAAAAGCACCTTCTTAAAGTGCTCGGAAAGTCCAGATACAGTGGAGACTTCCTCGACCTGAAACTCCTCACCCTCACCATTGACAAAGTCCTTCCCCTCTTACCAAAATTCTCAACCTCTCCCTTATGCATTCCCAGTTCTCCCAAAAATGGAAATTGGCAGTGGTGATAAGACTCTTCCTAACAACTACAGGCCAATCTCCTTCCTTCCCCCCCTCTCGAAATCTCTGGAATGGATAACTGCTGATCAACTAAGTGAGTTCCTTGAAAATACAATCTACAATGCTTTCAGCAACATGGCTTTCATAAAGGGTACAGCACCACCACAGCACTCCTCAAATTCTCCACCTTCATCCAACATGCCCTGGACCGGGGCCATCTTGGCACCACATTTATCGATCTGACAAAGGCATTTGACACAGTCAAGCATTCCCTGCTGATAGAACAATTATCTTTACTAGGTCTCTCAACAGATACTACCCGCTGGTTTCAAAGCTACCTCAGTAACCATACCCAACAGTTTAGAATTGGTGAATCTCTCTCAACCTCCCTCATTTCCTGTCAGATCTGGAGTCCCCCAAGGATCCATCCTGGGCCCCTTGCTATTCAGCATTTTTCTGAACAAACTCCCTGCCTCCTGTCAGGATCGAATACTTCTGTATGCTGATGATGCAGTAATTTTCACATGTAGTCCAGTCCCGTCTCTATTACAGCCACAACTGCAGAAAAGTTTTAAGGAAGTTGAAGCCTGGTTTAGGGCACACAAACTCATCCTCAACTACCTAAAAACCAAAACAATGTTGTTCCATGGAATCCACAAAAAATATAAGAACCATGAACTAATTATAAGGAACAGTGCGGGTGCTGTCCTGGAGCAGGTGGGCCAATTCAAATACCTGGGTGTGACCCTTGACTGTACTCTGTCATTTACCAAACACATTGATAACATTGCAAAGGCAGTGAATACCTGGATAGGATTCTTATACAAACATAAGTGTAACCCCTAGGTGGCGCTATCCCAAGGGCTACTATCCCTGCCTGCTTGGCTAGTAGCAGGTTAAGGGGCCTGAGTTCTGAAATGGGTGCCTCCACCTGGAGGTCAGGGTTGGTAGTGGTCAAGCTAACCTGGGCACAGCCCTCCGGGACACTTTAACCCCCCTCTTTCCTTACTAGTGGCCAGAACAATACACAATAGTCACTTTTATAATACCCCTGATACACCACACAAACACCCACACTGTTTGCACTTACCACCAGGGCTTTCTTCTGGCCCGGCCCTGGGGACCCCCTGTAAAACAAGGTTATACACAACAAATAGCAGTACAGTACTCTTGCACAAACTGGAAACACAGTCAGCGTAAATGCAAAAAAGAGTTAGATCTGATTTATTTAACATAGAAACACAGAAACATAGAATTTGACGGAAGATAAGGACCGCTTGGCCCAACTAGTTTGCCCATTTCCCTACCTGATGGATAAGCTGCAGATTCTAGTTAATCAACAGCTTACATCCTCCTACCCTCCGCTAGAATTGCCTTATGCCTGTCCCATGCATTCTTGAATTCTCCCACTGTTCCTGACTCAACAACCTCCTCAGGAAAGCTGTTCCATGCATCCACAACCCTCTCTGTGACAAAATACTTTCTAACATTACCTCTGAGCTGTCCCCCCCTCCATCTTCAAATTGTGCCCCCTTGTTCTTGCACATCTCTTCTTCGGAAAGATACTACTGTCTTGTACTTGTACCTCTCCCTCCTTTCCTCAAGGGTATACATATTAAGCTGCTTTAGTCTCTCCTCATATGTCTTCTGGTGCAGACCCTGCACCATTTTGGTTGCCCTCCTCTGAACAGCCTCCACTCTGTCTATGTCTTTGCGGAGATGGGGTCTCCAGAATTACATGCAGTACTCCAGATGGGGTCTCACTAACTGTCTGTACAGAGGGATAACAACTTCCTAGGTACATCAGGGAGCGAAGGAAGACTAAGGGAGGGATAGTGAGACTTAATAAAGGGGAGGGAGGGTGGGCAGAGGTGACTGTGAAAAGGCAGAGATATTAAACAAATATTTTTGCTCAGAATGTACAAACGAAGAGGGGGAGGTACCTAAAACAAACAATAGAAACACTCTGGATACAGAAGTTGATACCAGCCCATTTACAGAAGAAAGGGTTCTGAACGAACTCTTAAAACTGAAGGTGGACAAAGCAATGGGGGGCCTGATGGGATTCATCCCAGAATTCTAAAAGAACTAGGGTAGAACTAGTGACACCACTGACTACCCTCTTTAACAAATCATGGGAGGATGGGGTGGTACCTGAGGACTGGAGGAGGGCAGATGTGATTCCCCTTCACAAAAGTGGGAGCAGGGCAGAAGCAGGAAACTACAGACCTGTTAGTTTAACCTCAGTGATAGGGAAAATGATGGAATCACTTCTGAAGGAAAGAACTGTCGAGTACCTAGAGGCCAGAGGGGCACAGGACCCAAGGCAGCATGGATTCACAGTGGGAAGGTCATGCCAGACGAATCTAATAGATTTCTTTGACTGGGTGACCAAAGTAGTAGATCAGGGAGGGGCTGTGGACATGGCCTACCTAGACTTTAGCAAGGCATTTGACACAGTCCCACACAAAAGATTAATATACAAGTTAGCCAGCCTGGGAGTGGGTCCCAAGATGATAGCCTGGGTAAAGAATTGGCTGGAGAATAGGACACAGAGGGTAATAGCAAATGGAGTCCACTCTGAAGAAAGGGGGTTACTAGTGGGGTGCCGCAGGGTTCAGTATTAGGACCGGTCCTCTTCAATGTCTTTGTAAGTGACATTGCAGAGGGACTGGAAGGAAAAGTATGTCTCTTTGCAGATGACACAAAGATCTGCAACAGAGTTGCTGCACAAGGTGGGGTGGAAAGGATGAGAAGGGACTTGGCAAGGTTAGAGGAATGGTCAAATGTGTGCAGCTTAGATTTAGTGCTAGAAGTGCAAGGTAATGCACCTGGGAAACAAAACCCAGGGGAAGAGTGCACAATGGGGGGTGAGATACTAACAACAACAAAAATGGAAAGGGACCTGGGGGTAGTCATATCAGATGACTTAAAGGTGGGCAAGCAATGTGAGAGGGCAGTAAGGAGGGCTGGTGAGATACTGGGATGCATAGGGAGAGGCATCACCATTAGAAAACAGAAAGTTGTTATCCCTCTGTACAGACAGCTGGTGAGACCCCATCTGGAGTACTGTGTGCAGTTCTGGAGACCCAATCTCCGCAAGGACATAGACAAGATGGAAGCTGTCCAGAGCAGGGCAACTAAAATGGTGCAGGGTCTGCACCGGAAGATATATGAAGAGAGACTAAAGGAGCTTAATATGTATAGCCTCGAGGAAAGGAGGGAGAGGGAGACATGATAGAAACTTTCAAGTACCTCAAGGGAATCAACAGAATCCAAGAGGGTAGCATCTTTCAAAAAAAGAAGTGTGCAAGAACAAGGGGGCACAATTTGAAGATGGAGGGCACGCTCAGAGGTAATGTAAGGAAGTATTTTTTCACAGAGAGGGTTGTGGATGCATGGAATAGCCTTCCGGAGGAGGTTGTGGAGTCAAAAACAGTGGTTGAATTCAAGCATGCATGGGACAGCCATAAGGCAATTCTAGGGGTTGGGGGTAGAAAGAAGTAGGCTGCTGGTTAACTAGGATCTGCAGCTTATCCATTAGGTAGGGAAATGGGCAGACTGGGTGAGCCAAGCGGTCCTTATCTGCCATAAAATTCTATGTTTCTATGTTCCTATTTTCTACTGTTGATGCCTCTCCCTATGCATCCCAGTATCCTTCCAGCCGTCCTTACTGCCTTTTCACATTGCTTGCCCACCTTTGGGTCATCTGATATAATTACTCCTAGGTCTCTTTCGATTCTTGCTGTTGTTATTAACTCACCCCCCATTGTGTACTCTCCCCTGCGTTTTTGTTTCCCAGATGCATTACCTTGCACTACTTTGCACTGAATCTGAGCTGCCACATCTTTTGACCATTCCTCCAACCTTGCCAAGTCCCTTTTCATTCTTTTCACTCCACCTTATGTATCAACCCTATTGCAGATCTTTGTGTCATCTGCAAAGAGACATACCTTTCCTTCCTGGTGCTCTCCAATGTCACTTATAAAGACATTAAAGAGGACCGGTCCCAGTACCGAACCCTGTGGTACCCCACTAGTTACCCTCCTTTCTTCACTGTGGATTCCGTTTACTATTACACTTTGCGACCTGTTGTTCAGCCAGTTTTTTATCCAGGCTACCACCTTGGGACCCACTCCAAGGCTGGCTAACTTGTATATTAATCTTTTGTATGAGACTGTGTCAAATGCCTTGCTAAAATCTAGGTAGGCCATATCCACAGCCCCTTCCTGGTCTACTACTTTGGCCACCCAGTCAAAGAAATCTACTAGGTTTGTCTGACATGACCTTCCTGCTGTGTAACCATGCTGCCTTGGGTCCTGTGCCCCACTGGCCTCTAGATACTCAACAGTTCTTTCCTTCAGAAGTGATTCCATCATTTTTCGTACCACTGAAGTCAAACTATTTGGTCTATATTTTCCTGCCTCTGCCCTGCTCCCACTTTTGTGAAGTGGAATCACATTTGCCCTCCTCCAGTCCTTGGGTACCACCACATCCTCCCATGATTTGTTAAAGAGAGTAGTCAGTGGTGTTACTAGTTCTACCCTTAGTTCTTTTAGAATTCTTGGGTGAATCCCATCAAGCCCCATTACTTTGTCCACCCTCAGTTTCAAGAGTTCTTTCAAAACCCTTTCTTCTGTGAATGGATTGGTATCGACCCCCCCATTCAGAGTTTCCCTCTTGTTTGGTTTAAGTACCTCCCCCTCCTCTTCCGTTGTGAATACTGAGCAGAAATATTTGTTCAGTATCCCGGCTTTTTCATTGTTACCCTCTGCCCACGTTCCCTCCCCTTTATTAAGTCTCTGTATCCCTCCCTTGGTCTTTTTTCACTCCCTAATGTACCTATAAAAGGTTTTATCCCCCTTCTTAACAGAGTTGGCTATCTTTTCCTCAGTTTGTGCCTTTGCTATTCCGACTGCCTTCCCTGTCTCCTTCTGCTTTAACTGCTAAAGTTTAAGGGGCTTGAACAAGGAAGGGGCGTAATCAGAATAATTTGCATAAAGGCTTTATCAATCAAACAGTTTATGCATGCACTTCAGGGTCCATAAACAGTCACACACTCTGGGTACCCAGATGGAGAATGGTGTGCTAGCCAGGAATATTGCAGCTGGTTGGGGTCCTGTGATGGAAGAAAACAACATGCATAACACACACTATTTGTAATCCGGAGCCGGCAGGCTCAGTTAGTGAAAAGAAAACAGCAAGACAATCAGATGACACACTTTTAGATTAGGCTGTTGTTGCAGGGAGCTGCCCTGATGATTACTCACGATATCCAAGACTGGACACATACTGGACAAAAATAGAGACAGCAAGTGGATAATCTGGAGTGCCAGGAGAAGCAGGGCCCACACGATTCACCAAGGCGTTGTTCCTGTTCAAGCATGGAGCAGGGGGCTGATCCCCAGGCAGGTCTGTCATTGGTGGCTTTCTCTGTGCAGTGGGGTAGTCTGGCAGGGCCAGCGAGGCATGGCCCAGGCTGAATGGAGATGAACACGGATTCAGTCCAATTAGGCTGGATAAAGTTTCCAGCAAGCAGAACACAGTTCACACAGTGGGAAACCAAATCACAACCCACTTTCAATACACAGCACATTTACATGTAAGGAAATTCTACTGTACCAGGCAAGCCGCTCTCTGATCATGATCGCAAAGTCTCTGCACAAACCAGGGATTCAAAAGCAGCTGGAAATCCTGATGGGCTGATCACATTCAGCAAATCTTCAGTCTTCTTCAGGTTAAAGCCTGGTCACAGTCCAGTGGCTTTAATAGTCCTCACAACTTGGATTCAGTCCGAATAAACTCTATTTTCCCTCTCAGGGACAGCAAGCAGACAGGCAGGCCAAAACTCAGCCCTTTCACAGTTCTCCCATGCAAAACTACACAGAACTGCTGCTCAAAATCACTTGAGCTGTTACTTCTTCACTTCTCAGCTCAAAACTGAAACTAGATGCAGTAGCCTGGGAAATTCCCCAAGATTCAAAAGGTTCGGTTGGGCTGATCCTCCTGTCAGTCACAAAAAAGGCTCCCCCTTCAGGTGCAAAAAGGCACCAAAAGCCCAAAACTACAATTCCCACAGATTTTGACTCCAGACAGCTCCTGTAGTCCGGCTCCATTTTAGGTCCCACCAGAACTGATTGGTCCAATTCGCAGTCCAGGACCAAGATAGTGGAGATAAACGAAACAATCCTTGTTGCAAAGATGGCAGGTTAGACAAATTACATTATCATTATCGCTCTAAATGATTTTCAGCAAATAGTTACATCTTTCAACAGAGCTCCCTCTCAGATTACTTATGACTGCAATCCAGGCAGCTCTTAAAGAGACAGTACACAGAGGCTATGCAGGCACTCTCTGGCACTCACATTTAAACTGCTAAAACGCAGGACATCAGCCTGGCAGTGAGCATTTAGGCAAGCTCGAAGAAGACTTTTCATGAACCCTCATTTGTAGGGGAGTTACATAAGCACTGCCTGACAACCAAAGCCCTAAATCTTGCCATTCAGAGCTCTGTCACCTCAATAATTGACTATGACTTGTAATCTATGGATTAGCCACTGACAGTGCCCTCCATCGCATAGCATTAGCCCTTGACAAGGCCTGTCAGCTTCTCACCTCAGCGGATCACCTCTCTCACACCTGTGACATCTACAAGCAGGCGATCTGGCTCCAACTACATGCCAGACTAAAGTACCAGACTTGCATTCTAGCCAAAAAGACCTCCTTGGCTCTCATGCTACCCGGGGTCCAAAACATGCTTACCATTTACTGTGTCCCACGTATAACTAGAAGGACGGACAGTCAGTACTTTTCCGTACCTCAATGCTGAACCACGCAAGGACAGCGGTTCTTCAATGTCAGGGCCACAAACTGATTCAACTCCCTTCCTTTGGATATCACCAACACTCCCACAGTTGGCACCTTTAAGTGCAAACGTCACCAACATTTAGTGGCTAGTGCCTCCTATGACTGCTTCTCATAACCAGTTCCTGGTCAGGCTCCCCCTCTTGTTTCTCCTCTCTCCCTAACACACCCCCTCCCACCCGTCCCCTACCCTCTTTCCTCATTCTAACTTCCCCTCTACCACCCCCTTTTCATAATCTCTGACCCCTCCATCGCCTCCTGACAATTGACCTCTGTGCTGCTTCCCTACCGCCACTCCCTCTTCCTTTCCTCCCTTACCTAAGCAATTGGCTAGCCCGCTGCTCTCCGCACCTGTTAGCCGCTGGCTGCTTTTTTACGACCCACTTTTCCAAGGCCATGTTTTTTTCTTGCAGTTTAGAGTACCCGCTGCTCCTTTTGTTCCTCCTGTTTAGTGTAATACATATTTCCTTGTAATGTATATTTTGTTAACTGTGTTTACTATTGTTCCCTACCCTCTTACTTCCTTGTAACTCATACTTTTGTCAACTGTTTGTTTACTTGTCAATGAACCAAGACATAGAACCTTTGTAAATGGCTCAAAGGTGTACTCTGAAATTCAAAAATAAAATAAATAAATAAATTAAAACATAAATAAATCAGAGTGATCAGTTCCTAGGTCTCACAAGAAAATTTGGTTGTGCAACCAGACAAGAGACAGAAAATAAGAGGATAGAACAGATCTTTGCATTTAAACTCTTTCTGCATAACAAATGGGGCAGGGCCTTATTCAACCCTATCACATCCTCTCACTCTCCTCTCCTTTAGGAAATACATGTTGAGTTCCTCCAGCCTCTCCTCATATTGATTCCTTGTGTAAATCCCGCATCATTATAGTAGCCCTCCTCTGGGCTGCTTCCACCCTTTTGATGTCCTTGCAGAGGTGTGGCCTCCAGAACTGGACACAGTACTCCAGGTGGGGCCTCACAAGTAAGCAACACAGAGGCAACACCACCTCCCTTCTATTGTTAGAGATCCCCCTCCCTATTGACTCCAGCATCTGACTCACCTTGCCTACTACCCTGTCGCAGTGTCCTGCCACCTTGAGATCATCACATATGATGAGGTCCCTCTTTGCTTTGCAACTGTAAGTACTTCCCCCCCATCTTATACACAGCCCCCGGGTTTTCCCTGCCCTAGGTGCATGACTTTGCACTTTTTGGCACTGAAATCCAGCTGTCACTCCCTATCCCACCCCTCTAGTTTCCCCAGATCCCTTTGCATTCTCTCCACCCCCTCCTGGGTATCCATCCTGTTGCAGATTTTTGTGTCATCTGCAAAGAGACACACCTTCTCCTACAGTTCCTCAGCAATTTCACTAATGAAGACATTGAAGAGGACAGGGTCCAGTACCAATCCCTGTGGTAGTCCACTGGTCACTCTCCCGTACTCCAAGTGACTGATGTTTACCACCACTTTCTGCCTCTTTTCTTTCAACCAGTTAGATACCCAGCTCTCTACCTTCTCCCCAACTCCCAGGCTGCTAAGTTTCTGTATCAGACTTCTGTGTGGTACAGTGTCGAAGGCCTTACTGAAGTCCAGACAGGCCACATCCACTGCCTTCCCTGATTCACCTTCTTAGTTACCAGTCAAAGAAATCTATGAGATTCATTTGACATGTCCTCCCCTGGTGAAGCCGTGCTGCTGGTGGTCCTGCAGCTCATATGTCTCCAGGTACTCCATCAGTCTCTCCATCAGTAGCCAGTGACTTCATTAACTTCCCCACCACTGATATGAGATGGACTGGTCTGTAATTACTGTCCTCTTCCCTGCTGCCACTCTTGTGCAGAGGGACCACATTGACCCTCCTCCAATTCTTTGGAACCACCTTGTCACCAAGAGGTGCTAAATAATGTTGCCAGAGCAGTGACTAGCATTATGCTCAGTTCCTTAAGTACCCTATGGTGAATCCCATTCAGCCCCATTGCCTTGTTTTCCTTAAGGGCTTCCAACCGTGGTGGACTCTTTCTTTTTGTGTCCACATGCCCTCCTCCTGGTGCCTATTAATGCATGACCACCCACCCCCACTTCAATTGTGAAGACTGAGCAGAAGCATTCATTTAAAATCTTAGATTTGTCTTGGCCTTTCTCTGCACATTCCTCCCCATCCTGGTCACCTGATCTTCATTATTCCACCCTTTGCCTTCCTCTTTCTGCTCACGTACCTGAAGAAAGTCTTATCCCCATTTTTTGCTCGCGGGTTATCCTTTTCTCAGTCACAGCCTTTGCTGCCCTTACCCTCCTTCCTGCCTCCCTCTGTTTTTCTAGATATACCTGCTTGTCTGCTCTGCCTCTCTTTGGAGCTCTATGTACTTCCTGAGAACTGTTTTTTCTCCCTTACCATCTCAGCCACCTCCTTTGAGGACCAGAGTGCTTCTTTTTACTCTTACCCTTGATTATTATCTTTAAACAGTTTGCTGTTACCATATTTATTCCCTCCTTTATTGTATTCCACTGAGTGGAAACGCATGCCACAGGGGGAACTCAATGAAGCTTGCAGCTTGGAGATATTAGAAGGATGTCAGGAAATGCATTTTCATAGAAAGGGTGGTTAATAGGTAGAACATGTTGCCAAAGGAAGTTGTCTGTGTTAATTCAGTGGAGGGATCCAAACTCAGGTGGGACTGACTTATGGTTCTGGTAAAGGCAGTAGGAGAAAGGGAGAGGACTGAAGAAGTGAATGGCCACTAGGGTCATCACGTCCAACATTAAGTAAGGATGGGCAGACTGGATAGGCTATAGGGACATTTCCTGCCATCAACCTCAGTGTTTCTATGTACTGTAGGAGTTAAAAACTCAGGCCCCTTAACCTTACTTGAGCCCATAAGGTAGGGAGCGATATACCGATATCAACGGTGGCCTGGTACAAACCTATTGAACCCCCAAATTAATTGGTATGTCTATCATTTCCACCCTCTCCCTTATGGCCACCAGTTAGTACATGGTGAGGCCCCCCAGGCTGTCCTCATAGGTCCTACTCTGTTGGCCTTGAATCACTTTTAGAATATGGGCTTTTTATTTCTTGGGCTCTGATTGGTTGGTACCCATTCCAGAAGGGAACCTTAACCTTCAATAGATGCCCAAGAAATAAAAAGTTCCAGCCTCCCATGCCCCAATATCAAACTAGTATCCTTGTGCCAGTTTGAAATTCAAAAGTCAGTAGCTGCCATTTTTTTCTGCTCAATTAGCAAGAATGCGAGTGAGAGGAACACCCCCAACTAAGTCCTTAAATCAGACGCTACACCCAGTAATGTAAAAAAATATTTCAGCAGTATACAAAGAAAATAAAAACTTTTTTTTAATTTCACAAAGCCATTTTTTCTTCTGCTCACTTACCAAGTGAACGAGTGAGCATGCCACTTCCCTGGTACAGTCCTTCTCGATTGTACTATGCCCCCTTTCTCTCTGGCTGTTAGAAAAAAGCAAAAAAAAAGCAAAGAACCTTCTCATCCTCCGTAAATTGCCAGAGCACGCAGATCCCCTGCCAGATACATCCCTGTATACTACTGCTGGACTCCGCTGTTACCGGCTGTTACGCTGTTTCTCAACTGCACTTTTGCACCACCATAGTCACACCAGTTCCTGACAGTGCTAATGTCATACTATTCCTGCGTTTACCTCCCTCTTTCCCCTGCTAACAAACCATAATAAAACAAACCAGCTTCAACATTTTTTTTTTTTAAAAGGGTACCTCTTCCCTGCTTTGTTCCCTGACTGTATGCAGTACTGCCCTTCCTGATCCTGATTTAATCTCAGCAAGTCAATATCGATTACAACGGAGCATTGCGGAGATGGGGGATAACAGAACAATGTTAGCAAATGGAAAAATAAACAACAAAAAAACAAAAAAAACAAACAAAGGACAACAGGCTGTCTTGGGGTTGGGGGAACATTACAGTTTCTCAAAGGAAACAACTGTGAGACACAATCTGTGTGTCTCTGTGTTGGGCAGTAGGAACATCTCACCAGGGAAGCAATTACAAAAGACTGCCGTGCCCACTACTGGCAAATAGTGGAGGGACTATTTTGCAGAAAAAGCAACTTTACAATCATTTGTATAAATCATTTTTATTCTTTTGACACTTTTATTTTTTTACAAAAGAATGCAACATGTAGCCCATTTTATAAGCACAATGATACCCTTCAGGGTGGGTAGCATTGGGCAATGTCGGACCTTCCAGGAGCTATAAGGCCTAGCGGCGTCTGGCCTCATTATGCCCCTGGGGGCCCAGTATTGTCCAATACTGCCCATCTTGTTCGGTATTATTGCTTGCTTGTTGCCTTTCTCTGGAAGGTCTCTAGCTTGTCTAGGTCTTTCTTCAGATATGGGTTTCAGATATGCACACAGTACTCCAAGTGTGGTTTAACCAGGGACTGTACAGTGGCAAGATAATTGACCTTAATCACTGGCATTTTCAAAGTGAGACTTGATGCACAAACAAAAGGAGCTATTCCTTCATACTTAACTGTAATTTCCTTTTCTGTTAGCTGGGGAGTTAATACATATGCATAATGAACACTCCAAAGCTGCCAATCGGCATAGAACCTTGGGTACATGAGCATTCAAGATCCCTAATTCCTTATATACATTAATGTGAGCAGTAATCTCCATGTCGCCAATGTCAGTGAACTCTCTCCATAACCTAACACCAACAACTTAGTCATGTAAATAATTTATGACATTATAAAAGATTAAAAGAGTAAAAGAACAAATGGATGGCCTACCCCATTCTAGAGATCTGGCTGAGGGAGTCTTCCCTACCAATTCTTCTCTTCTGCTTCTTAAGCATCCGGCCACTGATCTTTTGACGGGGTTGGTATGCTGCTGATAACATTTGCAACATAAAGAAGTTTAAACAGTAATAACATTTATTATAACTGAAGAAAACAAGTTAGACATTGACCTGTAACAGTGAAGCGCCGTACAGTGCTAAAAAAATCGCACCCTGTGAACTCACATGCCTGTATATCAAATTAAATATAAATGTTTCCATTATGAACAGACAATTCCAGATAACCAGCTATAATCACAAATTATCCTTTCTGAAATCCAAAGTCCTTAAATATAGTATATAGGAGAATATTGTGTAATAGGAGCCAGGGGCTCCCTGGAGAGAACCCACTGACAATGTTGGAGCTAACAGTGAAGAAAATTACAGTAGGTATGAATGAATTTATACAATACCCATCACTGTGTACTCTATTCCATGGTAGGATGGTCCTCATTTATGGTCAGGAGGCAAAGGAACACTATACTATGGACCTATAGATCTATATCCAAGATGCTACCCTCCTACATTTCTGACTGTCTGCCGTCCTGCACCTTATGAAACTATGCATTGAGAAGCCATTTGTACATCTTGCTAGCTGTGCCAAAAGTCTTTTTCTGTTTTGGCAGAGCCTCCTTCAGCTATGTGCTGCCCCAGCTGTGGAACAACATCCAGAAATCCATAACATTGGTGCAGCCTATTGGTTTTGCGGAATTCATGTCACTCTATTCGAGATACTTCTCAGAGACTTGTCAATGCCCTCCCTGTCGCTAAACTGTAGCCTTTCATTGCTATTCTTACAGTCAACCCTCTAAATTTTCTATCCTCTCATTAGAATTACCCTAAGCCATGTTTCTGGAGTCATCCTTGCTTTCTACTTGCTGCTGAGACCCCAGCTTGCACTATCGCTAGCATTAACTCTGCTCTACTAGAGCTATACGTGTCTTATATCACTGGTTCGGCACATTGGTGCTGACTTGTTTCTACCTCTCTACTGTACTGTTTACTGGGATGAGGCTTCATCTTACGACCGGGCCTCATTGAGTATCCTTGTACCTTGTTTTTATTGCTATGTATTGTATTACTATGCCCATTTATGCCAAATGTTCTATTGTGCTACTGTATTATTTATTCTATACCTACCAGGCCCTCCTTGAAAATGAGCTTGCTCAACAGAGTTTCACCTGGTTAAAGAAAGACTGATTGATTGATTGATTGAATTTCTCCTTTCTGTATCGTTTCACACTGTCAATGGGGAGTTAACATATATGGGTTCTAAAAAGCAATATCCATTCTTAATCTGGGTGTAAGAGAATATTGTCCCATATATAATCCAAATGGGCAATATATAGTAATCATCTGCTAACCACCACCACTAAGACTCTACAGCCAAAGGCCACACTGGTGGAGCTTTGAACGTCTAATCTGTTGTACTTAGTAAATGTATGAATGGAGCACCATGTTGCCTCTTTGCACAACTCCAACACATATGCCTCTCCTCTCCTCTCTCTGCATGTGATGTAGCAAGTGCCTTGGTGGAAGAAGCCTTGATAAGGCAGGAGCTTTCTTCTTTTCAGCCACACACGCCTAGCAAATGCAAACCATTACCCACCTAGCCAAGGTAGCCTTAGAAGCTTTTGAACCCTTCTTTGCCACTCCAGAGAGAATACAAAACTGTAGAGCAGGCAGAAGAAGCAGCTCATGAACTCTGAAAAAAAGGGACCAGGATGTGGTCATAGGATGAAAAATAACATAATTTATTACACATACATTAAAGTAGCACTCACCACTGCAGACTCCTATGTCCAGCATTTTCGTATACCACCAGTGTGCTTTATCAAGGCAAACGTCACAGCACAAATCACCCCCTTATATAATGCTTGTCGAGCAGGAAATGTAAACTCATTAGCATTTTAAAAGAGACCATTATCATCTTTAAATAACCACAATTAAGCAATAAATAACATAACAGATTACTAAATAAAAAAAGGAAAGAAAAGTGCTATACAAATACCAATGTCAAATCATGATTCTAAACAATGGTAAACTCTATAACACCATGATGCAGCAATGATAAAATGCAATGGGGGGAAGGGACAAAGACCAAAAACAGGGAGGATAGGAAAGGGAGAGGGGAGGAACTACTGCTATTATTATATTGCTGCTATTTTTCTGTCTGATCTCGTTTATTTGTCTGTATGGTATTCTGTGTGAGAGTTCTTGCAGGATTGTTTTTACTTTGTGCCTCTTCCACCCCACAATCCCTATAACCTCCCTTCCTTTTTCCTATCCTCTCTGTTTTTGGTCTTTGTCCCTTCTCCCCATTGCATTTTACCATTGCTGCATTGTGGTGTTATAGAGTTTACCATTGTTTAGAATCACAATTTGACATTAGTATTTGTACAGTACTTTTCCTTCCTTTTTTATTTAATATTCTGTTGTGGTGTTGTTTATTGTTTCCTCAATGGCACTTTAAACAGGGTAATTTTTAATTGTGGTTATTTAAAGATAATAATGGGATTTTTCAAATTACTAATGAGTTTGCACTTCCTGTTCAACACGCATTATGTAAGGGGGTGATTTGTGCTGTGATGTTTGCCTTGATAAAGCACACAGGTGGTGTGCAAAAACATTTGGCACAGGAGTCTGCAGTGGTGAGTGCCACTTTAATGTGTGTAATAAATTATGTTATTTATCATCCTTCAACCAGGTCTTGATCCTTTTTTTTCCCAGAATCTGTGAGCCTTTCTTCTGCCTGCTTTAGCCATTGCTGTATTCGGCTCTGGCCATGGTTCCTGAGACGCCTTCTACCTGCTTGTCTAACAAACAAACTCTCCCATTTCCTAAACTCTGTTGTTCTTTTTAGGTAAACCCTGACTGTCTTGTGCAAATCCAGCTTAGTCAGATTTGCCAGCTTTGGACAGAAAGATGGCAGACAAACTTCCTAACTAACACTAAAGGCTTTAAAAATATGGCTTCTGTACATAACATCCTGGTCTATATACACTCCTAGGTACTTTATACATTCTACTAATTCAATCTCAGACTCATTGGAGAGTGATACAGACAGAAGGTGAGATCTCTTAGCACCTAGAGTCTTGGGGCCGAAAAGCATGGCCTTGGTCTTTTTGCTATTCAGAACTAGTTTGTTAGCCCCAGACCATTTTTCAAGGCTTGAGAGAGCCTGTCTCAACAACCAGTTTAGGGACAGTGAGTCACTGGAAGTTCCATACAACGCAGCGTCAGCTACATATAGGGTGACCTTGACCCCACCACAGTGTAGTGGTAGGCTATTCACAAATAGTGAAAATAGTAGGGGGCCCAAAATGGAGCCCTGGGGGACTCCATCATGTACTGGGTGCTCATCAGATCTAGCACTATGCCAACGGACGATTTGTGTCCTACCATGAAGGTAGTCAGAAAAACAATCCAAAGATAGTGCATCTAGCCCCAGAGCCTTCGGGTACCCTATGAGAAGCCGGTGGTCCACCAGGTCAAAGGCCCTGGTGAGGTCGATAAAGACCGCACCAAGAAGCTGGCCTTGATCTAGGGCTGAATAAACATCCGAGGTGAAGCTTAGCAGGGCTGTCTCTGTACCATGCTTCTTTCTGAAGCCATGTTGTTGAGCTGTCAGTAAATTATACTCCTCCAGGTAAGTGAGGACCTGCTGGTAGACCACCTTCTCCAGCAATTTGTTAAGGGTACAGAGGATGGAGACTGGCCTGTAGTTCACCACTTGTTCATGAGACCCACTTTTGGGAATAAGGATTACCAATGCAACCTTCCATTGTGAAGGTACTTTCCCATCAAGCAAGGACCTATTAAATAGCCAAGTTACTGGTGCCACAATGACAGGAGCAGTGATCTTGAGCAGCCTTGGCTCCATGTTGTTGTTACCTGCCGAGCCGCCTGGCTTTAGGCCCCTAAGCAGTTTTAGGTTTTCACCCTGGATACCAGTTTAAGGTGAAATTCAGGGCCCTGTCTAGGACCCACCTGGTTTTTCTGGCTTTTAATCACAGGGCTGGGGGTATCCAAGTAGAACTTCTGCAGATCAATGAAAAAGCATTGAAGGCATTTGCCGAGTCCTGTGTGTTGGACTGGCAGACCCCATTTGTTGTAATTTTGCTGATCCCTTTAGCCGTATTCCCTTTTAGGAAAGAATTTATTTGTGTCAAGAATTTCCAGGGGTCTGATAGGTTTTCAGTTTGCAGGGTATGGAGATATTGCTTTTTGGCTTTCTTGAGCTCTTTTTACAATTATTTCTAAGTTCCCTGTACTTCACCCAGTCATTAGTCAAGTTAGTATCCTTAAATTTACACCAAGCCTTATCTTGTTCTCTCGTGAGACTTTTCGGGTTTGGGTTTAGCCACCTGCAGTCCTGGCCTTTGGCCTCCGATTTTTCTCAAAGGGGCATGTGTGTTGGCTATAGACAGAAAATGTTTGATGAAGTCATCGAGGGCAATATCTAAGTTTGGGACATCTAAAACCTGCATCCAATCTACTTCTGATAAAGATTGTAGGAAAGAGCCCTCATCAAGGGCTGAGTAATTTTGAGACCAGAAAGTCCTGGGAGGCTGTTTGGGGTAATTATTCCTCAAACCACGAACGCTGGTGTGTGGTCACTGAGAGAGTCTGCACATGTCCCTACCAGCTTGGCTCTATCTGGGTTGGACACTAGCACCCAGTCGAGCGTGGTATGATTTCCTATTTTTAGATTGAAGTGTGTAGGCTCTTGTATTGACTGTGTCACGCTTACTTCCTGCAGGTTGGTTTTAATGTCCCCACTCATAGTTGTACCCCAGTGCAGATTAAATCCCCTAGTATTATTTTCTCACAGTCTGGCATATTAGATATAGCATCTGTGAGAGCTTTTAATGCCCCCAAAGTCATCCTCATAGTCTTATAGATACATCCGATTTATAGAAGCTTAACCCCTCCCAGGAGAAGCTTAATAAATACTACTTCACATCCCAATTTTTTGAGATCCGGGGTAATCACCAGGGAGGCCTCGAGGTGAGACTCAACATAAATAAGAACTCCACCACTTCTCTTCCCATTTTGGTCTCTCCTAAAAGAGTTAAACCCCTGAAGTTCCACTTCATGTGACAATATATTTGCGCCATGTTTCTGAAATAGCAATTATATTGGGGAGAAAAGATTGGCCCATGCCTCCAGTTTGTGCATCTTGGGCCTGAGGCTGTGTCTGTTCATATGAACCATTCTTATTCCCTTTGTATTTGTCCAGGCACGTGTGGTGGTGGCTATGGCTGGGATATTGGTGTTTGGAGGGCCAGGGTTTAGCTCCACATCACACCCCATTAACGGTGTTAGACCCAAGAGAACTATAAGAGCTTATCTGGAAGGAGAGAGGGGAAGGTTCATTTGTGGGCCTTGATCTACACCATAATTTCATAATATTGCCCTCCTTTTTGTAGCATGTGAGATGCCATGTTTGCTTTAAAGCGGGTTGATGACAATCAGGAGTAAGGTGGCCAGCCTGTGGATATCACTACCCCAATTTAACCATCCTTGGTCCTTTAACATATGACCTGTGCCTACAGTCTATTTTTATTTATTTATGTATTAAACATATCAGATTTACAGACCTTTAAGTCAGGGACTCATTTACAAAGGCACTTCGTCGAACTAAGACAAAGACAGCACAGTTAACAGGTCATAAAACAATAGCTCGGAGAGCAGACAGTTGTAACAATCATTCACTGGAGATACATGGGTAGCAGTAGTTAAACAGTATACATAGTTTAGGCACACAGGCACCACTTCAGGAGAGACCAAAGTAGAGCTACAGTATACAAAAGACAAAAGCAACTGACATCAGGAGTCACAGAGTAGCCCAGAAAGTTCACATGAGGGCTTCAAGTAGTCAGAGGACCATGTCATGACTGTGGACGATTGTCCATGGGGGATTATGTATATTTGCAGCAGCGGGAGTCCAGCAGGTGGACTCTGAGGGCAGCCTTGAAAGGATCCAACTTAGTGGAGTCTGCTATGTTGACTGGGAGGGAGTTGAACCAGGTGGGTGCTCTGAAGCCAAAGGATCTCTGGGCTAGAGATGTCCTGTCCCTGGGCACTAGAAGTGAGGTCTTGACAGTGCTGTGGGTGGATACTGAGGAGGAGGCCCGGTGGAGGGAGGCAGAGACTCCGGGGAGAGCCCGAACAGAGCTTTCTTTACTAGAAGGCAGGTTTGGAAGTGAAGTCTTTCCTCAAGATTGAGCAAATTGGTGGAGAGATACAGTAGACAGGTGTGAGTGCACCTCGGGGTGCCAGTCAAGAGCCTGCAGGCCTTATTGATGGACAGCTGGATTTTAACAAGGGCAGTATTGTTTGCAGCAGAATAGATGGGCAGACCATAGTCTACTAGAGACAGGACGGAGGAGGTGATTACTAACCTGAGAGCCACAGGGGGAGGCAATCCCTATGGTGGTATAGGTGTCCAATCCTGACATTGGTGGCCACAGAAAGGGCACTGATGTGGGAGTGGAAGGTAAGGGCCAAGTCGAATGTGATACCCAGGTACTTGTAGGTGAAAACCTGCTCAATGAGGTGTGGCATGCTGTGTAGTATCATGAGGGGAGCACCACTGGCTTTGCTTTGGCAATGCGAGAAGAGCATAGCCTTGGTCTTTTTAGGTTCAGGACCAGTCTATGGGCTGTGAACCAATGTTCAGCTTGTTGAAAAGCACATTGGAGGGTGGTCTGCGGTGTGGTGGGGTTGGGATCTGAGGTGAAAAGCACTACGTCATCTGCATAGAGGAGGATCCTACTAGAACAGACAGAGGGGAGAGTGTTTAGATAGAGACTGAAAAGGAGGGAGCCCAGGATAGAGCCCTGGGGTACACCAGAGCAGACAGGTCGGGTGTCAGATAAGGTGCCATTGATTTTAACGCACTGTACTCCGGCAGAGAGGTAGCTGGTGAACCATGCGAGGGGACCAGGGGAGAAACCAAGGCATCTGAGGGAGTCAAGCAGGTGGGGATGGCAGAATGTGTCAAAAGCCTTGGAGAGGTCAATAAACATGGCCCCGGCGGGGTTGCCAATGTCAAGGGCACAGTGCAGGAAGTTGGAGAATTTGAGTAGGGCTGTAGTGGTGCTATGACCAGCACAAAAGCCATGCTGCTCCAGGCACAGAATATCATGCTTAGCCAGGTACTCCATGAGTTGGTTGACTACTACTTTTTCCAGCACCTTAGACAGTCGGGGGAGGATGGAAATCGGACAGTAGTTACCGGGAAGGGACCGATCCCCACTCTTAAGGATGGGTGTGATGATGGTGGTTTTCCAGGCATTGGGGAACTGACCCAGACACAGAGAGCAGTTTAGTAGATCAGTAAGGGGGACCAGGATAACATCCAGGACCAGGCGTAGGAGCCTAGTGTCCAAAGGGTCAGTGCTGGGGCTATTACTATTGATGGCTTTTAGGAGATAGGGTCTGGCTTCAAGCGGGGAGATGGTATGAAGGTAGAAAGGCAGACGATGGAGGGTGGGCAACTGCGAGGCTGGGATAGGGTTGAAGAAATTACTGGGTAGGACGGAATTTGGGTCTGAGAAGGTGGCATTTAGGCAGTCTGCAATGCCAAGGGGTTCGGAGCAGATAGTGCCATTAATGGAAAGTTGAGAGGGAGTGGGGGGAGCGGGACTTCCCGTTCAGCTCTTTGACGTTGTTCTAAAAGTTTCTAGCAGACCCCCATGAGGAGCCAATGGTGGAGCTGTAATACTGAGCTTTAGCCTGCTGGATGGCCCAGGTACACTTATTGCATGCTGCGTTATATGCTTGCCTGCCAGCTGGCTTGCTGGATTCCATGGCAATGTGCCAGAGGTTGTCCCTCATTTTAAGTTTCAGGATGAGGGAGGGGGTGACCCATGGTGCATTTAGTTTTTTGGTGCGCATTCTAGTGAAAGAAGCAAAGAGATTGCAGGCTTTACTAAAGGAGTGCACAAAGAAGTCAAGGGCCTTGTCTATGGATGGTGCATGTCTGATGGGGGAACCAGTCCAGATGGGCAAGGTACAGTTTAAGGTTACAAAGGCCAACATGGAGGAGATGCCGGCACTGGATGGTTCTCAGGGCTGGCTTACTGTTGGTAGAGAACCAGGAGAATAAGACAGGGGAGTAGTCACTTAGTGAATTGGGTAGGATGTTTATATCCAGTACTTTCTGGGGGTGGTTGGTAATAATGATGTCCAGGAGGGTGCTGGTACCGGTAAAGGGGTTGTGCCTAGTGGGGTGGGAAACCAGCTGGGTCATGTCGAGGGCAGCAAAAGAGTCTCTGGTTTGGGAAGCAGATTCTGCGAGCCAATTGATGTTAAGATTTCCAGTAATAATCTGCTCTGCCTTGGGTGGTAGGCTAGAAAGGTAATCAGTAAGCGACTGGATGGTGGGGTCTTGCTTTCTAGGGGGAATATAGGCAACAGTGAAGAAAAGCAGGCCCTTAGTAGGATCGAGGGAGATTTTTAGCTTAAGGGCTTGTGCCCCACAATCAAGCTTGGGAGGTGGTAGCGCATGTTCAAGAAGGGTGTCACACATATAGACTGCACAACCACCCCCACGCTTGCCCACCCGGTCTTCCCTGAAGAGGGTATACCCTGGGAGGGAGACAAAGGAATCGGGGGTGGATTTGGATAACCAAGTTTCCACAAGGGCTATAATGTCTGACTGGTGCTGTACAACCCAGCATTGGAACGCAGCAGTCTTTTTGAGGAGGCTGCAAATATTTAAGGAGGCAATGTGGAGACCATGGGCCGGTGCGGGCTTGTTAAGATTGGTGGGCATAGGGCCTGGGTTGGGGTGGATGTTTCCAGACAATAGTAATAGGAGGGTGATTAGTCTGACTAGGGGATGGTAGTGACTGAAACACTGCACAGTGCGTCTGGACAGGGGGCCAGATGCAGACGTGCAGAGGGTGGGTAAGTACGGAGGGTGGGAATGGCAGAGAAAAGCAGGGTCCAGGGTGGGCAAGGGACGGAGGCAGCGGAAGAGGCATTTGTTGGAGGGGTGTGGGGGTAGGGGTGTCAAGCGTGGAGAGTTGGGAGAGGTGGCACACATAGGAGGGGTGCTGTAAAGGTGGTGTGTGCCCTAGTTGTGTCGAGGCTGGCAAGAGGAGAATAAAGGTGAACATAGATAGTACCAGTGCACATGGTGTATTGAGCATTGATGGGGATAGGAGTTGCATCATGCTAGACTTGAGTGTGTCTGCCACAATGGAGTAGTGGTAGGGCTCCAGACTTTGGCAGCAAAGGTGCCAGGTTCAAAACACAGTGAGGAAGGGCCAGAAACGAGCCTAATGGTGGGGACCCAGGGGTGGGTGAAGGCCTGAGCGGGGTGTTGTCTGGCGGTGAAATGAAGGGTACGATAGTGACTCCTAGTGGTCAGCAGGTGAGGGTGCGGGCCAGGTAGGGCTGGAGCAGCCAAGGCAGGAGAGAGGGACGCTTGAGCCAGGGAGACGAGGGGGGCAGGTTAACTAGAAGGGAGATGTAGGAACTTGGGCAGTAGAGATGAGATACAAAGATAGTGTCTATAGGGAGGTAGAGATCGGAGAGGGGAAAGGGTAGAAGAGGTAGAAAATAAGAGGACAGGTGTACACCCTCTGGTGGGCATTAGGTATAAGCTGCAAATGGAGAAATGAGGACTTAGAAAAAGAACAGGCAGGAAGTCACGTGATAGGGGAGGGTCTATAAATTGAGAGTCGGGCTTGGGAGGGTGGCTGGGGTGGGCTAACACCCCCCAACAAACAGCCAGGAAGATGGGAGGCAGAATTACCTCTTACAGCCCCATGGCGTGCTTCCTACACCTGTGGAAAGACGCTGAGCTGGGTCTGGCTTGCAAGTGGGTAGGGAATTCGGAGGCCTATGAGGAGAGAAACAAATGCCTGGCATTAGTATGCAGCGGGAGGCTATTTGTTGTTCAGTTCTAGCGACAAGCGCTAAACTGTTGGGCTCTGTTCCGACACAGAGACCCTACTGTGCATGCGTGAGAATCCCAACCAAGATGGCGAGGAGATGCCAGAGACACCACTAAGGCAGGTGAGTATGTGACCCAGACAAGTTCAGGCTAAACAGTAACAGTCTAGCATGTAATAACAGTTATCTCCCAGGTTAGAATGCAGGCAGTACAACTCTAGGTAATTGGCTAACAGAGCAGACTAGAAGTACACAGCAGTTGCTACAAAACTAGACAGTACAGTTCTTAAAGTACTCCCATAATCACCTACTAAACCCCGATGGTAAGCCCCAGGTAAAGCGATCCAAAAAACAATCAGTTGTTGTTGGGAGACAGTAAAATAAGTCCAGAAACACCCCCAACAAACAGCCAGGAGGATGGGAGGCAGAATTACCTCTTATAGCCCCACGGAGTGCTTCCTACCCCTGTGGAGAGACGCTGAACTGAGTCTGGCTTGCAAGTGGGAAGGGGGGATTCTGGAGGCCTCTTACAGCCACAGAGTACCTCCTACCACTGTGGAGAGACGCTGAGCTGGGTCTGGCTTGCAATCATTAGTACATAGATACAGACTAGCAAAATGCATCCTCACCATGATGTCAGTATAGCCCTTAAGCAGATACAGCAGTAGGAGAGCTTGAAAAATAATCCAGCACTACTCTATGATACCGTTGAATAAAAAGAGATACAAGGTGGTATGTGTGATAGAAATGGGAAGGAAGGAGTTAATGTTTGGATTTTCCAAACGCATTCTTTTTAGCAATCTGGAAAAAAAACACACACACAAGCTGAAGTTCCATAAACTGGAATTCTCACTGTACTCCCTAGGTTCTAGATAAGGGCTGGGTCATAAAACTGAGTGGACATGTCCACACTCAGACTCACAGTTTAAAGGGATTGGTTCACTCAAATATAAACTTAAGGCTAAAAGGGAATATAATTGATCACTGATAGGTATTCAGTCTGATTGGGACAATTAATTACATACATGGTAGATGGTTGGTGCATTCAAAGGGGGAATAGGAATGACCTATTCTCGAGAGTATATAAGATGCTGAAAGACAGTGAGCGGGGTTGTTGTTGGTTACTGTCTGGGAGTTGAAGGAAGAACTAAGCTGGGGCCTACCCTTCTAGCTAAGTCCATGGGAGCTGGCATATAAGCATAGGGTAAGTGTCTCTACAAGAATAGGGAAGGGTAAGATTAGTTTGGGCATGGGTGGAAGCTGGAGGGGGGGATTCAGGGGAGAAAGGAGGAGGTGCTACTTCACTGAGAGGGTGGTGGAGCCAGGGAATGCACTGCCCAGGGGGCTGGTTGAGGCAGAGACGGTAGAGGGGTTCAAGAGGGGGTGGGACAGGTACAGGGGAAGGATTCTGCAAGCAAAGTCCTGGGCAGCGAGAATATCCGGGACTGGTAAGGGAGAAACCAGAGAGGGCAAGGGGGGCAGCAAGGTCAGCTCCCAGGGTGGGGGCTGACCAAATGAGCAGACACGAGAGACTGTTAGGCCTATTCTGCTGGCATTTTAGTATGTTAGTATGTTAGAAGTATATCTCAGTAATAGTCTTTTTCTTTTGTCATCTGTTATTTAAAAACATTTGTTTACTTTTCCTATAACAGTGCTATCCTCTTGTGTTGAAAATAGATATCCTGTAATACTTCTTTTCACTTTCTGTTAAGTAAAAAGCTATTTATTTACTCAACAGCTGTGACTGTTATGTCATTTTTCTAAGGTAATACATGGTTTCCACTGGCTGAGGTAAACTCTGTTTAGCATCCGCCACCCGGGAGAGAGAGACAGTACCAGACTTTGATTTGTGCAATGGCACGTGTGATTACCCAAGTCTGTAAACTTGGAGATGGGCGCTGGAGTGAACTCCAGCTGGTGGCAGCGAATACCCAAGGACAGACACCTCTCTAAAAACCGTTCCAGTCCAGAGAGAGCTGTGGGTTGTCACAAGGTAAAATTACATCACAGTCACAACTGTTGAGTAAATAAATAGCTTTTTACTTAACAGAAAGTGAAATGGAACCACTTTTAGAACAGGCATGATCTACAGGCATCCGGCACAGGGGGAGAAGTTAGATAAAGAAAATGTTGGAAGCAATTTACAAAATGGCTGAAAAGGGGTAGGTGCTGCTGGTGGCAGACTTCAATCTGCCAGATGTAGATTGGAGCCTCGCAGCTGCAGCTTCAGCTAGAAGCAGGGACATCCTGGATTCCCTGCAGGGGGTGTTCCTTGGACAACTAGTGAGTGAACCTACATGAGACAGGCACTACTGGACCTGGTGCGTAATAGGGACAGTGTTGCTGACATCAAGGTGGGCAGCCATCTGGGAACCAGTGATCATCGTACAGTGTGGTTTAACATAAAAACAGCTGCAGAATCCAACTACACAATGGTGAGAGTCCTGGACTTCAGTAGGGCAGGTTTTACAAAGATGGGTGAGTGCCTCAGGAATAGTAAAGGCAACAAGCTGTGTTAAGCAAGTAAGCAAAAGGAAGAGGCGACCACTACGGTTCTTGAAGGAGGTGGCAGGAAAGGTAAAGGCTAAAAGTGTATGATTCAGACAGTATAAGGGACCCAGTGAAAGAAGGAGAAGGAAGTATATCAGTAAAAAACAGGAGGGACTGCCACATCAACTATGAAATGTCAAGTATATTAGATGTACAGTATATACAGTGTCTGTTATTTGTTTGTTCTGTTAATATAAATATGTTCCTTGTTGTATGAAATAAAATAAAGATCAAGAGTTTAAAAAAAAACAGAAGGAGGCAGCGAAACAGTAAGGAGGTCTAAGGCACAAATTGAAGAAAAAATAGCTCGGGCTCTTTCAAAAGAGGGCAAGACATTATTTAGGTATGTTAGCGAAAAAGGAAGACTAAGAAAGGGATTGTAAGGTTAAGAAGGAGGAGGGGGATCATACATAGGTGGACCAGAAAAGGCAGACATTTGGAACAGATACTTCTGCTCAGTGTTTACAGTGGAACGGGAGGGACCATGAAAAAGCATCAGGAGCCTTGATGGGACGGAAATGGACACTAGTTTTTTCTCTGAGGAGAGAGTTACAAACGTACAAAGCTATGAAATTTTCCAGCAGATAAAGTCCCAAAGGTCTGTCAAGTCTGCTTGATTTTGCAGCTAGCCCCACTACTCAGCAGCTGCCCTCCCTCCCTTCCCCCACCCTAACCCTTCCCTGTCCCAGCCCTTTTGAAGAAGCTCACTGTCCTACTGGATACCACTTCCGTTGGCACAGCGTTCAGCTCAGCCACCACCCTCTCTGTAAAAAAGTGTCTTCTCATCTCCCTCCTGAACCTACCTCCTCCAACCTCATAGCGTGGCATCGAGTATCCCTCCATTCCCTCACCTTGAAAAGCCCTTCCTTTCCAGTCCTGTTTATGCCAGTCAAGTACTTGAAGGTTTCAGTCATATCTCTCCTGTCCCTCCTTTTCTTCAGCTAGTACATGTTTAGTTCCCTCAGTCTGCTCTCGTAAGGTAAATCCCCCAGACCCTGGATCATCTTTGTTGCCCTGCGTCACACCCCCTCCAGCATCTTAATGTCTTTCTTCAGGTATGGTTGCCAGTACTGCACGCAGTATTCCAGGTGTGGTCTTACCAGCGACCTATACAGTGGCAAACCCCCCCCCCTTCTTGAAGTTATACCCCTAGCTATACAACCCAGCATCTTATTGGCCTTTGCAGCTGCTTTCCTACATTGTGCTGAGTTTTTCATTGAACCCGTAATGGTCACCCCTAGATCCTTTTCTTCCTCAGTTACGGCATGCTGTACTCCCCTCCCCCAGCTGGTAGCTCCTTTTTGGGTTCTTTGCCCCAAAATGCATCACCTTGCACTTTTTGGCATTGAACCCCAGTTTTCAGGTGTTTGACCAGGTCTCCAGTTTTGTCAGATCCTCCTGCAACCCCTGCTAACCTTCTTGGTCATCTACCACCGCTCCCATCTTGGTGTCATCAACAAACAGACTGATCTTGCTATTGATGCTCACTGAAATGTCAGCAATGAATATCCCAAATAGCACTGGTCCCAGCACTGAGCCCTGTGGAACACCACTGGTCACCTCCCTTGGGGATGAGAGCTCCCCACCCACCACCACCCTCTGTTGCCTTCCACTCAGCCAGTTCCTTACCCATCCCACCAACTTGGCACCCGCCCCTGTGTCTTCCAGTTTACTTCCTAGCTTGCCATGTGGCACCGAGTCGAATTCCTTGCTGAAGTCCAGATACAGGACATCCACTGCATGGCCCCTGTCCAATTGTCTAGTTTACCCAATTGTAGTATATTGTCAGGTTTGTCTGACAGGATCTGCCAGCGACAAAGCCATGTTGTCTGCTGTCCTGCAACCCATTGGTCTCCAGAAGAGCCACCAACCTCTCCTTCAGGATTGTCTCCATCAGCTTCCCCATGATGGATGTGAGGCTCACAGGCCTATAGTTCTCTGGTTCATCCTTGGGGCCACTCTTATGGAGGGGCACCACGTGAAACTTCCCCCCATCCTGAGTTACACACCCCACGTCCAATGAAGCACTGAACAGGTCCACCAAGGAGCCTGATAGGACCTCTGCCAGTTCTTTCAATATCCTGGGGTGGACGCCATCCGGCGCCGGCTTCTTGTCCACCCTCAGTGCCCTCAATCCTTCCAGCACCCTACTCTCTGTGATTACTCCGTCTGTCACCACTCCCCCATCCAGTTCCTGCCCTTCTCCCCACCTTGGGTATCTCCCCCCTTCCCCGTTAGTAAACACTGAGCAGAAGTATTCGTTAAGTGCTTCTGCCTTTTCTCCCCTCTTTTCCACCCATCCCCCTTTCATCCTAATCCTCACTATCTGATCTTTGCAGCTCCTTTTCTCCCAGATGTACTTGAAGAAGTCCCTCTCTCCCTCTTTAATGCCTTGCACCAGCCTGAGCTCCTATACTGCCTTTTCTGCTCTTTCTGCCCTTGTCACTTCCCTTGCTACTTTCAGGTACTCCTCCCTGTCCTCCCCTTCCCTGTTTTCTTGTATCTCCTAAAGGCCTTCATTTTCCTCCTTACCTGTTCCATAACATCCCTGCTCATCCAGTTTGGCCTTTTCGCCCTAGACTTCTTACTCTGAGCCTTACTGCAGGACTTGGTAGCCTCTACTATCCCCATCTTTATGAGCTCCCATCTCTGGTTAGTGTCCATACTGGGCAGGATTCTGGCCAAGTACCTTCTTACTACTTCCCCCATCCTCGTAAAGTTGGCCCTCCTGAAGTCCAGTACTTTCATGTTGGATACTACTCCCTCGTTACCCATCTTCAACGTGAACCATACTGAACGGTGATTGCTCCCCACCAGTGTTTTGTCCACTCTCAGATCCCTCACATAATCCCCATTAGTCAGCACAAGGTTCAGAGTGCTCTCCCCCCTGGTTGGTTCGCTGACCATCTGCTCCAGAAAGCTGTCCTGGAAAGCATCCAGCAGTACCTGTTCCCATCTGTTGCTTGTGGCTGGAGTACCCAATCTACTCTGGGTAGGTTGAAGTCCCCTACGATCACCACACTCCCTTTCCTGAATGTCTCCTTAATCTGTTCTGCTATTTCCCTGTCCAACTCCTCCATCTGGGAGGCCGGCCTATACACCACTCCCATTCTTGGAATCCTGGATTAGCAACCATAAAGATTCCATGTTGCCTTCCCCCCCTCCTCCCTTACACACTTCAGTCCATCCCTCATGTATATCATCAGCCCCCTTCCTTTTATCCTATCCCTGCAGAATATGCTATAACCTGGTACTGCCAGGTCCCAGTCATGTTGTTGGGTGGCCCAAGTTTCCATGATGGCTGCCATGTCCACATCCCCCCCCTACCATGAGGGTCTGTAACTCCATCATTTTATTCCCCAGGCTTCTAGCATTTAAGGTGACCACCTTCCATCCCCCTCCTTCCCCCTGCACTCCTCTTCTAGCTTCCCCATTAGTGCCTTCTCCCAGTCCCTTGTTCCTGATTTGGGGGGAAAACCTCCCATCGTGTGGCCTCTGCTGGCCCACTCTCCTCCTGCCACCCCGCGCTCCTAGTTTAAATTCTTAGCTGCCTCAATGTACTCTCCAATTCTCTGTTTCAACACTTTCATGCCCTCTTCACTTAAGTGCAGTCTATCCCTAGCGTATAGACTACTGTCCTCCCAGATCCTACCCCTCCCTCCCACCAACCTGTACCCCTTGGCCTGACACCATACCCCTAACCATTTGTTAAAATCCTCAATTCTCTGTTTTCTTGCCGTGCTCGCTTTGGGGACTGGTAGCACTTCTGAAAAAGTTACTGAACTTCCAGCCCCCTCGCATAATGTTCCAAGCTCTTCAATCCTCTTTTGGACCACATCCATCATCCTATCAGGCAGGCCGTTTGTCCCCAAATGTAGAATTAAATGGGGCTTCTATCTTTCTCTTATAGCATATTTCAGGACTGACTGCCCTACCCTTTCAGCTGTCATTCCTGGCATAGCCTCCACCCAAATGTGTTTGGAAAGCACTTGCTAACCTGAACATGGATAAAGCTATGGTACCAGAAGGGGTGCATCAATGAGTGCTGAGGGAGCTCAGGGAGGTACTGGCTGCATCTTTGACAGACCTGTTTAACAGATCTCTGGAGATCAGAGTGGTCCCAGAGAACTGGAGAAGGGCCGATGTAGTCCCACTTCACAAAAGTGGTAGCAAGAAAGAGGCAGACAATTATAGGCCTGTCAACCTGGCATCGGTAGTGGGGAAGTTAATGGAGGCACTACAGAATCCAACAGATTACAGGATCTGAGGCAGCATGGATTCACATGGGAGGTCATGTCAAACAAATATGATAGATTTCTTTGACTGGGTGACCAAGGAGTTAGATCAGGGTGAAGCACTGGACGTGGCTTACCTGGATTTCAGCAAGACTTTCAACACAGTTCCACATAGGAGACTGGTAAGCAAGCTGAGTAGCTTGGGGGGTGGGCAACAAGGTGGTAACCTGGGTAAGAAACTGGTTAAGGGATAGGAGACAGAGGGTGGTGGTAAACAGAGTACACTACAAGGAAGGGAGGGTGACCAATGGGGTACCTCAGGGTTCAGTGCTGGGACTGGTCCTCTTTAATGTCTTTATTAGTAACATAGCAGAGAGCTGGAAGGGAAACATAGAAACATAGAATTTGACGGCAGATAAGGACCGCTTGGCCCACCTAGTCTGCCCATTTTCCTACCTAACAGATAAGCTGCAGATCCTAATTAACCAACAGCCTACTTCCTCCTACCCCCCACTAGACTGCCTTATGTCTGTCCCATGCATTCTTGAATTCCCCACTGTTCTTGACTCCACGACCTCCTCAGGAGGCTGTTCCATCATCCACAACCCTCTCTGTGAAAAATACTTCCTCTCACATTACCTCTGAGGCATCCCCCCTCTGTCTTCAAATTGTTCTGCCCTTGTTCTTGCCATCTCTTTTCTGAAAGATGCCACCCTCTTGGACTTTGTTGATTCCCTTGAGGTACTGAAAGTTTCCATCATGTCCCTCTCTCCCTCCTTTCCTCAAGGGCATACATATTAGCTCCTTTAGTCTTTCTTCATATGTCTTCTGGTGCAGACCCTGCACCATTTGGTTATCCTCCTCTGGACAGCTTCCACTCTGTCTATGTCTTTGCGGAGATGGGGTCTCCAGAACTGTACACAGTTCTCCAGATGGGTCTCATCAACTGTCTGTACAGAGGGATAACAACTTCCTGTTTTCTACTATTGATGCCTCTCCCTATGCATCCCAGTAGCCCCCAGCCTTCCTTACTGCCTTCTCACATTGCTTGTCCACCTTTAGGTCATCTGATATAATTATCCCCAGGTCCCTTTCCATTTTTACTGTTGTCAGTGTCTCACCCCCCATTGTGTACTCTTGCCATGGGTTTTTGTTTCCCAGGTGCATTACCTTGCACTTCTTTGCATTGAATCTGAGCTGCCATACATTTGACCATTCCTCCAACCTTGCCAAGTCCCTTCTCATCCTTTCCACTCCATCTGGTGTATCAACCCTGTTGCAGATCTTTGTGTCATCTGCAAAGAGACATACTTTTCCTTCCAGTTCCTCTGCAATGTCACTTATAAAGACATTAAAAAGGACTGGTCCCAGTACTGAACCCTGCGGTACCCTGCTAGTAACCCTCCTTTCTTCACTGTGGACTCCATTTACTACTACCCTTTGCATCCTGTTGTCTAGCCAATTTTTCATCCAGGCTACCACCTTGGGACCCACTCCAAGGCTAGCTAACTTGTGTATTAATCTTTTGTGTGGGACTGCATCAAATGCCTTGCTAAAATCTAGGTAAGCCAAGTCCACAGCCCCTCCCTGGTCTACTACTTTGGTCACCCAGTCAAAGAAATCTATTAGATTCATCTGACATGACCTTTCCATCGTGAATCCATGCTGCCTTGGGTCCTGTGCCCCACTGGCCTCTAGGTACTCAACAATTCTTTCCTTCAGAAGTGATTCCATCATTTTACCTACCACTGAGGTCAAACTAACTGGTCTGTAGTTTCCTGCCTCTGTCCTGCTCCCACTTTTGTGAGAGAGAATCACATCCGCCTCCTTCAGTCCTCAGGTACCACCCCATCCTCCCATGATTTGTTAAAGAGAGTAGTCAGCGGTGTCATTAGTTCTACCCCTAGTTCTTTTAGAATTCTTGGGTGAATCCCATCAGGCCCCATTGCTTTGTCCACCTTCAATTTTATTAGTTCTTTCAGAACCCTTTCTTCTGTAAATGGACTGGTATCGACCCTCGTCTGCAGAGTGTTTCTCTTGTTTGGTTTAGGTACCTCCCCCTCCTCTTCGTTTGTGAATACTGAGCAGAAATATTCATTCAGTATCCCTGCTTTTTCATTGTCACCCTCTACCCACATTCCCTCCCGTTTATTAAGCCTCAGTATCCCTCCTTTGGTTTTTCTTTGCTCTCTAATGTACCTATAAAAGGTCTTATCCCCCTTCTTAACAGAGTTGGCTATCCTTTCCTCGGTTTGGGCCTTTGCTATTCTGACTGCCTTCTCAGCCTTTTTCTGCTTTAACTGATAAAGTTCTCTGTCCTTCTCCTTCTGTGTTTCCTTATATTTCCTGAATGCTATCCTTTTCTCCTTAACCTTCCCTGCCACCTCTTTTGAGAACCATAGCGGTTTTTTCCTTCGTTGTGTTTTGTTGATTTGCTTTACACAAAGGCTTGTTGCCTCTGTGATGGCAGTTTTGATTACTCTCCATTGTTCCTCCACCCCTCCTTCTTGCCTGTTTGCTAGTGCTTTTCTGAGGCACTCTCTCATTTTCCCAAAGTCAGCCCTCCTAAAGTCCAATACTCTTGCTTTTGTATGGCTTGATTGTATGGCTGTGTTTATCGTGAACCACACTGTTTGGTGGTCGCTTGTTCCCAGATGGCTACCCACTTCTAAATCTGAGATTCTTTCTCCGTCCCCATTTGAGAGTACCAGGTCTAAGATTGCTCCTCCTGAGTGGGTTCCAATACTAGCTGTCTGAGGCATGCCCCCTGTAGGGCATCAAGAATGACCTGCTCTTGGATGTGCCTGCAGCAAAGGTGCTCCAGTTAACATCTGGCATATTTAGGTCCCCCATCAACAATATCTCCCCTTTTTCTGCCATTCTAAGGCAGCCTTCTATCATTTCCCTGTCCATTCCCTCCCCCTGAGATGGGGGTCTGTATACAACCCCCATGCGGATTGTGGTGCCATTTCCTGTCTCCAGGGTGACCCAGAGTGTCTCATCTGTTCCCTGTTTACTCTTTAGTTCTGTTGCTTTGATCCCTTCCTTTACATAAAGAGCTACTCCTCCTCCTCTTTTACTCTCCCTGTCCCTCCTGTAGATTGTGTATCCTGGTATGTTGACATCCCAGTCATGGTTCTCTGTGTACCATGTTTCTGTGACTGCCACAATATCCAGGCAACCCTCTTCCATCAAGGCTACTAGTTCAGGAAGCTTGTTACACAGACTACGGGCTTGGTACTCATCACCCTCCACTTTTTGATGGCCTTACTCTTTTTATCCCCATTTCTGTCCTTACTCTCTTTGCCCTTTTTTTACATTTACTTCTGTCCTGCTCCTTAATGACTTCTCTACCTTGGTGTTTACCTCACTAATTACTGTTGCTTGTGGGGGGAGGCTGGGATTTCTGCTCCTTTTCAGTGCCTCCCCCCTTGGCTAGTTTAAATGCTTGTCAATGAAGCATTTAAACCTCTCACCTAGGATCCTGGCTCCCCCCACCCCGGACAGATGCAGACCATCGCACCAGTATAGGTCTGCATCCCTCCAAGTGGCTCCCCAGTCCCCAATGAAGCCAAAACCCTGAGCTCCACACCAGTTTTTCAACCATTCATTGAATTCCCTGGTGAGGAGTAACCTAGCATCACCCTTGCCATAGACAGGCAGCACCTCCGAGAAGGTTACAGTATGCGCTACTTGTCTAAGGCCCCTTCCCAACTCTACAAACTCCTCTTGCACTGCTCTGATCCCATTCCTAGCCAGGTCATTTGTCCCTAGCTGGAGAATGACATCCAGCTCCCTCCCTCGTGCAGCTGCTCCCATGATCCTGAGGATTCGCTTCCTGTCCCTCCAAGCCATGGCGCCAGGCAGGCAACTTACCTCCCTCTCCCCTTCCTCCCCCATTTCTACCCCTCTAATGATTGAGTCCCCCACCAGAAGTTGTTTCCTTCCCCTGTGGGGTCTCATGCCACCCTCCTCTGGGTCTTCTTTGTGAAGGTTCCCAGCATCCTCCTTGGTCTCCACTGCAGGTGCCTCCGTAGAGGAACCACTAACCACCAGAAGAGCGAATGAATTGTGGAGAGGTACAGCTGGAGGGATGAAACTCTGTTCCACCACCCTCTCCCTCCCTGAGCCCACCCTGGTCCAGCCTCTCCTCTTTCTTGGCAACCTCTGAGGTAGTGGCATTGGCCCTGGTGGTCCCTGGGTGGGGGAGGAGGTTTCACGAATCCTAGCCAGGTCAGCCTGGAGATGGGCAACCTCCTCCCTCAGACCAGAGAGGTGCCTGCAAATAGGGCAACATCGCAGCCTCCAGAATGTCTCCCGGAACACTGCCGCCCCACAGCCATTGCACTGCACCACTCCTATCATGTCTTATTTTGTGTCCCCTGTCCTGTTTCTCTGTATGCTTACTCTCTCCTCTCCTTACAACTCTCACCCTTCCTGTTCTGGGACAGTAACTTCCTATATTCTTCAGTAGCCTCCTTCTTCCTTGCTCAGTGTCAGACCACCAGCAGCTGGGGGGTGAGCTACTTTTTTCCTTTAGGGTTGACAAAACCAATGTTTCTCTATGATCCTTCCCTTCCTACTGCCAAACAGGAGTTCCTGTTAACAGTCAAATCCAGTGGCTATAAAAGTAGAACTGGCTTAGGGTGGGTGGGTGGAGGGTTGGATGGAGGGCAATTAGTAAGAAAAAAGACTAGCAACAGGAAGTTGTAATTTGAGTCACCTGCTTTTTATAGTGTCTAAGCCACACCCCCAATTAAGCTCTCTCTCCTCCTACTGGTTTAGCAAAGTAAACTGATACAGAACCCTTCCCAGCACAGAACACACACTGACTTTCTTTCTTTTTTTTTAAAACCCTAAATAAGACCACTTCTACTTCTAATAAAGTATCTGTTTGCTTAATCTCAACAGACACTGACTCCTGCTAGATATAAGTGTTAAATTAATAAGAAATTGTAGCTTCTTTTAGTTAGCTGCTTTCTGCTCTACAAGCAAGGCTAGCAACAGGAAGTTGTAATTTGAGTCACCTGCTTTTTATAGTGTCTAAGCCACACCCCCAGTTAAGCTCTCTGTCCTCCTACTGGTTTAGCAAAGTAAACTGATACAGAACCCTTCCCAGCACAGAACACAAACTGACTTTCTTTCTTTTCTTTAAACCCTAAATAAGACCCCTTCTACTTTTAATAAAGTATCTGTTTGCTTAATCTCAACAGACACTGACTGAAGGTCTGCCTCTTTGTGGATGATACCAAGATCTGCAAAAGGGTGGACAATCCTGGTAGGGTTGGGGGTGGAAGGGAGGGGCAGGGTTCTGAAAAAAATGGAGGCATGGTCAAGGCTATGGAAGTTGTGTTTTAAAGCAAAAAAGTGCAAAATAATGCATGTAGGCCATAGAAACCCGGGAACGGAGTACAAAATGGGTGGTGTGATACTCATAATGACCAAGCAGGAAGGAGATCTGGGGGTAATCATATCAGATGACCTAAAGGTGGCTGGGCAATGTGACAAGGCAGTCGGAAGGGCTAGTAGGATGATGTGGTAAATAGCAAGGGGTATTACTAACAGAAAATGGGAGGTGGTGTTACCCCTATATTTGATCACTATTAAGACCCCACCTTGAGTACTGTGTCCCATTTCTGGAGACCGCATCTCAGGAAGAACATAGACAGGGTGGAGGAGGTCCAGAGGAGGGCTACTAAAATGGTGTAGGGTCTGCATCATAAGCCCTATGAAGCTCTATGAAGAGAGGCTGAAGGAGCTCAATACGTACACCCTGGAGGAAAGGAGGGAGAGAGGGGATAAGATAAAGACCTGAAATACCTCATAGAGGTTAGTAAGGCACAGGAGAGGAGTATTTTTTCAGAAAAAAAGATACTACTGAACAATGGGACATGCTATGAAGTTGGAGGGGAGCTTCAGGAGAGATGTGAAGAAATAGTTCTTCACAGAAAAAGTGGTGGATTCATGAAATAGCCTTCCAGCTGAAGTAGTGGGGGTGAAGATAGTGGTGGGGTTAAAAAATGCCTGGGCTAGGCACAAGGGAATCGTAGGGGTGGAGGTGGGGGGGGACAGCACTGTAGAGCAAGTGGGCGTGCAGCAAAAATGAAGGTAGACAAAACAAAATGGATAAAATGGGCAGACTGGTTGGGCCAAGCAGCTCTCATCTACCATCAGATTATATGTTTCTAATGGTCTGGTAACAGTAAAAGATGCATATGATGTTCAAAGATTTACTCCATTTCAGGCAAAAGACGTTCTGCACAAAGTGTCCGCCCTCTTATCATTAGTGTCAGTTAGGATCACTGAACCTTCAGTAGGTATGGTCGTTTGCTTGACAGAATTATACACAGCCTTTTCTGCTTTTGGAAGAACCATCATTTCTTGAAGCCCTCTTCCAGGAAAGGGTAACATCTCACCCTTGCCCTAGGGTGCTGCTTGTGCTTATCTATCCTGGTATATTTCTGTTCAATAGTATGGTTGCAATGCACAAGTCTGGAAAGCAGTTCAGTGCAGAGGAAGAGGCAAACAGGATAGGATTAATGTACAAGGACTCCATGACCTGCATGTCCTTCAGTTGCAATCTCCTACAAGCTTCCATTATAAGATATGACAAGGACTTTGTATCAAATGGAAGTGAGGATTGGAATCTTTTACTTGGGCTCCGTCCACTCACCCCTTCCTCCTCTGAGTGGTCCTCTTCCTCATTGGACAGTATTATTGGGTCAGGATTTTTCCCATGGCTTCCTGTATCCTCATCTTGACCTTCCATGTTGCCAAGGCTAGGGGTTACCTGCAAATCTGGATGAGCACTGTCACTGTGCTGTGACACACCTGGATGTGCCGGTTTGGCCCGACCCTAACCTGAGATGCTCATCTTGGGTTCGGGTATGTTGGTGGGGATGTCCTACAGAACATCAGAACTCAGCAGCTCATTTAAGAGCAGCAAAAAGGATCTGTGCAACTCAGCCTTACCACTGCAATTACTCTTCCTTCACTCCCCCTCCCCCCTATATCCTTTCTACCCAACTAGTTCTCACCTGATTCTGCGCTCTGGCAGGGTTCTCAGCATCCTGAAGTGGCCTAGTCTTAGGCAAGCTTCTTCTTCTTTCTCTCCTCTTCCCTCCTTTGCCTTCATCCTTTCTTTTCTTTCTTCCCAACTTGTCTTCACGTAGTTCTGCCCCCTGGCAGGGTTTTCAGCATCCTGGAGGGGCCAGAACTGGGAAATGTCTCTTCCTTCTCTACCCCTTTTCCTTCCATCCTCTCTACCTAACTTGTCCTCACCCGACTGTGATCTCTGGCAGGGTTTTCAGCATCCTGAACAGGCCAAGTCTTAAGCAGGTTTCTCCCACCCCTCCTCCTTCCCTTTACCATCCCCTCTACAATCTCTACCCAACTTGTCCTTGCCTACTCCTGCCCATTATTCCAAGTCCACACCTCATTCCACCACTGGCAGTGATCTCTGCACTCTGAAGGGGGCCAGTTCCAGGTATGACTCATCCTTCCCTTCCCTTCCCTATCCCTTATCCCCACCTCTCTCCTGCCCCCCCACCTCCCTGCACTTGATCAAAGGAATTAAATCATTTGAGCTAACAATTTGCACATTTTGTTCTGTCTGAGGTGCTCCCAGATTGCGCTAGCCCTGTGTTAACTTGCCCTTTACAATGGATTTTTTTTTTGCTCACTTTTCTCCGGTAATATTCCCCCATCTTTATCCTCTCCTTCCCCCAGCTGGTTTCCCTTGTCTACTCCTCTACCCCTCTACCCTCCTTGATGTCCCCCCACTGGACCTCATTCATTCAATAATTGCTAAATAATCCGGCTCTTAACCCGTTATCCATTCCTGCAAGGAGCTGGCTCCAAGGCTACATTAAATTTCTGTACTATGTTCCTCAGATATGCCACTTGTAATTAAATGCATATTCCACAGGTATGATATATTTAATTGTATGTTATGTCACAAATGCAACTATGATTATTTGATTTTTTTGTAACTGTATGTCTTGTTACAAATGTAATTGAATGTTTAATTTCTTAGATATGTTAAATGTTAAACTGTATGTCTAATTCTTCATCCAATTGTACCCCTTCCCCCAGGTTGCACCAGGAGATGAGCAACTTGTTGTTCAGTGTGCCTTCCTGGTGAAACATTTCAATAAATTAAATAAATAAACTTCCAGTTGGTACCCCAGGTGCACCCCAGCTCAGGGTTTGGCTGGGGATGGGCGAAATAGACATATTAGATGGCTTTACACAGTTAGGACAATAAGACCCTAAAGGGGAGGGTCTCATCATCTTCCTGCTGGTCTTACATCTCTTAAACACAATAGGTCTCTGATAAGCCACAGTGCCACACTACCAGAAACACAAAAAAGGCACTTATATATGAGGCTCCTATAGTCCTAGGGTGCAGTAAATATGCTATGCTGTAGCCTGAGAAAATGCAATGTTACAAAGCCTCTCAGTCCTAGGCTGCAGCCAGCCACACACACAGGAAGAAGGCTACTAAGAGAACTTTCTCTCTGTCTGAGAAGCAAAAGTAAACAACAGAGCCAAGTGAAATCGGATGCCCCACCTCTGGTCGAACAATATCATGGATGCATTCTTATGTGCTAGTGTGGGGACATCATGCTGATGCACGCAACATCATGACGTCCATTTGGAGGGAGCACACCATGTCAAGCAGCAGCAGAGAGCTAGATCAGAAAGGCACGAACAACATCCTGCTGGCAAGTCACCAGCAATGGCGTGGGAGAACCATGCAGGTGAGAAAAGGGGCACAAACGCTGGTGGACACTTCTGAATTTGAAAGCCTTCACCTTCAGAAGGCAGAAAAAAAGCTAAAAAGGATAGGAAGGCTAGAAATACAAATACAGGGAAGCTACTTATACACAGATTGCTCCCTGAAGCTCTTCTCTGCAAAAACACCTTACTTCTTGACCAGTCAACAGCCTAAAAAGGGCTCCAAGCCTACTCTAAAGCTATATCCAGGCAGGAGAATGGGGGGAGGAGGGACCATCATCAGTAGCATGCTAAGGAGAAAAAAGGAAGAGACACTAGATTTCTAATAAAAGCCCCAGGTTAAGTGACTGTGCCCCCTCTCATAGATTAGTATAAGAGAAAGAAAGAAAGAAACTTTTTGCAAAGAAGTGCAAGGTAATGCACCTGGGAAACAGAAAAACAGGGGAAGAGTACACAATGGAGGGTGAGATACTGACAACAGTAAAAATGGAAAAGGACCTGGAGGTAATTATATCAGATGACCTAAAGGTGGGCAAGCAATGTGAGAAGGCAGTAATGAGGGCTGGGGGTACTGGGATGCATAAGGAGAGGCATCAATAGTAGAAAACAGGAAGTTGTTATCCCTCTGTACAGACAGTTGGTGAGACCCCACCTGGAGTACTGTGTGCAGTTCTGGAGACCCCATCTCCGCAAAGACATAGACAGAGTGGAGGCTGTCCAGAGGAGGGCAACCAAAATGGTGCAGGGTCTGCACCAGAAGACATACGAAGAAAGACTAAAGGAGCTTAATATATATACCCTTGAGGAAAGAAGGGAGAGAGGGGACATGATAGAAACTTTCAAGTACCTCAAGGGAATAAACAAAGTCCAAGAGCATATCATCTTTCAGAAAAAGAGATGTGCAAGAACAAGGGGGCACAATTTGAAGATAGAGGGGAGACGGCTCAGAGGTAATGTGAAGAATTATTTTTTCACGGAGAGGGTTGTGGATGCATGGAACAGCCTCCCTGAGGAGGTCATGGAGTCAAGAATAGTGGGGGAATTCAAGAATGCATGGGACAGACATAAGGCAGTCCTAGTGGGGGTAGGAGGAAGTAAGCTGTTAGTTAACTAGACTCTGCAGCTTATCTGTTAGGTAGGAAAATGGGCAGACTAGGTGGGCCAAGCGGTCCTTATCTACCGTCAAATTCTATGTTTCTATGTTAAGTCCCAGGCTGAGAGACTGTGTCCCCCCAAAATAAGAAAAAAACACCTGAAGCACCAGGCTAAGTAAACAGAGACCTCTGTTGCACACTCTGATCAAGCACAGTGGCAAGCAATCACTAGTTCATGCACAATGTCACTGAAATGGGGGAAATAAATCTGGCAGGTTAGTCAGTTTGAAAACTGCAGCTTAACAGGCACGATTTCTAAATTTGCTGGTGCTCTCTGTCACCAGATAGCCTTAACCTGCCTCCCACAATCCTTGCCCCAAAATGAAAAATTAATTTTAGACAGATGCTTCTTTAGAAAAAGTCCTATGTTGCCTACCCCTCTAATGGTGTAGCAAAGAATCAGGAATTAGTGATACCAGAATGCTCATGTACCCAAGGTTCTATGCTGATTGACAGCTTTGGGCTGTACCACTACCCCAGTTGGGGTGTTCATAACCCATATGTATTAACCCCCCCACTACAGCGTAGAACAATATGGAAAGGAGTGCCTGACTGCTGATGCAGCTTGTAACATAAGAATCCAGGCCTCTCTAACCAAAGGTTAAAAGGTCCAGCTTCATTGATCCAGTGGGGAAGAGTGCGGATGGTTTATATAAGTAAACAAACCAATAATAAAAAAAAACAAATAAATAGTGTCAATTATACATGATGAGGGGAAAATATTCTGAATTGTTCCAGTGTCATCATTTCAAATGTTTTACTCAAGTTATGAGTAGCTGTTGTCTGTAACTCATTCCCTGGAAGTATGGTATGCTTTCAGAGACCATGCTGGAATGAGATGTGTGTATATGTGTGTGTGTGTGTGGGGGGACAGATCACAGAATGCTCTCTTCTTGACCTTTACTGAGGTTAAATAAAGGGGTTAATGTTCCCCTAACATGGTGTCCACCATATTAACAAAGAAATAATTATCCAGTAAGGTCACACTATTAACATGTACAATTTTCTTCTTTTCCCACACTGCTTACCCACATTATCTGGAGGCAGGACAGCTGAACTGTTTCAAACAGGAAACTGTTTATAGATAATACTTCAGCTGTTCACTCTGATTTGTTGACTGTTTGAAAGAAAAAAAGGGGGACAGTATCTTCTTCAAATTGCAATCTGTTGAGCCTCTGTAAACAGCAGCAATGAGGTTCATCTGTGTAGTGTCTCTGGAGACAGAGGATGGTCCTGAATCCCAGCTCTCTCGGCTAGCCTAAGGTAGGAGAAGAACTTATTAAATAAAATGTGGCTTTCTTTCAAGCAAATGAATGTTGCCTTTGATAAATACTTTCATATACTATGTATAGTAGTTCACACAGCAATTAACCTAAATGATGTTTGTCTTTCTTACATCACTTGGTTCGTGATATTGTGCATGTCATATTGTGTTACCCGCTCGTTATTAACTGCCTTATCTCTTTTGTAATGTGGTGAGTGCATTTGGGTCCAGTTGGACTTAAATTGAATATTAAGGGTAAAAAATGTGACTTAATTAACTTTGTCCTCTTTATAATGCTGTAATTGGGAACTTTCTATGTTTTATATACTTAGGATCTGTTCACTGGGATGAACCTAATGGGTGCTATGTCATTCTGTATAATTATGCCCTAGTGATGACAGTATGTAGTTTAGGAACTGTTGAGTATTAAATAGATACAAGACAGTGTAGTGTATAAATTTTTAGCACAGTATGTTACACTGCACTGCATATATCTGAAATATAGTGCAAATGCCTTGTCTGTTATAAGACAATGTGATACAAGGGTAGGAACCTCTTTATGGGTAGACACTGGAAGGATCCTTGGTCTTTAATTGCTTACATCTATGTTTCTATTAAATATAATTGGGAACAAAGGCATTTATATAGGCAATAGGCATGCCTTAGGCTGCAAGGAAAGTGCTCTTAGCTGTTTTACATCTATCTGTGTTGCATGTTGTAAATATTTTGTATGTACCGATGCTGCTGTACCTACACTTCTCTTATTAACTATTTGCTACTGCTGTCCTTCCAAGGACCACCATGAAAATGAGATGCTGCCTCTCATTGGGTTATCCTTGGTTTATAAATTTCTAATAAATAACCTTGGGAACTGTTTGAATGCTTTTTACATCTGTCATTTATTTTCCGATTGGTTTTGTTTTATATGTTCTTGAATGTCACAGTGTATAGATAGATAGACAGATAAATAGTCAGCTAGCTAGCTAGATAGATGGTTGGATGGGCATGCGTAATATACTATATAGAGCAAGATACCCGCCGGGGGGGGGTTAGATAATAAGGTTATGAACCCTGAAGGGCAAGTGGCTTTATTATCTAATTAGCCCCTTGAGGTGGGCAAATAGCATTGTCTTCCACATATACCCATCATTTGTTTTACAAAATACGTAGCAGTTTTTGTTTTGTTTTACCTGGTGCATGGGGCCGGGTCAGTTTTCTGGTGAGCCGTGGTCTGGGCCATTTTTGGGTTTCCAAAATATGCTACTTGTCCTCCTGTAAAATTCAGAAACACTGGGGAGGCGTCTGACCAAAAACAAGTGGCAAATCTAAGTGGTACAGTATTTCTTGGTGCTAAAAGATGCAGCTCACCCAAAACAGTAAAATATTAAAATTTATTAACTCCAACAGGTCTTACACCATAAATCGCTCAGCGTTTCTCAGTTTAAAGCACTGCTTCTTCAGGAGTGATGTAGACCTTATATATGGAGTAGCTGTCGATCGTACTAATTTTTGCGTTTCCATATTCTGTTCTGGCCGCTGACTCTGTAAAACCCATACTCTTCACTGTATTTTTTCACTTAATTCTAGAAGCCTATTCATTTATTATTACACTTCTAAATTCCTTCCAGGCTCCTATATGCTCGTTTTATGTTCCCTTCCCTCCCCAGATACTGTGCCATTTTTGGGTTTGTCTTGTCTCTGGCTCTGTGTGTTTCCATGGTGCATGGTTCCCCTATAAAAGAGGGGGTGTCTGTGGTGGTCAGCTGTTAGTTCGATGGTGGGTTCATGGATTGTGGCTGTGTGTGGCAGTTTGAAGGGAGCAGTCGGCAGTTGAGAGGATGGTTTGTGTTTAAGGAGCACCGTATGTGGCTGGGGCTGGTGGAACCGGTGGAGTACAGTATATTGGCTTGGATCCTAGGGTGGCGGCAGCAGCATGGCAGTTGAGAGGATGGTTCATGGTATGTTGCTGGGGCCGGTGGAACTGGTGGAGTACAGTATATTGGCTTGGATCCTAGGGTGGCGGCAGCAGCATGGCAGTTGAGAGGTTGGTTCGTGGTATGTTGCTGGGGCCGGTGGAACTGGTGGAGTACAGTATATTGGCTTGGATCCTAGGGTGTCGGCAGCAGCATGGCAGTTGAGAGGATGGTTTGTGGTATGTTGCTGGGGCCGGTGGAACTGGTGGAGTACAGTATATTGGCTTGGATCCTTGGGTGGCGGCAGCAGCATAGCAGTTGATGAGACAGCTGGAGCTTCAATGGAAAAGGTTGTTGGCAAATATTAGGGAGAATGGGTTTCTGTCGCTTTCCCTGAAGCTGGCCTCCAACTGTTTTTTTTTTTCAGGTTTTGGGAGCTCCAGTTTGGGGGTGGGGGGCAGGGCTGTGAGGGCCTTCCTGCAAAATATTTTGTGGGGCCTACCTCCCTACCAATAAGCATAAAATAACTGTTAGCATATATAAAGTATTTATAGTGTAGGTTCTTTTGTAGCAGTTCTGCTTAGCATCCATAGTTTGTCCATGCTGGCCCCCGTTCTTCTTGCTGGCACCATTATCAAGGAACTGAACAATGTAACTTGTCCCTGCTCCTCCTGGGGACGCTGGCACCAAGATAACAACCCTCCCTACCTAATCAGCCCCGTATGATCTTAGCCTGCATCCCCCATCCACTTCCACCCCCCTCCAGCTGCCCTTCTTACTCTTGGACTCCCCCTCTCTGTTGTATCGACAAGGCCTGACTCGGCTGCTCTTGTTTTTCCATTTTAAATGTCCAGTTATAGCAAAATTACTACTGCCTATGCTATTGTCACTTTATTAGATTGTAACACTTATTATAGTTATTATTATGTATATTATTGCCAGAATGTTGTGTATACTGCTATTTGATTTGTTTGTGTTCACTGTTCTTTCTACTGATGTGGAACCTTTGTAAAAGAGCTTCTGGCTCAAAGGTATTGTAATCTGAAAAATAAATAAAAAATTAAAATACAATAAATAAATAATGGGCCCTATTGCTGCTTTGTTCTGCACTCCCCCAACACGTGAAACTGGAGTTGGAGTCTTCTGTTTCCACTGCTGCCACTTCTGATAGCCCCAATTTCAAGTGGATAAGCAATGTTCAAAGAGAAAACTATAAGTTTGTCTGTGATAAAAGGCTTTCTTAATGCTGCTGTCTGAAGCAGTGGGCCCCCTGACAGTGTGGACCCTACTGCAACTGTAACTCTTGCACCCTCTGATCATGACCCTGGGGGGTGGCTATAAATCATTTAGTTTTAATATTTGAGTACTCTTGAAACTGGAGGGAGAGTGCTCCAGGACTGGGAGGGGGGATTTCTTCCCACAGTACACAGGTGCAGCCTTAATTGGGAGGTATAGAGCTGTATACCTCTGGAGGTATACAGGTATCCCTCTGAAGGTATACAGCTTTAATTGGGAGGTAACTGATGAAGTATACAGGGAAATACACGATAATGGTTCCTATGGGAGGAAAAGAGCCAGCCATGTATTATACCTACTATATATATATATATATATATGCTCCAGTTAGGGTCAAAGTGACAAAAGTTGGGAAATGAGGCATTAGAGTTTTTAACTCTAACACCCCACCCTCCCAAACCAGGCAGGAGAGCAGGTGTGGGATGTGCCTTGGGCTTCTCAAGCCTAACACTCATGCTATTCCATCTGTAAATAAGGTCAAGTGTGTAGACTTTATGACAATGGGGTGAGCATTAGGCTTGAGAAGCAAAAGGCAAACCCCGCACCTGCTCTCCTGCCTGGTTTAGGAGGGTGAGGTGTTAGGGTTGGCAACCCTACTGCCTCATTTCCCAACTTGTCGCTTTGACCCTAACTGGAGCATTAATGGAGTTTTTTGCAATTTATTTCCTTACTTTTTGAGATAGTACAATAGTATCCTTATTTTACGGTGGGAGTGCTGGGCCTTTGAGCCTCCCGTCCCTCCATAGATGTATATATGTATGTAGTTGTAGATGCACATGGTCCTCCAGGCCCTGCACATTCTTTTATAGGACAACAGTGACCAAATTGTCAGCATAGCCATCTTATTACCCCACCTCATGACCAGGTACAGAAAATGTTCAAATCCCTGCCAAAACGTAATTCTGCGCAACTGCAATGCCATTCTGTACCACAGATGTGAAAACACATTTTGGCCAGGATTTGAAAAATGACAGCTATGACATACATGAGGTGGGGTAATAAGAAGGCTATGTTGAAAATCTGGGGTCAGAATATTTAAAATTTCCAAAGTTACAAGTGTATGTAGAGAAATTGGAACTAATGGTCATAACTTTGGAATTTTTTCATATTCTGACCCCAATTGTGTGTTTTTTAACATAGCCTTCTTATAACCCCATCTCATGAACAAGAGCAGAAAAAAATGTCTAAATCTCACCCAAAAGGTGAATTCGCCAAGTGACTACAAAATCCCCTTTTACGCAGTCGGTGCATATTAACAGTCCTATTGTTCATGAGGTGGGGCCTCCAAAAGGCCATGTTGAAAATTTGGGGTCAAAATCTCAAAAAATGGCTAGGTTATGCATAGAAGTTGAAACCCCCCATTGAAATACATTGGACTACATTCACCTTAGTTTCTCATATTGCAGTCGCTGGTTCCAGCAACAACATGCGTCTTCAACTGGAGAGTGGATCTTGAACCTGCAACCTGTTCTGGTGAGTGAGGGTGTGTGGGGGTGTACTGGGGGGTGTGGGGTGGTGGGTGCTGAGTGGGAGATGAGGCTGGGGGGGCTGATCGGTGAGGGACAGTTTTTTTTTACAGGTTTAAAAAAAGACATAGTGGGACTGTTTTCTTTCTTATAGGTTTTGCCTGCAATGGGAGGGTGGGGGTGCCACTAGACACAGGAAATACAAAACAAGACAACTGGTATGGCACTCAGCAGGTGGGGGGTGCCACCAGACACCAGGGAAATGGGGAAACTGGTGATCAGAGGGTGAGGGTGCCACTAAACACCAGGGAAATGGGAAAACCATGATCAGCAGATGAGGGGGTGCCACTAGACACCAAGGAAGATATTATTTAGGGGACAGTGATTGGAAGGGTCAGGGGTGCCACTATACACCAGGGAATCAAATAAAAATAAGGGGGCCGGCGATCAGAGAGTGGTGGTGGGGTGCCACTAGACACCAGGGAATAAAAAAAAAATATGGGGATGGTGATCAGAGGGCTGAGGTGCCACTAGACACCAGGGATTAGATTTTTTTTTAATTCTTTTTCTCCAGCTGATTTCCTTTTTTGCAATGATGAAAAAAGAATTACAAAGATGGAACTTAGTGAGTTGCGAAAAAGGATTTAAATAGTTGTAAAAAAATGTTCAGAGGCCATGGGAGTAATAACAAAATACACAGTGAAGCTCATCAGCTCCCGATGAGCAAGATATATGTTTGGATGTCTTTAGAAGACATCACCGAGCAGAGTTATGACTGTTTTTTTGTGTGAAGAAAGAGAAAACAAGATGGTGGCTCATGAAAAAGGATTTTTGTCTGGCAAAAAAGGATTGGCCCCTCACAAAAAATAATCCTTTTTTGTGAGGCCAAATCATTTTCCGAACACATTCCTCTATCCTGGACAGTGATTTTCCAACTGAAAATAATGGGAACTTAAAAATTGAATAACTTTGCCGAAGATATATATTATTTCAACAAACAAATGCATGGCAGTTCTGTTACCCAGGCTGTTTCTATCATAAAGATTTACACCAAAATTCCATACTGTCTGGGTGCAAGACAACGAGGAAAAAACTGCAAAAAGTGACAACTTTTAAGGTTTTTGCACTAACTGGATCTCAGATTCCGCACATCCAACCGGAACAAAACTTGCCATGTCAAGAGATCTACCCCATGGGACAGGGCATGCCAAATGAGGGACAATTACAATATACAATTGGTGTGTGCAGGGTGGGTGTGGGGCATTAACTTTGAAAACCCTAACACCACATTTCCCTAATTTTGTGGCTTTGACCCTAACTAGAGCATTAACACAGTTTTTTGCAATTTATTTTCTTACTTTTTGAGATAGTATAATAGAATCTTTAGTTTACTCTGCGCTCCCATAAGTCCATAATGGTATCCATATGTGCATGCTGGAGCACAGGCCCTGCCGACCTTGTACTTCCATGCATGCATATTGTAACTGTCCCACATTTGCATGTGGGAATGCTGGGCCCTCTGGGCCCTGCACTCCCATCTATCCATAAGTTTAGAGAGATTATAATGAACCCTCATTTCCCTGTGGTGCCATCAGTCCATGATGTTATATGTCCATTTGCACCCATGCATGCATATTGGGAGGATATCTTCTTGTGATTACTATTGTAAAAAAAAACAAAAAAACTTGGGGGGTCCTAGTACATAGTCCCTAGGAAAAGGGTTACACTACTAAGGGGAAGTGAGGTTCTGTAATATCGAAAAACAAAACAAAACACAATTTCAACGGGGGGGAGCGAGACGGGGAGTGGTGCAATGCACTGGTTGTGGGGTGGCAGTCATCCAGGAGATGTTCTGGAGGCTGCAATGCTGCCCTATTTGCAGACACCTCTCTGATATGAGGGAGGAGGTTGCCCATCACTAGACCAACCTGGCAAGGAGTACGGAAACCTCCTCCCCCAGCCAGGACCTTGCAGGGAATTGGGAAACCTCCTTCCCACCCAGGGATCACCAGAGCCACTGCTGCTGCCTCAGAGGTTGCCAGGAATAAGGAGCAGTTGGACTATGGTGGGCTCAGAGAGGGTGAGGGTGGTGGAACAGAGGTGCATCCCTCCAGTTGCACCTCTCCACAATTCATATGCTGTTTTGGTGGAGCGTTGTTCCTCCAGAGACCAAGAAGGATTCTGGAAACCTCCACAAAGGAGACGCACAGGAGGGTGGCACGGGACCCCACAGGGAAAGGAAACAGCTCCTGGTGGGTGTCTCAATTGTTAGGGGGTAGAACTGGGGGAGGGAGGGGAGAGGGAGGTAAGGTGCCTGCCCAGCTCCATGTCCTGGAGGGAGAGGAAGCGAATCCTCAGGATCATGGGAGCTGCTGAACAGGAGAGGGAGCTGGACCTAGCTGGGAATGGTATCAGAGCTATGCAGGAGGAGTTTGTGGAGTTGGGGAGAGGCCTTAGACAAGTAACACACACGGTAACCTTCTCAGAGGTGCTGCCTGTCTATAGCATGGGTGAGGCTAGGGTACTCTGCACTCTGGGATTCAATGAATGGTTGAAAAACTGGTGCAGAGCACAGGGTCTTGGCTTCATTGGGGACTGGTGTCCACCTGAAGGGATACAGGCCTATACTGGCATGATGGTCTGCATCTGTCCAGGAGGGGAGCCAGAATCCTAGGTGATAGGTTTAAATGCTTCACTGGCAAGCATTTAAACTAGCCAAGGGGGGGGCACTGAAAAGGAGCAGGGAATTCCCAGCCTCCCCCCACAAAACAGGGTACTGAGCAAGGTTAACACCAAAGTAGAGATATCAATAGGGGGCAGGGCAGAGGTAAATGGAGAAAGAGGCAAAGGCAATAAGTACAGGAATGGGGCTAAAAGGGGTAAGGCCATCAAAAAATAGAAAGCAGGTGATAACCAGATTTTGGCTTTCACAAACCATCCCTACTAAGGAAGTCTGGAGGAAACTGACTTATGAAGTATATGCCTTGGAGAGGCTCTCGGCCAAGCTGAAATTATATCTGTCTGCTTTTGAGGCCAGGTGGCACAAGTGGATTCTTAAACCACTACGCCGACTTTGTATCCTATGGAGAAGTAGCACTGGATAGCTGGATACTCCCATATTCTCACTTTTTTATCTTTAGCACTGGGATATGGGAAGAAGTATACCCCCTCCTTTCTTTAATAGTTTGACTACTCTTTCTCTTCTTTCACCTACCTCGTGCTATCTTCCTGACTTGTACGCTCCCTTCTTCTATACCCCTTTGCCCAATTTTTAACTTTGCTGGACATTTAGTCCCCTTTTAAAGCATACCTAGCAGTATATGCACCATTTTACACAGTCTCACCCTGAGTTTTGAGCATTGCCTTTTAGAAATAGTCTTGTATGAGGCTGAATAGTTTGCTGTGAGAATTACCAATGGCTACATACTATAAATACTTTTTGTAAGAAAATGTAATAAGACACTCTGTACGTGCTCAGTATGATTTCTATTGGTGCAAGTGTATTGTTTAAGTGTAATGATATGTGTATAAATCAATAAAAATGCATTCAATTAGAAAAAAAAAAAGGAGGGCGATGAGTACCAATGCCCGTAGTCTGGGTAACAAGCTTCCTGAACTAGTGGCCTTCATGGAAGAGGGACGCTTGGATATTGTGGCAGTCACAGAAACATGAACAGAAACAGTGAACCATGACTGGGATGTTAACATACCAGGGTACATAACCTACAGGAAAGACAGAGAGGGGAGAAGAGGGGGAGGAGTAGCTCTCTATGTAAGGGAAGGAATCACAGCAATGTAACTAAAGGGTAAACAGGAAGGAGTTGAGGCACTGTGGGTCACCTTGTAGACAGGAAATGGCACCACAATCCACATGAGGGTTATATACAGACCCCTGTCTCAGGGGGAGGAAATAGACAAGGAAATGATGGGAGGCATCCTTAGAATGGCAAAAAAAGGGGAGGTATTGTTGATGGGGGACCTGAATATGCCAGATGTCACCTGGAGCACATTTGCTGCAGCCACATCCAAGAGCAGGGTCATTCTCGATGCCCTACAGGGGGCATGCTTCAGGCAGCTAGTGTTGGAACCCACTTGAGAGGGAGCAGTCTTAGACCTGGTGCTCTAAAACGGGGATGATGAGAGGATCTCAGATTTAGAAGTGAGTAGCCATCTGGGAACAAGCAACCACCAGACAGTGTGGTTCACGATAAACACAGTCATAGAGTTAAGCCATACAAAAGAAAGGGTACTGGACTTTCTTAGGGCTAACTTTGGCAGAATGGGAGAGTGCCTAAGGAATACACTGCCAAAGGGCAGGAAGAAGGGGTGGAGGAACAATGGGGAAAAATCAAAACTGCCATCACAGAGGCAACAAGCCTTTGTGTGAAGCAAATAAACAAAACAAAATGAAGGAAAAAAAACACTATGGTTCTCAAAAGAGTTGGCAGGGAAGGTTACAGAGAAGAAGACAGCATTCAGGAAGTATAAGGAATCACAGAAGGAGCAGGACAGAGAACTGTATTAGTTAAAGCAGAAGGAAGTGTGGAAGGCAGTCAGAATAGCAAAGGCCCAAACCGAGGAAGTGATAGCCAACTCAGTTAAGAAGGGGGGTAAAACCTTTTATAGGTACATTAGGGAACAAAAACAGACCAAGGGAGGGATAGTGAGGCATAATAAAGGGGAGGGGGGTGGGCAGAGGGTGACAGTGAAAAGGCAGAGATACTGAAGAAATACTTTTGTTCAGTATTTTCAAAAGAAGAAGAGGGGTACATACCTAAACCAAACAATAGAAACACTCTGGATAGGGGGGTCGATACCAGTCCATTCACTGAAGAAAGGGTCCTGAAAGAACTCCTACAACTCAAGGTGGACAAGGCAATGGGGCCTGACAGGATTCACCCCAGAATTCTAAAATAACTAAGGGGAGAACCAGTGACACCACTGACTACCCTTTTTAATAAATCATGGGAGGATGGTGTGATACCTGAGGACTGGAGGAAGGCGGATGCGATTCTCCTTCACAAAAGTGGGAGCAAGGCAGAGGCAGGAAACTACAGACCTGTTAGTCTGACCTCAGTGGTAGGGAAAATGATGGAATCACTTCTGAAAGAAGTAATTGTTGAGTGCCTAGAGGCCAGCGGGGTACAGGACCCAGGGCAGCATGGATTCACAGCGGGAAGGTCATGTCAGATGACTCTAATAGATTTCTTTGACTGGGTGACCAAAGTAGTAGACCAGGGAGGGGCTGTGGACATGGCCTACCTAGACTTTAGCAAGACATTTGACACATTTGACACAGTCCCACACAAAAGATTAATAAACAAGTTAGCCTGCCTGGGAGTGGGTCCCAGGGAGGTAGACTGGGTAAAAAATAGGCTGGACAACAGGATGCAGATGGTAATAGTAAATGGAGTCCATTCAGAAGAAAGAGGGTTACTAATGGGGTACTGCAGGGTTTAGTACTGGAACCAGTCCTCTTTAATGTCTTTATAAGTGATATTGCAGAGGGACTGGAAAGAAAAGTATGCCTCCACAATGATCTGTCACAGGGTTGATACACAAGTCGGGGTGGAAAGGAAGAAAAGGGATTTGGCAAGGTTGGAGGCATGGTCAAAAGTATGGCAGCTTAGATTCAATGCAAAGAAATGCTCCTGGGAAACACAAACTCAGGGAAGAGTACACAGTGTGGTGGGTGGGTGGGGTGGAGGGTGGGGTTGGAGGAAATAACAAAAACTAAAATGGAAAGAGACCTGCGGGTAGTCATATCAGATGACCTAAAGGTAGGTAGGCAATGTGAGAAGGCAGTAAGGAGGGCTGGGAGGATAAAGGGATGCATAGGGAGAGGCATCACTAGTAGAAACTAAGAAGTTATCATCCCTCTCTATAGACAGTTGGTAAGACCCCATCTGGAGTACTGTGTGTGGTTCTGGAGACCCCATCTCTGCAAGGACATAGACAGGATGGAGACAGTCCAGAGGAAGGCAACTAAAATGGTGCAGAGACTGCACCAGAAACCATACGAAGCTAGACTAAAGAAGCTTAATCTGTATACCCTTGGGGGGGGGACATGATAGAAACTTTCAAGTACCTCAAGGGAATCAACAAAGTCCAAGAGGGCAACATCTTTCAGAAAAAAAAAGATGGTCAAAAACAAGGGGGCACAATTTGAAGATAGAGGGGGACGGCTCAGGGGCAATGCGAGGAAGTATTTTTTCATGGAGAGGGTGGTGTACGCATGGAACGGTCTTCCTGATGAGGTTGTGGGGTCAAAAACAGTAGGGGAATTCAAGAATGCATGGGACAGACATAAGGCAATTCTAGTGTTGGGTAGGAGGAAGTAGATCGTTGGTTAACTAGGATCTGCAGCTTATCCACTAGGTAGAGAAATAGGCAGACTGGGTGGGCCAAGCAGTCCTTATCTGCCATCAAAGTCTATTGTAAGTGGCCCTAATTTTCATGTAGTCAAACCAGCACAGATGTCACGTTGTGATTGCAGGGCACAGTATCACAGTCACTGCAGGCCCATTCATAAAAATTTCCCCTGCTCCTGTAAACAAGGCTGGAGACATGCATAACAGCATAGTACACCTAAAGGTGTACTAAGCTGTACGTCAACTAGTCCGTATCTCGAAGTGTTTTCGAGATATAGTTTCTGAAAGGTACCCTGGTAATTACAATGTTATCCTATGGGAAATCACAAAATTTTCAAAATCTTATAACTATGCAACAGATGAAAATGTTCTCAGCAAACAAGCAAAAGGCACATCTGTGGAGCAAGCCCTTTGTACTCTGAAAATTTCAGCCCATAAGTGCAAACTGTTTGTTTGCAATGAAGTGGCAAAGAAACAGACATACAGGCCCAGATATTCAAACTGCGCCATTCTGAGATGCAAGCCCTTGCGCTGCTCAAAATAGTTGGGCAGGGGTGTGGCCCGGGCGATATTCAAAGGAGTTGCGCTATTGAGCAACCCTTTGAATATCACCCACCAGCCACAGCCACTGTGCATGGCGCAGTGGAACTTGCGCCACCGCAAGTTGTCAGAGTTGAGCATTAAACTTGCGGTGGCGCAAGTACCATTGTGCCATGCGCAAATTTCCGATATTCAAAAGGTGACATGCAAATGGGGCCATAATTCATGCAAGGCACAGGGGGGGCCATTTGCATCTGATTATGGCCCCATTTGCATACCATTAACATGTAGGTGCGCCGATCCCCGAGGACTTGCGCCTGGCTGCCCTGCCAAGCAGCAGCCATCGGGGACCGATGCACCCTGCAGCCCGAGCGCGGGCAGAACTTGAAAACAACCCCCCCGCCCAAACATCTCCCAATGCCCGATCGCGGCAGAACGTGAAACAACCCCCGCCCAAACATCTCCCAATGCCCGATCCGGGCAGAACGTGAAACAACCCCCAGTGCCCGATCATGGGCAGAATGTAAAAAGACCCCCAACCCGAATATCTCCTGGTGGTCCAGTGGACCGTAATGCCCGATCACGGCAGAATGTCCATTGACAACCCCCCCAAACAACTCCCTGGTCTAGTGTCCCCCCCACCCACCCACGAGCCTCACCACCCCGCCTCCTCGGCAGCTGGCGGGTGGCAGCATCCCACCCGCCTGCCGCCTCGCTTGCCGACTGATCAGTCCAGTAGGGCTGCACACCCATTGGTGCAGAGCTAGAGCCAATGGGCATGCAGCCCATACCGCATATGACAGTCCAGATTTGTGAATGATGTTCGGCATTACGGTCCACTGGACCACCAGGGAGCTTATTCGGGTTGGGGGTCTTTTACATTCTGCCCGGATCGGGCACTGGGGGTTGTTTCACGCTCTGCCCATGATCGGGCATTGGGGATGTTTGGGCGGGGTTGTCAGTATACATTCTGCCCATGGGGGCATTAGGAGATGTTTGGGGGGTTCTTTTCACGCCTGCCCACAATCGGGCTGGTGGGGGGCACAGGGACTGAGTTGGAGCCAGCCACGGGTGGCAGCTGCTGTGTTGCGCCCGCAATGCAGCAGCTCACCTGTGGGTGGCCTCAACTTGATCCTTTTTGGCTCAAAAGTGTGTGGGCAGGTTGGGGTTGTGCTCAGATATCTGCACAACCCGACTGAATATCGGGTTGTGCAGTTTATGCATGGTTCCTCCCACTCCTGTTGAGCATGCATTCATTTGCATTGTGCTGTTGCTCAACCTGTTTTCAGTGGCGCAACTGCCTCCTGCTGAATATCGCAGAATGGTGCAATGTAGGACTTGCGCATGCGCAACCCTGTTGCGCATGGCGCAACCCTTTTGAATATCTGGGCCACTGTATCTGGAAAAGCAGTGTTGCAAATTCATTTAGTGGTGCAGCATTATTTATTCTACCACAAAACCATAAATAATGCTGTGAGATGTTTTTTAATGCCACTATACCTTTTTTGATGCTATGATAGCAAAAAGGAAAAAAATTAAAAGTGTACTAAGCTGCGTGTTGCAATTAGTCCGTATCTCAAAGCATTTTTGAGATATAGCTTCTGAAAGGTACTCTGACCATTGCAATTTTATCCTATGGGAAATCACAAATCTTCAAAATCCTATAACTATGCAAACCAGCAAAAGGCACATCTATGGGGCAAGCCTTTTGTACCCTGAAAATGTCAGTCCAAAAGTGCAAATTGTTTGTTTGCAATGAAGCGACAAAGAAACAGACATATCTGGAAAAGTAGTGTTGCAAATTCATTTAGTGGCAAGACATTATTTATTCTATCACAAAACCATAAATAATGCCATGAGATCTTTTTTGATTCCATGATAGCTAAAAAAGCATGACACAGAAAAGAAAAAAAGTTATGAAAACACTAAAAGATATAAATGTTCAAAATTTTAGGTTTAATATTAAACCAGCTACTCAACCCTAACTATAGTGGTGTGTCTATCTATCTATCTATCTATCTATCTATCTATCTATCTATCTATCTATCTATATATATTAGAGGCAAAAAAAATCAGTTTAATGCATCAGTTAGGGTTGTTCCACAGCGACAAAAGTGAGGAAATTCAGTATTAGGGTTGACAGCCCCCCTTGGACCTCTCCAGCCCACATCCCCAACCGGCATCGGGGTGCGCATTGGGGTCGTTGACCCTAACTCTCACCCCATCATGTGTGTAAAGAAGCTGAGGAATAGAAGAATGGGGTGAGAGTTAGGACCTACCACCCCAACGCATGCCCCGATGCCTGTTGGGGGGTGGGCTGAAGGGGTCCAAGGGGGGTTTTTCAACCCTAACACCGAATTTCCTCGCTTTTGTCTCTGTGGAACAACCCTAACTGATGCATTAAATGGAGTTTTTGGCCTCTAATTTCCCTTCTTTTTGAGAATGATGATGAAAAATAGTGAATGTAATGTGGCGGCGGGAGTGCGGGGCCCGTCCTGCCACATGATGTCTTGTGACATAATAACAGGAACAGCAACATAAACAGAAGTGCCAACAGTGGCGCACATGGTAACGCAAACATAAATGGTAAAGGAAACATTAATAGAAACGCAAGCGCAAAGTGACGCTGAAGCAAACAGTAATGCAAACGGACATTGAGGCGCATACGAAAATGCAACTGGTAATGCGAACAGTGATGGCAGCATTATTTTAAATGGAAATGTTAAGTGTCACAGCAAAAAGAACGTGAAAGGGAACAGAAACGGAAATGCGAACGCAAGCGCACACATAAATGCAAACAGTAACACGCACAGGCATGGTACCACAATTGGAAATGCAAACGGTAATGTTAACATGAAGAATAACGCCAAAGAAAACAGAAACAGAAATGGGAACAGAAGTGTGTACGGAAACGCAAACCGAAATGCGCACGGCACAGTACCGCAATTGTAAACGCAAATGGTAATGGTAACAGCAACAATAACAGCAAAGGAAACAGAAACACAAAAGGAAATGCAAGCACATATGGAAATGCAAACCGTAATGCGCACGGGCACAATAACGCAATTGCAAACGCAAATGGTAACAGTAACAGCAAGGAAGACGCTAAACGAAAGAGAAATGGAAACACAAATGAAAGGGCTGCTGGAAATGCAAATGGCAATGGTAACAGTAACGGAAATCCAAGTGCAAATGACAACGCAAAGGGTAAAGCACATGGTGGCGTACACGGGAACGGTAATGCAAACGGGGACATAAACACAAGTGGAAACAGTAACAGTAACGGACATGCATACCCTGTTTTTGCTGAACAGGTGCATAGAGAAACACAGTGTGTACGAAGAATGTATGCATTGTAATGGGCAACGAAGCTTAAAACGAGCATTGGAAATACTTAATTGCTAATATCTCAGCAACCGCATGATGTAGAAAACATTTTTTAATTTCACAGAAATCATGTTTTTCCTGGCTAGGTTTTTGCTATTACATAGCCCAAAGGGCTATGCATTTCGCAATAAAAAATCTGTATCTCGCATCGTTTTCAAGATACGAGCCCCGAAAGGCGCGACGTATGCCACCATGTTAGTCTATGGGGAAAAATGTCAACTCGAGTACCGTAACTTTGCAGCCATGCAATATTTTTTCACCAAACCAGGAAAAGGCACATCTGTGAGATATTGATCATGTTCCTCCAAATTTCAGCTCAAAAGACCAAACCATTCTTTTGCAGCAGGGTGGCAAAGAACTGCTGTCATTTTGGTTATAGTCTGAAAAAGTAGTGTCGTGATTTGCAAAAAGCTTTCTGAAAATTTGGAAAGTGTCGCTGAGTGCGACACTACTTTCTATTACTACTTTTTCCAGAAATTTGAAAACATATTTCTAGGGTGTTTAACTCAAAATAAAGACATGCCTAGCATCCTCAGGGTCTGACTAGGTAAACACAAAACAAATTGTGTCCCTAGATGGCCCCAATTTTAAATGCCAAGCATTTTTCTGATCACCAACTGAAAACAAAACGGCAGATTTGTGACACTACTAGGGCCATTTGTGACACTAAAAAGTGCATTTGCAACACTGTCAAACTTTTTAACTTTTCCCATTGACTTCTAATGGGAACTTGTTTTTTGAATAACTTTTCAACCATTTTAATATTTTTTCATGAAATCTTCGAAAGGCACATCAGGGACCCCGACTGCACATTCCCTGTAGTTTTTGGACCGGTCACACAAAATTTCATCAGAAACCGTAAACGCATGCGCAGATCACACTGAGTAACTCTGCAGCCGTATATCCGACCAGCATGAAAGTTAGCAGATCCCAAGATGTGTGTTTCTTGATCATGCATTCCAAATTTCAGGCACATCCGTTGAACAATAGCAAAGTTATTAAGGTGCAAAGTTTGACCCTTTAACTTTAAAAGTGCTACTTAACCCTAACTATGGTAGCACTACCGTGCTACCATAATATATCTATATATATATTAGAGGCAAAAAACTCAGTTTAATGCATCAGTTAGGGTTGTTCCACAGTGACAAAAGTAAGGAAATTCGGTGTTAGGGTTGAAACCCCCCCAGACACCTCCAGCCCGCCCCTAGCCATCATCGGGGTGCGTGTTGGGGTCGTCGGCCCTAACTCTCACCCCATCACATGTGTAAAGAAGCAGAGGTATAGGAGAATGGGGTGAGAGTTAGGACTGATGACCCCAATGTGCACCCCGATGCCGGCTGGATATATTTTTTCACCAAACCATCCAAAGCCACACCCTTGGCACACACTCCATCATCCACAAGATGTCTTGTGACATAATAACATGAACAGCAACGCAAACACAAGGTGGAATTTCAGAGAAAAATTTCAATCTATGTGTGCTGTTGATGAGGGCAAAAAAAATCCTATGTTATCCTATGGGGAAAAAAGGTACATTTTTGGCTATTTGATCACTTTATATCTCAAAACCCTTAAAAGCTGCCATCATGAAACTTTCCACATCTTGTGACACTGACAAAATGACAGCACATAACAATATTTGGGCAATTTCATCAAAAAACGCTAAAGTTATTAAGGTGGAAAAATTGAGATTTAACATTGAAGTGCTGTACTAACCCTAACTATAGGAAAACTTCATTAATGTAACAGTTAGGGTTATTACTAAAGTGACAAAAGTAGGGAAATGTGGTGTTAGGGTTTCTAACCCTAATGCTCCACTCCCACCCTGCAGACACCGGCAGGTATCGGGGGGGTGCCTTGGGGTCATCGGCCCTAATGCTCACCCCATTCCTTAAGTTAATTAGCTGAGATGGGCACAGTATAGGAGAATGGGGGTGAACATTAGACTTGAATACCCTAAGGCACCCCCAATGCCTGTCAGTGTCTGCAGGGTGGGGGTGGGGCGTTAGGGTTGGAAACTCTAATGCCATATTTCCCTACTTTTGTCACTTTAGTAACAACCCTAACTGATGCAGTAATAAAGTTTTTTGCAATGCATTTCCTTACTTTTACAGATAGTTTACTTGTAACTTTATTTGCCTGTTGGAGTGCAGGGCCCTTTGGGCCCTGTACTCCCACTGTCCATTACTGTCCTTGTGTCACCGTAATTTTCCTTAATTTACTGTGAGAGTGCAGGGTCCTTTGGACCCTGCACACCCATCCCTCCATACATGCGTGACCAAATTATCAGCATAGCCACCTTATTACCCAGCACATGTACCCGGTGGAGAAAATATTCAAATCCCTTCCAAAACATAATTCTGTACAACTGCAATGCCATTCCACACCACAGGTCCAAAAACACATTTTGGACAGGATTTGAAAAAGGACAGCTGTGACATACGGTTGTACATACATACATATATACATGGTTGGGTAATAAGAAGGCCATGTTGGAAATCTGGGATCAAAATATTTAACATTTCTGAATTTATGAGTAGGCATACCAAAACTGCAATGAATGGTCATAACTTTGGCATTTTTTCATGTTTTGACCCCAAATTTTGAACATAGTCTTCTTATGATCCCGTCTCATAAACCCCATAGGTGAGAATTTCCAAATCCATGGGAAAATGTCATTCTGTGCCACAGGTGCAAAAACACATTTCAAGCAGGATGTGAAAAATGACAGCTGTACTGTTCAGGGGGTGGTGTGAAAAAACCGCTATGTTGAAAATTTGGAGTGAAAACATTAAAAATGATCAAAGTTACCCTTGTACATAGAAAACTTTCCATGGTTGCATGTAACTCAGCTATTTGTTTGGAATATTTTCACCAAATTTTCAACATGAGCTTTTTAGGACCCCACCTCATGAACACTGGCAGTGTCATTTCATTAATCGATCCCGAAAGATGATTTTGTATAGCGACTGCGAAATCACCTTCAGGACTCGATTAACGAAATGACAGTGACAGTGTTCATGAGGTGGGTTCCAAAAAAGGACATGCTGAAAATGTGGTGAACAAATCCTAAAAATGGCACAGATATCAACATAAGTTCAAAATGCCTTTGAAATACATTGTACAGGGGCACTACTGAGCAGCCATGTGGGAGACAGCACATTGTGGAATCTCTGGAGACTATTTCTTATTTTTTATTATTTAAACTAAATTTAGAAAGTCTTCTCTGGTTCTACCATATTATCTGAACTTCTGAATTTTCCCTTGTAGCCAAAATGTGGAAAATTAAAGGCTCTGTGGCTGTCTCCATGGATTATTTCCACCCAAAAGGCAAGCGGGATGGTGGGCCCCCTCAGAGCACCACAGCAGAGATCTCTAGCTCTGCAAACTCTGAAGATGTGTCCCTAGCCACAGTCAACAACATGCTGCAACAGCTGGTGCATACGGTCCAGGATCTAGACCATAAATTTGATTTATTAACCCTTAGAGTCGCAGCTCTGGAAACAAAAATGGACACCACCAGCCAGTCGGTTTCTAAACTGGAAATGAACCTGAATAAAACCATGGGTGTTTCTACTAAATTAATCAGTGACATCACTTGGCTATGCCAACACCTGGAGATCCTGGAGAATCAAGTGCAGGAAAGAAATATTCAAATTTTGGGCTTGCCAGAGTTGGCTGAGGGGGAAGACCCTCTAGAATTCACCTGTATCTTCTTGCCAGATTTACTTGGACTTGCTGAGGAGGAACCATCATTGTCTTTGGAGAGGGCCTTCAGACTTACCCCTTGTAGAGCGCCGTAGGTGCCCAACAGTCCCCAAGCATTTGTAGTGATCTGCACGGGAGTGGGGGACAGGGCCCAGCTATTAACCATGGCAAGAAGATGTTGGCAGCTTAAGTATGGAGACTCGGACCTTCATATTTTTCCTGATCTCTCCTATGGCACCATACAGCTCTCAAATCCTTCGACGGGATCCGGAGTCGATTGCAGCAGCAAAATGTTCCCCACCAGCTTTTATTTCCAGCTAGATTGCGACTCTCATGGAAAGATGAGCTCTACCTATTCAATAACCCAAAAGAAGTGGAGAAGGTGCTGCACATTATCGAGCAGAAGATGTGCCACGAGGATGAGATTGTTGATACAGAAGGAGAGTGACTGTTCTATGGACTTTATAAAGAACTGTAAAGTATATTAAGTTCATTCTCCTCCTTAACGTTTGATATTTGTGTCTATAGGTCACAATTGGGTAGTGCACGTTTCTAGATTATAGCTCTTATGTGCTTTGGAGGGCTCATGTTGCTAATTCTTGGTCCTGGTGATATCAAGCATACCTATTTTACTAAGACTGTATACTGTACTCTACTGCATGGACCTGAACTGTTTAAAATTTTGGCTGCTCATAACATGGAGCCCTATTATTTCTTTCATAGTACTTGTTCCACTGAAGTATTTCTAATTTAATATAGGGGTGATTGAACCTAGTTTTACCTTATAATGTGATCACAGCTTGTTATATTGCATTTATAGTTGGGATTCGTGGGCATTTGTACCTGCTTTATTAAGCTAATATATTAGTAATCTCTGGAGCTATTACTCATGTTTTCTATTGAAATCCGGCAGGGGGAGTTGTGGGCTGGATGGCTCAAATGCTGGCTGGTTCCTATGTGGGGCTGACTGGTAGTGTTTATTCCCTCTGGGACTCTCCCTTGGCTGCAGGCTTAGGGACTTTTACATGGTATACTAATGGCTATTTCCCCCATGTCGCCTTGCTTGGGGTGGCTTCTTTTACCTGTGGCAGTTTAGATTAACTCTTGTGTATTTTGTCTGTATCTTGGACTCACCAGGAATGTTTTCTTTTTGTAAGTGTTCTCTTGCAAAATAAAATAGCTTAATAAAAATATATTGCAAAAAAAAAAAGAAATATATTATACGGCACTTACCTTGATTCCTCAGTTTACGGTTCAGCTTTGAAGAGTGCAAATGTGTCCTGTTCCACAGAACATGACAGTGAATGACCTCTGGTGATAAGTACAGGGAAAGGGGTGGGGTGGTGGGTGTTCAGTGGGAGGGTCAGGATGGGGGAGGGAGACAGCAGGGATGACGAGGGACTGTTTTCTTTTTTTTTCTTGTTTAAAAATAAAAAAGAAGTAGGGGGACTGTTTTCTTTTCCAACAGGTTTTAAGAAAAAACATATTTTGGGACACTGGGAATGGGCTCCCCAGTGTCCCACACTGCTAGGGTGGAAATGACTCAGGACACTGGGAATGGGTTCCCCAGTGTCCCACACTACTGGGGGGGGAATACATCACTCGGGACACTGGGAGTGGGCTACCTGGTGTCCCACACTGCTCAGAAAGAGGAGAGCTTCTACTGCTGACACAGGGATTGGGCCCCCCAATGTCAACAACTTGCAAAAGGGTCTTTGGAGTTGCAATGGTATGCATGTTTAGCCTCAAGGGGATGGTTACTGTTCGAAAGTTTGTTATGTGCGAAAATAAGCTATGCCTATTTTCGCACATATCACATTTTCGCATATTAACCATCCAATTGCAGCCAAACATGCATATAATTGACACATTTGATGAGTAAAGGAAAAGCACCTTTGCATTTGTGCTTCTCTAGTGGTGCAGAGGACAAGGCACAGGGATGGAGCATCTAGGGGTCCTGGGTTCCACGCCAGTCTCTCTCTATTTTTTTCTCTTTCATTGTAGGTGGAAAAAATATAGAGAGGCTAGTTTCAAACCCAGGATCCTTGGATGTCCCATCCCTGTGCCTTGTCCTCTGCACAACAGGAGAAGCACAACAGCAAAGGTGCTTTTTCTTTACTTATCAAATGTGTCAATCTACTGCACATTTGATTTTCGAAAATGTAGCATGTGCGAAAATAAGCTATACCTATTTTCATGCTTATCACATTTTCGAACATCAAATATCCAGTTGATAGAACACAACGATCCTGTCCCTGTCCACAGAAGATGACATCGCATGACCTCTGGAGGTAAGCATAGGGTAAGGGGGGTGTGGGGTACTGGGTGCTCAGTGGAGGGTGGGCTGGGGGAGTGGGATGGTGGGGATGACTAGGGCCATTTTTCTATTTCAGGAACAAAACACAAAAGATGTCGGGGACATTTTTCTTCTTTACAGCAAACAATGAAATAACTATTTGGGGACACTGAGAGTGGGATCCCCAGTGCCCCACACAGTTGGGGGGTCTTCCACTGCCAACATGGGGATCAGGCCCCCTAATGACAGCAATTAAATAATAAACAAAAGAGACTGGGGGGGGCATCTGACACCGGAAGTGCTCATCCTAGTGTCAGAGTAAATAAATAAATAAATAAGGAGGGTGGTGGGTACCACTAGACATCAGGGACAGGGGCACAGTGGACATTGATCGACGGGTAGTGGGGTGCCACTAGACACCAGGGAAAGAGGGGGTCATACATGACAGTGCAGCTGGGAGCATGATTTCAAGCTGCACAAATCAAGAAAATCCCACAGTTCTCATACAGAGAACGCGGCAGGTACAGTCCTCTCGCTAACCTAGGCACCTGTGATTTTGAATGCCAACAAAAGGTGTTTCTGGCCAGTATTTAAAAAAAACCACCAGAATGTAGCTGAACATGTCCATTTAGCTAAGTTCTGATTTTTTTTATATGACATTTATTTTTACAAGTTTGATTAATTTTCTGTCTCTCGCTAAGGAGAAAACAAGATGGTGGACACAACAGACCTCTGTGAAACTACAGCAGGCTCTATGTGACCCTACATGTGAAATAACAGTAGCTCCAGTGAAAACAAGGGAGCTCCTGTAAAAACAAACTAGGCTCTATGTAACCCTACATGCAAAAATTGAGTACCTCCTGTGAAAACAAAAGTATTTTCATGTGGAACATTAACTTTTCCCATAGAAAATAATGGGAAAATTTAAAATGTAATAGCTTTTGAACAGATTAATATTTTTTCCCCAAACCTTCAAAAGGCACATCTATGGTATAAGGCTTTCTACCCTAATAATTTCAGACCACAACCTAAAGCCATTTCTGAGAAACAGCTATAGGAAAAAAACAGCAAAAAAGTGGTAAATTTAGGATTTTGTGATACTCTGTATCTCAAAAACCACATAATGGATTCACGTGAAATCTGGTACATGAAGGAACCTACCCCTAGAGATTATGCTTACCAAATTCTGTGCACATCTGTTGAACAGTTCCAAAGTTATTAAGGTTTAGAAATTTGAGTTTAGCATAGAAGTTTGCACTCAATGGGCTGGATATTCAAACTGCGCCCAAAAAGTGCGCAACAGCAGGAGCAAGCGCAAGTCACTTGCGCACATGCGCAATCGTCGCGATATTCAAACATGGAGCAAGGCCAATTGCGCAAGCAGCCAGCGTCTGAATATCGCACAAACTGCGCCATAGCACAACCAGGAAGGGGAAGCTGATCAGATATGATGCGCCATAGCGCAACCAGGAAGGGGAAGCTGAGCAGAAATGATGCGCCATAGCGCAACAAGGCCAGCCCAGCTGAGCAGTCCAGAGGCGCTATAGGGCAAGCAAAGACACCCCCAGCAGCATAGTAATAGAATTGCACAACCAGGGAGGTAGGCAGGGGCACACCACCCATGCTACAGATGGGCACTGGGACACACTGCCGAACCAACAATGTACCCCTCACCCCAAGCACAGCATAACTGGGGGAGGGATAGAGCAGCCACTGGGCCATGGGGACAAGCAAACAAAGCACAACCCGGTGTGCTACTGCAGCACACCTACCGTCAACACGAGACTGGCACACAAAGGGGGCGGAGCACACCAGTGCCCAGCGGCCCCCCCCCGTGCACAGCACGCCCAGCACTGTGACCCCAAGACATCACCCATGCGCAATGACCAGCACTGCAGGAATCCCCAGGGCCCCGAACACTGAAACCTCGTGAACCACAGAACCACACAAGCCAAACCCACCATGACCACCCAGCAGTGGTGGCAGCAGACAGCAATACTGACTGGAAGCCTCACCCACACCAGAGACACCGCCCCACACACCCGCACACACACATACCCATGACCATACCACACCTGACGCCATGCACACCACTGCAACTGAGCACCGATAGCCAGCTGCAAATCAGAGACCACCACAGCATTCATATCAAAATATAAATGTAATTAAGAAGCATAACGAGAACAACAAACACAAACATATGTACAAGGCAGGGTTGGGGGTATGGGTATGAGGTAGGGGTGGGTAAGGGGCAGGAGTGAACAACTGGGAGAGGGAAGGTGGGGTCCGCTGATGACTGGCTACCGCCTGGCAGCCTGCCCTCCTCCCGCCTGGTGCTGTGCCTGTGGCCTCCTCCGGCGCCACATGCCATGCTGCTGTAGGTCGAGGAGTAATGCATGGGTGTCCATTGCCACTTGTGTTAGCCTCTGCATGCCCTGCTCCAACAAGCGCAGGATCCGGATACCTAGGACAAGGGAACAGAGTCATTGGCTGTGACTGTCCACATCCCTGAATCCCACCCATCATGCATGGCATACAGCCAAGTGCCCCGCTCCTGTGATGGACTGCACCCACCCACGGTGACCGTGCACAAGACAAGCCCAACCAGCCAGCAATGGCCATGTGTACCACTGCACACACACACCGCCCATGTCCAGCACAGCACAACCAAGGCTGCCCAGTGACGTGCCTACGTGGTGGGATGCTAGTGGCACAGCCATGTGCCTGGTGCATGCATGGACCACCAGTGATGCACACACACACACATGCAGTACCACTGGACAGTGATGACTGTCACATGTTGCATTCATGGTAGTGTTGTCCATGGAAGGTGTCCATGCCCCCCCAGCATGCAATAGCATCCATGATGTAATGACACTCACCCTCATCAAGCCACTGCAGCAGGTGCTGCTGCGGCTGCGGCTGCTTCTATTGCTGTGGCTGTGGCTGTTGCACACCTCCTCCACCAGCCACCCTGGCACCACCATCCCAGGCCTCAGCCTGTGCCCGCCTCCGCTCCTCCACGCCTGTGGGAGACAAAGGAAGAGAAACACATCAGTGAGATCCCAAAGCAGACAGCCCCTTGCCCCATTGAGTGCCTGCTCACACAACCAGACCCAAACAGCATACACCTGCAAACACCCTCACAGCAAACCACAGCCCAACCCACCCCCATGAGCAGATTACATTACACAGTCACCCATGCAAACAATACCGGTGCATACACAGCACACCCACCTGGCCTGGGCACAATGCCCCTCCTGGCACGCGACCTGAGGCGCGCAAGCAGAGCACGCTCCCTCCTCTGCAGGTCACCGTAGTGGTGCCTGCACTGCTCCGGGGTCCTCCTCCACCCAGTGGCCTGCTCCAGGGCAATGGCGACCTGCTGCCACACATGGGTGCGTGGCACCTGCAGGGGCACGCCCTCAAACAGTGAGCCATAGTGAGGCTCCACCACAGCCACCAGGTTAGCTAATTCCAAAGCCCCCCATTGTGGTGCTCTCCTGCGTGCCATTTTCAAAATGTACAGTGGCAATATGACGCTCCACAGCGTGGCAACCCCACGTGGAAATGTTGCGCAATACAACTTCATCACTGCCTATTGTGCTTTTTGGACAGCGCCGTCGGTCCACATCGCGCTGTCACTGAACAGCGCGATAGAGCCATACACATGCAAGACGTACAGCACCAGGGGGCAAATGTCGGGCACAAGGTCATGGGTCAGTTGTGCAAGGCCACGCACAGCACCATCGGATGTCCACACATCCTGGGTGATTGGACACCTGCGTGCCAGTGCCACAGTGGACTATTGCGCAGTACTGCCACAGTGCCATATGGTGACCAGCGCTGTAGCGCCATTGGCACAATGGTGGCCATGGCCTGAATTGCTGATCGCGCACAGCACGTCATCAGCACGGCAGACGCCTGCGTAAGCTACCTGGGCATGCGCAATGCAGTGTACCACACAGTCACAGAAATGCGCCATTGGCTCAGCCGGCTCAACCGTATTGCGCAAAGCGCAACGGCACGATATTCAGCCGACACATGCAAATCATCTGATCAGCCATTCAAAGGCGCAGTGGCGCGATTAGCATGTCATTAATGTTGCGCCACTCCTAATTTGCATGGATTGCGCTATGAATATGCGACATTGGGCTGTGCTGGCCAGATTTGGTTACTGCAGGTGAGAGGTGGGTTGCATGCTGTGTGATGTTCTGGCCAATGGTCATGGGACAACACTGTAGACTGCACAGTGACAGGTGTCCACTTCCACCCATACAGACCAACATGACCGAGCAGAGCCAAGGTGAGGGTGAGGATGGTGGGCGAAGGAGGAGGCCCAACTTCACCATGGTGGAGACAGAGGCCCGCTTCCAGGCCTACCTGGAAGAGAAGCCACTACTGAGTGGACGGCGGGGCACCCCTCAGGCCCGTCCGGCTGCATGGGAGGGGGTAGCTCGGGCAGTGAACCTGCACGGAAGCCACCAGTGCTCCATGCAGGAATGCAAAAAGAAGATGGGGACAGACCACAGGAGGGTGAAGGAGAAGGTGGCAGCCCTCAGGGCAGCACATGCTGGCACAGGCGAGGGCCAGCCAGTGGTGGCGGAGCTGACCCCAGCTGAGGACCGACTGGCTGCATCAATGCAGTGGAGTGCTATTGAGGGCATACCAGGAGGTGTATTCCAGACAGGTGGAAGCCCATCACTGCACGGTATGACATGGTGGTGGTGTTGGGGGGGAAGGTTGTTCACATGCACTCACATGTCCTCACTTTCTGTTACAGATCCTGTTCATCTTCAGGGGACGGTGGTGGTGGGACCAGGCAGTGAGGAAGACCTGCCGGAGTTGGAGGAGGGTCCATCCACCTCGTCGCCAGCCAGCATGCGCACTGCACCAGCATGCACGCCTGGCTGCCACCTCTGTTGTCGGTGAGTCAGGTGTGGGGTGCACAGCCTGTGTTCAGCAGTCTGGCATGCAAGCATGCCAGCACGCTGTGACTGTGGCTGTAGCACGTACCTGCACCATTGATGATGCAAGGACTGCAATGGGCAGTGACATGTGTGTCCCATGACGGACACACAGAAGGCCAGCACGTGCCCCTGGGCCTAGCTGGTTCCAACGGTGTGCCAGCATGTTGGCACAGTCCCAGGTTGTGCCTGTCAGCACCGTGGGCAGCACCGTGGCTGTGCAGGTGTCTGGCACTGTTGCGGCCACAGCAGTGGAATGAGTGGTCCCTGGGGCACAGTGGTTGGAGGGGCAGCAGCAGCAGTCACCCACCAGGTTTGGGGGTACAGTGTCCAGCGGTGGCACATGCACACCACCCTTTGATATGCCCATTCCTGGTCCTGGTGAACAGCGCCCACCCTCAAGGGGTGTTGAGCATCAGGACCTTCCATACCCTGGGGGACAGGACGCCATTGTGGCAGAGTACCCATTTGAAGAGCACACCCACCTGCTGTGGGAATCAGTACAGCAGCAAAGGCGGGTTGCAACGTCCGTGGAGGCACTGTGCGTGGCTGTGGAGCAGCACAGCAGGGACTGTGCTCTGATCTTTGCAGAGATGGTTCTAATGCGGATGGATGTGACCGCCGCCATTGACAGGCAGACCCAGGCACTGGTTGCTGTCGTGGCTGCATTGGGCACACAAGCAGGTGCCCCTGTACCATGCACCCCACACAGTATGCTCTCCACTCCCCGTTCCTGGCGTCATGCGACACCCAGCCTGTCGATGCCAGGTTCTGCTGTGGGCATCCTGAGCACCCCGGTGCAGGTATGTTTGGCATGCTGCAGACCCCTGTGCGGACAAGGTCGCGATCGCGCAGTGGGACCCCTGGTGGTCCATCGGTGCCACCCCATGTGGCCCCTGCTCAGCCTGCCAGTGCTGTTGGGTCACAGCGGGGCTGCCCATGCATCCGCGGTGGCCGTGGAACAGTGCAACATGACTGACCTGTCTCCCAGTGCGGGCCCTGTCTGGTGCTGCCCTGTGTGCAATGTCGTCATGGTGGGCAGTGCACTGGTAGGTGCCCTGCCCATCACGCCAACACACAGACCACCTGCACACCATCCTGACTGCTGTCCACAGGTGCGTGTGCATGATGATGCCTGCATTGTACTGTACACCAAGGTGCAAGGGTGCCCAGCATCTGACACATACTTGGACAGTACAGGTGGTGGTGTGGTCTGTGGATCTGTGTGTTTGCCATGTCTGTTCCTGCTCTGCTGTGCACCTGCCCATGTATGCTTTGTGCCTGGTGTGTGTGTGTGTGTGTGTCCATATGACTGTTCACCCCTCCCTGATGGTGTGTTTGTGTGCCTGGACCCTTCCACTCCCCTTGCCGTCATGCACCCCTGGTGTGTTACTCTGTGTGCCTGTGGGTTGTGCCTGGACAGTGTTGGTTGCACATGGTCCCTTGACTTACCTGTGTTATGCATAATGCTCCTCCGTGATGGTGTCCTGGTGCAGCTGGGCCTGCCGGATCAGTCGGGGGTCCCGCCATCCAATGGGGGGCTGCTCATCACCATCATCACTGGCTCCGCTGGCGTCCCCATCGCTGTCCCCCTCCTCGACCTGAATGGCTATCCCACAGTCTTTGGCCATGTTGTGCAGGATACAACAGGCCAGGAATATCCCACAGGCCTTTGAGGGGCTGTACTGTAGGGCATCGCCGGAGGTGTCTAGGCATCGGAAGCGTGCCTTGAGCATCCCAAACACCTGCTCGATGATGTTGCGTGTGGCGGCATGTGCCTCATTATAGTGTTGCTGCGATGGGGTCATGGGGTGCCACTATGGTGTGAGCAGCCAGGGACGGAGTGGGTATCTGCTGTCACCTGTGTGGAGATGGTGGAGATGAGTATCATGTTCAGGTCCATATTGCCAATATCCCTGTGTGCCACTACCATAGCACCTGTGGCATTCCCACCCTTGCCCCACGTTTGCATTTCCTACATGCGTACTCACCCACTAGATGGCCTGTGGGGATGTCCCCACCTTTGAATCAATGGCACAGTGCGGACTGATACCATATGAAGGCATCATGTGCTCCACCAGGGTGTGTGGCACAGACATTGATTATGCGCCCTGTGGCATCACACACCACCTGGCAGTTGACACTGGAATAGCCCTTCTTGTTCCTATATGTGGCCCCATCGGGGCCAGGTGGCATGCGAATGGCCACATGGGTGCAGTCTATGGCCCCTAGCACGCCAGGCATACGTGCTACCCTGTGGAACTCCTACATGTTTGCTGTACGCTCTGCTGCGGTGCTGGGGAAATGAATGTGCTCCGCAGCATGTGGCAGCAGTGCGCTGAGGAATTGGGTGAGGATGCGTGACGTGGCCGACTGTGTGATGCCTGTGGTGTCCCCTGTCGGCATCTGGAAGGTGCCCGTGGTGAGCAGGCACATGCAGGCTGTCACCTTGGTCTCCACTGACAGAGCGTCTCTCCGTCGTGAGGGTGCCTGCATCACATCACTGCACAGCTCACAGAGCCGCCTCAGTATTGCCCTGTTCAGGCGGTACCGGCCCATGATCTCTACCTCTGTGTACAGCTCAAAGCTGATGCAGGCACGGTACTGCCTGTTGGGGTCATACTGCTGACGGGCCCTTCCACGGCCACGTCCCCCTGCAGCATGCATTCTCACCCCCCTCATTACAGCTTCCATGTGGAAGCTGGCACTGTCCATCTCCCTGGCTTGTGACCCCCCCTGGCTGATGTTGCTCTGTTACTCCCGCTGTCCTGACTGCTACCTCCACTGCACCGGGTACCCCCGCTGGCCTCTGCAGCCTATGGCCCACACAACTTCCCTTGCCTGCCCTGTTCTGGACTGTCACTGTCTGTCTCTCTCTGTCTGTCTCACTTGGCATCCGTAGCGTTCTTGCGCCTCTTACTTGAGCCTTTTATTTTGGCTCATTTCTGCTGTATGCACATTCCGGTTGTTCCGGCTATTGCGCATTGGCGCAAGCCTTGAATATCGTGATTGCACCTTTATGCATGGATCCACCCCTTCGTTGCGCATGCCTTCATTTGCATTGCGCTGTTGCTCAGCCTGTTTTCAGTGGCGCAACTGCATCCTGCTGAATATCGCAGAATGGCGCAAATTCGGACTTGCGCATGCGCAACCCTTTTGAATATCCGCCCATATATATATATATATATATATATATATATATACATATACAGTATATAACCCACCCCCAGATTGGGGGCTTACCTTATAGCCTGTTTTGTGTCCCAAAGCTCCTGCTCCGATGAGCACCTCCTTAATGCCTGCCAAGTCCCCCGATTTTTTTGTCCCCATTTCACCTCTGCAGCCCAGGTCCAGGATTGTGCCCCAGGTTTTCCCCGATGCAGCCCCAGTGTTATTTCAGCCCATCTTGGGCTCCAAAGTTATATCGTGATCCCCTGCTAATTAAATTAGCAATCTGATGTAGGCGGGGATTGCACACCGCACTTAGTGCCTTTGATCTCCCGACTGCTGACTTTGTGGTTAATCGGAAGCCATTTTGGTGGTCCTGATACCCCTCTTCTCCTCTCTGGGCACTGGTGACCTGAACAAGGTGGCAGAGAAGCCACAGGAGTGCCCAGAAGCTGAGTTTGAAGCGGGCAGTCACAAGGGACTCATGAATATTAATGAGCCCCTCATACATATTAATGAGGGGCTTGTCTGCCCCCGTGGAATTGTATGCTTCGGCAGCTGCTGCGGGATGAAACTGTGAATAAATGTAGTAAAATATAGCAGCACTGCCAGGGACACTAAAGGGGCTAAAAAGATAAAAAGAAAAATTTATTTATTTATTGAATTTTGGTAACCGGGTAGGCCCTCTGAGACAAGACTGTCCCTTTTTCAGGGGCGACCCTGGAAGTGCAGTACATTGATAGTGCATTCACTGACACAAGAAATTAGACAAGGAGTAGTCATACAGTAAAAGAGTACATCAGTTACATTCAGTTATGCAAAATAAGCAATATAAAGCACAGTCAACAGTCATACAGTAAGAGAGTACATCAGTTACATTCAGTTATGCAAAAATAAGCAATTTAAAGCACAGTCAACAAAACCTTACATACATTCAGACATCATTTACATGTTTTTTGTCTTGGAGAGCAGGAGATAGAGAGAGTGGGAAGTTTTACTAGGAGGATCATGTAAGAAGTGAACAGGGGTTAGGAGTCAGCGGAAGCAGGAGCAAGGTGGAGCGATTAGGTGAGTTAACAGCGACCTTGGAAATTGAGAGAGGGAGGTGCAGACCAGTATAGAAGGAGGTAGAGAGTTCCAGTGGGACACAGCAGAAAATGCAAATGATCTCCGAGATATGGAGAGTCTTAAGTTTGACACTGAGAGAAGAGGCAAGGAGGTAGATCTGAGGGTACGTCGAGGGAGACGACATTGAACAATATCAGCAAGGCAAGGCAAGGAGGAGTAAAGCAATGTACAAGCGTATGTATAAAGCTTAGTGTGGCAGAGCATACTTTAAATTCATAGGGTAGCCATCCTAGGGCAGACAGGACTTTGTAGTGATGGTGCCGAGCATTGGCCCCAAGAGCAAACCTGCCAACTCTGTGGTAAGCCTGTGACAAGCATGATAGTACGGATGTGGAAGCAAAGAGTAGTAATGGAGCACCATACATAATGAGGAGCAGGAGTGTGGCATCCGCAATCTTGTGACATGAGGTCAGTGTAAGGAACGAACGGATGCGGAGAGGACACCGATTTTTTGGTTTATAGTTCTAGTGATGGCTGTAACATGCACATCCAGGGTAAGTGAGGGATCTAAGGTGACTCCCAAGTATTTGAAGGACCAGACTGATTCGAGTGCATCCCCCATACGTGAGAGGATAGCCAGAGGGAGGAAGGTTGGTGCGGATGAGTTGGAGAATAACATGCACTCTTTGTTTTTTTAAGTATTAAGGACGAGCTGCTTCAGAAGGAACCAGTCCTCAAGGGTGTGGAAATCGGAGGCTAGCATTGAATTGCGCCACCCAATATCAGAAGAGGAATGGTATATGATAGCAACATCTGCATATAGGTGAACAGAGGCCCCACCACAGTTATTAGGGAGGTCATTAACATACAGAGAAAAAAGTAATGGGTCCACTTTGTAGCCCTGGGGAACACCATGGGCAATGGGTCTCAGATCAGCTAGGGAGCCTGCCCATTTTACTTTTTGGTTACAACTGTAAAGGTAACTTTGGGTCCAGGACAGGGCAGTGGCATCAAGGCCAAGGACATGCAGTTGTTGTAACAGAAGGCCATGGTTAACCAAGTTAAAAGCCTTGGTCAAGTCTATGAAAATTGCTCCAGTGGCTCGGCCATGGTCCATCTCACGGAATATGTCAGAGGTGACTTTAATCAGAGCTGTAAGTGTACTGTGGTTTTTTCTAAACCCATGCTGAGAGGTTGAGAGCAGAAAGATGTTTAAAATAAAAATGTATTTTATCCTGCCTGCATCAGTTAACATTGGGACTCAGACAAAATGCCTGCCTGCTGCAAAGGGGGTTATAAAATATTGACAACAGTGACAGGCTATGAACTGAACTAAATTATTTACGCTGGGCAGTGATCAACAGGGCACACAAGAGACTATTGGACTGTGGGGCAAGAAAGTAAAATAAATAATTATTCTGGCTATACCAGGACTTTTATTTGGGACTGTGTTGAAGCTGCAAAGGAACTGTGTGTAATAGCAGCCATTACAGTGCAGCAACAGCCAATCAGAAAGCAAGGATTTCCAGCCAGGATTTATGGGACTTTTTGCAAGAGCTCATGGGACATAGCAAAGTGCTTATGGGGAATCTGCAGGGACTTAATTTCAGGCACCAAAAGAGGGAGCCTATAATGCATCGAGTGAAGGCAATGAATATTCATTTTCTGGACTGACAGGAAGAATCAGTCAATCATAGTGGGAGCAGCAAACAGTTTCAGCCAATTGGGAGCCTCAGAAGAGCTCCATAAAAGACAGTGTTTTTTGGCTGTGCAAGCAGTTCCAGCGTGGACCCCCACAGAGGTAGGGGCTCAGACCCTTTGCTCCAAAATGGGCCTAGTGATTCAGTGCAAGCCCCTCCACAGGGAAGGGGGCGTTCTTCTGCCAGAGAGACAAAGTGGCTGCAGGCAACAGAAGTCACTAGCCTGGGGGTTGCCAAAGATTGCCCTCCAGGGCTGGCCAGCACTTTTCCATGCTTCTGGAAAAAATGTGGGTAACCTGATTCTTCAGCTGTGAGAGAACTGAATAAAGATACTACCTCAACAGTGAGAGTGCTGAAGCAAGCCTGAAACCTTAGGGAAGAGAAAAACATTTCTGCAGCGTTACCTAAGTGGGTAAATCTGTTTCTAACAAGTACATGTTAGAGAAAGTCTGCAAGGGGCAGAGATGCCCAGCAAGTTCAGGATGTGACTGTCTGTCTGCACCCTAGTTTAACCAAAGCAATAAAAGGGTGGACACCTATTTAGTGACCAGAGGAGGGTCTAATGTGAAGTTATATAAAGTAATAGTAGTGCCACAGGACTGGATGGGGAGTTCCCTGACCATGCAGAATTTCTCTGGACAGTGCCTGGTGGGCCAGTGGCTATCTGCGTGTCCAGTTGGGAGCTGCAAACACCAGCAAGAACCACAAGGGACTGTGTATGTGTATCTGTGAGCCTGACAGAGCTATTAAAGAACTGTCTTACTGTCAAGTAACATGTTATGAGCCTAGAGAGCTATAGAAATCAGTTGCTTCCAAGTAATGTGTGTCTAAGTCTGGAAAGGTCTACAGTATCAGCTTTGCCAACAAGTATAGTCTGCAAAATAGCAGCAAGTCTTTTCTTCAAGCTCAGTCAAGTCGAGTTGATTTGTAACCCCCCAACAAATGGGGGTTCCCAAAAAGTCTTCCTTGAACTTGCCTAAATGCTCACTGCCAGGCTGGTGTCCTGTGTTTTAGCAGTTTAAATGTGATTACCAGAGCCTGTATAGCCTCTGTGTACTGTCTCTTTAAGAGCTGCCTAATTGCAGTTTAAGTAATCTGAGAGGGAGCTCTGTTGAAAGATGTAACTATTTACTGAAAATCATTTAGAGTGATAATGATAATGTAGTTTGTCTAACCTGCTTTCTTTGTAGCAAGGACTGTTTTGTTTGTCTCCACTATCTTGGTCCTGGACTGCAAATTGGACCAAATAGCACTGGTGGGACCTAAAATGCAGCCAGACTACAAGAGCTGTCTGAATTCAAAATCTGTAGGAACTATAGTTTGGAGCTTTTTTGTGCCTTTTTTGCAATTGAAGGGGGAGCTCTTGCTTTGACTGACAGCCAAATCAGCCAACCAAATCTTCTGGATCTTGGGGAAGTCCCGGGCTGCTTGCAGATTTCAGTTAGTTCTGAGCTGGGAAGTGAAATGAGAGGATCTGAAGTGATTCTGGGCAGCAATCCTGAGTGGATTCGCATGGGAAAACTGTGAAAAGGATACGTTTTTGGCCTGCATGTCGGTGTGCTGCTCCTGAGAGGGAGAGAAGAGAACTATTTTGGACTAAATCCAAGTTTGTGTGACTAAAGTAAGCTACTGAAGTGGGCCAGGCCCAACCTGAAGAAGACCGAAGATTTTGCTGAATGCGATCGGCCTTTTAGGAGTTCCAGCTAACCCTAAGCTCCCGGTGTGTGCAGAGACTTTGCGATTGTGACCGGGGAGCACTTTGCCTGGTACAGTAGAATTCCCGTACATGTAAATGTACTATGAGCTGCTAGTGGGTTGTGAGTTAGTTCTCCACTGTGTGAACTGTGTTCTGCTTGCTGGAAGCTGTATCCAGCCCAAAACGGACTGCATCCGAATTTGTCTCCATGCGGTCTGGGCCTTGCCAGACTGGCCCAGCCAGACTACCCCCTGCACAGAGAAGCCATCAACGAGAGACCTGCCTGGGGATCAGCGCCCTGCTCCACACCTGAACAGGAATGATGCCCCTGCAACTCGTGTGGGCCCTGCTTCTCCTGGCATTCCAGATCAACCACCTGCAGTCTCGATTTTCGTCCAGCCTGTGTCCAGTCTTTGGTATTGTGAGTAAATACCAGGGTAGCTCCCTGCAACAACAGCTTAATCTGAGTGTGTCATCTGATTGTCTTGTTGTTTCATTTCCTTTATGAACTGAGCCCTCTGGCTCCAGATTACAAATATTGTGTACTGTGCATGTTGTGTTTTCCATCACAGGGCCCCAACCAGCTGCAACCCCGGGCAACAGTCCTGGCTAGCCCATCTCTTCTCCACCTGGGCACCCAGAGATGTGACTGTGTGGGGGCACTCAAAGCGCATGCATAACTGCTTGACTTGATATAACCTTTAAGCTAATTAACCTGATTTTGCCCCTTCCTTGTTCAAGTCCCCTGAATAAATCAGATCTAACTTTTTCTGCATGTAATCTGACTATGGTTCCAGTTTGTGCTCAAAGCACTGTACTGTTGCTATTTGCTGTGCATAACCTTGTTTTGCAGGAGGTCCCCAGGGTCGAGCCAGAGGAACCAGCCCTGGTGGTAAGTGCAAACAGTGTGGGTACTTGTGTGGTGTACCAGGGGTATTGTGAAAGTGATTATTGTACAGTGTTCAGGCTACTAGAGGGGAAAGAGGGGGGTTACAGTGTTCCAGAGGGCTGTGCCCAGGCTAGCTTGACCACTACCAAACCTGACTTCTGGGTGGAGGCACCCATTTCAGAACTCAGGTCTCTTAACCTGCTACTAGCCAAGCAGGTAGGGGTTGTAGCCCTTGGGATAGCGCCACCTAGGGGTTACAGATTCAATTGGTAGAGAGCCATGCCTCAAGCTCAAGTTTAGCGAAAGTGTCTCAAATGGTAAAAGCCAAGTTCAATTTGCCTGGTGTTATGCAACAAATACATCTAAGCTCCTAGTTGTTTGCAAGGACTGTAAGCATTTGGGTCAGCCCTAGCCTTAGGGAAACCCACTCTCGTTGAAAGGATTGTACCTTGTGATCCGTTTTGGGATCCATTGCCTGGGTTCTGGTTACACACCCCGTGCAGGAGTGTGGGTGCTTGCCACTAAAATCATTGGGAATGTGCCATAGTTTTGAAGTTCTAGCCAACCAGAAAAGGCGCTATGTCTGCCATGTGGGGCACATGAAAAAACTAACTGACTACTAATGCGGTTACTACAAGATATAAATGTGCTGAGTCGAATAAATGTGCTGAATGCAACGTAACCATCAGACTGGATTTTGGGACACAGCCTGGGAGTGTACCACCTTGGCACTTCCATATGCATTTCCCCTGGGGAGTATAGCCCAGACATGGGGTTGAGACATGCCAGCCTGGGTCCCAGCCTGGTCTAGTCCAGTAAAGTGATTCAAGCTCAGAAAAGGGGCACTCTTCAAAGAAATAAAGAGTTGTTCTCCATCTGCAAATGCTGCACCATCCTGCAGTCAGTTAGGAGGTTCCTGGCTGCAAGCCTTTGCCCATCTCCTTATTTCCCAAGTCAGAGCTGCCACTTGTTGTAATCACCTAAAATTTCTGCTACAACCTGCTGGGGACTATCTGGATGTGACTTTTGATCTGCAAGTATGCAGGGCCAATGCTCTGTCGCCAAAGCAAAAGTGAATGTACAAAGTTAAATGTGTTCAAATGGACTAGACCAATCCGGCCACAGATACAATTGTTTTAAGTTTTACAGGAATTTGCATGCGTTAATCTGCTTGCCTTTCTTCAAGGGCCCCAGCTAACCGGCCAATATACAGCTGTACCGTCCATCAGACTTGCACCATTTTAAGAACTGCTAATTACTGGGCATCCAGGATTTGCATATGGGATTGCAGGGTTCTGTATGTTCCTGGGAACTGGTACCAATGCGGGCAAAACCTTGTAAATATGTTTAATAATTATGCAGTTAGCTAGTTAGTCAGGGAGCTGACAACTTCAAAGGTTGGTGGGTGGCTACTGAAACTGCAACTGATTTAAACTGCAAAAATTCACATCAAACCAATCAAACCAATGCCAATCTTGTAAACAGCATTACCTCTATTCCAATTCATCCTTCATAGCCCTTTCCCATGTAAATAAAGTTGTTGTTTGTTCTTGCAGATATCTGTCTTGTGAGCATATTATTAGTAGTAAGTCACTAATTACCAAAATGGTCTGAATTGGGGAAAATGTTATTGAGTCATGCTTGGGGTGGCATCCTGGTAAGGTAAGTGGGTACAGCTTCCCAGAGGGTTGTACCAAGTGTTATTCTAACCCACTTAAAGGTTAACTCTGGGTGGAGGCACTGCGCAATGTACTATCTTGGGTAAGAACCAGTTTAAAGTTAATTTTGGGAACCCAGGCCCCTCAACCTACAGGTTATATATATATATATATACAGTATATATATATATATATTATGGTAGCACGGTAGTGCTACCATAGTTAGGGTTGAGGAGCCATTTACATGTTAAACCTAAAATTTTGCACCTTAATAACTTTGCAACCGTTCAATCAATTTGCCTGAAATTTGGAATACACGATCAAGAACCATACATCTTGGGATCTTCCAAATTTTGTACCGTTTGGATATACGGCTGTGGAGTTATTAAGCATGATCTGCGCATGCATTTACGCTTTTTTGCAATTCTTTGGTCATCTCGACAGGTCGCACAATTTGCGTGACTGGTCCGAAATCTTCAGGGAACATGCAACCGGGGTCCCCAATGTGTCTTTTGAAGATTTTGTGAAAAAATATTAAATGGTTCAAAAGTTATTCAAAAAACAGTTTCCCACTATAAGTCAATGGGAAAAGTTAACAAAAAGTTCAACACTTTCACAAATGCAGTTTTTACTTTCACAAATGGCCCTTTTACTTTCGCAAATCCACCATTTTGTTTTCAGTTGGTGATCAGAAAAATGCTTGGCATTTAAATGTGGGACCCTCTAGCAACACAATTCTTTTTGTGTTTACTTAGTCGGACCCTGAGGGTGCTAGGCATGTCTTTATTTTTAGGCTAAACGCCCTAGAAATATGTTTTTCAAGTTTCTGGAAAAAGTACTTTCGCAAAGTAGTGTTGCACTCATGAAAGTGTCACAAATTTTTGCGAAAGCTTTTGCAAATTGCGACACTACTTTTCCAGGCTATGGCAAAATGACAGCAATTCTTTGCCACCCTGCTGCAAAAGAGCGGTTTGGTCTTTTGGGCTGCGATTTGGAGGGAACACAGCCAACATCTCACAGATGTGCCTTTCAGTGTTTCAATGAAAAAATATTATAGGGTAGCAAAGTTACGGCACTTCAAAGTGGACACTTTTTCCCATAGGATAACATTACGGTGTCCGCCACATTACAGAAATCCTTTGCCGCCCTGCTGCAAAATAACAATTTGGTCTTTCGGGCTGAAATTAGGAGGGAAGAAAGCCAACATCCCACAGATGTGTCTTTCAGTGGTTTGGTGAAAAAATATTACAGGGAGCCAAAGTTATCGCACTCCGAACTTCTCTTTTCCTATAGGATAACATTACGGCGTTCGCTCCTTTTCAGGACCTGTATCTCGGAAGCGGTATGAGATACAACCAATAGAAAAGTAAGCGACACCTACTGGGGGCTAAGTGCAACTAGCCAGGAAAGTCATACATCATATGACTTTTAAATTTTTTTTCTACGTCGTACGGTTGCTGAGATATAAGAAATTTAGTATTCCAACTCCTCATTTTCTGCTCCGAGGACCCATTATTATGCATACATTCTTTGTACTCACTGTCTTTCTCTATGCAGCTTTTGGGGAAAACCAGCCTGTGTGCTTACATTACTGTTACCCTTACCTCTTCCGCTTGCGGTTCCGTACCTGTTTCACTTACCTTTCCTGTCTACGGCACCATGTGCGTTACCCTTTGTGTTTTCATTTGCGCTTGCGTTTGCGTTATTTTAACCATTTGTGTCTACAGTACTGTTTATCTTCCTGTTTTGCTTTGCATCACCATGTGCATTACCATTTGCGTTTGCAGGCACCATGTTACTATGTGACAAGACATCACACCCTGCGCTCCCGCCTGCCGCATTGCATTCACTATTTCTTATTATCATTTTCAAAAAGAAGGGAAATTAGAGGCAAAAAACTCTATTTAATGCATTAGTTAGGGTTGTTCCACAGTGACAAAAGCAAGGAATTCAGTTTAGGTTGCAATTCCCCTCACCTCCACCTCGCGGCATCGGGGTGCGCGTTGGGGTTGTCGTCCTAACTCTCACCCCATTCTCCTATACCTCTGCTTCTTCACACATCTGATGGGGTGAGAGTTAGGCCGACAACCCAACGTACCCCGATGCCAGTTGGGGTGTGGATGGGGGTCAGGGCTTTCAACCCCAACACCGAATTTCTCGCTTTGTCACTGTGGAACAACTTCAACTAATGCATTAAGGAGTTTTTTGCCTCTAATATACATACATATATATATATATATATATACACGTATGTATATACATGTATTATATATATGTTTATAAAATGAATAAAAAGAGTGGTCCAAATCCAATCTTCTGATTGTATAAAACACATCACATGACCGTGCGTATATCAGAGCATGACCGCACACTTCCACTTTTACCCACCTCCAAAACAGTTTTGACATTTTATAACATAGATAAACCACTCTGAGGTGTGCAGTTGCACTCTGATATACGCACACCTTGGGCAGTTGATGCACTCGGCCTGTGGCCTCGTGCATACAACGCACACCAAGGCATGTGTATATCAGAGTGCGACCGCACACCTCAGAGTAGTTTATCTATTACATATACATATATGTAATAGATAACCCACTCTTAGGTGTGCGGTCACGCTCTGATATACGCACGCCTTGGTGTGCGTTGTACGGCCTCATGCGTCAGCCACCCAAGTCATGCGTATATCAGAGCGTGACTGCACACCATAGAGTGGGTTATCTATCTTATAAAATGGCAAAATTGTTTTTAAGGGGGTAAAAGTGCAGGTGTGTGGTCGCGCTCTGATATACGCATGGTCATGTGATGTGATCCAATAAATCAGCAGACATAATTTTTCCTACCCATTTTATAAATGTATGTATACGCATATATATAAGTATGAATGTGTATATATATATATATATATATATATATATATATACTAGTTGCAAAAACTCTGTTAATGTATATGTTAGGATTGAAACAGTAGGAAATGTGGCATTGGGGTTTTACCCTAACACCCCACCCCCACCCTGCACACACTGACAGGCGTCGGGGGTGTGCCTTGGGGTCGACAGCCCTAACACTCACCCCATTCCATAAGTAAATAAGCTGAGATGGGTACATTTTAGCAGAATGGGGTGAACGTTTGGGTTGGCAACCCCAAGGAAACCCTTGACATCTGTTGGTGTATGCAGGGTGGGGGTGGGGTGTTTGAATGCCACATTTCCCTACTTTTGTTGCTTTAACACTAACTAATGCAGCTGGCCCAGTGGCACTCAGGGTTGAGGCACTGGATGCCACACCTTGCGTCACACTGGTGACCTGGGTTTGGGAGAGGACTCAGGCACCAGAGGTCAGCAGAGGGAGGAGAGGATGAAGCATCTGGAGGACCGCTCTCCTCTCCTGGGCAGGGATCTCAGGGATTCCCCACTGTGTAGTGGATCCTGGTGGAGACCACGAGCTCTACACGCTGGCAGGGACTTGCAATGGGGAGGTGACGGCGGACATCTGCGGGAGGGGGTGAGAATGTGCCCTCCATATGGTGATGTCATTGCAGGTCCGTACCTCAGGGAAAAATAAGGTGGAAAACCCTGGACGCTGAGGAGGCGATGGCGGGACTCGAGCACCTAGCTCACATGCCCAGCGCTGGCCCACAACTCAACTAGACTTTCCATGGTCCCCGTCTTCTCCCATATAGGGCCGGCAGAAGGGGGGACCCAGCACTCCATTCCTTGGTCAAGGACGGGGGTTCAGGCAAGCAGAATCAGGCAGGGTCAGTGGGTCTCCTCCAGAGAGATGCCTCGGCGGTCAACGAAGGAGGAGAAAAATAGAACTGGAAAAAAACCTAACTTATGCATTAACACAGTTTTTTGCAACTAATTTCCTCACTTTTTCAGATAGCATAATCATATCCTTATTTTCCTGTGGCCTTGCGCTCCCATCCCTCCATAGATGTGTATCTGTATGTGTGGTGGACGAGCTGTGGTGGTTCATACCGCTATAGTTTAGGGTGATGCCAGATAAATCTGGAAGGAGTGGCTGGAGGAGTACTCTAGAGCCAAGATGCAAGGTTTATTAGCAACAGTTGGAGCTCACAGCAAAGACTTAGCATTCACTAACACTATCACACATGAGAAAGAGTGAATAAGATTACCGGGACCACAACCTGGCCCCACTAATGTCCTACAAAAGTCCAGGTTATTCAAGTCCTAAGGATGTAGCAATCTGATGCACCAGGCTTGGGTTATTAGCATTTTGGTCGGCCGACTGCTGAGGGTGAACCTAAGGAAGCGCTTCCTATAAAGGCTATAAATTGGGGCGTCCCCCAGTGAACCAGAAACCAAGTAAAACATTGTAGGCCTCCTGGCTCTGGGAAGAAGGTGACTCCTGGCATCACTGAGACAACGTCGAAAGGGAAGTGCCTGGTCGAGGATGGGTGTTGACGCTGGATTGTAGGGGAAGAGAACCCTTATCTGGGGTTGTCAGCTGTGGTGACCTCAGGTAGGTGATCTCCAGTTGAGGAAAGGATGCTGAGTGCGATGATCCACTGGAAGACCTCTAGGCAGGTCCCCGGAACCCTTACCACCTCACCCCTGCAGTTTCGGAATCTGACAATCTTCGGTGTGACCTCTTGATGCATCACTGGAACACGAGCCACCTATGGACAGTACAATCAAGAGTGTGGCAACCCTTGGTGTGGCCTCTTGCGTGGGCCACCGGTACTTATGCCACCTCAGAGAATGAGGCACAGAGCCTGGCAATCCCTCGGCAAGGCCTTGGTATAGGCCACTGCACTATTGCCACCTTGGGACAATGTCTATGCAGGAGAATGGGCAATGTGACTCCGAGTTCGGCGGACGACTTCAGTCCTCAAGCTAGAGCCAGGGCGGCCTCTAACCTGACTCACTTTGGTGGGCCCTAGCTACCAGCCGGCTACCACTTACGACCGGCATCTCGAACCTGGGGTGTCGTGGTGAACACTTGGAGTTGGTGGAGGTCATTGGAAGTGGGTGCAGGTAATACTGGGCTTCCTGGGGACACTCCTTGGGTCGAAGAAGAGGCACCAGAGGAATTCTAGATGAAGTGTGTGCAGGAGCCTGGAACAGAACAAAAATTAAAAACCTGAAAGGCAATTCCCCCCTTCTTGTATGACCGAGAGCCCTACCATTTGGGATGGGGTGGCCCCAATTGTCTTCAGAGGAAGTAGCAGTAGGCAAGTGCAGCAATCAATGCCCTCAGAGCAGTGCAATCACACAGGACAATTGAGCAAATAAGGCAGTGCAGTCATGATACCTCAGGAATAAGGTAGTTCAGTCACTTAAACTCTTTAATTGAATATAGCAGTTCAGTCACAGCAACAAATGACCAAAATCAGGAACACATCAGATAAAATAGTAATATTAGTCCCTGAAGCTGTATACAACATGTTTCTTAGTGTGACTAGCATTTTCTTAATGAGAACTAGGCTGTAACATCAATGGCTGGCATTATTCTGTGATCCCAATCCCTACTCTTTAGTGCCAGAAATGCCAGACTTAGGAGGGACAGAAGACATTTCTGAGACAAAATCAGGGATATCCCTGAAAATCAGGAACAGCTGAGAGGTAGGCAAGCAACAGGAGATCGCAGGCAGATAAAGAAAATACAGTTTGCTTGAAGGTCATTGAAACAGTTTGCTGACCCACCCCTTTGTTAATATGGATCAGCCCTGGGTGCCTTCTGAGTATTGAGGCCAGAGTACCTAGTCTCTTTGTCCCAGCTATGGGCTGCCTTCTACTACATGGACAAAGGACTAAGTTTTCCCCATTACCAGAGCTCAGATTACCCTAGAACTCTGAGAGAAGAATGCACTAAGGCTCTGACAGGCCTCTAGTAACTAGCTTCTTACAGCTAAACAATTGAAAATTCAGCATGAACATTTCTCTTCTCACCAGTAATACTTTGAGCTGGCTTTACCTAGCAATTCTGTGACTTTTGGCTAAGAGGGAGTGCCCCAGTCTCTCTATTTGGAGCACAGACTGCCTAGAATAAGTTAAACTAGCAGAGATTCCTTCAAGAGAGGAGTTCACAAACACCTTTAATCATGGTCCAACAATTATTTGGTTTGAACCCTCCTAGCTTCTGCCTTCTTGGTTCTCATTTCTCTCTCTCTCTCTCTCTCTCTATATATATATATATATATACACACAATTGGACAAGGTAGCAGCTTTCCTCCACCCTGGGGGGGGGGGTACAATGAAAGCAATTTAATAATTCTAAACAATAATTACACAGTGCTGCAATACAATTGCTAAACAAGCAATCCTTCATCTGGCTGGAGAAGGTCTATCTAGGACTAATTATTAAAGGAAATGCTGGCCAACAAGCTTACTCACCCCTGGAGTTCAACAAGGATTTCTGTATTCTGGGGAATGCACAACCACAAAGGAATGATAAGGCCTCTTCTCCTGGAGACTGCTGCATGAAAGGTTTACCGGGTCTGTTTCCTGGCCAAATGAACTGACTCAACGCATTGGGGGACCCAACTAGATGGCAGTTTTCTGCAAAAAAATGACAGAGGCTGCTACTGGGGATCTTCTGGGGGTAGTTACACTGAAGGGACCCAGGGTATTCGCTTCAACCTCCTAACAGGGAAGCTGATAGCCATTGCCTTACTGTCCTTCACCCTCCCTGATCAAACTCTTTCTCCTCTCTCCAACCTGTGCAGAGACTCCTCTAGGCTGGGGCGGTCCTGGCTACCTGCCAAGGGATTGGCTCCTTCATCCAGTGGCTTAAAAAAAAAAGTCTCCAAATTTGAATTTACCCTGGCCACAGGGATTGGCTGAGAGGGCTCAGCCTGGCTTCCTTCTCCACTGCTGGGACAGGAAGGTGGCCCAACTGGTTTGGCTTTGGCTGACTAGGTGTCAGTCTTGAGTAGGGGGAAGGGAGAACCAAGGAAGGGAAAAAAATGGTTTTCTTTTAAAACCCTGAATTTAGACTGCTAGGACTGTCTGCTGGTGTGGGGCCTGTTCTGTGTTTCAGAGGGTCACCAAAGCTTTTCAAGGGTTTCCCATTAAGCTGCCAGGGTCCCCATAACTGTCTGACCCCTCATGTCTCTGAGGAGCCCCTATTTTCTGTGATGCCCCCAATTCCACTATTTTCTGTGGTGCCCCCAATTTCTCTGGGGCACTACATATGTAGCTGGTAAATGTGGTGTTTTCATCAATAATTCATGACAGCTTGTAATTCTATCCTACTTTTTGTGTGTGAGCGTAAGACCCTCTGAGACCTGTGCTGCCACAACTCCATAATGCTATGTATATTTGTGTGTGGGAGTGCAGGACTCTCTATGCCCTGCACTCCCACACATGCATAATTTTTGAGATAGTACAGTGCTAGACTTCTTTCCCAGGGGGAGCACTTGAATCCCATAGTGTGCAGTATCAAACAAAGACCCCACACTGCAATGTTATCCTATTGGTAAAACAGGAAAACATGAAACCTGTATAAGGCAATGCAGGACCCTCTGTACCCTATACTTTAACACATGCATAATTTTTAGATACTATAGTGCTATCCTTATTTCCTTGCAGAAATGAAAAAATTCATGCCAGCATGTAATTCTGCCTACTTTTCATGTGTGAACACCCTGCGCTGCCACCACTCCATAATGGTACACATATTTCTATGTGGGAATGCAGGAACCACAGTTCCCTGCAGTCCCACACATGCATATATTTGAAGAAAAACAACAAAATACCTGGCCCAATTTACAGACAATGTCCTTCTGGACTGCCTTCTCCCCCAGCAACCACCCCCTACCCCCCAGGTATCGCTCTCTAGAACCCCTAGCGGTACCTTATTATTTATATACTAGACTAACTGTAACTAACTGAAGCCTTTGTACACCTTTGTATTATTAGAATTGCTTTGTGTGTTCTTTTATTGTATCTCACCTGTAATGTTCTCCATTGTTGTACTCCACACCAAATTGTTATCGACCCTCGCTATGACGAGGTGCCTTTGTAAATGAGCCTTTGACTCAAAGGTTGTAAATCCGAATTATGAAATAAATACATAAATAAAATATATGAGGCAAGCCCTTTGTACTCTTAAAGTTTCAGGCTAAAATTGCAAACCATTTCTTCACATCACAGCGACAAAGGAACAGCTGTGTCCACCTCCCATTACAATGTAATCCTATGTGAACTAAGCAAAACGTGAAGCCGCAGAACTACAGAGCAAAGTAATATATTTTCACCAAACCTGCAAAAGGCACATCTGCAAGCCAAGCCCTTTATACCCTGAATATTTCAGTCCAAAATTCCAAACCATTTGTTTTGTATGAAGTAACAAAGAAACACCTTTATAAAAAAATCTTTGTCAAAAATTGTGGAAAAAGAATCCTCATTTGCAATTTGTGAAACATGGCTGTTTCGTGAAAGAGAATACTGCAATTTGCAGCAAATGAATTCTTTGGCTAAAATAAACACATTTCTGGACATTTTTTTTTAAAGTGACCCCAGAAACAGATTTCTTTTACCGATTAGGTAAACACAAGTGTTGGTGTTTGCCAACTACCAGTATTTTTTTAAATATTTAAATTTGTTTGCCTCATTAACTGAAAATAAGATGGCGGCAACATGAAAGAACATTCCCCATTTGTGAAAGAGAATGACACTTACGTGATCAAAAAATCCTCTTTCGCATGGGACATCTAACTTTTCCAATAGGAAATAATGGGGAACTTTGAAATTAAATAACTTTTGAATGGATTAATATTTTTTCACCAAATCACCAGAAGGCACATCTGTGACCCAAACGTGATATACCCTAAAAATTTCAGATCAAACCCACACGCCATTTCTGAGAAATGGTGTGACAAAGAATTTACACAAAAATGGTAATTTTCACATTTTTTGACACTCTGCATCTCTGCACCTGCGCAGCCAACTGGAACAAAACTTACCACATCAAGAGATCTTTGGTCCCCGACGGTGCATGCAAAATTTTATTTGAATTGGTCAAATGGTAGCAAAGTTATTAAAGTGCAAATGTTTGGGTTTAACATAGAAGTGATCATTGAACCCTAACTATAGGGGCACAACTGTGCTCCTATAAGATAAATATTATGGTAGTACGGTAGTGCTACCATAGTTAGGGTTGAGTAGCCCTTTTAAGGTTAAAGGGTGAAACTTTGCAGCTTAATAACTTTGCCACTGTTCAACGGATTTGCCTGAAATTTGGTATGCACGGTTGGGCTTAGTAGATCTTGGGATCTGCCAAATTTTGTACTGGTAGGATATACAGCTGCGGAGTTATTAGTGACATTCATTTGCACATCGTTTTTGTGAATTCTTTGTCGTCGCCTACAGAGCCATGCGGTTTGTGACCGGTCCAAAACTTCAAGGAACGTGCAGCCAGGATCCCCAATGTGCCTTTTGAAGATTTTGTGAAAAAATATTAAATGGTTCAAAGTTATTCAGAAAACAAGTTCCGATTATAAGTCAATGGGAAAAGTTAACAAAAAGTTTGAAAGTCTCGCAAATGCATTTTTTAGTGTCGCAAATCTGCAATTTTGTTTTCAGTTACTGATCACAGAAATGCTTGGCATTTAAAATTGGGACCATCTAGGGACATAATTATTTTTGTGTTTACCTATTCGAGCCATGGGGATGCTAGCCATGTCTTTATTTTGGGGTTAAACACCCCAGAAATATGTTTTTCACATTTCTGAGAAAAGTAGTGTTGCAAAGTAGTGTCGCACTTGCGACATTTTTGCAAATTTTTACGACACTACTTTTCTAGACTATGGCCAAAATGACAGGAGTTCTTTGCCATCTTGCTGCAAAAGAATGGTTTGGTCTTTTGGGCTGAAATTTGAAGGGAAAGCAGCCAACATCTCACAGATGTGCTTTTTGGTGTTTTGGTATCAAAATATTGCATGGATGCAAAGTTATGATACTCCAAAGTTGACTTTTTTCCCATAGACTAACATGGTGGCATCTGCGGTGCGTTTCGGGGCTCGTATCTTGGAAACGGTGCGAGATATAGAATTTTTGTCGTGACCAGAAACTGATGAATTATGTGAAATTTCATTTTTTTCCTACGTTGCACGGTTCCTGAGATATAAGCAATTTAGTATTCCAACAGCTCATTTTCTGCTCCAAGGCCCATTATTATGCATACATTCTTTGTACACACTCTGTTTCTCTATGCAGCTGTTGGACAAAAACAGGGTGTGCACTTCCATTACTGTTATAGTTAGCATTTCCACATGCATTTCTGTGACCATTTGCATTACCGTTCCTGTGTACGCCACCGTATGCGTTACCGTTTGTGTTCCCATTTGCGTATGCGCTTGCATTCGCATTTGAATTTCTGCTTCCTTTGGCATTACTTCTGCTGTTAACATTACCATTTGCATTTCCAATTGTGGTACCGTTACCGTGTGCATCACGGTTTGCGTTCCATATGCGCTTGCGTCTCCTTTTGCATCACTGTTCGTTTTGGCGTCACTTTGCGCTTGCATTTCTACTAACGTTTCCTTTTCTATTTATGTTTCAGTCACCATGTGTGCAACTGTTAGTGGTTGCATTTGCCTTGCACTTACTGTTACTATGTCACAAAACATCACGTGGTGGGAGTGCGGGGCCTGAAGGGCCCCACCACCACCACATTCCATTCACTATTTCTACTGCACATTCTCAAAAGAAGGAATTAGAGGCAAAATCTCATTTAATGCATCAGTTAAAGTTGTTTACAGTGACTATAGTGAGGAAATTTAGTAAGTTGCCTTGCACCCGCCAGCCAGCCACCCCAGCCACCATGTGCTGGGAGTGCATTGCGGTCCTAACTCTCACCCCATTCTCCCATACCTCAGCTTGTTTACACATGTGATGGGGTGAGAGTTAGGACCGATGACCCCAGTGCACATCCCATTGATGGTTGGAGTGTCGGGCTGGAGGGGTGCAAGGGGCTTTCAACCCTAACACCGAATTTCCTTGCTCTTGTCACTGTGGAACAACCCTAACTGATGCATTAAACAGAGTTTTTTGCCATATATATATATATATATATATATATATATATATATATGATATGCAATGGAAGCAAGTGTAATAAATGATTTATCTGCACAAGACCAGTTTGACCTTGGGTAACCTTATGAGTGGTGTAAGCCATGAGTAAGGTGTCTGAGGTCAAACTGCTCAAATGCAGATAATTCATTTATTACACAAGTTTTCCATTGCATATTCCATTTATGCAATTCTTTTGTTTTTGATTTCGTAGGGGGCATTTGTTAGTCAAAAAAAGAGAACAAAAATTGAATTTTCTGCCATTTTCTGCTGATTATAGAAAATCTAAAATGAATCTAGAAATGAAACACATCTCATTTTGTAGGTATTTTTAAGCTGAACAACTTTTGTGCTCAAAGTACCATGCTATAATTTTTTTTCAGTTATTTGCATTTGTTTGATGAAAAAGTGCACAAAAATGGAATTTTCTGCTGTTTTTCACTAATTCTGAAAAAACTAAAGAGTATCTATAAATGAAACACCACTCATTTTGTAGATATATCTGTACTGAATAAACTTTGTGCTCACAGTACCTTGCTATCATTTTTCATTTTAAAGTTATTTACATTTGTTTGCGGACAAAATGAAAATAAAAATGAATTTTCTGCTGTTTTTAGCTAATTATCAAAAAATCTAAAAGTATCAACAAATGAAACACCACCCATTTTGTACATATTTCCATGCTGAACAACTTTCGTGCTCACAGTACCATACTATCATTTTTTGTTTTAAAGTTATTCTCATTTGAATATGGTTAATACTGCTACTGAGACTGAACATTCTAAATGACATAAGCACTGTATAGATAAATGGCTGATGACATAAGCACTGTGTAGATAAACGGCTGATGACATAAGCACTGTGTAGATAAACGGCTGATGACATAAGCACTGTATACATAAATGTGAGATATACAATGGAGAGCTGTAAGATAAATTTGAATATAGTTAGTACTGCTACTGAGGCTGAACATTCTAAATGACATAAGCACTGTATAGATAAATGGCTGATGACATAAGCAATGTGTAGATAAACGGCTGATGACATAAGCACTGTATACATAAATATAAGATATACTGTACAATGGAGTGCTGTAAGATAAATGATTTATTTACATAAGTGCTGTTTGACCTCGGTTAACCTCACAAGTGGCATATGCCACGAGTGAGGTGTCCAAGGTCAAACAGCACAAGTGTAGATAAATCATTTATCTGACAACTCACCACTGTATATTCTATTTATGCAATAGGGATGCTTTCTGTCGGTGCAGGGACATTTTCTTTTGATTGCTTATCTTTTTTGCATATGTTTGTCAAAAAAGTGAACACAAAATTGCATTTTCTGCTCTTTTTTGCTAATTATAAAAAAGTCTGTAAGGTATCTATAAATGAAACACCACTCATTTTGTAGATAATTTTGTGCTGAACAACTTTCATGCTCACAGTACCATGCTATCTTTTTTCGTTTTAAAGTTATTCACATTTGAATATGGGTAGTACTGCTACTGAGGCCAAACATTCTAAATGAGTTTCAGAGTGATTGTGACATAGCTACTATATGGATAAATTTTATTTAACGGCTGTGAAGATAAATGGATTTATTCAATGGCTTCTGAGTCCACGCCTATTGTATAAATGAAATTTATGTACACAGATACTCAGATAAATGGATTTATCACACTCTGTTTATCACCACCCCTATTGCATAAATTTATATATATATTAATTATAGTGGCACGGTCGCGCCACTATAGGTTAGGGTTCAACGGTCAATTACATACTAAAGTCAAAAGTTTGGGCATTAATAACTTTTGACCCATTCAACGGATTTGCCTGAAATTTGGTACGCGTGGTGGGGCATGGTAGATCTCTTGATTTGCCAAATTGTGTTTTGGTCGGACTTACGGTCTTTGCGTACAAAAGTGCTGAACAATGCAAAATTAGCCATTTTTGGAGGCAGCTTTTGGGATTTTGGATGTGGCTCTGCACGGCCATTGTGTGGCATGCTGCTCTGCAAGATAGCTCATTTGAAAGAGCTTTGGTGGCCAAACATGCTGCTTTTTGTTTGGTGAAAACATATTAAGGCATTCAAAAGTTATGCCACTTTTAAGTTCCCATTATAAGTCAATGGGAAAATTTATATATATGTTTTGCGATCAAAGAATGGGGTTCTGGCCATCTGGTCCCGCCTGGCAATCAAAGAATTTGCAGCCTCACTTTTCAGGAATCTTTGTCCCCGAGGATTTTACAAATTCTTTGATCGTGAGGTCCGCCATCTTGTTTTCAGTTTTTCAATCGGAAAAACACAAATATCTCGGCTCAGGGGTCACTTCTGAAGTAATACTTGGATGGGTTTTACTCAGGGGACCCCGATCTATCGAGCCATGGCTTTGGTTTTCTCCAAATTGGTCCAAAAATAGAGTTTTGAGCTTTTGTAATCTTCGTTCGTGGCTCGCTAATGATCTTTGATCGCAAGCCTGCAAAATCTTTGATCGTGAGATTCTTTGATCGCGATCATGCATCACGATCGAGGGACGAGATGGCCAGATTTTTTATATTTTCTGTAGCCCAGGGGTGCCCTACATAGTTATATGAGGGTGGGTTTTGATCAGGGGGCTTTGTTGTGCCCCATGTGAATAAAAACACATAACTTTTCATTATCCCTGGTAGTCTAGTGGCCCCTTCCCCCCGATCATGATAATTTACATAAAGATCTCTGTTACCCTGGTAGTTTAGTGGCCCCCTCATGTATATTTGATTAATATCTCATTATTTTATCCCTGGTAGTCTAGTTCCCCCCCATGTATATTTATTTATATTTGTTCTTTATATCCCTGGTAGTCTAGTGCCCCCATCTGTATTTTATTATTCATATCCCTGGTAGTCTAGTGGCCCCCATCATTTTAAAAAAATAACCATTTGCTACTTCCTGGTAGTCTAGTGGCCCCACCCCCACCCTGCCATGCCAGCCCACCAGCACCACCCATCCTTCCCCAGCCAGCGACTGGCACAGCCACCTCTCACTCCACTGCCAGCCGCTGACTGTATATATTATAGGCTAATTCACACAGGCACTCAGAAATAATTTCAGAGTGCCTGTTTGAATTACATTAATAACTCTACACAGTCGGTGGCTGGCCGTGGAGGTGAGAGGTGGGCTGTGCCAGTCATGGCTGGGGAAGGTGGGGAGTGCTGGGTGGCTCACAGCAGGGCGGGGGTGGGGCCACTAGACTACCAGGAAGTAGCAAATGGTTATTTTTTAAATGATGGGGGCCACTAGACTACCAGGGATATGAATAATAATAATAAAATACAGATCGGGGGTGGGCCTAGACTACCAGGGATATAAAGAACAAATATAAATAGACATGGGGGGGCACTAGATTACCAGGGATAAAATAATGAGATATTACTCAAATACACATGGAGGGGGGCCACTAGACTACCAGGGAAACACAGATCTTTATGTATCTTATCATGATCAGGGGAAGGGGGACGCTAGACTATCGGGGTAATGAAAACATATGTGTTTTTATTCACATGGGGCACAACGAAGCCCCCTGAGCAAAATCCACCCTCATATAACAGTCTAGGGTACCCCTGGGTACAGAAATCTATTTAAAAATCTAGCCATCTCATCCCTCACTCTTTGTTCGCAAGCAAGCAATTTCTTAGATCGCGAGCCTGCAAATTCTTTGACTGCGAGATTCTTTGATCGCGATCGTGCATCGCGAGTGAAGGACGAGATGGCCAGATTAAAAAATCAATTTTCTCAGTCTAGGGGTGTGCTAGGAAGACAAATAGTATGGGTTTTACTCAGGGGGCTTCATTCTGATGAACCATGGTGGTGGTTTGCCGCAATTCTGTAAATTTTTTAAATTTTAACACTTTTTATTCTTTGATCGTGACCCTGCAAATTCTTTGATCGTGAGCCTGCAAATTCTTTGATCACGATCATGCATCGCGAGTGAGGGACGAGATGGCCAGATTAAAAAATAAATTTTCTCAGCCCAGGGGTGTCCTAGGAAGACAAATGAGGGTGGGTTTTACTCAGGGGACTTCGTTTTGTCGAACCATGGTGGTAGTATACCGCAATTCTATCAATTTATAGATTTATAACATTTTTAATTCTTTGTTCATGAGCCTACCAATTCTTTGATTGCGAGCCTGCAAATTCCTTGATTGTGAGATTCTTTGATCGCAATCTTTGGTCGTGAGACAGGGACAAGATGGCCAGATTTTTTACAATGGAATAGATAGGAAATTTTTACCAATCTTTAACATTGAATGTCTTGGAAACGGTTTGGTCTTTTTACTTGAGATCTGGAGGGTGTTTACGGCATGTCCTGTAGCTGTGAATTATGGTGTTTACGTGCCGGAGAAAATTTTGTTTGCAGAGATATTGCACGACACACTTACGTGTTGTGTACAATGTTTTGCTTGTGGTGGTGGCTTGAAATTGATAGGATACGTAGCCTTAGTGTCATGGATGTAGTTTTCAGTCGTTGTGTCTGTTAAATGTCAACAGGTGCAAAACTGTGCCAGTCTGACGAATGAAAATCTCATACGTTAAAATGTTATATCTCAGGCATGGTTTGGTCTTTTCACTTGAAGTTTGGAGGGTGTTGATGGCATGTCCTGTGGATGTAAATTACGGTGTTTCCATGTTGGAAAATATGTGTTTGGCAGAGATATGGTGTGGCGCAGTTTACGTTCTGCGGACAGCGTTTTGCTTGTAGTGGTGGCTTGAAATTCATAGGATTCCTAGCCTTAGTGTCATGGATGTTGTTTTCAGTCGTTGTGTGTGTTAAATGTCAACAGGTGTGGAACTGTGGCACTCTGATGAATGAAAATTTCAAATTTTGACATGTCATATGTTGGACATGGTTTGGTCTTTTTAGCTGAAATTTGGAGGGTGTTGACGGCATGTCCTGTACATGTTAATAGAGGTGTTTATGTGTTGGACAATATATTTTTTGAGGAGATATTGTGTGGCACAGTTTACTTTTTGTGGACAGCGTTTTCTATTGTTCTACTACATTAACATTTGTTTACTGGCTGGTTGTGCTGTTGTCAATGTACGTTTTAGTCATTAGCTGTATTATGTTGCCCAAAACTTACAAGTTGGTGGGAGCAGGCCCCACGCTCCCACCAACTTGCGCAACTTTCTACTTTTCTATTCTTTCTTAAAAAGTAAGGAAATTAAATGCAAAAAACTTTGTTAATGCATCAGTTAGGGTTATTCTACAGTGACAAAAGCGAGGAAATTTGACATTAGGGTTCCCAACCCTTACCCCACCACCTGCCCCACCAACAGGCATCGGGTGTGCGTTGGAGTCATCGGCCCTAACTCTCACCCCATTCTCCTGCACTGCACCACCTCAGCTTGTTTGCACATGGATGGGGTGAGAGTTAGGGCCGATGACCCAAGCGCACACCCAATTCCTGTTGGTGGGGCACGTGTGGGGTAAGTAAGGTGGAACCCTAATGTCGAATTTCCCACTTTTGTCACTGTAGAATAACCCTAACTGATGCAATAATGAAGTATTTTGCATTTAATATACATATATACATACACACACACACAGCTATAGACATATGTATAGATATATAGACTCTTAGGTCGATATGACTAAGCTCTTGGCTGTACTTGTCTTACTAATGGGGAGCACATTCAGGAAATTGACATCTGAGAACCCTTGGTTGGAAGTGACCACAGCTCAGTGTGGTTCAAGATAGACATGGGCAAGGAGGATATCCCAACAAGGACTAGGCCGCTGGTCTTCAGAACAGTGAACTTTAACAAAATGAAGGAAATGATTAGGGAGCAACTGGGGAACATAGATGAGGGAATGGAGATGGAAACGCTATGGAAAACCATTAAGTGAGCCTTTTAGAATGCTACAAGCAGTTGCATAAAAATGAGGGGGAAGAAAAAGGGGACAAGACAGCCTAGCTGGTACAGCAGGGAGGTCGCTTGAACAATAAGGGAAAAAACGGCAGCCTAAAGGAAAAGTAGAAGAACAGCTAAGGTAGAGGATGAAGAGGAATTCCAAAGGCTGGCCAAGCTAGCCAAAAAGGAGGTACAGCAGGCCAAGGCACAGAAAGAGCTCCAGATAGCGGAAGGGATAAAGAGGAGAGAAAAGGCCTTCTTTAGCTACATAAAGGAAAAAAGGGACAAAAAGGATGGCATTCTCAGACTAAAGAAAGGGGATGAATGGGTAGTAGAAGACAGGACAAAAGCAGAAACATTAAATTAATACTTCTGCTTTGTCTTTATGAAAGACAAGGATGGACCAATGCCACAGGCAGGGGTAAGAATGGAGGGAACTAGGGCAGATCCGATAGGGGTCATTGGGATAGAAAGAGTGAGGGAGGGACTGAGGGCACTGAGGATGGATAAATCCTCAGGGCCAGATAAATTATAGCCCAAGGTACTCAGGGAATTGGCAGAGGAACTGGCAGGTCCGATGGCAACTCTATTTAATAGTTCCCTGAATTCAGGAGTAGTGCCAGATGAATGGAGAACAGCAAACGTGGTGCCACTTCACAAAAATGGTCTCAAGGAGGATCCAGACAACTACAGGCCAGTCAGTCTGACCTCAATAGTATGCAAACTTATGGAGACCATACTGAAGGAGATGCTGGTGAGGCACATGGAGGAGAATGGTCTGCAGGATAGTAAGCAACATGGGTTTGTGGCAGGCAGATCTTGTCAAACAAATTTAATAGCGTTCTCTGTGTCACGAAGGCAGTGGACAAGGATCAGGCAATAGACGTTATTTACCTGGACTTTAGTAAAGCCTTCAATTCGGCGCCACACAAGAGGCTGATAGCAAAACTGAGGGGGGGGGTATTCCATGTCATAGGGCGATTGCCGAACGGCGATCGTCCTTATGGTGAGTGCACATCACTGAAATTCAGTTTTATGATGTGCAACTGCAGCACCAGTGACAGCAGCACAAAAACAAAATAATTTCTTTGCCCGCCCCACCCCCAACAAGATTCTCAACTCCAGAGGGTGCATGTCGGAGGGGCATTCAGTAATTCAGTAAAACATAAAAAAAAAACCTGTCTCAGGCTAGGCACAACAAAAAACACCACTGCCGGTCCCGAACCCTGCATCCCCCACCCCAGGCCAGCACCAACCCACCATGCCACGATGCCAGCTCAACGGCATCCCGGCACCACCTCACAACCCTCCCACCCATCGCTCAAGCCACTCGCTCCCACCCCTCCGCACGCGTATACACACGCGATATCCCGTCGCTGTGTCGCGAACCCTCCCCATCCGGTCACCCTCCCTACACCTTTGCCATCAGGGCAGTCGCCGCAAGTGGGTCACCGTTTTGGTAGGTGCCCGCTTGCGGTTAGCCCTCTTCACAGTATACCCTGAGGGGGCTAAGGGTGGGGGAGAAATTAGTAAGATGGGTTGAAAACTGGTTCGGGGCAGGACACAGAGGGTGGTGATGGGGGGTAGCCTACAGTACAAAGGAGGTAACAAGTGGAGTTCCACAGGGTTTGGTGTTGGACCTGGTACTGTATAATATATTTATAAGCAACATTAGGGAGGGCATTCAAGGCAAAATGTGCCTTTCTGCTGATGACACCAAACTCTGTGGGCGGGTGAACACCCAGGATGGGACACAAGAGTTAAGGGAGGGCCTAGTCAGACTGAAGAAATGGTCAGGGATTTGGCAGCTGGGGTTTAATGCCAAAAAGTGCAAGGTGATGCACATTGGGGCAAAAAAACCAGGAACAGCTTAGGTGGCGGAGCCAGGGGTTCGGGGGGGTCAGATGACCCCTCACTTTTGTAGCTGAAGGGTCAGACAATTGAACAGTGCCCCAGGATGAGGTATTCTAAGCAATTCTGACACCCTACTTTTTGGTACACTCCTCCGCTGCTGAAGAGCAGAGTAGAGTACTACATAGGAAAAGTACAGGTTGCTGCATCTGAAGAAGAAAAACACCTAGAGGTAGTAATTACTAGTGATTTGAATAATCCATTCAATGCAAAAAGGCAGTGGCGAAAGCCAACAGGATGCTGGGATGCATTGCAAGGGGTTTCAGTAGCAGGCACAGTGAGGTTATTTGGCCGTTCTGTAGATCACTGATAAAGCCTCACTTGGAGTATGGAGTGAGGTATTGGCACCTGTACCTAATAAAAGACATTAAATTGCTTGAAGGGGTGCAGAGGAGGGTGACTAAAATGATCAGGGGAGAGAAGGACAAGTCATACGAGGAGAGGCTTGAAGCCCTGAGGATATACTCCTTGGAGGAGAGGAGGCAAAGGGGGAACATGATAAAGACCTTCAAGTACCTGAAGGGAGTAAACAAAGTAGAGTGTGGGGGTCTCTTCAGCAAGAGAGAGAACACCACCACCAGAGGACACAGCCTAAAGCTGGTGGGGGAAGATACAGGAGAGAGGTGAGGAAGCACTTCTTCACAGAAAGAGTGGTGTCGGCCTGAAATGAGCTACCAGAGGAGGTGGTAGCAGCTAGGACAGTAGGATCATTCAAAAGATCCTGGGACAAACACAGTGGGAAGTCGTGGGACCAAGTAAAGGGGAGGGAAAGGGGGGGGAACAGGAATACAGGTGTAGGGGTAAAATGCAAAACCTTATAACAAATCGAGCAGACTAGATAGACCAGAAGGTCCCCTTCTGTTGGCTACTTTCTTGTGTTCTTATGTATCGTCGACAACACCCTCAGAGGCGGCAATGTGTTGCCATATGCACCCACCCTGAAGGCCAGAACTTCTCCTAGATGTCTCTGCATGTCCTCAGTTCCCCCCATGGAGATCCCTAAAGTCTCTACAGTCATGGGTGGCAAAGCACTGTCTGTCGCTGCCCCTTCACTCTGAAACAGACCCCCCTGCATCCCTCCACTTGACTGATAGTCACAGCACTTTCAAACTCCATCTCAAATCCTGATTGTTGATTGAAGCAAAATACCTGTGCTCTCCAGGGTAATCTCCCTTGATTTCCTGTTTTCCCACCTTCCATTTCTGCCAACCCTGCTCTTCCAATTGTCATGCCTCAACATAGCACTTTGAGACTGCTCTCCGAACCTATTATCCAGTGTGTAATTGCGAGTACCTACCGATTTGTTAATTGCTTTGGTATGCATTCTGTACTAGCTCAACATGTCATATCCCCACTGTGTGTCTGTCACCCTTCCTCCAATCCATTGTAATTGTATTGTGGTTATCTAATTCATTGTGATCTGTCTGTATCTGTATTGTACCAAATTATTGGCCCGGGTCGTGCCTGAAAACGGTCTTTTGGATCAGTGCACCTACCCGGTAATCAAAGACTTAAATAAATTAATATATAATACATAGATGAATACATAGCTCCATAGGATCCATTATTGTATGTTTCCCAGTATGCCTCACCAATTAAAGCTGTATACCTCCCAATTAAAACTGTCTGCCTCTGGAGGGACACCTGTATATTAACCTCCAGAGGAATAAAGCATGTATACCTTGGAATTCCCCCCCCAAAAAAAGTTGGAGACAATCCAGTCCCTCCACCAGACCAGGAGAAATCAATTCCGAAAAACAAACAGTTGAAGTCAGCCCTCCCCCTCCTTCCCCAGCCCTGACCTGGAGCACTCAGTACCACAGAATAATACTGTTGGAGGCCAGCTGCAGGGAACAAGCATAAGAAATCTATCCTCTTATACTTACCAACAGCCTTTTCCCTCAATGCTTCAGCTCTCTCCAGGAACACCTTGTCCTCCACACTGTAACTGCCATCTCCATGCTGCTCCAGCCTAGCCCTGACAACCGATACCACTCCTAGCCACAGCAAGCAGTACCAATGATGCCACATACTACTCCCAGCTGAAAAACATGTGCCTTAGGCTGGACCGGTGGTGCTGAGAGTTGAGGCGCTGGACGCCACACCTTGCACCATGCCGGTGTCCTGGATTTGAGAACGAACTCGGGGCGTCGGGGGTTGGCCGGGTGAAGGAGCATTGAGTGTCCTATGGACTGCTCTCCTCCTATGGGGAGGGAGGGTGGGAGGATCGCTGAGCCACTGGCCCCGGCAGTGGGTGGGAGCAAGTGCAGGCTTGGGGATCAAAACTGTGGGCTGGCGCGGGCAGTGTCAGGTGTACTGCGGATAATCACGTGCGCAGGAACATCCTTGATGCTACTGCATACTCATGCCAGGGGAGAGATAAAGGGACAAAAACAATCCTCCAGCATGATGATGGCAGACTCCATTGGCAGTGCAGCAGACCCACTTAAGTCAGCTCCCCTTCAGTCCCCAGCCTCCAGGTTTCTGCAGTGCGCGGGATAAATCCCCGCTGTGAAGCAACCTGGGATAGCATGGCATAGGGTCTGAGCTCTGATTGGGTCCGGGGCAGCAGCGGAGGCAAGGTAGCCTGAAATGGGGAACCATAGGAACACTCCCCCAGCCGAGGAAGTAAAAGAATAAAGGAAAAAAAAAAAAAAAAAGAAAATCATGCGCCTTGAACAGCCAAGCTGCACCAAACCACCGTGTAGCACTGCACACCACTAATCTACCAATGACATTAAAGGACGACCAGCTGCAGACATGTCCACTTTTATAGGGGAACCCAGCACAAATGAAACACAAAAGGGCCAAAAGAGAGCCCAATACTAAAACACCACCAAACTACTGTGACACATGAACCAAAAAGGCAAAAAGAAGCCTGAAAGTGGCCCTGACCACACACCCCCAGAACAACATGCCAACTCCAAAAACAGGTAAAAAAATATAACTATCTTAATGTATTATAAAAAAATTAAGGGTAAGTGCAGTATACCTGGAACTAGGGGACTAATGAGATAAAACCCTTGCTAGTAGTACTGATGACACCACATGCCACTAATGGCTGCCAGCCATGTTCCTCAAACATCCATGCCTCACCATACCACACCACTAGTCCACCAACAAGACTTAGAGAGGACCGGATTCAGACACACACCCTTGTATGAGGGAACCCTGCACAATGGAAACACAAAACAGCCAAAAGAGAACCCAGTACCAAAGTGCCATGGAACCACTGCAACACATGGACTCAAAATGCAAAAGCAAGCCTGCAAATGTTTGGCTCTGACCACACACACATGCATACCCAGAACATGCCAACTACAAAAACAGGTAGACGATAAAACCATCCTAATGTATTACTGTATAAAAAAAATGAATGATCGGAAAGTGCTGTATACCTTGAAATATACCCATGGGGGGGGGTGGCTATTGAGATAATTAGTCCACTCACTCTTTGGGCTTGTGGCCTAATTGTCTCATTAGCCCCCTCAATGGGTATAGTTCACAGTGTGTGTGTATATATATATTATATATATATATATATATATATATAAGTATAAAAACTCCATTTAATGCATCAGTTAGGGTTGTTCCACAGCGACAAATTCGATGTTAGGGTTGAAACCCCCTTTGCAGCCCACCCCCCAACCGGAATCGGGGTGCGCATTGGGGTCGTCGGTACTAACTCATGATGTTAGGCTAACGGGCCTATCCATCTCCTCTCTGGACCCCCCCCTTGTGGATAGGCACCACATGAGCCACCTTCCAATCTTGAGGCACCCACCCTGTCATCAGGGAGATGTTGAAGAGTGAGGCCAGTGGACCTGCCAGCACATCTGCCAGTTCCTTCAGCACCCTTGGATGCAGCCCATCTGGCTCCAGCACCTTCTCAGTCTTTAGCGACCAGAGGTCCTCTCTCACCCTATCCACTGTGATTTCACCCTCCCATCCCCCCTCCTCATGCATCCTCTCCTCCCCTTCTAGATACGACCCATCCTCTGCCCTAGTCTCATCCAGTCCTTCAGTCTCCAACTGACCTCCTGGTTCAGTGGGGTCCTCTACCCTTCCATCGGGTTGGAAAGATCCCCCACCTTCCCCGGTAAAGACAGAAGCAAAGTACTCATTTAGCACCTCTGCTTGTTCCCCAGCTTCCTTTGCCCATCCCCCCCCCCAGTTCTAATCCTGCTGATCTGTGCCCTCACTTTTCTTTTCTCCCCTATGTATCTATAGAACCCCTTTCCCCCCTGTGGATATCCCTGGCCAGGTTAAGCTCCTTCTTCACCTTGGCCCCCCTTACCTCCCTGGTGACCCTGTTAGCCAGGAAATCATATTCTCCCCTCTCCCTAGCCCTCCTTGAGTGTTTTAAGCGCGCATAGGCAGCCTTTTTCTCCCTCACTTCAGGAAGACTTTGTATTAAATAAGACCATGCAGTTTTTGTTATCCTGAACAACCTGTTTCTTCCATTGCCTGCTATCTTTATACAAGCTGTTTATTTCTGCAGCTGAGATTTCTTTTGCTTTTGGCATTTTATGATTAAGGAATTGCGTTTGATCTCTGGTGTTCACCTACCCCAGATAAGTGGGGAGGAGTTTTCCTGCAGCTTCGTCTGGCACTGACCGCCAGCCGTTGCTAGGGGTCGGACTTTTGCTGGGGTCGGTAACCCTTCCCTCCCTAGAGGAAAAGAGCTGTTCTCTGGATGCTCACCACTCCTTCCCCAGGCTGACCCTCTGATGCTTCGGGCTCACTCTTGAACCCATATAATTGGCGCTGCAAGTGGTAGCGCTACTAATGCACCAGCAGGCCACCCTTTTTCTGTGTATTTTGATCCCCCATGTTTCTGTAGCGCAGTGGCATTTTTGTTCTGGGCACTCTTGTGTGTTTCTGGAGTGTAGGGTTCCCCTACATAAGTGGCATGTCTCAGGCCAGTCGTCCTTTAATTTGTGGTCTGCAGCTGTAGCTGGTAGATTGGAGCAGCTCGTTCAGCCAGGAGTATGACCTGTGACTGGTAGTGGTATGTGGCTTCAGGTGCTCATGAATTTTTCAATCAGGAGTGGCGTCTCTCATTGGAGCTGGTGGATTCTGTACTCAGGAGCAGTGTGGCATTATTGGAGATGGCGGCAGCAGCATGGATGGCATGGCATCTGATCAGACAGCCAGAGCATTGAGGGCTTGGCAGCTGAGGAGGAAGCTGGAGCATCAAGGGACGTCACTGTTTAATGAGAAAAATGGTGTGCGTGGAGGTGGGGTGGGAGGTTGTCTTTGTCTGTGTAGCTGCAATGGCATTTATTTTTTGATAGAAAGATCTTTTGGTAGGGAGTGTTTGGCGTAGTAATTCTTGGGGTGGTTTGATAGGTCAGTTGGTGACTGGATTTGTTAATTGGGGTTTCATTCATTGGTAATTGCTTAGTAGGTAGTTTGTTTAAATATTTTCCTTTGTTTACTACTTTTATATGTGTATTTTTCCCACAGTATACAGCTTTTTTTGTAGAGGTATGCAGTTTCAGTTGGGAAGTATCCTGTTTAATTGGGAGGTATGCAGCTTTAATTGGTGAGGCGTATACAATCCTCATTTATATAATGTCTGTCTATCTGTCTGACCCTGCCTCTTTGCAACAGTTGCAGGCTTCCTCTTAGTTTTGGCTGGTCCAGACTATCCTTCCTCCTAGGAATTGATGTGCACAGCTCTGACTTAGGCCCATAAGTTGTTTACTGCTCCAGCAAGTTCCTGCCCAGAAATCTTAGTCACTTTCAGATCATTCTGTACTTGTGTTTTTTTTTTCCTGTAAACAAGAGGCCCCCGTCCTGAACTAGGATCCCATGGACAGAGAGAGAGAGGGAGATTTCAGTGAGCGGGAGATAGTCTTTGTCCACAATGGGGCTCATGGCTGCAACCAGCCAGAGAGGACTTGTCAGGCTTAGGAGGTGGCACTTAGGTCTCGAGTCTAGGGAACAGCACATGCCCCCTCTGTGCTGAATCTCTGGAGGATGTTACTTGTTTTGACTTTTGAAGACTGTTACCAGGAAGTGTATAGTCTGTTGCTGGTTTCCTTTCAAGTGCTTCTGGCTGATGGCTTCCACTGTGTAACCTAGTGCCCAGGGGGCCATGCAAACATTAAGGGGATGGAGTGGAGAGTATCTGTATCGTATCCCCAAGCTGGTGTATTTTTCCCACAGATCAGCTGGAACAATGCACAATAATCACTTTCACAATACCACTGCTACACCACACAAGTACCCACACTGTTTGCACTTACTACCAGGGCTTTCCTGTGATTGATTGATTGATAAAGACTTGATTGATTGATTGATTGATTGATTGGTGTCCACTCTGTACCACCCTTCTGCTAAGGAGGTTGAAGATATGCCGAAAACCATCTATCTCAGTTACTGCCAGATGTAAATATAATTTATTGGGATTATCCATTTGGTAATGTTTGTCTAGAATGTGACAGTGAACACTATATATTGCAGGCACCCTGGAGGGGCCATGAGCTAAAGCCCTATGGGGTGTGTGTCCTTCATTCCACATCTGCAGGGGAGTCAATCTTTATACTGCTAAATGTGACAAATGAAGATCAGATTTGACATTAAGAATATTTCTGCCGAGACCAAAAGGTACTTTGAATGAACACTACTGTAGTACAGTACCATCTATGTAGACCTGTGCAGAATAAAGCTTCTGAAAATGAACTGATTTGTTGATCCCATGTTTACGTCTAAGTGTAACCCCTAGGTGGCACTATCCCAAGGGCTACTACCCCTGCCTGCTTGGCTAGTAGCAGATTAAGGGGCCTGAGTTCTGAAACAGGTGCCTACACCCGGAGGTCAGGGTTGGTAGTGGTCAAGCTAACCTGGGCGCAGCCCTCCAAGACACTGTAACCCCCCCCTCTTTCCTTACTAGTGGCTGGAAAAATGCACAATAATCACTTTCACAATACCCCTGCTACACCACACAAGTACCCACACTGTTTGCACTTACTACCAGGGCTTTCCTCTGGCTCGGCCCTGGGGACCCCCCTGTAAAACAAGGTTATACACAGCAAATAACAGCAGTACAATACTCTTGCACAAACTGGGGAGATACCGGAGCATTAAGGATCCCCCTTGCACTCGCGGATAATTACGGCAGTTTCAGATGCCGCTCACATAGCACCACTCTGCCCATCACAGCATCGGAGGTTGGCAGTACACGCCCATCATGATCGGTACATTGCAATAACTAGGAAACTATATAAAGCAAAATATGGGGGCGGAGCCCCCCCAAATACAAAAAAGACCACCAAATTGATAGAATAATGTTTCAGGGCACAACTACTTCATTGGTGTACCCGGGGACATGGGGGGCGGAGTGCCCCCACATAAAGTTATTTTTATAATTCTCCGACAATTAGCAGCAAGATGTTTGGAGGTCTAGGACTCACAAGAAAAGTTTACAGACACTTAAATCATTACCGGCTGCAGCTTCTGTCCGCACCTTGGGATAAACATTTTACCGAGACTGATACAGTGCAGAATCGCGGAATGTCTGGTTTGTTTTAGACCTTTTTGAGCTTGTGCAATACTGCATTTCGTACTTTTCAGAGTGTGTGACTAGACTGTATGCAATACATAGCGTGTTGCAAAATTGGGAGTGTCTTTGTATGTCATATCAGTCTGTGGAGGCGTGTGTGTGTATGCAGCTGCTAGAACCTTAGGTACCATAGTGCACAGAAATATTTTTTTCACGCAAGCGGGGACCTTAATCCTCTGCTATCTCCCAAACTGGAGCCACAGTCAGGGTAAATGCAAAAAAAGAGTTAGATCTGATTTATTTAAGGGACTTGAACAAGGGTGGGGCGTAATCAGGTTAATTTGCTTAAAGGCTCTATCAATCAAACAGTTATACATGCACTTCAGGGTCCATAAATAGCCACACACTCTGGGTACCCAGATGAAGAATGGTGGGCTAACCAGGAACGTTGCAGCTGGTTGGGGCCCTGTGATGGAAGAAAACAACATGCACAGCACACACTATTTGTAATCCAGAGCCGGAGGGCTCAGTTTGTGAAAAGAAAACAACAAGATAATCAGATGACACACTTTTAGATTAGGCTGTTGTTGCAGGCAGCTACCCTGATGATTACTCACGATACCCAGGACTGGACACGGGCTGGATGAAAATTGAGACAGCAGGTGGTTAATCTGGAGTGCCAGGAGAAGCAGGGCCCACACGATTTGCCGAGGTGTTGTTCCTGTTCAAGCGTGGAGCAGGGGGCTGATCCCCAGGCAGGTCTCTCGTCAGTGGCTTTCTCTGTGCAGTGGGGTAGTCTGGCAGGGCCAGCATGGCATGGCCCAGGCTGAATGGAGATGAACGCATATTCAGTCTGATTAGGCTGGATAAAGCTTCCTGCAAGCAGAACACAGTTCACACAGTGGGGAACCAAATCACGACTCACTTTCAATACACTGCGCATTTACATGTAAAGGATTCTACGGTACCAGCAAGAAGAACACAGTTCACACAGTGGGGAACCGAATCACGTCCCACTTCCAGTACACAGCACATCTACGGTACCAGCAAGCAGAACACAGTTCACACAGTGGGGAACCACTTTCAATACACAGCACATTTACATGTAAGGAAATTCTACTGTACCAGGCAAACTGCTCTCCGGTCATGATCGCAAAGTCTCTGCACAAACCGGGCATTCAAAAGCTGCTGGAAATCCTGACAGGCTGATTACATTCAACAAAATCTCCGGTCTTCTTCAGGTATGACCCTGGTAAAAAAAATCAGTGGCTTACTTCGTTCTCACAAACTTGGATTTAGTCCGAAATAATTTTCTTCTCTCCCTCTCAGGGGCAGCAGGCAGACATGCAGGCCACAACTCAGGCCTTTCCACAGTTCTCCAGTGCGAAACTACTTAGATGGCTGCTTGACTGTCTCAAGCTGTTGCTTCTTCAGCTCCCAACTTAGATCTGATTCAACTGCCAGCAAGCCTGGGACTTTTCCCAGAATCCAAAAGGTTTGGTTGGCTGATCTGTCTGTCATTCACAACAAAGGCTCCCCCTTCAGGTGCAAAAAGGTGCCAAAAGCCCCAAACTACAATTCCTACAGATTTTGACTCCAGACAGCTCCTGTAGCTCCATTTTAGGTCCCACCAGAACTGATTGGTCCAATTCGCAGTCCCGGACCAAATGGTGGGGATAAACAAGACAGTCCTTGCTGCAAAGAAGGCAGGTTAGAAAAACTACATTATCATTTTTACTCTAATAGGTTTTCAGCAAACAGTTACATCTTTCAGCAGAGCGCCCTCTCGGATTACTTATGACTGCAATTCAGGCAGCTCTTAAAGAGACAGTGCACAGAGGCTATACAGGCACTCTCTGGCAATCACATTTAAACTGCTAAAATGCAGGACACCAGCCTGGCAGTGAGTATTTAGGCAAGCTCAAGGAAGAATTTTCGGGGACCCCCATTTGTAGGGGGGTTACACCAGTACATGGTTTGTCAGCCTGAGTTTGGGGACAGTGAAAGTTTTTTTATTTTTGTGAGGTTTCTATAGGAATGGTTATTGGCAACTAAGCATTGCATAAAGTACAGCTAGTCACCAGACAAATAAAAGTGTTCAGCCACTGCAGTCACAGATGTTAGCACTGATTCTTCTTCCCCATAGCTACAATTCCTTTAAGAGTGTCTCTCATTAAGTCTGTGCACAGTGAACCACCCTACTCAGTTGTCGCTGAGCCTTGGAATGTCCTGGGGAACTCTTCAATTACTGTAAGAACACAAAACAACTGGAACAGCCTGCTACTGTTGTTAATGCAGTTTAAGCAAGTAGAGGAGTCAAGGTTCCTGAACTTCCTAACCAGTAGCGTAATGTACAAACAAGCATTTGTCAATGCTGAATTTTGTCTTGCTAGCATTGGCATTGGTAGTGCAGGGGTTAGAGAGATACATAAAAGGAATGGCAGTGAAGTATTTAACTGACGCAAACCCCACCCTGCAGAGACTGACAGGCATTAGAGTGTGCCTTTGGGTCGTTGGCCATAATGCTCATGCCATTTCACCTCACCCTACCCTGCAGACACCGACAAGTGTCGTGGTGTGCCTTGCGGTCTTCGGGCCTTATGCTCACCCCATCTCATAAGGAAATATGCTGAGATAGGTGCAGTATAGGAGAATGGGGTGAACTTTGGGTCTGAAGAGTGCAAGGCACACCTTGATGCCTGTCACTGGCTGCAGGGTGGGGGTGAGGGTGGAATGGCGTGAGCATTACAGCCAACAATCCCAAGTCACACCCCTGACGCCAGTCAGTCTCTACAGGGTGGGGCGTTTGTTGATATTTTCACTCCAAATTTTCAACATGGGCTTTCTGTGACCCCACCTCATGAACAGTGACACTATCAGTTTGTTAGCTGAGATTTGATTTTTCACAGCGACAGCGCCATTTGGCGGCACAGGTGCGAAAATACATTTCTGGCAGGATGTGAAAAATTACAGCTGTACTGTTCATGAGGAGGTGTATAAAAATGGCAATGTTGAAAATCTGGAGTGAAAAGATGAAAAATTGGTGAAGTCACGAGCGTGCGTACAAACTACGCAATGCACACCCGTGATGCAATTATTTTTGGGAATTTTTTTAAACAGATTTCAACATAGGCATTTTGGGACCTCTGCTCATGAAGAGTAGCACTGTGATTTTGTTAATCTGTCCAGAAAGTTGATTTCCCACAGCGACCGCGCCATTGTGCGCCAGATGTGTGAAAACACATTTTGGGCAGGATGTGAAAAATGACAGCTGTACTGTTCATAAGAAGGTGTGAAAAAATGACAGTGTTGAAAACCTGCATACTGTGTGACTCTGAGCAAGTCACTTAACTGCCCAGTGCTCCCAGGTCACCCCTGAAAAAAGGCACTTGTGCCTAGTGGGCCTTACCCAGTTAACAAAGACTAAAAAAAAAAAAAAAAACCTGGAGTGAAAATATTAAAAATTGTCATAGGTACGAGTGTGCTTGAAAACTGCACAATGCACGCTCATAACACAGTCATTTTTTGGAATTTTTTCACCAGATTTGCAGCATAGGCTTTTTGGGACCCTACCTCATGAACAATGGCATTGTCATTTTGTTACTCAGTCCGAAAGGTGATTCCACACAGTGACAGCAAAATCACCTTTCAGGACTGAATAAAAAGATAACAGTGCATGTGTTTATGAGGTGGGGTCCCAAGAACCCCATATTGAAAATTTAGAGCCAAAATTCAAAAAAATGGCTGAGCTATCCACCTAAGTTGACCTCCCCCCCATTGATGCCGTTATACAGCTTACCAGCATTTCTTCATTTTGCAGTTCGGCTTTGAAGAGTCCAGACGTGTTTTCCGCTCAACCGAAGATTGCAGTGTCGGACCTCCGGAGGTAAGTATGGGGTGAGGTGAGGTGGGGTGCACAGAGGGTGGGTATGGGTTGGGGAAGGGGTGGTGCTGCGGACAACGAGGAACCAGACATCATGTGAGGATTTGTTGGCCACACTGGAGTGGGCTCCCAGTGTGCCACACAGTGGGGTTGGGGTGGAGGAACATGCCGACACGGTTGGCTTTCTGCGAGCGGCGGCACACTGTGGTGGGCTCCCAGAGTGCCACACAATGTTTTGGGGGGTAGGGGACATGCCAACACGGGGATTGTACCCCCGTTGTTGGCTTTGTTTGGAGATTGTGTGCCGCCGCCATATTTTTTGAAATGTTTCACTAGGAAAGGCATATATAGGAGGCGTGTCATCTCTGCCGCTGCATAACTAGCTTGTCTCTCATTGGAGTGGCACATTTCCTTCAAGTTGGTGGCACTTTACATCATTTTTGTGTCAGCGCTAGCATGCTGGCTAGTTGGGGAATGAGGGACGATCCTACTAAAGCGTGCCCTGCATTCTCCAACACTGACACACCTCTCACTGTGCTAGTACTACTGCAAGGTGTTGCTTGCGTATGCACAAGACAACATAAAAATTTAATGGAACTGGTAGTCATTCCTTTCCAGCATTTTGTAGGGCGACCAACTTCTTCAGGGAAACCTGCATACAGTGTATGCAGTGTCTGTAAATGAACAAAGAAATAAATCATACATTTTATTTCTTTGATATCAGCTGTTTGCCCTCAAATACAAATTCCAATTTCAGCTATCTAACATGACAGGTACAAATCCTCAAATTGCAAACTGTCCTTATACCAGGCTGTTTGGTCATTAAATGTTCCCAGGCAAACCACAGGAAAACAAGAACAGGGGATGTTTCATTGCTATTATCAACACCCCCACAACAACAAACTTTTATGTTCTGAATTAGTGTTCCGAGTCAGTCCTGGTCTTTTGAAGGCTATCTTTCATAGTCTTGTCTTGTGTACATACATCTCTGTTTTTCCCTCTGTTTTTAGGTCAGTCTAGAATAGGCAAGTTACAGGCAGCTGATCCCCCAAACACATGCTGTTTTCTGCTGTTAGAGGGTGATCACAGCATAGGTTTAACTGCCACTACCTGATTTTGACTTTTTGATCAAACAAGCCAACAACAAGTAGACAGGGATTACTTGTTCTCTGGAAATTATGAGCTGTTCCTTAAACTTGCATTTTTAACATTACCCCGTTTTTGGGTACTTTTTTTCACTGTGTACGAATTCCGTTTGTATGAATGATCACACTTATGGCATTGGAATGTTACCTGTGCATTGATCCTATGCAATCATTTGGTACAAGGGTCTGTATTAGTAACACCTCTGTTACCTTCCATTTATCTGTAAGTGGTCCCATTCATGTGGCATGTGACCAAGGATGATATAAAGAGGTGTTGCCAGATTAGGAGCCTTTCCATGAAAAGACCCAGTTTGGTCAAAGCACAGGGGCACCTACCTTTTTGCTGTTGGGTGCTGTTGATGTACTGCCCATGTACTTTAAATAAAATGAATTTGCAGTATCTGCCTTGTCTTACATCTGGTTCATGAGTGAGTGTGCCTCAATTGTATTCTGTTATTGTTGTGCTGGTTTGAGTCTGCTAAACCCAGCAACTGCACCAGGTGCTGCTGCACTGTAGCGCGTGGACCCACTCCTGCTTTGACACTGAGTAAATATTTGAAATACAGTATTATTTGAGAGTAGAGTCATGTCCCATTTTTTTCTTCATGGTGCAATGTTCAGTTACTGCAGATGGAGACACGTTGATCAAAAGGAACACTGGATGGTCCCCTCAGAGTATGTGTGTGTGTGGGGGGGGGGAGAGAAACAAGGACTCTGAAGGCCCAAGTAAAAAGGACTATTCTTGGCACCAGGAATTTGTGCTAATCCTGGACAGGTTTTACAGTAGAGGCACCACTGGGATCCCACAGCATGCACCTTGGCATGTTTCACTACTTAGCACTTTGGGATTCATGGATTTGAGATTCAGGGAGGACAAGTCCAAAGAATGTGAACAGAGAGCACTGCAGCATGCATGGCTGATTTGAACACTGTTACAGGGTGACTGGATTTGTTAGTGACTCAGAATATCTTGCCATAGCAGTGCCTACATTGTTGCTGGGACTGTGCCAGAAATGCTTCTTACGGCATCCGGAGACTGCGTTTGCTGATAGCACACACCGTACATGTACACAGAGTGTTGAGGGGGGTGTTTGATCTCTGTGAGACTGGCACCAGCATTGATCTTACCTACATACTTTAGTTCAGGATGATCCACTAGGTTGTACTTACCTGGTATATATGGCAGGCCCATGAGAGAATGTTTCAGCTGGCATGTGGCCCCTGAATCTGTGGCCTGGAACTGGTTTTAATGAGATTGAGAATACTTTGGTACCCTTAGATTTCAACCCGAATGACCTGCTGTTCTGAGGGGACATATCCAACCCCGCAGGAGTTCTTTGGATTGGTGGTGTCTGTGTGAACCCTGGGACTGCACTGGGTACAATCATCTTGCACAGGCATGAAAGAATAATGGACAAAAAGGAGCCACAACTCCTCTACCTGACCAGAGTGCTGGATGCCACAGCAATGCTGCAGTCATTCTGGCATCATGCGAGAGCCATTACTAGCTCATCCTTTATCCCTATCAACCCACTGATACTGGTTTGCCTAGGTTGCCATCACCTTCTGGGGAGGCGCATGTGTGGTGTCTCATTGTCCACACTGCAAGCAGAAATAGATCTGCTCACTGGGTGTGATATGCTAATGTAGAGACCTTTGAATGTTTTTCCTGTAGTTGGTTATGGGATGGACCAGAGTGTCACCTGACCATCATGTGCTCCTGGATCTTACTGTGAGACAGATGGCTGAGCTGCTACACCAGGACTCACTGCCCACTTCCACATGCCCTGGGTAGTGCTGTAGCTGTGATCAAAGAAGCGGAAGAAGAAGAAAGGGTGTTTCTTCGGGCCAGGGAGTAGGCTCAAGGCCGCTGAATTTGCTGTTCCACAAACACCACCTCCCCATGGCATCGTCACTAACTTTATTTCAGCATCCCAGATGGGGAGCATCTACCTTGGTAGTGTCCCAGAGGTGGGAACCACTACTGTCATTAAACATCCCAGAATGGGGGCAACTTTGTTTACATAGTGGTTTTCAGCTTCCCAGAGGGGGAGCTACTCCACATTCTTCATCCAAGCTGAGGAGCTATGAGTCATCACTGACTGCCACGCTGGTCCAGGAGCACTGGCCGGAGGATCCATGTCACCCAGAGCTGATATCATATTATGCTAACCATTGTTCTGTTTTCAGGGGGACTTTTGCCAAGTACTCTATGCACGTTGTTTTGGCTAGCCCACTCTCGACTGGCTGGGGAGTGCAGCTATGGAAAGAGGGACTGGCGTCTTTGAAAACATATACAGAACCATTTGCAAACACAGTATGTTTCATGGGCCTGGACTCTGTGCATTGAAAACGTTGCCCACTAAGCTGTTTAAAGGATACAGCATGGGAAATTTGTACTTCCAGAATGAAGGGAAGTAACTTACATGCATAATACACTTTGTATACAGATGTTTATCTTGTCCTATGAATAACTGAATAAGTATATTTGCTAAATTAGAAGTCTCGAGCCTCATCAAAGTACTGGCTAAAAGGTTTACATTATTTGATGAGCCCATCTGTGATTTTACTGTATATTGTAAGTATAACTTTGCAAGGAAGGCATTTATGACATTGTATTTCTTTTCCCCAAGATACCATGAGTGCAGTCAGATAATGGGGAGCACATGCCTCCTCAGAACCTGCAGACTCCTTTACAAATTTTTATTTATTTATTTTTTATTTAGTTTTTGTTGACTGGGTAAGTGCACTAGACAAATCCTGCCTATTTTCAGGCACGACCCGGGGGAGGGGGATACAGATGAATGCCAATGGACCTCGAACCAGGTAAGGCTGTTGAAGGTATTTTTCGTGAATGGAGGAAATTTGGCCATTGCACCGGGGAAATTCCCCAGCTCTGCTGGCACTCTGTGGCCAGTAGGGGAGCTGACCTTTGCTGCACGATGGCCACTTCGGCAGTGCGTTTGGAGGAGGAGGTTGTGTCTGCTGCTGGCAAGGGAGCTGAGCAGCGTGGTGACACGGAGTTTAAACCGACTACAGGTTTTGAGAGTGAAAACAATGAGCTTTTCCATGATGCAGTCTCGTCTACTGAGGCTTTGCCTGGTTTGAAGATGTTTGAAGGGAGTTACTTGACGGCTGAGACAGCGGAGGCTCCGAGTGTTTTTCTGGATAAGACTTCAGGCTCTGCAGCTTTAAATCTGGCTTTTGTTTCACCACTGGCAACAGAGAATGCAGAAGTGCATTTGGAGAGAGGCGGCGTTTTGACGTTTGATGAACTACCTAATGCTCAAGTTTGTAGTACGGGACGGGACCGAGAAAGGCGTATTTCTGAATTGAATGGTTTGAGGATGCCATAGCCAGGTGAAGGTAGTGAGTATCTCTGGGCTGACAGTGCACAGAGCAAAGTTCATGGTGTATGAAATGGTTAGGGATTGTGGAGGGAAACCGGATTTCCTGGTGCATTTGGGAACTAATGATCTAGAGGGAAATAGCATTTTGGAAATCCAAGCAAGGTTCCAAGAACTTGCCAGAGTCTGTCGGGATAATGGATGCAACATTTCCTTTTCGGAGATATTGCCAGTACCAAAGCCTCAGTGGAGAAAAAAATGAAGCTTACAGAGGTTAATGACTGGCTCAGGAAGTGGGGTGAAGAGAATGGGTTGGGGGTGTTAGGGAACTGGAATGGAGTTTGGGAGGATAAGGGACTATATGCCAAGGACAGGTTTCATCTTGCCCCATTAGGGAAGGAAGGAAGTCCTTAAACAGGGGATGGCTGACTACATACAAGAAAGGTGGGGTTTAAACTTGTAAGGGGGGGAAGGGATGAGGGAGGGGCTGACCAGAAGCCCTCTCCTCCAGATGAGGGGAGTAGCCGTCAAGCCCAAGAGGGGGGGGAAACAGACTGGAGGTGGAGGTTTCAGGAGGAGCAGGAGGATGGAAGTATAAGGAATCTGGGTGGGGTTCGACAAAGAGGATCAGGATAAGGGTGGGGTTGGTGTTAGTAAATGCCAGGAGCTTGGGAAACAAGTTGCCGGAGTTCCAGGCCATGCTGTTCGAGGGGTTGGATGTGGCGCGGTCACGGGAGACGGGCCAACAAAACCATGACTGGGACCTAAATGTACAGGGGCACACTATGCTTAGGAAGGATAGAAAAGAGGTCAGAGGGGTGGAGTGGCTATGTTCATTAGAGATGATATAGAAATTGCTGGTAGAAGAGGCAGAGGGAAACGTGGAGGCCTTATGGGTCACTTCCACGATCCCCAGCAGGAGATAAGGTCAAGCTGGGAGTAGCATAGGCCCCCGGGATGAGTGATGTTCTAGAGGATGGTTTGCTGGACAACATCATTGCCCAGTGTGGTCCAAAAGGGAAGGAGTGGTGTTGATGGGGACCTTAATATGCCAGGTACAAACTGGGGAACCATGTCCTCTAAGGTGGCCAAGGAGCAGAGGCTGCTGGATGGCTTCAGGATGTGTTCTTAACACAGCATGTGATGGAACCCTAGGGAGGGCATGTCCTGGATGTGGTTCTGGCAGATGGGGATCTGGTAAGGGACATAGTTGTACAGGACCCCTGACTGGGAGTGACCACAATACTGTCTGGTTTCAAATAAGCATGGGGAGTGGGGGTGAGATCTAGGACACTGGCAGTGGACTTGGGGGCAGACTTTATGGGCATGGGAAATATTCTCAGGATCACTTGAAGGGATTACCTCAACGACAAGTGTGGAAAGGAGATGGAGGTCATAAACGGGACTTCATGAGGCAGTCCAGATCTGCGCTAAGTTGAAACGTAAGGGAGCAAGGTCACGTAAACCATGCTGATGGTCCAGTGAGGTACAGGTAGCAGTCAGAGAAAAGAAGGCAGCCTACAAAAAATATAAAACAACAAGAGGGGATAGGGATAAGAAAATGTACCAGCTTACATCTAGAAAAGTCACCCGTATGGTGAGGGGAGCAAAGTCCAGTAAAGAGCAGCGGCTGGCACAGGGGATACATGGAGGGGAAAAGGGGTTCTTCCGTTACATTGGGGAGCTGGAGAAAAACTAAGGGCCATCTCAGCAGATTGAGATCAGAAGGAGGGTGGGTGGAAGAGGCGAGGGACCCAGGCAGAGGTATTTAACGAATACTTGCCTCTGTGTTCACTAGGGAGGGGATGGGATATCTACAAAGCAAGGCATGAAGGGGATAGAAGCGGCAGGGAGTGGGATCAGGGAGCAACAGAAATGGAGCAAAGAGGGAGGAAAAGGTACCCCAGGGGTGTCACATCTGGATAAGGATAAAAAGACCAGTAAGGTGGAGGGGACGGATGATGCTATCTCCACCAAAAGGGTGTGGTTAGCCCTCAAGGCCCTAAAGAAAAACAAATCTCCTGGGCCGGATGGCATTCATCCGAGAGTACTATGGGAATTGGCGGACATACTGGCTGCACCCCTGGCGGAGCTTTTCAGCAGGTCACTTGAGACAGGGAGGGTACCTAGGGATTGGCGAGAGGCACATGTGGTACCAATCCATAAAGGGGGGTCGAGGGAAGTACCAGGTAACTATAGACCCATCAGTTTGACCTCGGTGGTGGGAAAATTAATGGAGAATATACTAAAGGAACGATTGGGGTGTACTTGGAGGAGGTGGGAGGTCTGGATGAGTCGGCAACATGGGTTTGTGCCAGGTAGATCATGTCAAACCAACCTTGTGGAGTTCTATGAATGGATAACATCAGAACTGGACAGGGTAAGCCTGTGGATGTATTATTTGGACTTCAGCAGGCGTTTGACTCTCCCCACAATGGTCTGGTGGAGAAACTGATGGGGTTAGGAGTAGGCCCTTTGATGGTCAGATGGATTGAAAACTGGCTAGCTGGACGCACTCAGAGAGTAGTGGTCTGTGGGAGCTCTCGAACCCTAGTGAGGTACCACAGGGCTCGGTCCTGGGTCCGATCCTGTTTAATGCATACATATCGGACATCAGGGAGGGTATAGGGTGTGAAATGAGTCTCTTCACGGATGACTCCAAGATGGGAGCAGTAGTTGAGGGAGAAGAGGGAGGGTGGCCCTGCAAGGGACCTGGACACCCTGGAAAGCTGGGCTCACACATGGAAATTAAATTTCAATATCACCAAGTGCAAGGTGTTGCATCTTGGTGGGAAACCTAAACACAGGTACACCCTGGGAGGGGAGGCGCTGGAGGCCTCAATAGGGGAAAAAGACCTAGGGGTCATGGTGGATACATGTATGAATAACTCTGAGCAGTGCAGGAGAGCAGCAAGCAAGGCAAACAGGATGTTGGGATGCATCGTAAGGGGGATCACCTCTAGGAGCAAGGAAGTGATTCTGCCGCTGTACAATGGACTGGTTAGACCACACCTTGAGTACTGTGTACAGTACTGGAAACCACACTTGAAGAGGACATACAGCTCCTGGAGAGGGTACAGAGGAGGGCAACAAAGATGATACGAGGGCTAGGGGATTTGACTTATGAGGACAGACTTGAGGAGCTCTGCCTGTTTTCATTGGAGGAGAGGAGAGACAGGGGGACATGATTGAGGTCTTCAAGTACCTCAAGGGAATAAATAGGGTAAACATGGAGGGATCTTTAGACTAAAGCAGGAGGTATCACCAGAGGGCATGGTTTGAAGTTGAAGGTGGAAGGGTGAGGGGAAAGAGGAGGAGGTTTTCACCGAGAGGGTGGTGGACCCTTGGAATGCACTGCCTGGTGAGCTGGTTCAGAGATCCATAGTGGAGGGCTTCAAGGAGGGTGGGACAGACACAGAAAGTGGATGTATCAGATGATGGCCTGTCCCGGGGGGGTGGGGATGGATGATAGGGGTTTCTGGAGAACAAGGGATGGGAGGGTCTCGGCATCCAACTAAGGATCTAGGTTCGAGCAGACTCGATAGACCGTAAGTCCTAATCTGCTGGCAAATAGTATGTTAGTATGTTAGTATGATTCAGGGAATCGTGGAGGAGGTGGAAACGATGGCAAAAATGTCTCAGCAAGGGTGGTCGATTGAGGAAGAAGCTGCGGTGGTATCGACTGGCTATTTACAGAAGAAACAAGAGGTTGTGAGTACTGTGCAGCCGAAGGTGGCATTCCCGACGATTACATTGCAAAGAGAGACTGGGTTTGTTTTCAACCCAAGAAGGGTGGGAGTCGGGGGTTTGCATCCTGATGCCCCTATTACATATCAGACAGAGGCAAATGTACAAACGGGGGTAACAGAGTTTAGTTTTGTTCTCTCTAAAAGTTCTGGGAAGCAACAAAGTATTGCCCCTAGTCTGCCTAAGGAGGTTGGTGCAGGTATCCCCGTAACATCTGAAGTGTTGACTGCTACTCCACTTAATTTGGAGAGTCACGATGAAAATTGGTCCCCTCAGGGTGCCTTGGTTGCAGCAGGGTGGAAACAATTAGGGAATGGGGTATGGACTCTGGATTTAGCATGGGATCCTTCCCTGGATTTAAACAAAGCTTCTCCTATTTGGAAACCGGGTACAGGGACTGGAACAGCAAGAAACATAGAGGGGGCAGACCTGAATGCTAAAAATAGTGATATAAATGTAGGGATATTACCTAACTTGTCTGAACTTCCAACAACAAAACAACAGGTGTCTGAGGGATCTAAGTCTGGGGAAGAGACTTCTTTTGTCAAACCCCTTATGTCTACATTATTTTCTCAAAGCAAACGGGAAGCTGCACCCCGACGTAATGCTGTTCGGATAAGATATAAAGGGGGGTTAAAAGAAAGACCGGATAGGTATTATGTGGGAAAATCCTTGATAAAAGACTCTTTGTCCTTTTCCCCGAGAGATGTTTTTGCTTTTATTAACATCTCGGGGGAAGATAACTTTGATGTCAGTTTCCGTTCTCCCTCTTTACTGGAGTTATTTTGGGAACGGTATAATCAGGTGAAATTCTCACCTTTATGGTCCCCCTTTCTGGTTATACCTCTTACAAAACCATTGATCAAACATGTCACAGTAATGTTCAGAAATGAGGGGATGCATGTTGAAGATATTTCCTACTGGCTCTCCCAAAGATGCGAGGTTCAGAGTGACCCTGAACCTATTTCGGATTCCGAGCATTTCTGGACGGGAGGCTGGAAATTCAAGGTTAAATTAAGGCAGTCTAATTTGGGAGTGGAGCATATCTCTAATTCCTTTTTGTTGGGGAGGGATAGGGGGGTCTGTTTTTTATAGTGGACAGCCCAGAGCTTGTTATAAATGTGGTTCAAGGACACACCTATCCAGTACATGTGACCAGCCACGATGTGACAATTGCGGAGAAATTGGTCATGTCACAATGCTATGTAATAATTCTACAAAGTGTGATCTCTGTGAAGAACAAAATCATGCCTTTTGAAACTGTCCATGGGCAGCACAGAATAAAGTCTGTTGTGGAAATCTGGATTTAATTATCCAAAAGGCTCAAGATGCTAGGGAAAGACAGCAGAGGGAGGGTGGTACCTTAAAGCCCCCTTCTTTGCCCCAGAGCACTGTAGAAACTCATGTGGTGGAAATTCCCACCCGGCCTCAAGCCTCATCTGACATAGCTATTAAAGAAGAAGTTTCAGAGAGGGTTTCAGACCTTTTGCAACCAGTCTGTTATACAGCCCCAAATGAGGATTCAGTAGCTGACACTGTTCCCCAACTTCCTTAACCCCCCCAGAAGATCTTGTAGAAATTTTAAGACGATCCCGCCTCCTGAACCTGAGTCCTTTGAATCAAAAAATTCCTATGCAGCCTTATTTTGGGGTGATTCAGAGATGGATATTGGGGGATACAGACTCCCAAAAATCATTACAGGATGCTTTGGTGCCCCCTAGGGATGATTATAAAGAAAAAAAGAAGAAAAGGAGGAAAAAATGAGATGAAGTTTTTCTCAGTTTAAAATAAAATGTTTTTTTTATGGGCCTCCTTAAACATACATAGTCTTTTGAATGCACAAAAGAGATGTGCTGTGTTTCAATTACTTCATGATCTCCAGATTTCAATTTGTTTTTTGCAGGAAACCTGGATGTTTTCCAGAGAACAAATTGTTTCGTTTAAAAAGGATTGGCCACAGGGACCATCTTATTGGTCTTTTGGGGAAGACAGGGCTGATGGGGTTGGGATTCTTTTTAATTCATATCAGCTGGTTTTGTATAAATTGATTGATTTGTTTCCAGGTAGGGTTCTGATCTTAGACGGGAAATGGAATGCCAATATCTTTAGATTTATTAATATTTATAACCCCCAAACAAAAGCAGCTAGGGTGGCTTGTTTGAAAGGGATTCATCCCTTTTTAGTCACGTCCATACCCATTCTTTGGGGTGGAGATTTCAATTGCAGTATAGGAGCAAAAGAGAGGGGTTCAAACAAAAAGACCTATTGCGATTCCAACTGTTTAAAGGAAATTGTGAAAACTGCAGATTTAGTCTCCTGTGAAGCTTTCAGTACTGACTGCTCTGGTGGTACCTTTTTTAAAGGGGGAAAGGGGTTCACTATTGATTATCTTTTGATTTCTAAAACAATTCCAGCAAGTAATTCAATTAAAATTCCAGTAGAGTTTTCTGATCATGTTCTTTTACAGGTAGAGGTAGGAGCTTTTTAGGACAAGGAATACATAGGAAAAGATGAAAACTGAACACTTCTATCTTACAAGAACAGCTTGTATTAAATTCTATTAGCTTAATTCTAAATGCTAGATTATCTGTGGTATTTTTGTATTCAGATATGGGAGTATGGTGGCAAGAAACAAAAAATGATTGCATTTTACGGTTTAAAAAATATGGGATCCGTCGGAGGAACTCTGAGTTTTTTGCCTTTTTAAAATTAAGATCTCACTTACAATACTTACTTACGTTAGCAAATTCCTCCAGGCAGGATTTTTCTGCACAAATAGAGTCGATTAAGTCACAAATGAAGATCTTACAATATGATAGAACAAAAACTTTACAGGCGGTGATGACTAATCATATGAGGAAATCAGTTGTTGGTGATCCGTTTGAGTTGTGTAAATCAATTAAGGATCATTCCTCTTTAGAATTTTTAGACCACAGGGGTGGTAGAGTGGACACAGTAGTTTCTATAGGAAATAAGATTACTGCGCACTTTCGGGAACTACAATCCACACATACTCCTACTTTGCAACAGATAAATCAGTTTTTAGGCCCCCCCCCAGATATGGGCTTAGATCCAGGTACAATGAATGGAATTAAAAGACCTTTTTCTCCCTTGGAGATAGATGATGTAATTAAAACTTTAAAATCCAATGTTTCTCCTGGGTTAGATGGTCTATCTAATTCTTTTTATAAAACTTTTCATTCTGAATTGATTCATTGTTTGGCTTTAGTTTTTAATAAATTTTTAGAAGGTGTCTTGATTCTGAGTTTTTTTTCAGAAGGTTTACAGATATATATATATTTTTAAAACAGGGGATAAGGGGAATTTTTGGAACTAGAGACCAATCACATTGCTAAATTCTGATTATAAAATATTAGCTACTTTGATTAATGATAGATTGAAAGTTTTGACTAATTTAGTTTTTTCCCCAGCTCAGCATTGCGGACTTCCGAATAGAAGAATCCAGTTGGTGCTTTGTACTATAAGAGATGTCATTGAACATTTGAATGACTCAGGACAGTCAGGGTGTTTACTTTCTTTGGACCTTGAGAAGGCCTTTGATAGAGTTAGTCACCCTTTTTTGTTTTCAACTTTAGAATTTTTTGGGGTGCCTGCGGGTTTGCTTAATTTAATAAAAGGGCTGTATGCCTCTGCATTGGTGTATCCAGTAATTAAAGGGGAATTAGGGACAGGTTTTACCATGGCATGTGGAGTACGACAGGGTTGCCCCTTAAGCCCCCTCCTATATATTTTCTCATTGGGGCCCCTTATTAGAGCAGTGAGTATTACCCCTAAGTGGTCAGGAGTGCATATCCCTTTAACAAATTCTTGTTTGACCATACAGGCATATGCAGATGATGTTTGTCTTTTTTTTAAAGAGGTTACACAAATGGGAGTTTTTTTTTTCAAGTATTTCAATCATATGCCAAGTTGTCAAATGCCAAAATTAATCTTTCTAAATCCAGAGGTTTATTACCTGGATGTTCCTATCAGAGCCATGTACAATACAATACTATAAATGTTTCTACAGATCCCCTTACAATATTAGGAGTAGTTTTTGGATCCCAAAACCTTCTGGAGGTAAATTGGATTTCTGTATTGGATAAAGTGGAAATGAAAGTGAACAGATGGAAGAAGTTTAGATTTTCAAAACTGAAAAAGATTCAGGTGTTGAAACAATTTATTTTACCATGTTTACAGTACCTAGCAGTTATTTACCCCCTGCCTGCCCATTAAGAAGCCAGACTTTATAACATTTGTTTCCAATTGTTATGGGGCAATAGACTAAACCCTGTTAAAAGGTGTTTTACTTACCTGGATAAAAATCAAGAAGGTTTAGGAATGGTTGACCCAGTGGTTTTTTGTTTTACATTATTTTTTTCCTTTTCATTAAAACATAGTCTAGGACCACTAGATGATCAGGAGAGTTTTTTTTTAGATCTCTGTTGAGACATTACCTAACAGCCTGGTTGCATTGTGCACCTAAATTATCCCCCCATTTGTCCGTACCGGAATTTTTAAAGCCTGCAGCATGGAAATTATATAAGTGGCAGGTAATCAAAAACCAGATCACAGGGGGTTCGCCTCGGAAATTATATAAAGAAATTATAACATTGATCTATCCTTTTAAGGCCAAGCTTTAAAAACTGTCCTTCAGGACTGATTCCTAACATATTTGGAACAACTAAATAACCCCAGGCTACCATTACATATGTGGGAGGTTCAATGGCTTATTATGTATGAGAGACTGAATGTTAGGGGAACAGCTAAATATAAAGCCAAGGAAGAGAGGACTTGTCCATATACTGAATGTGTAAATCAGGAGGAAACCATGGAACATTTTTTTCTGCAGTGCTCTTTTCCGTTAAAATTATGGGCTTTTTTGGCCAAGAAATAGGAATTGAATTGGTTGGCAAATTTAAACTATGATATATTAGTGATAGGCATCTTTCCCCCAACTTTAAGGAAGTATGAGAAGGGTACTTTGAGAGTACTACTTGCATGTTTACGGTTTTGCCTTTGGCAAGTAAGATGTCAATGGGTATTATATAAAAAAAAAACTTCCCTAGAGGGGTTTAATCTGTATGTAATAAATGAATTGAGGAAAATCTTTATTACAGATATGCAATATAATGTAGATAAAGTCAGGAAATGGTGGAAAGGATTTTCACATATTATCAAATATAAATAGAAGGTTGATTTTTTCCCCCTTTGTATCTCTCCTTTCCTCTTTATTTAGGTTTTTTTGGGATAGATGGTTTCTCTAGGATTAAGAAGGGAGATGAAGTAATTTGAAGATGTTTACTTAAGATTTTCCTATTTTTTTTCTGTTTTTGGTTTTTTGTTACTGATGATTTGGGATGTATATGTATGTTGTTTTTTTTTTTTTCCTTTTTATTCTGTTTTACGTGCTTTTTGAGTGATTTGTACTTATGTTTCTATTGCAATAAAATCACCCCTGCTCTTTTCGAGAAGTGCCATGGGATCTTTAACATCCACCTGAACTACCAACAGAACAGGCAGATGGGACCTCGGTTTTAACGTCTCATCCGAAAGACGGCACCTCAGGAGTGCAGCACCCCCCATCATGCTGCACTACAGTGTCAGTATTGGGATATTAACCCAAGTGCCTGGTGTGAGGATAGAACCCACAGCCTACTGATCTCCCAGCCTCAGAGGCGAGTGTGCTACCTGCTGAGCCACTGACACTGCTGGGACCTGCTAGTCCTCTAGTGTATGTCGTTCTCCAGCAAGGAGTTGTACACACGAAGAAGCCTTAAAAAGCATGAATAACACTGTTAAATATTGATGATTGTTGCCTGTTCTGTATATAAGGTATTTTAAAAGACCATGGGCCACATTTTCAAAGCTCCTGGGGCATTGCAAGGGGTCTGCAGCCCAGTGATTGGCACAAAGTGCCCATTGCACCAAATGATGCCCTGGGAGTGATTCATAAAGGCAGCCTGTGCCTACTGCATGCAGCCTGCACCAAAGAGGGCTTGCTCCATCTGTGCACCACAAAATGGGCTGCACAAGATGCCAGGGGCTTGTGGCAGATGCAGGCTGCCAAAACTCACCAATCAGTATTCACAAAACTCACCCAGATAGCAAATTTCTAAGTACCCTTAGACCAGCCTGGGCTAGTCTAAGGGTACTTAGAAATTCACACTCTGGGTGAGTTGAGCACTTAGCGGCAATGTGCTGCAGTCCCCAGCCCCAGCCCTGATCTCCCATTATAAATATTAAACAACTCCCTGGTAGTCTAGTGGCCCATCCCCCACCCTAGCCCCGATTGCCCGTTATGGACATTAACATACTCCTGGTGGTCTAGTGGCCGCCCCCAGCCCCAATCATCCATTATAAACATTAAAAATACTCCTGGTGGTCTAGTGGATTCCCCACCCCACCCCACAGTGTCCTACCACCCAGCCCCCCCAACTCTTAACCAAGCCGGTGAGTGGCACAGCCCACCACTCACCACCATGACCAGTTGCTGACTGAGCTCTGAATGATAGTGTACTGTATATAGTATGTGCTCAGTGATTGACAGCAGCCACTAGACTACCAGGAGTATGTTCATGTTTATAACCACCAATCGGGGCTGGGGTGGGCCACTAGACCACCAGGAGTATGTTCATGTTTATAATGGGCGATTGAGACTGAGTCGGGGGGTGGGCCACTAGACCACCAGGTTTATTTTCATGTTTATAGCGAGCGATCAGGATTTGGGGGGGTTGTCTGCTAGATCACCAGGGAATATTCTGAGACATTGCCACAAGGATGCCCAGAGCTTATGCCAACTTGTCCAGGTGCATCCTCTGTTTGGCGCATAGCTATGGGTGCCCCAAGCCACGGGACTTTGCCGCCGGGACCCTACCCAATCAAGAATTGGGCACAGGTCCCTGGCACACTGACAATCGGTGCAAGCCACCTTTGGCATGACTTGAGCCCTCTTTTTAAGAATTGAGCCCCACGTGTTACATAAATATGCTGAAGGTGCATAGTACATGGGGATTTATAACATAACAAAAGCCTGGATCCATGGTACTGTTCTCCTATACAGTTGATAGTGGCTGGAGATAGTTTCTTCTCCATAGAAATTAATAACCTGTGGACTGGGAACCCTGTTAGTACTATGCCCACATGTTGGAGTAAGCACACTATTGTCACTGTGACATAATTTAATCTGTCTGTTTATATGTGTATATTTGTAGCCATGCCTCTTGGAATATATGTCTATATATATATTTTACCAATTTTGACCACTTTTGTACCTCATCAGTGTACAAAACTTGAAAAAGACATCATGTTTTTGGGCTAGGGAGGATGTAACTCCCCCTGATTTTAAACATTTTAAGGGATTACTCTTTGTCTTGGCTGGTTCTGACTATCCTATATCCAAACCAAAAGGTCCAGGCACATACTATGCCTCAAGGAAGAAAGGAACACTGTTCAAATGTTCAATTATAAATTGAAAACAAAAAATATTTAAAAAACAGAGCCATTGGGTGGAGGTCTGGAGCCCTATGTTTTGCACAGTGAACTCTGTGCTTTGTGAATGTGTCTGCCTCCTACTGGTGAAACAAATTTATATAATGAAGTTCAAGGTCAAAATTCATTTTTATACATAAAACTTACCTAAAGGTAACTTAAATATATATAAATAGACAGACGTAATAGCATGCAGTGGTTCAAAACAGTCAAATCGATACTTAAAGACATTCAATACATTTCAATTCAGAATAGATCAGTAAATGCCAGGGGTCAACCTTAACCTTTTTTTGCACTAGCCAGCAGGGCAAGTTGATTCAAAATTGCACTAGCCCACAGATGGTTGCAGTAGCCCTTAATTAAAATGGTAAATTTTGATCACTTTTACAGGAAACAATGCAAGAAAAGCCAAGAAATACTCTGATTATTTCACATTTACCCTGCTCCCACATTGCTTCCAGCTCCCCAGCAGAAAAAAGACTGCAATGCCATTACAGTGAGCCCCCCCATTGTTTTGTATCATAGCTTCCTCTCTTCCTCTTTCTGCCCCCCCCACACCAAACAGAGAGAGGATATTACAACAGCAAATATTCAATCAAGCAGTCCTAGCTCTGCGCACACAGTAGCTGACATCATCATGCACCTCACCACGCTGTCACCACCACCACCCACAGAGTAATGAACAGAGTCAGGCAGAAAAATACACTCTCAGCCCCCACCCTATAGTCAACTGGAGACCTGCACTTCTGGAAGTTTCTGTACAGTCTCAAGTGAGCCAGGAGCACATCTAAGATTTCTTTGGGGTGGGGGCTACACAAACCTAAGGGGCTCGGGAAATAGAAAATTTACATTTTTATTTGTAAAAGCATTGATTTTAATATGCTCTACCCCAACAATAACAGATTTTTCTTTAACATTGTCCTTTCATCAGCCCAGGGGAAACAATACACAGGCATAACACTATACCATTTCTATTTCTTTATAGGGTGATCTATGCACTCCAGGAATGCCTATTTCAAGGTTTAAAATGATGCATTTTATCAAGGTTTATTTTTGTACCATATGTGATCCAAAGCTTTGTTTTTGGGCTCAAAGGACATGCTGAGTGGGATAAGGGTGGAACTGTATGGATGGTGATGGCTGGCATGGACCATTTAGAAGAGCTGTGGACCTCCTAAACTTGCCAGTAATGGCAGCTATTGATCTATGGATGGTCACTTCAGAGTCTGGTCTGCAGTGGTGTCCAGGGAAAGAACAGAGTTAAAAGATTTGGAGGGGAGAGGTAAGTTATGGTGAGGCTGGGATAAAACCCACCACCTGCAGGGCCGATCCTGTATACCTCTTTGCATTTTGTCACTGAAATGTTGGATACAAACACTCAAAATTTAGTGAAATGAGGGGCACTGGTCTTAATAATATTGGACAAATTGTTAAACATAGACACATTCAGAAAACTGGAACCTAGTGACTTAAAAGCACTCTACCCTTGATCACACCCTGAACACTAGCTGAAAGTCTTAACAGTGGAGTGATAATGACTCACATTGAGTCTTTTGTGGGATCCCTCTCTTGAACTGCCAGATAATTGTAGCTCTTAATGAGCTGTTAATCACACCTGGCCATCTAGCGGGGTACCGCAGGGTTCAGTACTGGGACCAGTCCTTTTTATTGTCTTTATAAATGACATTGCAGAGGAACTGGAAGGAGAAGTATGTCTCTTTGCAGACGACACAAAGATCTGCAACATGGTTGATACACAAGATGGAGTGGAAAGGATGAAAAGGGACTTGGCAAGGTTGGAGGAATGGTCAAATGTATGGCAGCTCAGATTCAGTGCAAAGAAGTGCAAGGTAATGCACCTGGGAAACAAAAACCCAGCGGAAGAGTACACAATGGGGGATGAGATACTGACAACAGTAAAATTGGAAAGGGACCTGGGGGTAATTATATCAGATGATCTAAAGGTGGGAAAGCAATGTGAGAAGGCAGTAAGGAAGGCTGGGGGGATACTGGGATGCATAGAGAGAGGCATCAATAGTAGAAAACAGGAAGTTGTTATCCCTCTGTACAGACAGTTGGTGAGACCCCATCTAGAGTACTGTGTGCAGTTCTGGAGACCCCATCTCCGCAAAGACATAGACAGAGTGGAGGCTGTCCAGAGGAGGGCAACCAAAATGGTGCAGGGTCTGCACAAGAAGACATAAGAAGAAAGACTAAAGGAGCTCAATATGTATACCCTTGAGGAAAGAAGGGAGAGAGGGGACATGACAGAAACTTTCAAGTACCTCAAGGGAATCAACAAAGTCCAAGAGGGCAGCATCTTTCAGAAAAAGAGATGTGCAAGAACAAGGGGACACAATTTGAAGATAGAGGGGGAATGGCTCAGAGGTAATGTGAGGAAGTATTTTTTCATGGAGAGGGTTGTGGATGCATGGAACAGCCTCCCTGAGGAGGTTATGGAGTCAAGTACAATGGGGGATTTCAAGAATGCATGGGACAGACATAAGGCAGTCCTAGTGGGGGGTAGGAGGAAGTAAGCTGTTGGTTAACTAGGATCTGCAGCTTATCTGTTAAGTAGGAGAATGGGCAGACTAGGTGGGCCAAGCGGTCCTTATCTGCCATCAGATTCAATGTTTCTATGTTTCTATCTGGAACATTGAGAGAGATTAGCATGAAGACTAGAGAATGCATTTTTAACTTCACTAACAGCCATGAAAATCTGCACTAGTCAAGACGGGCTAGTAGAGAGTTAGCTGCACTAGCCCTGGTCAATTTGCACTAGTGTTTGGGCTAGTAAAACAATGTTAAGATCGACCCCTGGTAAATGACCATGATTCACACCAGAGAAAGCAATGGGGAGGGGGAAGAGGGGAAGGGGAGGGGAAGAAGGGGGAGGCAGAGAAGGGGGGATGGGCAAGAGAAGGAAACTAGAACATAATAAAAAGATAATACATACTGACTATCCTCCCACTTGGGCACAAAAGAGTTAATGTGTATGATTCTGGCCTAGGTGTTTAAGTTGTTTACGGTTCCATCGAGTTCCTGCCAAGGAAATTTAGTAACTGTTAGAGCACTATACTTGTTTTTTTCCTGTAAGTAAGAGACCCTGTCCTGCCACAGGAGGAATATCTGGGCAATGAACGTTGTCTTGGAGGCATTGGGCAGTCTGCCTCAAAGGTGCCCACCAAGCTTCTTCCACTGTTCCTTCGAACTGGCTGGTGCTTGGCATGCAAACCACTCAGTAGCAGACGTGGCAGGGTGCATGGTGTGGCCAAGGCAGTGGCCAATACTCCTCCTTGTCCCTGCCCTCACCTTAAGTGATTGGCTGCTGGATGATCTTGGGTGGCAGCATTCACACTGCTCCACTCAGCACCACATGCACAAATACAGTATTATGAAAAATAATGAAAATGTTGAGTTTATAGAACCTCCTTTGTGGGCAGATCCTTTTCCTTGTGAGACGAAGCAATTCAGAGGGGTAAAATGTGGACTGTTCTCATAATGTTCTACAGTTTACAGCTAATAGCTGGTGTGTGTTTAGGGCTATGACACTTGATAGGCTCTGCCTCTGGAGCAGCACCTATTGCCAGTGGTCAGGTTGTGCCTTGAGAGCAGCACTTACTGCCACTTAATATGCACTGACTCAGGGAAAGCACACACTGCTGAGAGTTAGTCTCTGCTGCAATGGCCAACCACTGCCTTCAGGGCAGCATGCACTTACACTGCCTAGACTCTGTCTCCTGCACAACACACACTGCCAATGGTCTGCTACTAGCTAATCTCTGCCTTTAGGGCAGCACACACTGCCAGTAGCCATGCTCTGCTTCCATGGCAGCACACACTTCGACTAGTCAGGGTCTGCTTCCAAGCCACATCCACTGAGATAGCTCTGCCTCCAGGAATGTACCCACTGTCAATGACCAGGCTCTGCCACCAGGACAGCAGACACTGCTGGAATATATAATTATCAACATCATCATTTATGTTTATATGCAAATTAAAGAATAATGTTACTTAGTGTTTATTTTAATTTAAGACAAAGACATGGCCGTCCCGGTGGCGCTGAGGGTTGAGGCGCTGGATGCCACACCTTGCACCACGCTGGTGACCTGGGTTCGGGAACAAGCCCGGACTGCCGGGGGTCGGCAGGGGAGAGAGAGGATCGAGCGTCTGTAGGATCACTCTCCTCTCCTCTCTCGGGGAGGGATCCAGGGGTAGCCCGGTGCAGCAGCAGCCCCGGTGGAACCGGTGGCACTGCTATACACAGGGCCTCGCAAGGAGCAAGGGTAGACATCGGGCAGCTGCTTTGGACGTGGGTGAGCACCCACGCGTGCAATAGGGCGGCATTGCATGTCCCACATCGGGGCATAAATATTACAAAAACCCCCTCCGGTCCAGATAGGCGATGGCCCTCCCAGAGCCATGCCACCACACGCCCAACACTGGAGCCCTTCCACCCCCCTTCGATCTCCTTGGGGCCCTATGTCTCTCCCAGGGGCATGGGGAGAAAGTAAATGACCTTGAGGATGGCGGGGCTCACAGTGGGCAGTAGAGCAACACCAGCCAGTGGAGAGGCCCGAGAGAGTTCCGGTACAGGGGGTGACAAAGAAAATTGAAAAAAAAAAAAAGATAAAAACATGGAAAGGCTTTATGTAAGATATATAATAGATCTGTTGCAATTTTGTTTTTATGCGTCTTACAGTGATGTCTGAGATTTGTTTTTCATACCGTATTCAGGCTAATACCTGGCCCAGATAAAAAGAAAGAGAAAAATATTAAGAATTACAGTTTGGCTAAGGAGGTATGACAAATGCATGTGTAACTCACCTTACATTCGAGAGGCAACTTAAGGCTGGGTTCCAGGCCATGCTCAACTTAGGTGTTTAGAGGAACACTGTATAAAAGACCTGGGGATCCAGGTTCAGGCTTCCTGTCAGTCCACCCTTTCAGGGGATGGCAAGGGACTTGCAAGAGTGTGAAATGAGAACAGAAGAGGAAGATGAGAGACATCACCCTCGTGGAGAAGGGGGCCTACCTGTTGGTATGGCAGTTCCTCCAAGTTGTCAGCCCAGTAACCGACAGGCATGGATCTTTAGAGGCAAGCAGTTATTCTGATGCAGTCTGCTTCATTTGGCAAATCCCCTACTAACCAATTTGTCATGGTCTCTCCTGGCCACAATGACAATATCTCTCTCTGATCTAACCAGGCAGCCACTCTGTGGATTCTGCAACTACACCAAGCTCATGGGCATGGAGGGCATCAAACCTACAACCCTGATTCCAGGGCTGAGGCCCCGAGGTACTGATATCACTGATTTAAATGTCAGATATGGTATATAAATATTAATTTAACAGGATTCATTCTGGCATAATATTTTGGATTCAACAGCAAGGTGGAGGATTGTGCCATGTTTGTGTGTGCAGGCCATATTCTGGAGTCCCCACTTAAGGAAGGTCATGTTCTGGAATCCCCACCTGGAGTCCCACCTAAGGAAAGACAGAGACAGGCAGGAGATGGTGCAACATGCATTAACCAAAATGATTCAGTCAGGACCAACTGGGCAGATCCTATGAGGATCTGCTTACGGCACTGAACATGTACACTTGCTGACGGCCAGAAGGGAGAGGGGCAACATGATAGAGACCTTCACGTTCTTAAAAAGAATAAACAAGGTAAACTGCAAGGAACAATTCAGCAGGAATGGCAGGTCAAAACAAAGCTAGTGGGTGGGGGTTCAGGAGGAACATGAGAAGATCTTACTTTATGGAGAGAGTGGTTGAATCGTGGAACGACCTTCTGGCTGAGGTGGTGGGACAAAAACAGAACCATTAATGGGTTGTAGCATGGCTGGGACAGAGCAAGGGCTTCATAGTTACTCAGGTGGGGGGGTAGCAGTAAGACAGGGAGCAAGAGAGGGTGGTGAGGGTGAAAACCCATTTAGATAATAGGTCACAGTGTAGGATAGGGTAAAACAGGGCAGACTGGATGGACGGATGTATTTTTCTGCCTTCATTGTTTAGAATTGTATGTTTCTATGTTAAGACTGTGCCCAATTAATTAATTTGTTTGATCACTAGGGATCCAAGTCTCAAACAATTGCTCCCTCGCAAAGTTAGCACTGTATGACAGATTGCAGTTGTGCAACAGCTGGGCAACCCTGTTCACAAAGGTGTAGCGCTGGTGCTGAACACATTAAGAATAGGATGCTAGGCTAGCATTTGTGCAGGTCTGAGAATAGCACTGCACAGTGCTGCAGGACAGATGAGCACAACAGTGGGCATCAGCAATGGCTGCCTGCACACAGCTGGGTATGTGTCATGCCACAGCATGTCTGCTCATATGGGGCATGGCTGGCAGGGTCACCAAGAGACAAGTACCTGAAAAGGTGGCATGGAGGACACTCATGTGGGCACCACAGTGATGTGGCACAGCAGGTCAGAGTCTGAACCTGCTCACTAGGGATAAGGCAAAGCATGTGCTGCATGCTGCAGCCCAGAGACCATGAGGCTGAGGCCTGAGTCACCCAAGGCAACAGCCAGGACGTCAGTCCCACAGGCACATATGACAACCCATGCAGGTGGACGCACAGTGACACATAGGTCTCCCACTGTCTGGTGTGTGCGTTCTGGTGGAGGGGGGCACATTGGATACCCACAAGGAAAGTAAAGCAAGAGGAAATAACAAACACAGCACACAGGAGAAGGTAGATGCATAAAAAACGTTACTATTACAATGTAACATCAAAAATGGATAACATGAAATAAACTATATAAAAACATGAAACTATATACAAAAAGAGGGTGGTTGGAAAGGTGGGAAGACTAAGAGACAGGGAATACAGGAGTATGCTGTGGGTAGCTAGCTATGGTGCAGCTGGGAGGGAGGTGGGGGAAGCCACTCCTCAATAGCCCGAAGTCTCTCTGGTGTCCAGGGTGGCTGCCATTCTGCATTGCAGGGTCACTAGCTCCTGAACGTTCTCAATGAGTATCCTTTGTTGGTGCAGCTGCTGCCTGAGGAGGTCATCCATCCCCTTCTGCTATTTTGGGTGACCCACAGATGCCAAGATGTGAACAGGACCTAAGTGGAGAAAAACACTGAATTCAGTACTGTAGCACTGACTGTGGAGATGTGCTAGAAATGAAGACCCCCCCCACAAAACAAGACCTGTGAGATGCATGGCTGGGATTGTGCAGGTGTGCTGCCCACAGTCAGTGTCACTATGCTCTGTGCCACAGAAACCTTGTGTGTGTGTGTGTGTGTGTGTGTGTGTGTGTGTGTGGGGAAGACATGCTTGCCAAGAAGCACAGGACAAACGTCTCCGGTGTGATGGCAGAGGAGGTATCTGAAGACTGGGCAGTGCTCTCTGCCTCGCACAACATGATGTAGAGGTGCACAGGTGGGTGGTCACAGGACAAACATCTCTGGTGTGATGGCAGAGGAGGTCTCTGAAGACTGGGCAGTGCTCTCTGCCTCGCACAACATGATGTAGAGGTGCACAGGTGGGTGGTCATTATGCCACAGCACCAGCAAGAGTACACCATGTTACTGGCTGACATACATGCAGGACAGCCGTGGTACACCAAATGACGTCAGATGGGTGTCATTGTGCTGGGGGATCATAGCCACAGCCCACACAGGTCACAGCTCCCTGCACAGTTGTGGGGCACATGGGCATGGCCCTCCACTGTTAGTGCCCTGGGGGCTGATGGAAGACACTGGGCACTGTAGCTGCATCAGTTTGGAGGGACAGTTCTAATACACACAGCTCATATCAGGAGACGCAGCACACCACTCTGGGGATGAACAGCAGGCCCCACTGTAGGTCCATCAGGACCTGTGTGAGGGGGTTGGGAATACATTGGCTTGTGAGTGGCAGAGTGTAGCTGATGAGCAGAAGGGGTGACATTGTTGCCACTGTATGTTACTCACAGCCTGCAACATGGCAAGGTAGTGTATGCTAGCCCACAGATATGTGAGCAACAGTGCAGAGACAACACATGGTATAACAGATAGGCCTAGGCACGCCCAGCATTCCAAGAGGAGAGACAACACATGGTATAACAGATAGGCCTAGGCACACCCAGCATTCCAAGGGGCTCCTGTCGGTCCTGCAGCTGCACTGTCTGTACACACTCCAGCCACAGCTGCATTGATGGCATGCTGGTCCACCCATGACATAGTAGATGCAGATGTTGCACACAACATGTCCAACCAGAGCTGCACACACAGATGCCAGCCCTGTGGGATCCCTTTAGCCATGAACATCAGTAACGGGTACATTACAGTATACAGACCATCACAAAACAATCTACCAGACAAACAGACAGAATAGCAGGGAATGGCAGCAACACAGTTAGGCCCATAGCAGTAAAGTGACGAGGTACCTTTGTAAATGAGCCTCTGGCTCAAAGGTTTCTAAACTGATGTTTAACTAAATAAATAAATAAATAAATAAAGAGGGGAAGTCAGAGGAGGTATGTGGCTGCTGCCCAGCTACCAACAACTGCAGAAGTTCTCTGCTAGGTGACTGCAGGGGGGGCAGGAGTAGGGGTGCTGTGCCACACATATGGGTGGGAAGCCACCACATCGGGGAGACACATAGCAGGTGGACGTGGCCCATAAGTGTGTGAGAACACCGCACAGGCGCTAGCTGGACACATTGCATCCTGGAGGACAGATAGCTGGTGACATTGCTCTGTCCATGGAATTCTGATTGCGGCGCAGCCCTGGGTCTACAGCACAGTAGTAGCACCCCAAGGGCTAGCATAGACGGACATTGCTGTGCTACTGGTCTGTAGTCCTGCTGCTGGGTAAGGGAGAAACATGATGTCTCTGTGGCCACACCCACGGACAAGTGAGACGACAGCTCTCACAGCTAACCCTCGTGTAATTTGCCGATGACACACACTAAACACCTGACCCTGCCTGGGGCTTCAGCACCCACCATATGCAGAGGTGGCAGGCAGGGTGTGTGTGTGTGTGTGTGTCCAACAGGGTTCTGGCCTCCACAGGTACAGTGTGCATGCACCAGTGCAAGCAGAAAGGACATTGATGTGCGTAGTTACCCATGGGCAGGATTTTTGCCACATGTGTCTGCCATGACGTTCACTGTAGTGATGCTGGCCAGCCATGCCAGGGGCCACATCTAACATGTGTTTGTGTAGTCCGCCACCCACCAGTGGAGCGCAGTATGATATGTTGGATGCAGCATGGTGCAAGGGTGCCATGGGTTAGGACATGCAAGATGTGTGTTCAAGGCATACTCATGTGACTGGCTGCACTCCTCTCGTCATCTTGAGCTGCATTCCCTTGGTCATCTGACCCCTCTGCAGCCTGCCCTGTAGGCCTCCTGGAGGTGTGGTCTCTGACTTCTCATTCTGCAAAGTATAGCACAACAGATACTGTCAGTGTCATGCAGTAATGTACATGAGCTCTAAAGCCCACCCAGGAACATGGTGATCAGGGATCTGGCAGATAGGCACCAATGGGGTGGGTGGACAGGTCAGCTGCCCACCACAGGTGAAGGCCTTGTCACACATGTGCTCATGCATAGTACAGATTCCCCCAACCCCCCTAAAGGTCCAAGGATGGTACCATGTGGATGGTGGCACCAGAGAGGGCTGGAAGCATACGTGACAGCATAGCATGGTTACAAAGCTGTTGGGGATACCACTAAGATGTCCTGGCACTGTCCTGAAGGCCATGACCTATGCTGTCTGACAATGCCTCCAAATGTCTGACAGTTGATGCACCGGTGTGCTGTGACACAGGTGTCCAGCGCATAGGGCACCCATTAATCTATATGCCAACATGCGCAGTTGAGGTGCTGTGGACACACTGGGCTGCAGATGGACATCCCCCTGCCTGGTGCACACTTGACATCTTGTGTGAGCATTACAGTTGTGGCTGGACAGACACCACAAGTGTATAGCCACTGCCTGAGCCCTTTCCCGGATGGCTGTCAATGCCCTGGCAGTGTCTGTAGCTAGTAGGAGAAGGGCGCAAGCAACAGTGCAAAATGGGTTGACCTTTGGTCGCACATGTGAAGTAGGAGGTGGGTCCACCTGTGCAGACACACATCATGAACATCATGGCCATAACATGCGCACACAAGGAAGGAGGTATAGGGAAATTATTTAACCAGGAAAGGCACAGTAAGCTGAAGTGTGTTTCCAGGTGCGACCTGGGAGCACAAGGAAGTTAAGTAACTTGCTCAGGTTCACACAGTATGCAAATGGAGGCTGTGGGATTCAAACCCAGGTCTCCAAGTTTGCAGCTCAGCACCCTTAACCACTGCGCTATACTGCCTCCATGGTGGTCCAAGCAGGACTAAGTGTGAGGCTCTCATCACTGTGTCCACTGATCTCCCTGTGACCTTCCCATCCGGACCACATGTTGTCATTGTTCTCAATGCAAGCAAGGTGAGGAGATGAGCAACAGTTACTGCAGTGTACATAAATTGTTGCCATATTGGTCCTTGAATGTGCATATCATAGTGTACATATGCATACAGTAGGAATGTGCACATGATGTCTGTGTAAACTGTCAATGTGACCTGACACATGCTGGACTGTGGCAGTGAGTGGCTGATCAGGTACGTCGTACCCCACATCAGCCGCACCGGAGTGATTACTGACTCATCCCCCCCCCCCGGCATGTCAGGATATGGGTGGGGTGCTATGTATCTGCTCTGTTATGTATCTACTCTGTATTATATAATTGTGTTGTATCTACCCTGTAATGTCACCCAGGTCGCCCCTGAAAAAAGGGACCTCCAGGTCTCAGCAGGTTTACCCGGTCATCAAAATTAATAAATAATATAAAAAAAAACATGGGGTACTGTGGCCCATGCTATGACAGGGCTAGTTAATGAGCATGATCCAACACCATGGCATGGGGCACCTGAGGGTTAGTAAGGGTACTGTGGGAATGCATGAACATGTTAGTGTGGCATGCCGTATTGGCACACATCACCCATGCAGTACAGCAGTGCAAGCATGCAGTACGACACAGAATACCAAGCCAATTGGCTGGTTCTGGGAGGCACGCGACTGATACCATATGTGTGTCTTGCCCAAGGGGGAGGGTGTTGTAACATGTTGCCCTGTCAACGTCCTACATTACATGCTGCTGTCCAGTGTATACCATCAGGAATGCACGTGTACATCCAGTGCCAGTGTTGAAGGACAGGAGTCAGTACCTGCACAGTTGCAGTGTGTACTGCGTGTGTACACTCCGGGCCCGGGTTCATGTCCCAGATTAGGGTGTGGGGTATGTGCCACCTGCCACTGGTGCTGAGCAGTCACAGTGGTTGGGCAGTGTGGGATATTGTCACCTGAGTGACTGTGAGTATAACCCCAGCACTGAGTGATTTCAGCACCAGAGGGACATGTCCTTCAGGTCCCCTTCCCCCCCCAGGAAGAGAGCATGGAGCTGTGACCATTTGCTGCTCTGTGGTAACTGGGCAAGGCAGTGTGATGTGCATTTTGAACAGCCCTGCAGCAACCCATGGCAACAGTGTGTGGCATTTGTAGCACATGTATACATGCTACAGTGAGATAGATAGTTCAAGTTTATTACAGGAAATACTCCATTGAACAAGCTCATTCACAAGGAGGTCCTGGTGACTGTGACAACACAAGCAATACATACATAGCAGTGCAATGTTATAAACAGTAATTGATACATTCAGAATCATAATACAAGGTACAATGCAATCAAGAAAGGTGCAGTTGGATACAGAGCAACAGTCTGGATGTACACTTGAATGAAAAAAGGAAAAAAATGCAGAGCATTCATAGGCAATATGACAATTTATGTCGGGAGGACAATCTGGGCGTACACTTGAACGTAAAAAATAATGCAGGACATTCATAGACAATAACATGTAACAAACAAGATCAGGCAGGAAAACAAACAAATTATGTCTGGATCAACATTGTAGTGCCAAACCGGCAGCCAGAGGAAGAGGATACTGAAGTTGGAAGGGCTATGAGAAGATGAGGGGTTATAAGTGCTAGGTAATCAAATGCAAAGTTATGAGGAGAATACTATCCCTTTTTGACAGTGGCAGGCCTTTGTGAGATATTTTTTGACCAAGATTTTAAAAACATTCATGGAAACAAGGTCAGCGAATCTGAGCATAGATTGCACACTGTTCCATACTGCAGGAATAACATAGCTAATAACACCCCTGCCGTGTGATGTGTGCACTCTAGGTATGTCCAGCAAAATGTAGGCAGACTTTCTTAAGGTGTAAGAGCTGCATGATTTATGGATAAGGGAAGAGATGTAAGATGGGAGCTTGTTCAATAGAATTTTTAGTGACCAAGTACCTACAGTATGTGGATTAGCCATCTTGAGGTAAGAAATATTCAGCCTACCGTCTGATAAAGGTCACAGTGGTGTGTCCTGAAAGGTGCATAAGTGATAGTGATACAAGCACAAGGCATGGTGAAACAGTATGTCAAGCTTGTGCAGGTTGGTACCTGTGCTACAACTGTAAATGATGTCCCCATAGTCTAACGGGGAAGGAAGGTGAACTGCACCAAGCTATGTCTTACATCCAAGAGGAAAAGTGATCTATTCCTAAAGAAGAACCCTAGCCTCACTTTTAACTTTTTGGAAAGACATTCTATATGGGTGCCAAAAGTCAGCTTGCTGTCAATCCAAATACCCAGGTACCTGAAATTGTCCACAGCCTCCAAGGGTTCTTCTAAAATGGTTGTGATGGGAATTAGCACCGCTCGATTGCGAAGGGTAACTGAATTAAAAGTAGGGGAGAAGAACATCGCCTTTGTTTTTCTGGCATTTAGTAATAATTTGGAGCTGATTAGGTTGTACTCTAATTGAGTGAAGTCAGATTGATAGGTAGCAAGATCACATTTTTATTCCTAACTAAAATCGAAATATGAGCTAGGATAAACATGTCTGAGCTGAGACTCATTTACAAGAAGGTTCTACTGCATTTAGTTCCTAAAATAGCATAAATATAACAAGTACCATATATAATTGCAAAATTCCCCACCAAAAATACACCATAAGGAAGGAAAACAACATTAGATGGAAACCTAAAATTAAACCATATTGGTAAGGTATAGAAGTATCACAAACATGCCGGGGTGACAAATTAAGATTACTGACAACAAAACAGGGGTTCATTGGCTTTGTCTCAAAGTATAAAGTATAGTATTCCCCGCTACTCATGTAAGGTGTAACTTGAGGTATGAAATGGCAGCGCACCACTGTATGCAGGGCTAGCACCCTCAAGTGCCAATTAGCATTCAGGACAGTGTGTCACACAGGAATACCCCACTTAGTTATGCCCTACATAGTTGCAACGCAGAACAATTAGTATACGTACCTGGCCATGGCACAATGCCATACTGTAGCGTAACCAGGAAATGGAAGATGTTGTCCCTGTCTTGGCAGAAGAGGTATCCATACCGATGACGGCACTGCTCCCCTGTCTGAACAACCCCCGTGCAGCTTGATAGGTATCTCCCAATGGATGCCCAAACCTTGCCCCAGGGTTGCTTGAGGTCCTCTTCTCCAAAGAGCTGGTCCTCCCTGGCAACCACCAGGTCCACCACATTGGCCAGCTTGACCTTGGTCCATCTCTGATCCCTCTGCATGTGCACTCGCTGTCTCCTGCTTTGGGACAGTCTTCTGGTATGGCTGCTCTCACACCACTGAAAGTACATTGCAGCAGGGTAGCAAACTGCTCATTTTGCAATGGTTGCGCAGAGCTATGACGCACAGCATTGTGCAGTGGGCATACCAAAAATAGTGATGTAACTTCATTGCGCTTGCACTCTATGTGCTTGACAGTGCATTACTGTGCAAGGTCATTACTCAGTGCTGTACTGCGCATGCACGGCACAAATCATGAGTTATCTTGGGAATGTTCAGGAAAGGCCATGAAGGGCGTTAAAACTGTTACCTAGAGTCCAGCTCTAGGGCTCTATCAGATTCTTGTATGTCTGTAGTGTTAGCCAAAGAACACACACAAGCAGTAAGTAATAGCGAAAAGTTTATTACAATACTCATGCCAAATGTGACAGAGAAAATCACAAGGGAGTCGGTTTCTCACCAGTCCTCGAGGAAAGTATAATTCTCCCGGAGGAACAGACTTACAGAAGGTTATATAGTAGTGATAACAACATAGTTACTAATATGATAAACATACAACATTGGATAAGGCATGTAAATAAGACGCCTCCCTTGGGCAGTTACTTAGGAAACAGAATTACTAATGAGTAAGAAGTTAGAACAAAGAAAATACTCTGTCATCAATAAATCACAGACAAAGAGAATTCTGAATAACCAGAAATACATGTGGCGTGATACCTAAGTATAAGACACAAACTACATATGATTAGTTGAGAATATAAGAATATATAACAATCACTGACGCTCCAAAAAGGCCCTCTCATCAGTGATATGGGTCAGAATACATGTGTATAACATACATAAAAAAAAACATAACCTAGGTAAATGCATTATAGTGAGGTATAATGTATTATGCATGATGAGTGTAAAATATAAATCATAACAGTAAGACAACATATAAAATGATGTAAACATAATTAAGCAATAAGGCATGATAAGGTGTGTGTTATTGTGTAATAACATCACTCCTGGGGTGGGTTGAAGCATGAGGCAAAGCCTTATTGCAATTATACAATGGCTCGATGTTATACAAAATAAAAAAAAAATTAAAAAAAAGGTTTTAGTAGATTTGTAGTGTAGCAATATATCTTTGTTTCGGAAAAAAGAATATCATCCTCCAACAAATCCACACAGTGATGTTATTGTGTATTATAAAATGGGCTAAACAATTCAAACATTTTCATTGGCTAAAACACCCTTTCACCCGTGTCCTTATACAGCCATATATTCTCAGCCGGCACTTTATCACCATACTTCGCCTCACAACACAAGCAGTATCCCTGACCAATCACACGACCTCTCTGACATTGGGAACACTTTACCACTCTAATGTGACAGACTTGTTGCAGACTCACACAGCTGTCACAGCAAAGCCTTGTCTCGCATAGCTACCAGTCCACACACTGTAAAACAGAAAGCCGGAAAATGTACCATTGACCCAGTCAGTGTCTGCAAGCACCCCCTTCCGACTGCATGAAACCTATAAACAGTTACCTTTTTTCAATATTTTCTTTTAGTCCCTCCCTGTCTCGTCATTTTATCTCCAGTTCTTGGTCTCGCTCCTCAGTAGACTCCCAACACAGTGACCGTTAGCAACATCTCTACACTCGATCATTCTTCCTTCCTGTTCTAAATATCGAGCACCAACAATCCGGACAGAAACCAGATAGCATTACTGTCAGGCAGCTAAAACTAATATTAATTGAGTTTTCTCGTCTCTGACTTGCGATTCAAAAACCATGAAGCAGACAACTACTGTGTATGGTGGCGGTGAGGGACCGTTAGCTCCCACTCAAAGCAGTTGCTTAATGAAGTAAAACCAAAAATTATTTCAGAGAGAAAATTAAAAAGGAAACAAAGTTAAATCAGTTGTGTGTCGGGGAAGGGGGTGGATAATCAAATATAGGGCACGATTGATCCTAGCTGCTGTAACTGAAACTGGGTGGTCAAACTAGCAAATATGATAAAATGAAAAAAACATGCTCTTTAGTCTCCGTCTATGTGGATGACTCAAAAAAAAAATATGCTTTTAGTCTTCCTCTGTGTGGATGACTCTGGAGTACACACAGACAACAACAACCTCTTCCAGTGATTAAAAGCTCCTCCAATTCAGTAACAGGAACTACTTTTGTTTTTCCATTTATCATAATTCTTCAGTTTTGATGTACACTTTGTATGTCAATTTTTTAAATCAACTTCATTACTGGGGCCCATTTTATAAAGCGCAATAAGACACTCTGAGGTGTGGGTTATGGCCTGATAAAGCACTTCCCAGGTGCTAAAGGCACCCGGCGCAAGCGCCGCGGCTCATAACGCACCTGGGGCGTGCTCTTATCAGGCCATAACCCACACCTCGTCGTGCCTTATTGCTAGCTTATACAATGGCAAGAAAGAATCCTGGCTTCTGATTGGTCAGGTGTCTGTCACAGCAGGGATGTTATTCTGGCATAACATCCCTGCTGATTATTTGTAGGATATGGAGCATGCTCCTGACCTTTTTTTTTTTCTCTTGAGAAACAAAATATTTTACAACTAACAAAACATTCTTTAAAATTATTTTTTAACTATAAAACAATAAGCCATTGTATAATAGGAATAATGCCCTCAGGGTGGGTGTTATGAGGATAACATCCTTCTCGGGTGTTGGGCGCCCTCGGCCGGTGGCCTCGGGCCCAACCTCCCGAGGTGGGATGTTATCCCAGCATAACACCCACCCTGTCAGGCATTATTCCTTTAATATCATCACTGTCTCGGGCACACACTGACCAATCAGAGTCCAGGAAATGTTGTTGTCATTGTATAATATACAATAGCATATATTAGCAGCAAAGCACATTCCTAATACCCATGCTTGTACGATGGGTACCTACATCTACATATTAGTGTAAATAGCAGTATCACAGTATAAGTGATCAGGAATACATTGTAGTGTGTATGTGGGTTAATAGGGGTGAATAACCCAGGCATAAGAAAACGTACCATGCAATAAAGCAAACTGTGTGTTAGTGCAGCACGAAAAATTGCTATTCTCAAAGGGAGCATGTAAATGAGCTGCTTAGGTAGTCAGTGGGAAAAGCTGACAATTTGTATCTCATTCTGGAGAATTCTACGTGCATTTGCATACAACTTTGCTCCAGGGCTATTTAAGGGGGCAAATGCACCACCTTTAGATAGCTGTGGAATTACAAGCAATGCAGCCAGCAAGCACTGTGTCTGGAGTCGGCCAAGAGGAAACTTCTAGGCAGTCTGGTATGTACAGTCCAGAACTGCAGACTTCAATGGCTACCTGCCAGCACTTAGCAACATAGGGACTGTTCAGCTTAGCTTGCCACATAACAGTCGTCACTTCTGTGTGCTGCTTCTTTGACTACTGTGTCATGCTATGCCTCTGCCAATGTCTAGAGCAGCAGGCCTATACAGTAGCATACCTTACAGTGGCAACATGCCTGCAGGGCTCCCACTTCTACAGGGATTTCTATATTTTAAAGGGGATTAGAACCATCTACAGGGAACTTGTATCCGTAGATGTGTATAGCTTATGTGGGAAGGCAGACCAATCCGTCTTTCTTGGCATGTACTGTGCTATACAGGGACACACTGTAAAACTGCTGTGGACTTACAGGGACATTGCCAACCACTGTGGGAGTACTGCACATGTGCTGGGCGCAATGGAATCAAAGCTGAAAGGCATGAGGTGCACAATGTAGCGTGAAGTCCTCCCACCAGCCATCATAGTGTCTGATGTCTGTAGGATATGCTTGCCTGTCAGGGGGACCAATGTCTTGTGTCACTGCCTGCATCAAGCATTCTGCCCCCATTACTGCTTGGCAACCAAAACGTCCCTGTCCATGGTACGACATGGTTACCTAGCCAACGACAGTGATAGCAGCACAGCACTGTGTGGTCATTGCTCCCTGACACTGAACACCATGCCATTTACACACCATGGCATGGCTATGTCATCATGCCACTAGACTCAGTGCATGCACCATGGATGTGTGTGTACCCGAGCTCTGGTAGGCCCATTACATGCCTCACATATGGGGTCATGTCTGTGACTCTGCTACCATGCTGGCCCCAATAGTCCCTTGACAGTATGAGATGCACCTCCTCCCAGCACCATGGGTAGTTGTTCCAGCCATGGGAGTGCTCCCCTTGCACCATGACTGCTGTTGTTACCTGTGCTGTACAGTGTGCACTGACACAACACTGGGGGAGAGGGCACCTGTGGCAGTGGCTGTTGCGCACACCTCTCCAATGGATGGGCTTCTGTCACAAGTGCTGTGGGTTGTCATAACATATCGTTGATGTGCAGTGGCACAGTTGCTCATGGACAGAGCCTGAGACATGCAGCTGCATGTCATAGTCCAACAGAGTGTCATCTTCGGCCCTGTGGGGGAGGATGGGGGTCTCCGCTCATTTTGCTGTTCTACATCTATACCGGGTGTACACTGTGACCATGGTCCTGTGCCGTGCACTGGTATGGGATCAGCCGCAGTCTACATACATGCAGAGCACGTGGTACTGACCTGTCACTTTCACCTCCTCCCAGCAGGTACTGTGCCCAAGAAGGTGAGAATCAGGGCTTATCAATTCAGCAAAGATGAGCTGAATGCCCTCGCGCAGGCATACAAGTCTACCCTCATATGCTACCGCAGAACTCACGCCACTGTCCGTTGGGCCTGGGACAAGATAAAGGATGAGGTCAGTGTTGTGGGTCATCAGGGCTGGACAGTCAAGGCAGTGAGGAAACAATTTAGCAATCTCCTGTTGACGAACCATGGAGTCTGAGGCTGCGCGGTGGAGGGAAATGTGCATCACTGGGGACCCCTGAACCCAGCAGAGGAGACAGTGGTGTCAGTGCTGCATGTAGGGGAGGTGACTGGGGTGCCTGGTGGGGGCTATGAGTCCCAGGTACCACCAGCAGTCCCATGTAAGCACTACATGGATGCCTCTGTTGTGCTTGCATGTGACACACCTCTAAGTGCACATATATGGGTACCACAAGGCACGGACGCAGGCCGCACATAATGTACCACTCCAACCCTACATGGCAGCTCCCCTGGGTGGACACAAGGACTGCCATGTGCATGTCCCCCCACAGTCACCCCAGGGTTCACTTGCCCGTGTGGTGGAGGTACCTCCTGCAAACACACGTGTGTCCAGCTGCAGCAACGCACTGCATACTGTCACAACACTGCATAGCTGCGACTGCATGCTGTATCCTGCATCATTGTCACCCATTGCTGTACTTGTTTTGCTACATGCTGTGTATTGACCTTGGTTGTTGCACCTCTGTTGTGCCCAATGGGCGTGGTCATTTTGCTTGTGCATGGCTAGGCGTGAACATAGCACAATCTGTGTGACACGGTGGTGGTTAGTCTTTCACTTGCAACACTAGCATGATAACACTGTACCACTGTACACCTCAGCGTCAGGCTCACAGTACACCGGCATCCTTTTCCCTCTCCCTGCCATGTATCACGTGCATACCCTCACCTGCTTGTTTCTTTCTTAACAGCTCAGGTTGCAGTCCAGCCTATAACAGTGGGAGTGTTACCAGGGCTATCCACTAGAGTGACACATCCCTCCATCATATGTCTGGATCTGCTCATGGACAGCAGTGGAGAGTCCACTTGAGGAAGTGATGAAGATACTTTTGATGCCAACTGGAACACTTCACATATGTCTCCCAGCTGGAACAGGCCTTTTTGACCACCACTACCATGGACAAGGTGGCACAGACTGGAGCAGCAGCCACCACTACCACCACCTCACATGCACTCGCACAGGACCCGATATTTGCATGCCACACCCCTACACCTATCACTTCCTCTTCTGCCCCACAGCCCTCCCTATCCGCAGTCCTCCCCAGTAGTGGTCCACCACACTCATCAGATGCCAGGGTGTCTACCCTGCTTGGGGAAGTCACGGTCCAGGGTATTCAGGATGGCGCACATCCACCACCTTCTCTGCGACTGCCCATGATGGCCATCAGTGTCCCGGTCACCCAAGAGGGTCCACGGCCCATTCAACAACACCTGCTCCAGAACCTGTGCCCATTGTTCAGCAGTGGGATGAGCAGGCTGCCAGTCAGCTGATGCGCACTGCCGTAGATGACCAGGCCACCTCCCTCAGGTTCCTTGAACAGATTCGTGACATGCTGCTCCAGGACCCCACCCACCTCTGGGAACAGCTGCACCAGGACATGCAGCATGCTGAGGAGTGTGAGGACCGACACCTGGATGCCATTGGCCATATGTTTGGGAGCCTTCCGAGGGTGGTGGAGAACCTGGGCATTGCGTTGCTTGCCACATGGCACTGCAGTCACAGCCCTGCTGCACACAGTGGGCACAGTCCCTTGTCCCAGAGGAGGCAGAGGCATACATCCACACTGCAGCATACACCACAGACAGTGGCAGCATGCATGTGTCACCCACATAACCTGGCAGACCGCACACCCCTGGCCGAGGTATGTCCATGCTGGTGTCCAGTACCCCACGTGGTCATGCGAGATTCTGGCCAGTGCTTCCAGCCTGTGTGTCCTCACAATCAGTGACACCCTCCTCTAGGGCCACTACAGCCTCTCCCCAGAGTGTTCATCACCACACTGTCCGAACCCATGGTGGCCGCAGGTGAACATAGCTGAGAAATACTCCACTTAGGTCCTGTGTGTGGGCACCTCCATTCACATGTTTCTGTGCTGCACATCTTCCTCATGCAAGGGTGTAGGTGGGCATACTCACTGTACACATTTGTAATAATTTGTTTTTTACTTGTCCCATGTCATATGGTTTACATAGAAACATAGACTTTGACAGCAGATACGGATCGCTTGGCCCATCCAGTCTGCCCATTTCCCCCACCTACTGGATAAGCTACAAATCCTTGTTAACCAACAGCCTACTTCTACCTACCCCTCACCAGAATTGCTTTATGTCTGTCTCAAGCATTCTTGAATTCCCCCATTGTTTTTGACCCTACAACAAGGTATTAAATAGCTGGTATAGCATAGCAAAACGTTGTGCAAAACAGGAGGTAATGCTAACCATTTCCAGAAATGTGTAGCAGTAGACTGCTTACCATTTTTTTCAGCGAGTCTGTGCACAGTACACAAAATGAATAAAATTGAACATATTTTTTTAAATTTCACTAACCATTCTGTGGAAAGAGCTATGCATTTTTACAACTGATTAGCAGTTTTACATGTGAAAGTGCTAATCAGTTTTTTTCAGTTTATTTAATACCCTGCTACAACCTCCTCAGGAAGGCCATTCCATGCATCCACCACCCTCTCTGTGAAAAAAAATACTTCCTCACCTTGGTCCTGAGCCATCCCCCCTCTATCTTCAAATTGTGCTCACTTGTTTTTGCACATCTCTTTTTCTGAAAGATGCGACCCTCTTGGACATTGTTGATTCCCTTAAGATACTAGAAACTTTCTGTCATGTCCCCCCTCTCCCTCCATTCCTCGAGGGTATACATATTAAGGTCCTTTAGTCTCTGTTCATATGGCTTCTGGTGCAGACTCTGCACCATTGTAGTTGCCTTCCTCTGGACTGTCTATGTCCTTGCAGAGACGGGGCCTCCAGAACTGCATGCAGTACTCCAGATGGGGTCTCACCAACTGTCTGTACAGAGGGATAACAACTTCCTGTTTTCTACTGGTGATGCCTCTCCCTATACATCCCAGTATCCCCCCAGCCCTACTTACTGCCTTCTCACATTGCTTGCTTATGTTTAGGTCATCTGATGTGACTACCCCAGGTTCCTTTCCATTTTTATGTTTGCTTGCACGCATGTGCAAGAAACATAGTGCCATCATCCGAGTTTTCGGAGGTGTGGCACCCGTCTTCCAATTCAGTCAGTGTGTTTGCAGGCACGGCCGCAGTTCTCCAATGAACGCTGCAGCTGTCTATGACAGCAGTTGAAAATGCAATGCCGTACAGTTAAAGGAGGCTCGCTTCGGTGAGCAGCGCTCGCCCCTCCACATGCAGCACACATATTGCATGTCATGCGCTCCCCCATGCACACACTGTATGGCTGACGAGGGTGCCCAATCCCCCTGGTCCACGCTCCCAAAAAAGCTTTTTCCAGGTGCCACACTGGGAGCCCACCCCAGTGTGGCAAAAGTTGTTATGGCCGACGGGGGTGCCCAATCCCCTGTCGGCTCCATGCCCCCCCAAACAGCCTTCCAGCTGCCACGCTGGGAGCCCACCCCAGCATGGCAAACATCCACAGCCTTCCAGCTGCCACACTGGGAGCCCACCCCAGCATGGCAAACGTCCCGCGTCGTCTTCAAAAAAAACAAAAAAAAACCTGTAAACAAAAAAAGTTCCCTCAGCTGTCTCCCTGCCCACCCACTGTGCACCCTGCCTCCCCACACCCCCTCACCCCAGACTTACCTCCGGAGTCCAGCATGATGATCTTCGGTGGACCGGGAACACGTCTGCACTCTTCAAAGCTGACCTCGAACTGAGGAAATGCCGGTAAGCTGTATAATGGAATAAAAAGGGTTTTTTCAACTTTAATGCATATCTCAGGCATTTTGTGGAATTTTGGCACCAAATTTTCAACATGGGGTTTTAGGGACCCCTCCTCATGAGTTCCTGAACTGTCATGGCGTTAATCGAATTCGAAGGGTAATTTCGCAGTCACTGCTTCACGTCACTGCTTTAGGGACTGATTAACGAACGAAGAAAGCCAGTGTTCATATAAGGCCTCAAAAGCTTATGTTGCAAATTTGGTGAAAAATTCTAAAATGACTGTTTTATCAACATGCGTTGTGCAGTTCCTACGCCTCAGTAAGGTCGCAAATTTTTATATTTGCACTCCAGATTTTCAACATTGCCATTTTACCACACCTCCTTATGAGCAGTACAGCTGTCATTTTCACGCCACCCAAAATGTGTTTCCCTGCATGTAGTGTACAATGGCGAGTCGGTGTGCGATTCAATGTTTGGGACAGATTAAGAAAATCACAGTGGCACTGTTCATGAGTGGAGGTGTTAAAATGGCCATGTTGAAAATTTGGTGAAAAAATTCCCCAAAATGACTGTTTTAGGAGCGCATGTTGCGCAGTTCCTACGCATGCTCGCAAGTTTGCGAATTTTTAATATTTGCACGCCAGATTTTCAACATTGCCATTTTATTACACTTCCTTATGAGCAGTACAGCTGCCATTTTTCACGTCTCGCCCAAAATGTGTTTCCACACATGTAGCGCACAATGGTGCAGTCAGTGTGTGAAAGCAATGTTTGGGACAGATTAAGAAAATCACAGTGACACTGTTCATGAGCAGAGGTCTTAAAATGGCTATGTTGAAAATTTGATGACAAAAGTCCATAAAATGACTGTGTTACGAGAGGCATTGCGCAGTTTCACACACCCTCGTAAGTTCATGAATTTGTAATATTTTCAGTCAGATTTTCACCAGTGGCATTTTCCACACTTCCTTATGAACAGTACAGCTGTCATTTTTCACAACATGGCCGAAATGTGTTTTCACACTTGCAACACAGAAATGCGTGGTCGCTGTGAGAAATCATTGTTCGGGACAGATAAAGAAAATCACAGTGACACTGTTCATGATCGGAGGTCCCAAAATGCCTGTGTTGACAATCTGCTGTAAAAATCCCCAAACTAATTACATTACGGGTGTGTGTTGCACAGTTTTTATGCACGCTCATGACTTCACCAGTTTTTTTAATATTTTCACTGCAGATTTTCAACATTGCCATTTTTTACACCTCCCCATGAACAGTACAGCTGTCATTTTTCACATCCTGTTCAGAATGTGTTTTTGCACCTGTGGTGCTAAATGCCGTAGTCGCTGTGCAAAAGCAGCTTTCAACTAACAAACTGATATTGCCACTGTTCATGAGGTGGGGGTCACAAAAAAAACATGCTGAAAATTTGGAATGAAAATACCAACGAATGCCTGAGGCGTTAGGGTTTCTGACCATAACGCCCCACCCTGTAGAGAATGACAGGCATCAGGAGTGTGACTTGGGATTTCTCACCTGTAATGCTCATACCATTCCACACCCTGCAACCAGTGAGAGGCATCGAGGTATGTCTTGGACTCTTCTGACCCAAAGTTCACCCCATTCTCCTATACCACACCCATCTCACTGTATTTCCTGATGGAATGGCGTGCGCATAAAGGCCAAAGCCCCCAAGGCACACCATGACACTTGGTGTCTGCAGGGTAGGGTGTAGTGAAATGGCATGGCCGTTATGTCTGATGACCGAAAGGCACACCCCAATGCCTGTCACTCTCTGCAGGGTGGTGGTGGGGTTGGCTTCAGTTCAGTACTTCACTGCCATTCCTATTATGCAGCTCTATAACTCCTACACTAACAATGCCAATGCCAGCAAGCAAACATTCGGCATTGACAAATGCTTGTTGTTGTTGTTAGTACCTCCCCCCCCAGTGTGTACTCCTCCCCTGGGTTTTTGTTTCCCAGGTGCATTACTTTGCACTTCTTTGCACTGAATCTAAGCTGCCATACTTTTGATCATTCTTCAAACCTTGCCAAGTCCCTTCTTATACTTTCCACCCCACCTTGTATATCAACCCTGTTGTCAGTGTTGGGTAAGTTACTTTTTCTATTACTTTCTATTACGTTTGGAAACTTGTTCCAGGAAGCTCTGTGCAGTCACTAGCAAGAATGGATAAGTACTAGAAAAAGTAATGCACCTTACAATTATAGTTACGTATCTCTTTTTACACAAAAACAATACAAAAATAATAAATAACTATGTAACCCCTAGGTGGCGCTATCCCAAAAGCTACTACCCCTGCCTGCTTGGCTAGTGGCAGGTTAAGGGGCATGAGTTCTGAAACAAGTGACTCTACCCGGAGGTCAGGTTTGGTAGTGGTCAAGCTAACCTGGGCACAGCCCTCCGGGATACTGTAACCCTCCTCTTTCCCCTCTAGTGGCCTGAACACTGTACAATAATCACTTTCACAATACCCCTGGTACACCACACAAGTATCCACACTGTTTGCACTTACCACCAGGGCTGGTTCCTCTGGCTCGACCCTGGGGACCCCCTGTAAAACAAGGTTATGCACAGCAAATAGCAACAGTACAATACTTTGAGCACAAAATGGAACCACAGTCAGATTACATACAGAAAAAGTTAGATCTGATTTATTCAGAGGACTTGAACAAGGAAGGGGCAAAATCAGGTAAATTAGCTTAAAGGGTATATCAATCAAGCAGTTATGCATGCGCTTTGAGTCCCCCCACACAGTCCACCTCTGGGTACCCAGGACCGTTGTGTGGGGTTGCAGCTGGTTGGGGCACTGTAATGGAAAACACAACATGCACAGTACACAATATTTGTAATCTGGAGCCAGAGGGCTCAGTTTGTAAAGGAAATGAAACAAGACAATCAGATGACACACTCAGATTAAGCTGTTGTTGCAGGGAGCTACCCTGGTATTTACTCACAATACACAAGACCGGACACAGACTGGATGAAAATTGAGACTACAGGTGGTTAATCTGGAATGCCAGGAGAAGCAGGGTCCACACGAGTCACAGGGGCATTGTTCCTGTTCAGGTGTGGAGCAAGGGGTTGATCCCCAGGCACGTCTCTCGTCGATGGCTTCTCTGTGCAGCGGGTAGTCTTGCTGGGCCAGTCTGGCAAGGCCCAGACCGCATGGAGACAAATTTGGATGCAGTCCATTTTGGGCTGGATTCAGCTTTCAGCAAGCAGAACACAGTTCACCCAGTGGGGAACTAACTCACAACCCACTAGCAGTTCATAGCACTTTTACATGTATGGGAATTCTACTGTATCAGGCAAAGCGCTCCCCGGTCACAATTGCAAAGTCTCTGCACACACCGGGAGCTTAGATGTAGCTGGAACTCCTGACAGGCCGATCGCATTCAGCAAAATCTTCGGTCTTCTTCAGGTTGAGCCTGGTCCACTTCAGTAGCTTAGTTTAGTCACACAAACTTGGATTTAGTCCAAAATAATTCTCTTCTCTCACTCTCAGGAGTACAGGCAGACATGCAAGCCAAACTCAGCCCTTTCACAGTTTTTCCATGCGAATCCAGTCAGGATTGCTTCTCAGAATCACTTCAGCTCCTCTGAGTTCACTTCCTAGCTCAGAACTAACTGAAAACTGCAAGCAGCCCAGGACTTCCCCAAGATCCAAAAGATTTGGTTGGCTGATTTGGCTGTCAGTCAAAGCAAGAGCTCCCCCTTCAGTTGCAAAAAAGGTGCAAAAAAAGCTGCAAACTGCAGTTTCTACAAATTTTGAATTCAGACAGCTCCTGTAGTCCAGCTACATTTTAGGTCCCACCAGTACTGTTTGGTCCAATTTGCAGTCCAGGACCAAGATTGTGGAGACAAACAAAACAGTCCTTGCTACAAAGAAAGCAGGTTAGACAAACTACATTATTATTATCACTCTAAATGATTTTCAGCAAATAGTTACATCTTTCAACAGAACTCCCTTTCAGATTACTTTAAGCTGCAATTAGGTAGCTCTTAAAGAGACAGTACACAGAGGCTATACAGGCTCTGGTAATCACATTTAAACTGCTAAAATGCAGGACACCAGCCTGGCAGTGAGCATTTAGGCAAGTTCAAGGAAGACTTTGGGGGAACCCCCATTTGTTATTGGCATTAGACCCTTCCCTGCCTGGGAAAACTTGGCATCCGCGTCAAGTCTGTACCATCATAACATTTGAAATGCAACATTTACACAACATTTATAACATTAGCATGCTATACAAGTACTATCTGATTCATCAGTGGCATAACTTGTCACTTTACTATACATTTCAATGTACTCCACTATATCATTTCCATTCTGACAATACATTATACATATTTCACACAGGTAAATTGACCATTACTATACAGAATCATATAATAACGTCATGTACTCTAAGCAATGCAAGAGGGGGTCCTTTCCTATCAGCTAACTTGGGGCTGGATGGGGCAGGGGCACCATGGTGAGAGGGCAGAACAAGTAACCTGGAATGGGCCGTCAAGCTCAAGTTGGGCAGTGAGTTCTGAGAGACATAAACACCTTTGTGGACTACATTGAGAGGCAAATCCACTGGCATCCCGGGGGAATCTAACTGAAATGCACCACTGGCTTGACAGCTTCGCCAGTCTTTCTGGGGTGAACAACCTTAGTCTCTGTACTTTCAGCAATGGTCTTGGAGCTTTCGTCACTTGTGAAAGGTGCCTCTGCATAAAGGGGAATGTCCAAGCTAGGAGCACTGTCAGCCCCTTGCTCTGTAGTCTCTGTTTCTACAACATTTGGCTCATTTTGAAGATACCCTGGCACTGAAGGGGGTTGTCAGCACTCTCATAGTGTTCCTCAAGTTCTGGCATGTCACCAGAAAGACTCATACCATCAGCCTCTCCTTCAGGCAAATCATACAGTTCCACAATACACAAAACTCAGCATCCTTAGACGTGATACTTTGCACTTCACCTTCAGGGAGCATTGGCTCCAAGGATGATGCTGGGGCATTAGGCAGTCCAGAAGGCCCAGCTTCATCCCCATAATTCAACCTAGGATTTCCACGAAACAACTGACTTAGTTCATATGAGGGGTAATAGGCATTATCACATTCACTGTCATCCGAGTTAGACTGGCAGTCACTATCATTCTGGGCCTGCTGCGGAAGTCTTAAATCCGGCAACCATGGGGGCAGGCTGACTCTGTTTCTTTCTTGCAGCAGTACGAGTCACTGGTCCAGGGGAATCAATCTCGGGCAGGTTCAGCCTCAATTATAACTTAACCAATAGGTAGCAAGTGGTCACGGTGCATGGTCTTAACAGCTTTGGAGTTATTCTCTGGGTGCACATTGTACACTGGCAAATCATCCAACTTTCCAACTATAACATGGGGAAGATGGTGCCATCAATCAGCAATTTTGTGTTTACCATGCAATCCTAAATTTTGCAACAACACACGGTCTCCAGGCCTAAGCTCTTGAGCCTTTACTTTTCTATCATGTCTCTCTTTGTTGGCTAGATTTCTTTTGGCGGCCATTGTCTGGGCCAGTTGATAGGCATGGTTCAATTGAGCTTCCAGTTTTTGTACACATTGCAGGTAATCTTCAGCTTGGACCCCATCGGGAGAAACCCCAAAACAGACATCAACAGGCAGCCAGGCCTCTCTCCCGAACATGAGGTGGTAGGGAGAGAACCCGGTAGCATCATTCTTCGTGCAGTTGTATGCGTGTACCAAGGTGCTAATCTGCTGGCTCCATTTATGCTTATCTTTTGGGTGGAGGGTGCCTAGCATGTCTAGCAGGGTGAGGTTAAAGCGTTCTGGTTGAGGGTCCCCCTGCGGGTGATAAGGGGTGGTTCTTGACTTTCGCACCCCCCATAGAGTGAGCATTTCTTTGATTAGCCGACTCTCAATGTCCCGGCCCTGATCAGAGTGAATTCACTGGGGGGCACCATAGTAGACGAAGAAATTTTCCACTAGCACCTTGGCCACGGTAGATGCTTTTTGATCTTTGGTGGGAAAAGCTTGTGCATACCGTGTGAAATGGTCCGTAACCACTAACACATTGCCAATGTTTCGCTGATCAGGCTCTAAACTCAAAAGTCTATGCAGACTAGTTCCATTGGGGTGCTGGTAGTAATGTTGACAAGAGGGCAGCCCTCTGAGGCAGGGGTTTTCTCTGCAGGCAGTGACTACAAGTCCTTACATGGTGCTCAACATCGGCCCCCATCTTGGGCCAGTAGAATTGGGATCGTACTAGGTCAAGGGTCCGGTCGATACCGAGGTGGCCCATATGATTGTGGAGGGACCTCAGTACCAAATCTTTGAAGGCTGTGGGCAGGACCAATTGTTGCTTGTCTATTTGGCCAGCTCAATCTGCAGTCTCTCTATACAACAAATGATTAAGTAGCTTCAACCTGGGGCCTTCTTTAAACAATAAAGCGGTTCGCAGATCAGAGGAACGCAACTTAGACACATCTTTTCCTGCACGAAGGGTGTCAAGTGCTGGCTGAATCATAGGATCTCGGGATTGAGCCCACTGAATGATGTCATTGTCAAACTGAGGCAGTGCACTAATATCTAAAGCAGAGAAGTGGCAATACGCAGCCGGTATGCAAGTGTCAGAGGGGCCCAAGCAATCTACTAAGCAGTCCACTGTGTCTGTAGACATCTGTTCATTTCTGTCAAACATTTGGCACAATGCTCGGATGTCAGGTTCAGACAGCCTGACCCAGTCGCTCTTGGAAATGGGCCTCCAGGAAAGGATGTCAGCATCAGTATGATTCAGGCCAGGTCTGTATTCGACAGCATAATCATATGTTGACAATGCAGAAAGCCACTGGTGCCCTGTGGTGTCTAATTTAGCTGAAGTATGTACATAGGTCAATGGGTTATTGTCAGTTCTCACCAATATTTTTGCCCCATAGAGGTAATCATGAAACTGGTTGACAATGCCCCATTTTAAAGCAAGGAACTCCAACTTGTGCACAGGGTAGTTTCACTCTGACAGGATCAAGCTCCTATTGGCGAATGCCACTGGTCTCAAGCCATCCTCATGGTCTTGATACAGTACAGCTCCTAGACCCTGCAGACTGGCGTCAGTATGCAGCACATAGGGTTTGGTGGGATCAGCATAAGTGAGGATGGTGGCATGGGTGAGCTAGTATATGACTTCCTGGAAAGCTGCTTCACAATTAGGTATCCAACGAGACCCGAAAAGTTCACCTGGGTGGAAATATGCTTTATCTGGTTCTTTGATGGACCCTTTTTTGTATTTCTGATTGGTAGGAGGGTAACCCTTGGTAAGATTCAAGAGTGGCCGAATCACTTTGGAATAGTCCTTTATGAACCGGCGGTAGTAGCCACAGAATCCCAGGAAATGTTGTAGTTCTTTCAAATTGTAGGGCTGGAGCTGATGGCCAAGGCTTCAGCTTTACTAGGATCAGTCTCTATCCCCTCTGTAGACACTATGTGCCCCACACACTTCACAGAGGTTTGGAAAAACTGGCACTTGTCGATGGACAGTTTGAGGCCAAAATCTCTCAGTCGGTCTAGTACATTGAACAGTCGACTCTCATGTTCCTCTAGGGATCTCCCAAACACAATGACATCATCCAAGTACACCAGGCATTCCAGCAAATTCATGTCTCCCACCGTTCGTTCCATCAGTCGCTGGAAGGTGGCTGGGGCACCCGATATCCCCAGTGGCATTCTCAGGAATTCATAGAACCCCAAAGGACAGATGAAGGTGGTCTTCTCACGGTCCTCCAGAGCCATCAGAATCTGTTAATATCCACTGCAAAGATCCAACACTGAGAACCACTTGCTCCCATTCGAACAATCCAGAGCATCTTGTATACGGGGCATGGTGTATTGATCGGGGATGGTCCGCCGATTCAGAGTTCGATAATCAACACACATTCTCACAGATCTGTTCTTCTTATGCACAATCACAATGGGAGAAGCATATGGGCTCCTGGATTCTTGTATCACACCAGCCGTGAGCATTTCCTGCAAGTGTCTTCTCACATTGTCTATGTCTGCAGGGGCTGTGCGTCGAGACCTCTCTCGAAATGGCTGTTCATCATGCAGGCGTATGTGATGCTGTGCACCCTGGACATATCCCATGTCCTAGTCCTTCAACAAAAACACTTGATCTCTCTGGGCAAGTTTCTGGCTAATTCTAGTTTTCCATTCAGCTGGCAATGGGGAGTCACCAAAATCAAACAAGTCAGGAGTCACTCTATCTGTCTTGCCAGAGTGCTTGTTGCTGGGCAGCACTGCAGTGTCTGTGCAGTGTACCGTAGCTAGCGTGCATCCTCTGTTCACCCGGATCTCCTGATCTGACACATTATGAATCTGGACCATCACTCGTTGTGCATAGGCATGAGCATGAGCTGGCAAGATGCTGGGCTTAACCAATAATCCTTCTGGCAGTTTTCCATCGCCTGGCGCGTCCAACATCAGTATTTTGTTCTTGACATCTTTGCAGAGGCAAACCTCCCCTTGAACGGTACACTGGGCGTTAGGGGCCAGTACCATTGAATCGGGATCCTTCTTCCACGTGACCCCTACCGGTTCATCCTGGTCCACTCCCTTGGGGTTCTGTTGTAAATCATAAGCCCTCTTGATCAGAGCAGGAATTCTTAGGGCCCTCCCAGTCCATCGGCCTTGTTTCTCATGACAGAGTTGTACCAGTCTCCCAAACATATGGGCGTTGGTCCCAGTTAACAGGGGAGCCCCATCATACAGTCCAGTAGGGGAACACACTAAGGCCAGTGTCTTGACTTGCTCCTCTACACCAGTTACAGCTGCTGGAAATGACAACCAGAGGTGGACATATCCTAGGTAGGGATAAGACTTGTCGCTCAGCCCCCACACATGTAGGCCTTCCAGGGATTGTAAGGGCATAGTAGATAAGTGTTTGTCATACCAGTCCTTAAATACAATGGTCACTTGTGACCCACTGTCCAGCACAGCCCGAGTAGGAATACCATTCATGGCCACGGTAGTCTCCATTGAAGGGCCCACTATTTTGGACCAGTCTGGAGGGACAGCAGCAGGGGCCTGGATAGATGATTTAGCCACAAAGGAGTTTGAGTTAGGATGTCTGAAGCCTTCACTGCGGTCATTTTGTGTACCCCTTGACCACTGATTCATTTTACAAAGCTCTCCTTGAAGCTGGTTCACCACTTTCTCTAAGTCTTTCTGAAACTGGCATTCCCTCTTCATATGGCCATCCTTTCTACAGTGGTGACAAATGATAGACTCCTGGGTCATCCTTGGAGAGAACATTACATGAGGAACTGAAGTAGTAGCAAGGGATCGGGGTCCAATATCTGCTTGCAGAGGTGAGAGGGGTGCAACGCGTCTCAATAGTTCCTTTAGGGTGGCAGTCAATTCTTTGATTTCAGCCTGGGAGCTATCCTCGGTAGAGAATGCCTGAGGGTGCACTCCCACCTCCATGGCAGTCACGTCCTGAGAGGAACCAGAATCTTGTTCCATGGGGGGAACCCTTGCAGAGGCACCAGCCTTCAACTCTTGGACTTCCTTTAATAGCTTGACTTTCAAAAACTGGGCCCAGGGTGGGAAGTCCTTTGTATTCTCAGAGTGCTTGTTAGGTGCCGATGTTTACCTCTGAACCCCACTTGGATGATCACTCTCTGTCACTTGCGCAGTAGCAGCAGATGTTGGTGAAATTCTCCCCCCCCCCCGGGGTCGCCTTTGCTCAACCCCCCCAAATTTCTTTCATTAGTTCTTCACAAGAGGGGGGCGATTCCAGTCGGCTGGCAAGGCGCAACTGAAGCAGTAACACTTCTGAAAATGGAGCAGACTTAAGGATCCGGTCCAGCCTAGTTCGCTCTAATCCATTTGACAGCAAACTTTCTGAGGCACTCTTGTAGCAGCTTTTCAAGCCAAAGTACGTACACAGACAATGGCTCCCTTGAGTACTGCTGAGTGTTTCCTACTCTCCACCACAGGTCCTCATCTGAATCTGGGCTCTCATACACATTCTCCAATGCATCAAGATAGTCCTGTGCAGTTGCTTCGGGGTTATTGGTCCGCTTGGCATGGATGGTAGCCAGGGCAGGACCTCGGTGGCTCTCACTCAACCTCTTTCATTTCTCTGCTTCTGAGCATTGCCATTCAAGTACTAGAGGGGCAACATAGTCTATCCAGGTCTCCCAGTCATCCTTCTCCTGGGGGGTGGGGAGGTGCCGAAGATTCCTTCAGCCGGTAGGAGTCGTGACTAACTGCAGGTACAGATACAAGGGCCCAGCATTGTCACAGGCACAGAAGGTGGGGCAGTAACAGAGTGCTGGAGTGGGAGGGGGTGTTGGGGAGGAAACACCCCCAGGTGGCAGGAATAGTTTCTTAAAGTCCTCTATGGTTTTCTCTTCCTCCGGCAACAACTTAGCAAATTTCTCCTCAAAAGTCTCAGACAATAGGGGGAGCTCATTCTCTCCAGGGTTTTTACTGTCTCTAGTTATCAATCTCCAGGCAGCTGGGGTCCCTTCTGGGGCAACAGTCCGTGGCACTTTGGAACTGTCCACTGAGTCACTACACTCTACTAGCACCATGAAAGTTTAGGCGGTTAAATCAGCCTGTCGCCCCACTACCACAGCGTTTGTTAAACATTCAACTCTGGAAAGTACTCCTTCTACAGTGTCTTTACCAATGTTCAGGGGAATATCCAATTCAAGCAGGGCATTGTGAGGGTCAAACTCCTGCCCTGTACACCACCCCACCAACTGGTGCACAGCCACTTCAGTTGGGGCAGCCGTGTATGTTTGACAATAATTCGTAGTTTCAGCCACTAGAAAACACAAAATCCCAGCGGTGAGCTTCCAAGATGTAATCCCTAGGTGGCACTATCCCAAGGGCTACTAGCCCTACCTGCTTGGCTAGTAGCAGGTTAAGGGGCCTGAGTTCTGAAATGGGTGCCTCTACTCAGAGGTCAGGCTTGGTGGTGGTCAAGCTAACCCGGGCACAGCCCTCCAGGACACTGTAACCCCCCTCTTTCCCCTCTAGTGGCCTGAACACTGTACAATAATCACTTTCACAATACCCCTGGTACACCACACAAGTACCCACACTGTTTGCACTTACCACCAGGGCTGGTTCCTCTGGCTCAACCCTGGGAACCCCCTGTAAAACAAGGTTATACACAGCAAATAGCAACAGTACAGTACTTTGAGCACAAATTGTAACCACAGTCAGATTACATACAGAAAAAGTTAGATCTGATTTATTCAGGGGACTTGAACAAGGGAGGGGCAAAATCAGGTAAATTAGCTTAAAGGTTATATCAATCAAGCAGTTATGCATGCGCTTTGAGTCCCCCCACACAGTCCACCTCTGGGTATCCAGGACCATTGCCTGGGGTTGCAGCTGGTTGGGGCCCTGTGATGGAAACACAACATGCACTGTACACAATATTTGTAATCCGGAGCCAGAGGGCTCAGTTCATAAAGGAAATGAAACAAGACAATCAGATAACACACTCAGATTAAGCTATTGTTGCAGGGAGCTACCCTGGTATTTACTCACAATACCCAAGACTGGACACAGGCTGGACGAAAATCGAGACTACAGGTGGTTGATCTGGAATGCCAGGAGAAGCAGGGTCCACATGAGTCACAGAGGCATCGTTCCTGTTCAAGCGTGGAGCAGGGGGCTGATCCCCAAGTAGGTCTCTCGTCGATGGCTTCTCTGTGCAGCGGGTAGTCTTGCTGGGCCAGTCTGGCAAGGCCCAGACCGCATGGAGACAAATTCGGATGCAGTCCGTTTTGGGCTGGATACAGCTTCCAGCAAGCAGAACACAGTTCACCCAGTGGGGAACTAACTCACAACCCACTAGCAGCTCATAGCACATTTATATGTACGGAATTCCACTGTACCAGGCAAAGCACTCCCTGGTCACAATCACAAAGTCTCTGCACACACCGGGAGCTTAGGGGTAGCTGGAACTCCTGACAGGCCGATCGCATTCAGCAAAATCTTCGGTCTTCTTCAGGTTGAACCTGGCCCACTTCAGTAGCTTACTTTAGTCACACAAACTTGGATTTAGTCCAAAATAATTATCTTCTGTCTCTCTCTGGAGTAGCAGGCAGACATGCAATTCAAACTCAGCCTTTTCTCAGTTTTCCCATGAGAATCCAGTCAGAATTGCTGCTCAGAATCACTTCAGCTCCTCTCAGTTCACTTCCCAGCTCAGAATTAACTGAAAACTACAAGCAGCCCAGGACTTCCCCAAGATCCAAAAGATTTGGTTGGCTGATTTGGCTGTCAGTCAAAGCAAGAGCTCCCCCTTCAGTTGCAAAAAAGGTGCAAAAAAGCTCCAAACTACAGTTCCTACAGATTTTGAATTCAGACAGCTCCTGTAGTCCAACTACATTTTAAGTCCCACCAGTACTGTTTGGTCCAATTTGCAGCCCAGGACCAAGATAGTGGAGACAAACAAACCAGTCCTTGCTACAAAGAAAGCAGGTTAGACAAACTACATTATCATTATCACTCTAAATGATTTTCAGCAAATAGTTGCATCTTTCAACAGAGCTCCCTCTCAGATTACTTAAGCTGCAATTAGGCAGCTCTTAAAGAGTCAGTACACAGAGGCTATACAGGCTCTGGTAATCACATTTAAACTGCTAAGACGCAGGAGACCAGCCTGGCAGTGAGCATTTAGGCAAGCTCAAGGAAGACTTTTTAGGAACCCCCATTTGTAGTGGGGTTACAACTATAAAATATTACATTTTTTGAAAGTAATAGGTTAGCTACTAGTTACTTTCAAATAAATGTAATCGGTTACAGTTACATATTTCTTTTGTTTAAAAAGACATAAGTAATTGTAACTGTAAGGTGTATTATATTTTCTAGTACTTCTCCATCCTTGCTAGTGACTGTACAGAGCTTTTTGGAACAAGTTTCCAAAAGTAATAGAAAGTAATAGAGCAAGCATTTGTCAATGCCGAACGTTCGCTTGCAGTTATTTGCAGTAGTATTTGGCACTTGGACATGGCTTAAATAAATCAGTGACAAAGAAGTACAAGCATTTGTCAGTGCTGAATGTTGCTTGCTTCTATGTGCTGTTTAGGTATTTGGAAGTCATTGGAGTGCAAATATTGAAAATTCACGAACTTACGAGCGTGCGTAGGAACTGCGCAACGCACCATCGTAAAACAGTCATTTCTAGGAATTTTTTCACCAAATTTTCAACATAGCCATTTTAAGACCTCTGCTCATGAACAGTGTCACTGTGATTTTCTTAATGTGTCCTATACATTGATTTCAGCACACCGACTGCGCCATTGTGCGCTACATGGGCGGAAACACGTTTTGGGCAGGATGTGAAAAATGACAGCTTTACTGCTCATAAGGAGGTGTGGTAAAATGGCAATGTTGAAAATCTGGAGTGAAAATATTGAAAATCCGTGAACTTACGAGCGTGCGTAGGAACTGCGCAACGCACGCTTGTAAAACAGTCATTTTTAGGACTGTTTTCACCAAATTTTCAACATAGCCATTTTAAGATCTCTGCTCATGAACAATGACACTGTGATTTTCTTAATGTGTCCCATATATTGATTTCGCACACCAACTGCGCCATTGTGCGCTACATGGGTGGAAACACATTTTGGGTGAGATGTGAAAAATGACATCTATACTACTCATAAGAAGGTGTGGTAAAATGGCAATGTTGAAAATCTGGAGTGAAAATATTGAAAACTCGCGAACTTACGAGCCTGCATAGGAACTGCGCAACGCACGCTCGTAAGACGGTCATTTTTAGGAATTTTTCCACCAAATTTTCAAAATAGGCTTTTTGAGAGCCCGCCTTATGAATGCTAGCACTGTCGTTTCATTAATCAGGCCCGAAAGGTGATTTCACGCAGTGACTTCGAAATCACCCTTCGGGCCCGAATAACGCCATGACAGTGACAGAATTCATGAGAAAGGGGCCCCAAAACCCCATGTTGAAAATTTGGTGCAAAATTCAAAAATGCCTGAGATATGCAACAAAGTTGAAAAAAACATCTAGCCCATTCTACAGCTTACGGCATTTCCTCAGTTCGTGATCGGCTTTGAAGAGTGCAGGCGTGTTCCCGGTCCAGATGATTATGTCGTAAGCTCCAGAGGTAAGTATGGGGTGGGGGTGTGTGGGGAGGCAGGAGTGCGCGGTGGGTGGCTGCGGGTTGGTGGGCGGGAGACTGCGTGGGACCGCTTAATTTACAGGTTTTTTTTTTTCTAAATTGACGATGCGGGACGTTGCCACACCGGGGTGGGCTCCCAGTGTGGCAGAAGGATGGCTGGGGGGGGCGTGGAGCCGACGGGGGACTGGGCACAACTGTCGGCAGATGACGGCGGCGTTTGCCACGCTGGGGTGGGCTCCAGCGTGGCAGCAGGGAAAGCTGTTTGGGGAGGTGGAGCCGGCGGAGGATTGGGCACCCCGTCGGCCGAGAACGATCTGGGGCGTTTGCCACGCTGGGGTGGGCTCCCAGCATGGCGCCAAAGATTCTGGGGGTGACGTGCTGCCAGCACACAGTGGTGGTTTTCTTTGAAGAGAAGGCCACTGCTGTCATACACAGCACCACATCGATTGGTGCAGGACCGCCACGCCTGCTCAAGGGAGCAGGGGATTGCACAGGACAGGCACACCTCCAAAGTGTCCCATTCTCCCAAGACGTTCCTTGTGCATGCGCGCAAGCGAATGTAAAAAGTAACTAATTCAACACTGCCTGTTGTAGATCTTTGCGTCATCTGGCAAGAGGCATACTTTTCCCTCCAGTCCCTCCACAATGTCACTTATAAAGACATTAAAAAGGTCCCAGTACTGAACCTTGCGGTACCATGCTAGTAACCTCTCTTTCTTTGGAGTGGACTCTGTTTACTATTACCCTCTGTGTCCTGTTGTCGAACCAATTTTTTACCCAGGCTACCACCCTGGGACCTAGTTTTCAGTTACTATTCTCAGTCATCTTGGGAATCTGTGTTAGTGTAGACCACTGAGTGGTTTTTCATTGTTTTTTGTTGTTTAACCAGGAGTAGCACACTAAGCTGAAAGCTTTTTTGCAGGTGCAACCTGGGAACACAGGGAAGTTAAGTGACTTGCTCAGGGTCACACAGTATGCAAGTGGACGCTATGGGATTCAAACCCAAGTCTGGATTGCTGGATGTCACCAGATTTGCAGCTCAGAGCCTTAAACCACTGCGCTATACTGCCTCCCAAAAGTTTAACTGCTTATTGGTTATGGCATAGGTGTGTATAATACCTGGGTTAGATAAGGCATTTGACAACATTCAGTTTTATTTTACAGTACATTTGGAGGCAGCACTTGTACTTTTTTTTTTTTAAGTAGGGGTAGAAGTTGGATTCCATGTGTACAACATGGACATTTCTGGCTGCACCACTGCCCTCCTGTATAAGTCCCCTGAAACTTGAAAATTCTCCCTTGTACCTCCCTTTTCAACTGTTTCATTAGTTTTTCTTGTTGCCAGACTGCCCAGTAATCTTTTTCTGTTCTGGCTCCCAAGTTCGACTTTAAGAGCATAACAGTTACTGAATCCCTCAAATACCTTAAATGTGTGCTGGGCAAAACCAGAATGGGAAGCGACTCCATTTACATGCGATTGCTTGTCTCTGCGCTTGATATCCTGGCCCAATCCCTCACCACCCTTTTCAATCACTCCCTAAGAAACTTTCAAATGCCAGCCCATCTCGATATTCTTCCCCCCCCCCCCCATGGCACTGGAGCGAATTGTCTCAGACCAGTTGGTTGACTTACTAGAACATTACAATCTGTAATGCCTTCTACAGCATGGTTTTAGAAGAAACCACAGTACCATAACCGCTCTCCTAGAATACACTAGTGCATTGCACAGTGAACTCGATGGTGGACGCGTGGTTGGATCAATTTTTATTGACCTAACCAAAGTGTTTGACCTTGTCGACCACTGGCAACTACCTCTTAAACTCTCCTCACTAGGCCTCTCACAGGAGACTTCCAAATGTTTTGCAGATACCTCTCAGGGCACTCCCAGAAAGTAAAAATCAATGACGCAGTTTCTGAATTATGGCCTGTGGCAGTCTGAGTCCCACGGGGATCCATTCTGAGTCCACTGCTGCTCAGCCTGTTCATTAATGACCTACCATCGGCCTGCACAGGATCCCAGATCCTACTGTATGTGGACGATGCAGTCATCTTCTCAAGAATCAATAACCCTGCTGAGCTTACCCATGATCTACAACAAATCTTTGCCTCCCTTGAATTGTGGTTCTTCCACAATCGTCTCATAATAAATTACAAGAAGACCAAATCTATGCTTACCACCTCCCTCCCAAAAAGAAGATCCCCCCTCTCAAAATTCGGAGCAAGGGAAGCGCAGTCCTTGATCAGGTTGTTTCCTTCAAATACCTTGGGATCTACTTCGATGATACACTAACGTTCACCCACCACATTGACCAAGTCATAAAAGTGGTCAGCAGAAAACTAGGAACCCTTTACGGGTGTAAAACATACATGACTCTGAATACCAGGAACCTAGCAGTGTCTGTGTCCATCCTTCCAGTCATAGACTGTGGATTAATGGTCTATGGAGCAGCATCAGATACGGTCCTAACTAGTATCAAGGTACTGCTTAGCAAGGCCTGCCGACTTGCCCAGGATGCGGAGAGATATATCCACACCTGCAGTCTATACTCCAATACTAACTGGCTACCCCTAGAGCAAAGAATCAAATTCCAGTCCTGCCTAAAGTGGAAGAAAGCCCTCCTGGGACTCACTCTCCATACACTGCAGACTTTCTTCTGATAAACTGCCAATACACACCAAACAAGAAATATGTGCAGAAATGCCCTCCATGTGCCATTTTGTAGGACAAACCAGGCTATGAGATTATACTGCTGATGTGCACCTCTTTGGCTAAATTAACTTCCCCTTTTGCTACTAAAGCTACCCAAAATTGGGCAGTTTAAACAGGAACTAAAAAAACTTCTCATTCCCCCCCCCTCCTTGCAAATGCACAAGACAGACCACCTCTCCAACCACTCTCCCTGCCTCCCCTTCCCCACGCCCACTCTATTTTTGTTCCCACCTCTCTACTACCTCCCTCCCTCTTCCCCTCTGCAGCCATCCTCCTCTCTTATCTTAACACTCCTACCCCTTTCCTCCTCCCCAACCTAATGGCACCTTTCCCCCTCACCAGTAAGCATAGTCGCATTTCCCACCCCGCACATTTCCACTGCCACCCACTGTACCAATGCTGCCCATTACCCCCAGCTACCCCACCTTACCCGACACACCTTCTCATATTGTACACCACCTTGTGTACTCCATGACAATGCCATGTGCTGCTGCTTTGTATACCCCAACATTATTGCTACTTATTTTGTATGATTGTTGTAATATTTTCCTGTACTTATCTTCTGTCTGTAATGTTTTTCTGATGTAAAATCTTTGTAAATCAGCTATGCTCAAAGGTATCATCTGAAACATGAAATAAATAAATAATAAATAATTTAGCATATTCTTACATGTGATATGTCCAACTTGCTTAAGAGGGAGGTTTGGGTCAAATTAGGAGGGAGATTGGCCTGCCACCTTGCTTAAGAGGGAGATTTGGGTCAAATTAAGAGGGAGATTGACCTGCTAGTAGGGAGATGCTGTAACGTCGTGCGTTTGTCCTTAAATGGTGTCAAAAATATAAGAAAAAAGTCATTACAAAAATGTAATGCATTTCATTTTGTCAAGAATAAGCAGTAAAAAGAATAAACAACTAGTTATATAAAGTCATCAGATACATTGTGCATCACTGATTTAATTTTTATGTGTCTTTATCTGCTCAAAAAAGATGGATATTTTGGACATAATTTTACTTAAGCAGGAGATTTTGTTTCCCAGGAGGGAGGGTGGGAGTTCAGTCAAAAAAAACAGGAGTCTCCTGCGTAAAGAGGGAGATATCACATGTGTGCATATTATTTGTAATTTACCTTTTCAGTAATGTTTTTCAATTCACTGTGTGCTCACATGTACTTTAATAAACTTTGACTGGCTGACGACAGAATATGTGTGTGATTGCTACTGACTGTCTGCTGACAGCTAGCTATTGTATGACATTGCATCTGTGCTCCTGGGCCCACCATGTCATGCGCAGATCTCTGCACTGTAGCCTTCGTGCTATCTCCTGCTCCCCTGGCTCCGTGTCAGTTGTTGTCTGTTCCTCTTGGACCAGCAGCCCTATTCCACGGGTACGTGCTATGTTGTGTAGAATACAACAGGAAAGGAATATGCCACAGGCTTTCTAAGATGTGTAATGTAGGGCACCACCAGAGCGGTCCAGGCAATGGAAACACATTTTGTGAATGACAAAAACACACTCAATGATGTTACGTGTGGTGGTATGTGCTGCATTGTATCTCTTCTCCATCTCGGACGTGGGACGGAGGACTGGGGTGAGGAGCTAGGGGTGGAGAGAAGAGGCACTGTCACCTGTGACAGATGGCATACTGTTAAGATGGCATGGTGGCAAAGGCGCTGTAATGTGGGCACACAGGAATTGTGGGCATTGTGTGACGAAGGTGTCTCTCTGTCTCTCGCTCTCCAATGTGCCATGCCACAGAGTTTGTTACAATAACTCCAGGGGGTGTGGGAAGCAGAACCCCCCACAACATTATGGCATCGACTTGTGTGCGGTGCCACACTTTATGGGGTCGTCTTTCTGGTGACATTGGCTAATATTGCCCTATTTGCCTCTTGCCTGCTTGATGGGTGCTCTTGTTGCACCCTTTTTACCTGTACTGTCTTTATTTTCACCCACATTATACAGAACCTGACAGACACATACATATTTGTGCCTTGCCATGATTTTGGTAGTTAACTTCGGCCCACATTCTAGAAACCATCTTGAGTTTCCAACCCCCTCTCCTCACTCTGGGTTGCAACCCCGTGTACCTATAGCGGATTGCTGTACTGACTTGCAGAGTGTACTCACCCACACACTGTCACCTGTATCAGACAGATACATATTGGAGCCCTGCCAAGGTCTTGATAGTTAATTTCTGCCCACATTCTGGAAACCATCTTGGGTTTCCCACCCTTCCCCCAACCTGGGACACAACCTTGTGTAACCCCCAGAGGATTGCTATACAGTCCTGTAGAGCATTTTCACCCACACACTGTCACCTGTAATGGACACATACATATTGGGGTCTAGCCAAGGTCTTGGTAGTTAACTTCTACCCACCTTCTGGAAACCATCTTGAGTTTCACACCCCCTCCCCCCCAACTTGGAATGCAACCCCGTGTACCCCATGGGGGATTGCTGTACTGTCCCACAGAGTGTACATACCCACAAAGTGTCCACTTGGTATAATGCTACCTTCAAATCTCTGGCACAGGATGGAATTGTGCCAGATGAAGGGGTAGCACATCAACACACTGGTGATGCACTCTGTGGCATCACACACCACCTGGCAGTTTATGGAGTGGTGTCCTTTCCTGTTCACATAGGCTTCAGACTCCCAGCCAGGAGGTGCTCGGGTGGCTACATGGGTGCAGTCAACTGCACCAAGTACTCGTGGCAGGCATGTTACCTGGTAAAACCGCTGCATTGTTGCTGTTTGCTGTGCTGTGGTGCTAGGGAATACTATGAATTCACTAGCATGTGGCAGCAGAGCATCTACAAATTGGGCCAGCAGGCGTGAGATGGATGTCTGTGACACTACAGTGGTATCCCTGATGGAGGTCTGGAAGGTTCCTGTTGCCAGGAGGCACTTGACAGCAATCGCCTTCACCTCCACCATCAGGGCATGGCTGCGCTGGGTGGTACTGTGCAGCGCATACCTCTCAACCTTTTGTCCCCCAAATGTGGAACATTGCCTGTCAAAATGTGGAACAAATAGGCAAAATGTGGAACACTTAATCGAATCTTTACCTAAGAAGCTCAAAACACTTAAAATGTTGCATTTATGTGCCAAAAGTCTGTTATTAATTGCAAAATGTATTTTTTGCATCATTTACTATGGATTTTTGCTTTCAGATGTTAACTTTGAATGTGGAACAAGCCCTCACAATGTGGAACAGGGAGCTTTTGTGAAGTAAAATGAGGAATGTTCCTCATAATGTGGTACAGTTGAGAGGTATGTGCGCAGGTCTTCATCCAGGAGTTCGCACAGCTGCCTGAGCATGTCCCGGTTGAGGTGATACCAACCGACCAGCTGGTGATCGGTCAATGTCTCAAAGGAGACTCATGGCTGGTGCCGTCTGTGTGCAGCAGGGTGCCTCTGTCAGCAATGGATGGGCTCAGGATGTTTCCTGTTGCTGCTGCTCATCCAGGAGGGCCTCCCCCACCATGCAGAGAAGCTGTGGTGTAATGCACACCATTATGCTTTTGCCTGCACTACCTAGCTCTGCCTCTGGGCTTTGCCTGGATTAAGAGGACCTTTTCATAGGTGGTATTTAGTGCTGTGCATCATATTGCACAAAGGCACTTTGCTTGGAGCTAATGCTACGTGAATAGCTTTGTGCATGTATGCATGGCCCCTCCCCTACCTTTGCATCGCACATACATTATTTTTTTGTGATGGCACTAAGCACTTTAGCTTGTGCTAAATGGCCTTTTGTGAGTTGCAGTCTTGCACAAACACTTTATATGCTTCACAAAGTTTGTGACTCTGGCCCCCATACCTCTCAACCTCCTGCCTCACAAATCAGGGACAAGGCTTAAAAAAAATCAGGGACAAAGGACCAAAATCAGGGACACATCTTCAAAATTAGAGATATCCACCCAGAAAGTTGGTAGAATATGGGGCTTAGTGCAAAATGCATTTTCTAAAGATGAACAAGTCTGTAACTTTAATGCTTGACATTGTTTTGTGCTTACAGTCCCCACTGTTTAGCCACAAAAATGCAAATTTTAGGAGGGACAAAGTACAATTTTGAGGCAAAATCAGGGACATCCATGAAAATCAGGGACACTTGAGAGGTATGCTGGCCCCAGATGACTTAAAGCAAACCATCAGTCTCACTACTTATTATCAGGAATGCTTCTTTAATCAAAAACCTCCTGACCAGGGTAGATCAAGCTTGAAACTTTTTGGCACTCCTGATCTAGTTCTGAGCCATTAGGGGATACTGTTATTCTGTATTATAAAATGGGTAGGATCATACTACAGATTCTTGAAGTAGATGACACCACAGTACATCATAATCCAGTTGTTTGTTGCTGTTCCTGCTTGTTGTTACCTGAAAAGCAATAAACATAAATGAAAAAAAAATGAAAAACATAAAATAAAATGGGTAGGAAAAATCCGATCCTACTGGGTGAGCCCCTTACCTGGGGGTACATGTATATGCCAACAGAGACCAGGTAAAAACAAGTCCCAGTGCCAACCTACCTCAGGACTAGCTAAATCACTGTGCTCCAAATAGACTTGTAAAAAAGTCAAAACCAGCCTTTTTTTCCTTTTTACTGTTTTAGTGATCGACAGAACCCCCGCCCCAAAAAAACACAACTACTGGTCTATATTTAACAGGCACAAACTGTGTCATTTTTATTGAAATTCTTCCCCCCTCAAGACACAAAAAAAAGAGTTATTTCTTTTTTAAAAACTGGTAGTGCTAGCACAGACACGTGCTTACATGTCAGTGCTACACACTCAGGCACAGCTTTCCCTTTGCGCTCTCCTGGTGGCACCTTATAACCACTTTGACTAACTGCACAGTCAGCGTTTGTGGTTAGGAACTCATTGTATCAGGTACCCTGCCCGATTGGGCTACGGTCCTGACTCTGCACCTGACCTCCCTCACTTTTCTCCTGAACGGCCATGTTCCTCTCCCCATCACTTTCCTTAGAGGCACTTTTAACAGGAGAAAACCTAAAATGGAGCACCGATGGGGTCTGGGGTGGGGGTTTGAAGACATCAATAAAAAAGTGTCAGTTAAAAACACAAAAGTGGCTCTCAAATACCAGCAGTGCCCTCTAGGAGCAAGAATACCACTAGAGAGACTATTTTACAAGAAAAATTACTTTTAATTGATTTTTACTCATTTTTTAATTTTTTTTCTAAACTCACTTTATTGATACATTTAATTCAGAATACAAGATCTGTTGTTTTACTGTGCATACACTCAAAGTTCATTATTTGTTCTTTCATTATACAGCATTTGAAGTCTGCCTGTATTAAATCTCAACCATCTGTTCTGAAAGTGGTTAACAAATAATTTCAATACTAAGAATATGTGATGCTTTCCAACATATAGAAAACATTTTAACAAAAAACCTTGAACTATTAGAACTTTATTACTATAAAAACATTTAAACAAGGACTTCTGGCTGAGCCGTGACCAAGATGGCCACGTAAGCTGTGAGCTTTGTTCCTCGGGCAGAAACCAAAAAATCTTTCATTTTACTAAACTTCAGAATCCATGGTCTTTGTTATTTTTCATTTCTTTTCATTGTTCTGAAATAAAATCTTTCGAAATCTGGACCTCCAACTTACTGCACTTTGGCATGACAGCCACCGTGACTAGGTTTGACACAGCAGTGATACAACAGATGTTTGCCCAGAAACGTGACGAGGTAATGGCAGTTAAAAGTAGTATTGATAACCTGCGCGCTGGAATGGAACAAATGTCCAAGAGAGTCTCAGATCATGAGGCTACCTTCTGCCACTTGGACAGAAGAGCAAATGGCCAGGACAGCGAAATCCAGGGGATTAAAGCGGACATTGCTCCCTTATGGGAAAACTAGATGACCTTGAGTGTAGAGGTCATCAAAATAACATTAAAATCCTGGGGTTCCCAAAGGCACTGAAGGGAGAAATGTTCCTGACTTTGTCCAGCACTAACTTACTGGTCTACTGAGCATCCCTTGTATGAACTTATAGGTCCAGCGGGCACACCGCACTCTTGCTCCATGACCCAGACCAGGTGATAAACGCCGGCCTATCCTGGCTGTGATACTATACTTTTTGGTCAAGGAGCAGCTAGTGAAATTGGCCCAGGACAGGGGCTCCTTGAAATGCACAGCCACCATATCTCCCTTTATTAAGATTACTCTGCCCGGATGAATAGGATGCGAGCTGTACTTACCCCCATAAGGCAGGCACTACAAAATATGGGGTTTAAATATTGGATGACCTACCCCACTATATTTAAAATAGAGTGAAACGGGTGTCTCATGACTTCAACAACCCTGCTGAAGCAAGCCCCTTCACACAACAGTTGTGGGGGGTGCAACCTAATGCTGCAGTGATATCCCCTAAACCAGATCGAGCTGAGCACATGCAGGGCACCCAGGCTGGGACCCCAGATCACCCATCAATGGACAGTGTAGCCTGCTCCCTGGCCCCCTCAATGAGCACTGCTGCCCCAAAGCAGTGGCAGCAAAAATAATCCAAACAGAGGCAGAATGCACAGTTTCATATAGGCACCCTTCAACCTGCACAGCAAAGTCATAGAAGCCACAGTCGTGGATTCTGAACCTGCTCTAGAAGTTCTAGTTCACCTAGCAACACCCTGCCAACATGACCACAGCTGCCACAACTTCAGAGTGCTGCCCCGACTGCCATGCCTCACAATACCCCCCCACTACTGCCATGCCCTGGGCTGACATGTTTAGGCCCAGGACTTGAACAGATGTCTCGGCCCACTACCTCCCTGTCATCAACCCCTGAAGCAGCCTGCCACCTGAAGGAATCTATATTAAATTGTAGAGCAAAGGACAGCAATAAAATAAAGACATAATCACGTGGAGAACTCTCTCCTGAAGTTGACAATGTCAGCAGTGTTTGCCTCTTGAAAAATCTCCCTGATCCAGCTATCTGTATACTTACCCCCCCCCAACACCTTTTGACAGCTGCCTTCATTTCTATAGCCAAAACTTGTCACACCTCCTGTCATTGAAGGCACCAGGGTACTGCAGTGGGAAATTATACTGATCTGTCTCTAATTCTTCCACCCCCCAGCCGGATCTGCATCTGGGCCCTGTCAGGCAACAACCCCACTTCATCACCTCTGGACTGTAGCTTCGGAAGTAGCTAATTGCCGCTGAGCATAGGATGCAACGCACCACCCAGCTGTCATGATTTGAGCTTTGATTTATTTGTCTAGACATTTCTCTTGACTCTGCTGCCCTATCCCCGAGTGTGACTTTACCCCTCTGCTTATGTGGATGGTAGCCTGCTTATTGTCTGGATCAGGGGGGCACAAGCTGCAACGGACTGCATACTTCACTAACTGCTTTGGGTATTTCACACTGTGAATTTAAACCATGTTAATCTCTGAATTATTGTTTTTCTCTTTGTTACTACCTGATTCATGCTTTCTACAGAGCTCCAAACCTCCTCGAGCATCCTTATGTATGAGTCCTTAAATGCACTTTGCCTCCCCATGGTAGCCCACCTTGCCCTTGTCCCCTCCCTTCAGACCAATAGATCCCAACCGCTTAACCTCCTTTTCTCCCAGCTGTCAGACCTATCATCCTCTCAGTGCCTAGCTAAATGCACTGTCACATTGGGTGTGCACTGTCATTACCACCGACATTCATTTTTCTTCTCTCACTTTGTCTCTTACCCAGTTGTGGGCACTAAAGGCAGCCTTCGACAAGCAATCAACACACCTTGTAGAACTGGCCCTTACTGTCAGAGTGTCTGCAGCTTAGCACTCACCCTTGCCCAAATGCCTCCCCACCCCCACCCCCACAGGTTCCTGAATAGTAATTAGCCTCTCCAACCTTGCTTACCTTCTTTCAGTCTCCTTCTCTCCTTTTTGCTGCAAGCAGACAGGTAATCTGCCCTTCCTGATGCCTCCACAGTACAACCCCATTGTAGGCCTCACCTTTCTCCTGGTCTATAGGCAGCAGAAGGTTGTGAATTGTGATGGCTGAAAACAGCAGGGGTGAGTGACCCCCATCCTATGACTGAACCCTTTTATCTGCTATCACCTCAGCTAGCCTATGAAGTCAGCCCCACTATATGTGGCTGCACATTGCACACCACATTGTTCTATACCAGAAGAATGTATACCCAGCTACACAATGGGTGCTACATTTAAACTAGCACCCTCACAACACAGGTGAGGGTTCTTACAGTCCTGGACTCTCTGCAGGAGACACTAAGAAACCCCTTGGTGGGTCCCGCAGGCACTTCTGCCCTAACAACTGGGGCAGGAAACAAACCTTAAATGCTCTGACCCATATAAGGAGGCTGGACCCCATGCTGAGATTCCTATCTTTCAGGGGTGGTCAGTTGCAATTCCCCTCCCCCTCCCTTGTGCCAAAGCCATTCTATTCCCTCTTGACACTAGAAAACAGCAGGGCACTTACTGTGCCTTTAAAAGTTTCATGGCCAGCATAAAACAAGAACATAGGGACTGCAGAGGACAGAAACAGCACTGACTAATACAGCATAACTACTGCAAGCTTTAGCACCAAAATGTCATAAAATTCCAGGATGTCTCACATGAACTGGGTCATTAATTTTGCAATGAAGTCAAGCAGATTTTTCATACTAGACTTAAGTACTTTCATTTACTTTTAAATCCAGATGAAATCAGGAGAGTAGAATAGAGGCAATATGTGTTCATTCCTATAAACAACATAGATAAACAGAATAAAAGGCTGAGGGGACTTCCCTTTAAAGCAGAACCAGTCTAAATTCTTTCATGGTGATTTGCATATACTTCGTAGGATGCTTTGCATTATTGGGGGATATGTAGTTATATATTTCTTTGAAAAATGACTTGATTGCCAATGCCATTCCCAGGTTACCCTTCCCTCAGTGCTTTTTTTTGCTGAGGTTCTTTGTCTTTTAGATTTTTTTCATAGTTTGTGCTCACCATGACATAAACCAGTAAGACCGTCATAGGGCTAGTTTCCTCTTCACCTGGGTTGAGATGCAGATGAGGTACACTGATGAGTCCTGAGGAGGAAAACACACATGTCTCTTACTTCTGCCGTTAGCCTTTGCAGATTGTGTGAAAGGACATTTGGCACCATACACACCTGCATAAAGCAGACCCAGTCCATATTCTTTCATCATGATTTGTGTACACATCCCGTGATTCTTTGTAATATTGAGGGATGTGCAGTTACATATTTCTTTGAAATCTGGCTTGATTACCTATTCCTTTCCCAGGTAACCATTGCCTCGGTGCTTTTGTGCTTTGTAATTTGACTTTTAGATTATTTTCCTGTTTTGGGTTCACCATGACCCAAACCATATAGGGCTGGTTCCTCCTTCCCCTATTCTGAGATACAGATGAAGCACATTGATGAATCCTGAGATGGGTAAAACATGTGTCTGTCTCTTCAGTTTTCATCCTTTACAGATTATGTAAGAGGCCACGCGGTACTATGCACTCTTGAGTAAAAGAGAACCAGTTAGAATTATTTCATGGCAAGTTGCATATACTTCCCATGATGCTTTGCATTATAGGTGGAAATGTAATTTTTAGACCTTCAGATCTATCAGAGAAAAGAGACAGTAAATTGCAGCAGTGAAAGAATAATGAAGAAAGAAATATAGGTGGAGGAAGACATAAGAAAGGCAAATGTTAAGGAGTTCTTTAGTTCAGTGTTTATGGTTGAAGCTTTGGATACATTATGTAATAGTAAGATTAAATTTGAGGGACCTGATGAACAGAAGCTGGAGATAGGCAGAATACAAATAAAAAGGGGTTTTCAAAGGATTACAGAATCTTATTTTTTTTTAACTTTCCATTTTAAGCCCTCTTCCACAATAGCCTGTGATTCCCTCCAGAGCTCCCAAGGCCTACTGGACTTTCACACCCCTTATCTAGTCACTGATCCTCCAATAAGCCAAGGTTATATCCTCCAGGCAGGGGGAGAGAGTAGGGTGATGTAATCTTGAGCTTCATGTATTGCCAGGAGATGTTCCAGCAGGGATGCTGGGTCCAGATATACCAGCATCCTTCGTCTTGGTATCTGAGGCCATGTGTTTTCCATTTTTTTCCCTCCTTCTGCGGATGTTGTGTGCCAGGTCATTGTGGCACCTTCATGCAAGGTGTTACTAGCACCAATGATAGCAATGTTTGCCCTTTCCCTCAATTTACAGCTGCATTAGAACCTGAGGCACCTAGGTGGCAGTGTCGCTATGGAGAACAGTGCTTTCCCAGGAGGAGTAGAGCATCCTCTGAGATACTCAGTACTGCTCCCCCTGACTTCTGAACCCAGATCGCCAACATTGCAAGTGGTAAGCCTGCCACTTCATTGACAGGCAAGGCTAGGATTACAGAATCTTACTGTTAATAAATCTCCAGGGCCACATGAAATTCACCCTAGGGTACATAGAGAAAGGCAAAATGCACTGGAAGCCCCACTGGCAGCAATAATCAACTTATCAATAATTCCCCATTAACAGGTGAGATCTGGGAGCAGCGAGGATCCAGGGAACCACAGACCAGTGAGTCATACATCCATTGTATGTAAATTATTAAAGAAAATAATTAAAGTGGAACATTTATCTACAGCGCTCATCATAGTTTGAATACCTATGAAAAACTATTTTAAATGAAGTATTTGGCTTCTCTGTAGCTGGCTGAAGTCCAGAGCTATTGATGCTTAAATGTGCCCCATATTGATACTACTAGTGCCATTTTTAGAAGTTTGTGATGTCACTGACAATCAAGCTGTGGCTAAACTCGTAGTCAAACACAGCTTGATCATAAGAAACATCACACGGTTCTAAAAATGGTGGAATTGTATTATCAATATGGGACAAACTTAATAATCCACAAGTCTGCACTGCTGGCAGTGACAGAAGAGATCAATACCTCATTTAAAAGATCTTTTTATGGACTTTCAAACTATGATGGGCAGTTCATGAATGTTCCCCTTTAAGGAACACATTGTTGGATTTCTAGAGGAAAAGAAACGTGTATGTGGTAATCCGTATCGGTTCCCGAGTTATAGAGCATGTCTAAAAAACCTTAAAACATTTTCTGTATGGTAACACAGTTGGTTGACAGAGACATGCAATTGATGTCCTATTTATAGATGTCATTAAAACCTTTGACTCAGTACCTCATAGGAGACCGATGAAGAAGGTGGGTGACCTTGGGTTAGGGAAAGGACTCACTATAGTGATTGGGAGATGGTTATCAGGAAGTAAACAGCTTGTGGTCCTTAATGGCAAGATCTGTGTGTCAATGATGTTACCAGTGTGGTGCCTCAGGGTTCTGTTTTGGGATCTCTTCTTTCTTATATGTATATTGGGGATATTGGGGGCAGGATACAAGGGGAAATTAGTTTATTTGCTGATGATTCAAAACTTAGTGGGAGGGTTGATAATGAGGACAGTATTGTGAAGCACACATTAAGCATGGGGCTTAATGTTAGCTGCTGCCCCTTTAAGAGCACTTAGAACCTGCATGCAACAATTTGTTGCACTGCCTGGCAGTGTCATGTAATGCATGTTAGTCAGAGAATGTATCAGTCTGAGGCTAGACCTCAGGAAGAGAACATGTCTGCTGTACAGAATAAACCTTTATTCATTATTTTCTGCATCTGTCAGTTATTTGCACAGTCTAGTAAGAGGTTCTCACCAGCAGCAACAGAATGGATCTGGCAGACCATAGAGAAGGTAAGGGTCTTTTAGTGGCTGACTAAACCAAAACACCACACATGGTAGAGAGTGCTGCCCTTCTTCTATCCAGACCCCATCTCGCTTGTCTGCTTTGCTGGTTACCCAAGTCTCCCCCAGTATGCTTCAATTGTCTGACTGCTGATTCAAACAGCCTCAACTGCACAGAGAAAATGAAATGTATCCTGCCTTGTATTGCAGCCTGCAGCTCTCCTACTCTTAACAGTCTAGCACAAGTCAAACTGTTTAACGCTGCTGGCAAGCTTCTCCTCGACTGACCTGTTAAAATTAAATGTGCCAAATTCTGTGCACCTTGGAGCTGCAAACTGTACCTCACAGAGCTGCCTCTGTACTCCCCAAGCTCTTATTTCATGGCAGGGCCTGCCTGTATTGATCCTCCACAGCTGCAAACAAACATACACCTCCTTGCTGCTTCTCTGGCATACCAGAACCCCTGTAGGACTGCAGCTGTGAACGGTGCTACCTCCACCGCTCTTCATGCCACAGCAAGGAGCCCTAGAAGACAACCACAGCTCCACAAGTACTCTGCCCTCCTCTACATCCACACAGCAGCTACTGTGACCTCTCTTTACCCCAGCAGCCACACGGAGCGCTTCTCTCACCAGGCAGCTCAGCTTGTACTGAATTGCCACAATGGCTCCTCAGTCTGCGCTCCCTGAAACAACTGCAGTTTCAGACAGACTCCCAACAGTTCCCGGGGAGGACCTCAGTGCACAAAGATACAAACTGGAGCTCTGCTCCTTCCTGACTGTGCCTTCACCTAATGCTACAAAAGTCGCTTGGCCCCTCTGCCCTCCTCGCACCTGTGACTTCACAACAAACAGCCACTCTGCCTTCCTCAAACCACAGCTTTCTCCTCACTACTGCAGCCGCAGGGAGCGCTCCTGTACCCTACTCAACCACACTCCCAGTGACTATGCAAAAATAAAGAAATTAGGTGCGATCACGGAGTGATCCACACAGACTCGGCCACACTTCAGAAGGGCTTGCTAAAACAACATTACAGACTGCAGGAGCCCTACCGGAGCCAACAAGTAATCAGGGGTCCCTCTTTCTCTCTCTCTCTCTCTCTCTCTCTCTCTATATATATATATATATATATATATATATACTGTATACACATATACACACACATAAAAAAAGAGGGATGCTGAGGCTCAAGCTACGCCACATACAAAACAAAGGGGCAGCACAGTAAACAAAATGGAACCATACAGCAACAAAGAAATAAAACAAAAAGAAAAAAAAGGGGGGAGAGAAAAAAAAATTACATCATGCACAGCCCTGGGAGACCACTATATATAAATAAAACATAAAGCATAAGCAGGACAAACAAAACTGAGAGCAATCAAGTTAAAGATGGCAGAGAAATGGGAGATGATGGCAGAGAAAGGGGAGATACTGTGGATGGGAGACCTGAATATGCCAGATGTTAATTGGAGCACATTTGCTGCAGTCACATCCAAGAGCAGGGCCATTCTTGATGCCCTACAGGTGGCATGCCTCAGACAGCTAGTTTCAGAACCCACTAGTGAGGGAGCAATCTTAGACCTCATACTCTCAAATGGGGACAGTGAGATAATCTCAGATCTAGGAGTGGGTTGCCATCTGGGAACAAGTGACCATCAAACAGTGTGGTTCATGATAAACTCAGCTACAGAGTCAAGCCATACAAAGGTGAGGGTACTGGACTTTAGGAGGGCTGACTTTGGCAAGATGGGAGAGTGCCTTAGAAAAGCACTAGCAAACAGGCTAGAAGGAGGGGTGGAGCAACAATGGGGAAACATCAAAACTGCCATCACAGAGGCAACAAGCCTTTGTGTGAAGCAAATAAACAAATAAAAATGAAAGAAAAAGCCACTATGGTTCTCAAAAGAGGTGGTGGGGAAAGTCAGGGAGAAGAAGATAGCATTCAGGAAGTATAAGGAAACACAGAAGGAGCAGGACAGAGCTGTACCAGTTAAGGCAGAAGGAAGCAGGAAGGGAAGCCAGAATAGCAAAAGCCCAAACTGAGAAAAAGATAACCAACTCGGTTAAGAAGGGGGATAAAACCTTTTATAGGTACATCAGGGGAGTGAAGAAAGACAAAGAGAGGGATAGTGAGACTGAATAGAATGGATGGTGGGTGGGCAGAGAGGGACAGTGAAAAAGCAGGGATACTGAATGAATATTTCTGCTCAGTATTCACAAAAGAGGAGGAGGAGGAGGTGCCTAATCCAATTAACAGAAGCACTCTTGATGGGGGTCGATCCCAGTCCTTTCACAGAGGAAAGGGTTCTGAAAGAACTCCTAAAACTGAAGGTGGACAAAGCAATGGGGCCTGATGGAATTCACCCCAGAATTCTAAAAGAATTAAGGGGAGAACTAGTGAAACCACTGACTACCCTTTTTAACAAATCATGGGAGGATGGTGTGGTACCTGAGGACTGGAGGAAGGCTGATGTGATTCCCCATCACAAAAGTGGGACCAAGACAGAGGCAGAAAACTACAGACCTATCAGTTTGACCTCTGTGGTAGGGAAAGTGATGGAATCACTTCTGAAGGAAAGAATTGTTGAGTACCTAGAGGCCAGTGGGACACAGGACCCAAGGCATCATGGGTTCACAGCGGAAAGGTCATGTCAGACAAATCTAATTGATTTCTTTGACTAGGTGACCAAAGTAGTAGACCAGGGAGGGGCTGTGGACATGGCCTACCTAGACTTTAGCAAGGCATTTAAGACAGTCCCACACAAAATTTAATAGTCAAATTAACCAGCCTGAAAGTGGGTCCCACGGTGGTAGCCTGGGTAAAACATTGGCTGCACAACAGGACACAGAAAGTAATTGTAAATGGAGTCCATTCTGAAGAAAGAGGGGTTACTAGTGGGATACCACAGGGTTCAGTACTGGATCCAGTCCTTTTTAATGTCTTTATAAGTGACACTGCAGAGGGACTGGAAGGAAAAGTATGCCTCTTTGCAGATGACACAATGATCTGCAACAGGGTTGATACACAAGGACGTGGAAAGGATGAGAAGGGACTTAGCAAGGTTGGAGGAATGGTCAGAAGTATGGCAGCTTGGATTCAATGTAAAGAAGTGCAAAATAATGCTCTGGGAAACAAAACCCCAGGGAAGATTACACAATGGGGGGTAGTAACAACAACAAAAAATGGAAAGGGACCTGAGGGTAATCATATCAGATGACCTTAAGGTTAGCAAGCAATGTGACAAGGCAGTAAGGAGGGCTGGGGGTATACTGGGATGTATAGGGAGATGCATCACCAGCAGAAAACAGGAAGTTGTTATCCCTCTGTACAGACAGTTGGTGAGATCCCATCTGGGGTACTGTGTACAGTTCTGGAGACCCCATCTCCACAAGGACATAGACAGGATAGAGGCAGTCCAGAGGAGGGCAATTAAAATGGTAAAGGGTCTGCAAGAGAAGCCATATGAGGAGAGACTAAAGGAGCTTAATATGTATACCCTCGAGGAGAGGGAGAGGTGGGACACGATAGAAAGTTTTAAGTACCTCAGTGGAATCAATGAAGTCCAAGAGGGTAGCATCTTTCAGAAAATGAGATGTGCAAGAACAAGGGGACACAATTTAAAGATTGGGGGCCGGTTCAGGGGCAATGTGAGGAAGTATTTTTTCACAGAGAGGGTGGTGGATGCACGGAACAGCCTTCCTGAGGAGGTTGTGGGGTCTAAAACTGTGGGAGAATTCAAGAATACATGGGACAGACATAAGGCAATACTTGTGAGGGGTAAGAAGAAATAGGCTGTTGGTTAACTAGGATCTGCAGCTTATCCCGTAGGTAGGGAAATGGGCAGACTAGGTGGGCCAAATGGTCCTTTTCTGCCATCAAAGTCTATGTTTCTATGTTTCTAACAGACATTTCCCAGCAACTGTCACTTACCACAGATAAATCCCGCCATTTCTGTTGAGGAAGAAGGACATCAGCATGGCAATCACCATTTTGCCCATTGTAGAGCAGTCAGGCAACCTTGTGGCAAGAATCCTATATCTTGGTTTCCCAAAACAACAAGAAAGGAAGTGACCCTTAATCCCCCTGCTGGCGGCCATCTTGCTACAGTCAGAAACACAGGAACTGCATGTCAAAGTTCAGTGGCCATCTTGTGAAGGGCACAAAATGACCTAACTCCATTGAAATCAATGGCATGCCTATTGAAATGAAAGGACACTGCAATAAATAGCTGAGTTTTGCAACAAAAACATTATTCAAATAACAGACAACACAGAATTGAGTGGGAATTGTTTATTAAGGCATCATTTGATGAACTTTGCTTATAAATAATTGTGCTTTTGTCTACAAATATATTTTCTTCTTGGCACTTCATTTACTCCATGACGTCCCGTCTCCTGTGTGATGACAGCTCCTTCTCGTCCTTGCAACCTCCATTCAGTGAAGTGCAGCTCATCTCCAACCACAATGTCTGAAGACGATGCAGATGTGGGCGCTGGAGCATCTGGAGTTCTTCCTTCACCCACCCTGAGGGGCATGGGGCTACAAAACTGAAACCATCCTCCACGACATCCAGTCATCCATCTCAGCTCAAGAAGTGCCAGTAATGCAAGCCATTCAAGATGACCTGGCCTACATTAAAGCTATTTCACCACAGTCCATGGTCCCTACCACCTCACAGCCAGTACTCTTCTCAGTCTTGCCTCACGAAGACGCTGTCAACTGGCTCAAACAATTCCAAGCCTGGATTTCCTTACATGTTTGAACTGATCCTTTGTGTATTTCCAATGCCTTGCACTTGTTTCTGAGAGGGACTGCCATTTCCTGGTTCAGCCCACTTCCAGAACAAGTCAAAGGAGACACTGCTACCCTGTATGCAACCTTTAAATGATCATTTTCTCCAAGCACATCTGCCCTGATTATTGGAGCAACATCTGTGGGAATGCACCATGCAACCCACTGAGTCTCTAGAAGCATTCATAATGGACATAAAGTCACACTGCAAATGTCTTCAGAAACCTGAGAAAGAGCAAATCACAGCCTTTGTCCGGGGACTGCTTCCTTAACTCCGTCTTTATGTAATTCAGCAGAAACCAACAACCTGGATGGACAAAATCCAAGCTGCTTGACTTGCACAAGAGTCCATATTAATGTTCCTGGCTACCAGTGTACAAGCACCTCAGTCGTCACAGTTAGCCACACTTGCAACGTGTATCCAGCAGCAGCAATCAATGATAGAGACGCTTACCACAATTGTCAATAGTCTGCACCTCAGCTCAATTGGTTCTTCTACAGCTTCTGTCAATGCTTTTTGACCACTTCGACAGTGACCTGAGCCATCCCCGCCTTCACAAGAACCAGTGACCTGCCAGTGTTGTGGATTCAGAGGACACACTGCTGCTATCTGCCCAAAACTGAAGTACCACAACAGATATCAAGAGAACCAAAGGCTCCAACCACCACACAATCAGCAAGATAACTGCAACTACTCCCAGAATCAGAGGAACACAGCAAAGGAACGCCTCTCTGACTCTCGCAATTCAAACAAACCGCACCCTCTAACTGCTAACTCAGGCATCCTCTCACTTCCAGAGGCAAAGGTACCTGTCACCAGATCACCACTCCTAGCGAACTATGTCCCTGTAACAATCGGAGATTGGTCCACGCATGCCTTGGTCAACACTGGAGCAGAAATCTCAGTTATCAACAACAGTATTCTGAACAACCAAGCTATTCGTCACGTACCTAATGTCTCTCCAGCTGACCTAAAGTACATTATCACAGCAAGTACAGCTACAGTACCTATCATAGGCGTAGTCCATCTCAAGCTACACTTTGGCTCACAGCAAACTACTATCAAGTTCTACCTAGTGCCTGATCTGCAACCTGCAGTAATTCTTAGCCTGGACTTCCTCAAAGCTCACAAAGCCATCCTAGACTTTGCATCTAACAAACTGTCACTAGACCCTCAGAGGCAACTCACAGCTTCAGACTCAGTCACTGTGCCTCCTCAAACAGAGATGGTTTTGATTGCCAAGATTCGAGGTGAGCCAATTCAACAAGGTGTTGTTGGCATCATCTCAGGATCCCCCATGCTGCATTCATCAGGTCTCCTTCCAGGAAACACCTTATCAGTGGTGCATAGTCTTCCAAAAATGCTGCAACTTCACAGATGAGCTAGTAGTCATCAGTAGGTTTGTCTGCTTGTCTACAGGGGACCAGCTCAATCTCATGCAAGAATCTCAGCCTGGTTCCACCAGCTCTAGTCCTGTCAGTACTATCATGGCCACTCCAGCTTCACCAGAGTTACCCCTCAGTACAAGACTGTCCTCTTCAAAACTTCCAGCATCTCCAACAGAGAAGCATCAACTTTTGAAATATCTGGAGACTTACCCAGATGTCTTTGTAGGTCCAGATAACAAGCTCAGATGCTGTGATACCCTGCAACACACCATCGAGGTGCAGCCCAACCAGAAACCAATCCGTCAGTGAGCCTACAAAGTGGGACACAAACAGAAGCAAGTCCTAGAAGACATAACCAAAGACATGCTGAAACTAGACATTGTTGAAGAATCTACAAGTACCTGGGGTGCACCTTGCCTGCTGGTGGTAAAGAAAGACAATGGGGTATTGCTTTGTGGTGGACTACAGAAAGCTCAATGCCTACATGGTGCAGGATGCTTATCCCTTACCTACACCAAAGATGCCTTTAAGTCTTGGCATTGCCAGCCCTGCCTACTTCACCATTTTAGACCTTCAGAGTGGGTTCTACCAAGTTTCCATTGAGCCAGCTTCTTGTTCATACATAGCATGGCGCTGACACTTGGGACTTTTTCAATTCAGACGTCTGCCTATGGGACTTTGGAATAGTCCAGCCACATTTCAGCATGTTATGGAAGCCATACTAAGTCGGTTGTCTTGCAAATTCTGCCTAGTCTACCTGGATGATGTTATTGCCTTCAGCAGAACCTTGCCAGAGCACCTCCAACATCTCAAAGAAGTGTTTGAACATTTCTGACATGCAAATCTTAAGCTTCTCCCAGAGAAGTTTTGTTTTGCACAGCATCAAATTCATTACCTGGGACACGTTGTTAGTTCTCAAGGCATTTCTCCAGACTCAGATAAGCTCTCAGCAGTCAAAGACTATCCAGAATCTAACAATCTCAAAGACCTTAGAGCTTTCCTGGGCTTGTCTGGCTACTACTGAAAGTTCATTTGCAACTATGCCAAGACTGCAACTCCATTGTACACCCTCACCAAAAAGGGATGTGACTATATATGGACTTCTGAATGCAAAGAGACCTTTGAAACCTTGAAAGAAAGCCTAATCTCTTCTCCAGTACTGGCCTACCCAATGTTCAACCAATCCTTCAAACTCTACTCAGATGCTAGTTCCTTTGCAGTGGGCGCTGTGCTATGTCATATACAAGATGGAACAGAACTAGTTGTTTCCTATGTCGTGTGCTCTCTTTCTTCAGCTGAGCAAAACTATGGCATCACAGAAAAAGAATGTCTATCCATGGTATTTGCTGTAAAGAAATTTGACTGTTACCTTCCCTACATCTCCTTTACAGCTATCGTTGATCACTCTGCCCTCAGATGGTTGTTCGAAATGAAGGAGCCAGTAGGCAAGTTCACCTGATGAATCGCCATGCTGCAAAGCTTCAACTTTGAAATTCAGTACAGACCAGGTCGAGTTCATTCAAATGCTGATGGTGTAAGCCAGAGATTATATCCCTCCGCATCATCCTCTACAGACGAAGAATTCTGCTTACAAGCTCTTTCCTTTCCATGGATGTGCTTCCTGTGGACACTCCTACAGCACCTCAACTTGCTTTGCTGCTACCAACTGCTTCTACAGAAAGACACACAAATCCTCACTTATTAAAAGTAGCCAAAAGGCTTCTCAACTCATCCACGTCTGATCTGTCCCTGGCAACTGTCAAACGCAACAAAGAACTGATCCTCAATTCACAGACATAATCGTATACTTAGAGCCTGGAACCTTACCGCAACAAAAGAAGCATTGCCAGGATGTACTTTTCTTTGCTTCGCAATACTTCCTCAATGCCGGTGTGCTTTTCCACATTTGGACCAAGAAAGACAAGGGTCATCGCGTGGATAGAACCGGGGTGGCTAAACCGGGGGGGGGGCTGGACTGGCCATGGCCACCCCACTCTTATTCCTGGGTGGGTTACATATGTATTTTGGCCTCCCCACTTTTTTGACACTAATATATTTTTTTTATTAATGTATACATAGCCTGTGTATATTACTCTCAATCAATATATGCAGCACAGAAATTGGAATTTGAGTTGTGCATTACCATCAGCTGCTTGTGAACACCGATCGTGTACCAATATCATGATGGTAATAAAGTCCGTGCAGTTTAATCTGCCTGCCTGGTTACTATGTAAGTTTGAATATAGAATTTGTTTATTGCTTCTCAGAAAGTCACAAGCAGGAAAAGCACCAGGAAACATGTGGTGCTGTATTCAAAATACAGTCAAGCACAGGGAAAAAAGGAAAAAGCACCCACACAGTAACAGGAACTACCAGAACACCAACTTGCAGTATAAAAGTCCTTTATAAATACGAACGTGCGACTAAACACACTGATGTGGCTAACAAATTAGATTTAACGTTTCACCTGGTACGCTGCCAGGCTTCATCAGAGTTTGTTGCTTCTCCCAGTATTACTATGATGATGGGTGCTTTCTGCAAGAAGTACTGGGGAACCAATAAATTAATTCTTCATTCAAGCCAATGAAATATCAGCACACAGCAGCCACTAGTTGGAGTGGGAACACGGCATACTGGTAGTCAAACTGAGTTGGTTGGCAGGTTATAGAAGTGCCTGAGGTAATAAATTCAGGTCAAGTCCTGCCTTTTTACACAAAAGTATGATCTGTTCTACATCTGTACTCATTCCATCCAGTGTGGCCATATTGGGTTGGGTTAAGCAGCGGATGGGTCTGACACCATATGGCGCTACTGGAAGGAATGGATTAAGAGTGGTGTGGTTCCGATCTGTGTTTGCTGCCTAATATTGTTATTTATTTGTGGGTAGTTAAAGTTCCAAATCCTGAGCGACTCAGGTAAATTGTCAAATCCTGCCATTTTCCACAATAGTATGATTTGTACTGCCACTGCTGCCTATTAATTCAAAGTGGCTCAGATTAGCTTTTGCTGGCTAATTGTTTTTTTTTCTGTGGGTAATCGAAGTGCCAGATCATAGGCTGGGTGACTGAGATACATTGTCAAATCCAGCCATTTTCTGTAACAGTCTGATCTGTACTGCATATCATACTGTTGTGGAAAACAGGTAGATTTGACAATTGACCTCAGTCACTCATCTGCTGCCTATTAAATAAGAATGGTTTTGATTTGTGTTTGCAGTCTAATATCAGTTTTTTTATTTGTGGGTGATGTAGACAGTGGCTTCATGTGGCATTGGGTCTTACTTTTATTATGTTAAGCCCTCACACCTTCCACACAGTGTGTTTTGTGCTCAGAGCACATTTAGCTGTAACAAGAGCTCGTTTGTGTGGCTTTATGATTTTGTAATGTTTGTGAACTATAACCTTTTCAGTCTGGATGTATTGGTGGAGTTACTGCAACAAACAACTCCATCTGACCCACTGCCGAAGGGCTAAAATGTAATGATTATTAGCGGTGCAGACAGTTGATTAGCAAGTGTGTTCGCTAATAGATATTGTATGAGTCAGTGCCACTCTGGAGTGAGAGGGGTTGCCTTTTCATAATTAAGGAAGAAAATCTGAAATGATTGCTGGTTTTGAAGCACCCCTATTCTCCATCTTCCCCTTGAGGCACATTTTGTCCATTGACGCCAACTGCCATCATTGTGTATTTATCTGTGAGTTTACTGTTTCAACTGTGGTGTCCTTCAAAAAAAATCTAAGATAGAGACAGTTTGCAGCTTTTTAACTGCGGCTGTTATATATGTCCATTAAATATTAAAAACTCCTCTTGCAGTCTGGCTGTTGTGTGTGGTATCTGGTAGCACTTGTTTTTTTTTAAGACTGATGGAGTTGGGAAACTTATGATTTATTTCTTAATGTCATTGTACATTTTCTTGTCTCTTCACTGCCTTTCCCCTTTCACTGATTGGCTTTTGTTAGTCAAGCACATCAACTACTCAACCCCAATCTGGTCTGTGATCTGGTCTCAGAATTTAGGTATCTTGAAATTAAAAGAGGGTCTGGGAGGGAGTATGTGTTAAGAAATGCATCGGCTCTGAGATGTTGTTGAAGCTCACCAGCTCGTCTTCTGAGCACTTACTATAAAAATATTCACCCTGGCATTGCTGATCTCACCTGGTACAAGAGTAACGCAAGCAATATGAAGTCAAATACTGCAGGGGAATTATGTGAAAGAGCATTTGTGCATGTTGGGCACAAGAAGGAAGGTACTGCACAGCACCATTCAAGGTAATGAGTCTAATTAGATTATTTAAAAATAAATTCTTGACATGATACTGTATAATTTAGTTATATGAAGTAAACACTGTGAAAGATAAAAAAGACACCAAATCACTTCAGAAAGTGTGTGTGTGGGGGGTGTTGTGGAGCCCGAGCAGAATGGCAGCATCTAGCAACAGCTCCTGAATTGAATTCTATATATTATTAAAAACCCCTTTAACCATCGGGAATTAACCCTAATAAATGGTACCATTCGAAAGAGGATCCCTCTAAATATAAAAATGGGCAATCCTCTGAAGGACAGAGGTGGAGGCACAGGTGCTAAAACAGCCGGTTCATCTCAGCATACGAGAAATCTTACCGAGATGCAGGCCACATCACATCAGGAGTCTGAAGAAACAATGGCTTCCTTAGGCCTTAAATTGAATAGGCTGATTACATCAGTGTCCGATCTGAACAACAAGATAGATTCTTTTGGAACGAGAGTTACAGTTATTGAAAAGACCATGGAGGACATGCAGATCGAAGTTGGGGACATTAAGAAGCAGACCGAAGCAGCGTCGGCGGCAACATCACTGCTGGTAAAGGAAAATACGCACTTGAGGGCCAGGCTTGAGACTCTCGAAAATCAGGCCCGCTCTTCGCACATTCGAGTACTAGGCTTACCAGAGGGAATCAAGGGGGACTACCCTTTGATGTTTATAAAGGAATGGCTGGTAGAAAAACTAGCCCCAGAAGCTTATGAAACCTCATTCGACTTACAAAAAGTGTATAGAATTACCCCTCGAGGATACCGAGAAGACACAGAAACACCTCGTACCCTGTTAATTGTAACGGATGGAATAGGCACAAGAGATAAGATCCTCCGATATGCTCGTCAAGCAGGTCCTATTCTACAAGATGACCGAACTATCTATCTATTCCCAGATATCAGCTACGCCACCTGCGTTAGATGGAAAAGGTTTGATGGAATCAGAAAACGGCTCAAGCAAGCGAATATTACTCATTCAATGGTGTTTCCAGCTCGGCTGAGAATAGTGCACAGGGGGAAAATATGGGTGTTTTCAGACCCTACTGAGGCTGGCAAGTGGGCCGCATGTTTTGCTGAATCCAGTCGGAAACGACGAAGAGATCGTGGCGAGGAATCCAGCGAGTCAGAAGACCATGAGGATGGCTGAAGAAAGTATGGACAGGCCAGAACTTGAACTTATTTTCTAAGACATTTTATTTGTTTTTAAATAGATAATCCTTTCAATGGCCCACCCTGTTTAAGTCTCGGAATTGACTGTTAGAAACACAAGGCTTACGATTGCCCTTACAATAACTGTATTTGATGGGGAGAAGCATTTAATTTTATGCAGCCTATCTAAGTGTTACAGGGTTGTAATAATTATTCTACACAGTATAATCAATGCTGTCTGTAATAGTGCCATCATCCATCAACCTGTTTTTTCTTTTTAAGGGGTGTAGTAGTTTGATTGGAGGAGGCTGGGGTGGATGCTGCCTTTATTGTCTTGTTGTAACTGGACTTATAGTTATATAGTGTGACAATAATAGTCCCAGATTAGGGACGATTGTTTGGTTGGACTTTAAATCCTAGTTCTTACAGAGCGAAACAGTCGCACTGCTCATGGGCTCATATAGGCAGCTTCAATACACTAATCTACTTATAAGTGAAATGTTTAGTAACCCCTCCTATGTGGTATCAAAATATTTGGGAACCACTAATCCTATGATTAATGAGAGAGTTTAGTTCTCTCTCTTTGACTTGTATCAATACTTTTGGTATGCCCTAAATATGGTAGAACTGTCTGTAAGATGATATGAGATAACTTAAAAAATAAAGTATAAAAAAAAAAAAAAAACACTTCAGAAAGTGTAACATTTTTTGGGGCCTAAGCGACAACCAGACCCGCTGCCACTTCAGTGAAGATTCTTTGGCCCTCCACATTGAACATAGTTGAACTGCCCCAGGATAGAACTCATGTACAGCTAGTTGTGCCAGCCTCTCTAATCAACCAAGTTCTTCTCTCCACTCATGCCTCTCCACTTTCCGGAGGTCATATGGAAATCCACAGAACTCTTGGAAAGACAAGGCTTCACTTCTTCTGGCCTCACATGAACAAAGACATTGTCCAATTTGTCAAATCCTGCCAGCTCTGCTCCCAAAGAAAGCCTCCTGCCAAATTGACAAAGGCACACATCATTCCAATGCCTGTAGCCACTGAACCATTCCAAAGAGTCAGCACAGACATTCTTGGGCCCTTACTTACATGATCTGACTCTGGTAACAAATATATTTTTGTTTTTGTGGACTACCTAACAAAGTATTTGGAACTAATCCCCTTAAAAGACATCAAAGCTGCCACAGTGGCAAGTGCCTTCCTTAACACAGTTATTTGTCATAACAGTACCACATTATACCTACATTCAGACAGAGGCACTGACTACCTTAAACCATTGTCTGAGAAACATGCAAACTTCTCGACATAAAAAAGACACACACAACAAGTTACCATCCACAAATCAATGGACATAGTGAAAGAATAATGTTTACCATTCTCAGCATACTTGCCAAGTACCTGGATGAGACTCATGACACTTGGGATCATTTTGTTCCATTTGTGCAATTTGCTTACAACACAAGTCCTTGTGTCGACAGTACAGTGTATACTCCATTTTTCGTAGTCTATGGACACCACCCAAAAACTTCTCTGGACAGGGATCTCTCACTGCTAGAAGTTCCAAAATCAGCTTCTTCCTTCATCATTCCAATGCTGGAACAGCTTGAACTTGCCAGACATGTTGCAATCACCACATTGGGCCAGAGAAAATTTGCAATGCAGAAAATATCAGCAGCCAAGTGGCATGAGCCTTCATTTTCCATTGGGGACATTGTATACTTGTACCGACCTGTCCTAGTTCTGGGCTCTACCAAGAAACTGCTTCGCTTCTGGACTGGTCCCTTCTACATTGTAGACAAGCTTCCTCCAGTTCAAGTTTGTCTATGCAGCAAGTCTGATGGAAATCTGGTACACAACAAAGTCTACATTAATCAACTGAAACATGGGCACCTGAGTAACACCCTTCAAGACAACCCCAGTCTATCAAACGATGAAGCTGCACTTAAGCCTGCCATCCTCACGGAAACTGAAATCCCTTCAGACAACTTGCAACCAGTTTCTACAGATCCTCCCACTCCTGACGCTCTCCAGTTGGATTCCATTTTGCCTGATTTGCAACATGACTTTCCTGGGACTTCTTCTCAGCCTTCTTCTTCTTCTTCTTCTTCTTTTTCTTCTTCTTCTTCTCAGGACTCTCTCAATTACACACCAGTGTACCAGATTGAGAAGATCTTAAAGAAGACGTTCACCAATGAATCCTGGATTTACAGAGTAAAGTGGTGTGGATTTGACAGTTCGCAGACCTCCTGGGTCGCTTTTAATGACCTGACCCTGTCCTGTCAGAAACTGATCCACACATGCCTCCTTTCCCACTGACCAGAAAAGTCAACTGAGATCTTAAACTTTTGTGAACCGGACTCTGTGTGTTTTGGGACTAAATCTCCTGCTGTGGTATTCTCTGGGTTAATTGTTTTGCAGTAAATGTCTTCCGGTACCTATCTCATTACACCTGTTACTGCAGTACTGCATACCTGCATTAATACTTTTTTCTTCCAGGAATGCCCTTAGGCAGTTCATATGTTTTGATTGTTCTGAAACTGTTATTGAAATGTTATCCTGCATTTTGGGTATCCTTCAGATGCTACCCTTCCCTCCCTACCCTTCTCCTCCCCCTGCACCTTAGCACTTGTTGCATGACCAAGCTTCAGGTTGCTATGGTGTGCCCCTTTCCCTGGCACTACTCTGACTAGTCACCAGTGTAGTCCAGATCCCCCCCGCGCAGTGGAATACTGTTTTGTTTTAAATGTAATGCCCTGAAATGCTTAAAAATGCTTTTTTTTCCATAAAACTTTCTTAGAAACTGTTATAATAGTTATTGCTTTTTTGAGTGGTGCTCACATTCACTGTCCCAGTGGTGAAGTGAAGCACACATTAAGCATGGGGCTTAATGTTAGCTGCCACCCCTTTAAGAGCACTTAGACCATGCATGTAACAATTTGTTACGCTGCATGGCAGTGCCATGTAATGTCCATCAGTCAGAGAATTTGTCAGTCTGGGGCTAGACATCAGGAAGAGAACATGTCTGCTGTACAGAATAAATCTTTATTCATTATTTGCTGCATCCGTCAGTTATTCGCATGGTCTAGCACGGGGTCATCACCAGCAGCAACAGATGGGTCTGGCAGACCATAGAGAAGGTAAGGGTTTTTTAGTGGCAGGCCAAGCCAAAATACCACAGTATTACCACTGTGAAGAGGGATATAAAAACACTGAAAAATGGTCTGGCATATCCCACTTGAAATTTAGTGCCAAAACAGTGCAAAGATATGCATATTGGGTGCAGGATTCCAGAGATGGAATATTGCATAAATGGGGTAAAAGTAGAACATACAAAGGAAGACAGGGATCTTGTGGTAATAATTAGTAATAATCTAAAATTTTCATCTCAATGTAGCAAAACCTGTAGGAAAGCAAATAGAATGCTAGGCTTTAACAGTAGGTGTTTTGCCAATCCTTGTCAAGAAGTAATTTTGTTACTGCGCTGATGACTGGTGAGGCCACATCGGGGGTACTGTGTGTAACATTGGAACCCACATTTCAGGAAGAACAAAGATAAATTAGAAATGGTGTACAGAAGGGTGACAAAAATTATGCAAGGAATGCAGGCAATAACTTATAATGAGAGACTGAATGATCTCCATATGTACTCCCTATACGTCAGGAATGAGGGGGTGATATAACAGAGATGTACAAATATATCAAGGAATATAGTAGGATGGATTACAATGAGATATTCAAAATAAAGAACATTTCAACCACTAGGGGACACAATGTTTGGCTTTCTGGAGGCATTTTTAAAAAGGACATCAGGAAACATTTTTTCCCCAAAAGGTTGGTGGACAACTGGAACAGTTTTCCTAGACTATATTTGACTCAGAGACCATAAATGTGTTCAAAACACAGTAGGCTAATTTCTAAGGGAGGGTAAATGCAGGAGGGAGGGTATCTGGGGGATGGAGTAACTGTGGCTAAAAATAAATAATGTGAGTTTGGGCCTCAGGACAGACCCAGTGGACTGATGTTCTTTTTCTGTCCTTGCTTTCTATTTTTGTATATTTCTATGATATATTTAGATTTATCACTTTGAAATCCAATTGAAATGAATGGGATTTTGTTCTCATATATCCAGATATACAACTTCTTTTTTTCTGCCACTGTAGAAACTGTGCCAACTGACATCACTTACTTTGAATGTCTGCCTCAAGTGTTCACCACTTTTTCTGTGAAATAGTTTTTCTCAGAAATTTCCTTTGAATCTCCCTCCTTTCAAAGACATGTTGAATGCCCCTTCAACCTGTCATTTTTATACACCCAGAAGAACTGCATTTGGCCTGTTGGCACTATCCCTTTCAAATATTTGAATACTGCAACAATGCCACAGGCAAGGCTCCTCTTTTCTGTGCAGAACAGTCCAGGTTCTGCCTGTCAGTCTGCATAGTCCATGTTTTCCAAACCTTCAAGCACTTTGGTGACTCTCCTTTGCATCTTCTCGATCCTGATGCTACCTTTCCTCAGACGGGACCAGAACTGTATACTAAAATCAACACGGGGCCTAAGCAGCTGTCAGTACAGGCTCAGTACAGGCTCATTATGATATATTTTGGTACATGCCATGATTTTATCTAGCTGTTGCTCTGCAGTGTTGCTTCCATTTAAAGTTGTTGCTGATCACTACCCAAGACCCTTCTCCTGCTGAGTTTCATCAATCTGTCTGTTAGAATTTTGCTTTTATAGTCTTTTTATGTAGCTGCATCACTTTCAACACTGAAATTTTTCTGACAATTTATCGATGATGTCCAGATTCCTCTGCCTTTCATTATCTTTCTTCCGAGATGTAATTTATCTTCTTATTTTGGTGTCATTATTGAATGTGTCAACTGAGCTACTAGTGCCCACCTCCAGATTTCTTATAAACATGAAGAACAGTGCTGGTCATAGCAAAGACCTGTGCAAGATTCCCCTGGTTTCCATGCAGGCAGATTACTAAATGTTATATCCTTTTGTTTCCTCTCCTGTAATCGGTTTCTAATCCATTACACGACTGATTATGCAGAAGTTCTCCACTTTATGTATTGGTCCCCTGGGTGGCACAGTAACCACTGATAAAAGATCGGCTGAGTCTGAGATAGTGCAAAGTTGATGCCTTTTGCTGTTTTTAGTATGCTGTTTATATGTATGCAATCCTTTGGGTGCACCACTTATATTCTAAAGGGTAGCAACACACTTGGTTCCTTCTCAGCCTGGTAACTGGTACCATAGGCGGAGGAGCAGTTAAAAAACTGGGGGTTCAGAATGAATTGTATCATGATATGACAGTTTCATGATCCCAGAAGTCATGTTATCAATACTGTGTGAAGGTGATACTGCCATTAATGGTTCATGGTATACTTATATTTTCTGGTCTTTCAACCAGTTCTGGGGGGGGGAGGGTCATCTGTGCCATCTCTCCCTAAATTTAGTAATAAGAAATATGTACCTTAATTTGCCAGGCTTGTAACTTCCATATATGAGCCAAGCAGCCATAGAGTGCTGAAGCTGCAGCCCCACCACTAAAATATGTTTAATGATGACACAAACTAGGGAAGGGGTTTGCAGTCGCTCTATGTAGAACCAGTATTAACAGGATTGGTGGGGGTAGGGGGCTCTCTAAACCTAGCTGCATTATTTTTGCTGGCAGTTCTACATGTTTGGGGTTAATTATAGACCCATACATCTAGAACTTCAAGGAAAAGTAATGCAACTACATTAAATAAAAAAAATAAAAAATAATAATAAACTACATTTAGAGAGTCCCCCTCCCCATATATCCTATTAATATCCACACAGAGCACCTACAGCCTGTTCCTTACTTGCATCTTCATTAAGCTTATTTTAGGGGCAGAACTGCTGCAGCACTCAGCAGCTACTTGGCTCGTGCATGGAAGTTGCAAATCTGGCAACTTAAGGTACATGTTTCTTTTAAAGCCAGCTCTTTGGGCTGCCAGCTCCTTGGTATGAGTTGCGTGCCTGGAGTACATCAGCTGCTATCTGAGATATTGTACGCACATGACCCCCCCCACCCCCACACAGAATCCCAGAACATCTACAGATTATGTCCCCCTGCATTCACTACTGGACTATGCTTTCTTACTGACCAGATGAAATCTAAAGTGAAGTTTTAGTGAATCAATGTTCATACCAACGATATACAAAAGATTCTAAGCAATAAAACAGTCTTTCAGGTGTCTAGCTTTTTCTACAGAGTACATTCAGTGCTTTGTCTTCCTAATAAAGATGGTTTATAAACAAAATGAGTGGGCTTTATCCCCATCATCCTCCTCACACACAAAAATATCTGTCCCACCCAACCCCCTGATGTAACTGGAGAATGGTGGGCCCAGGAAATAGCTTAGAGTGTGGTGTTCATGCTTCTCAGTAAACATAACCACTACTTATCATTAGGTTAAATTTTCCCATTTTCTTTTCTTTCTTTATAATCCTAATCCTCACTGTGACATTAGTATGTGCAGGCTTGCAAAAATCGTAGAGCCGGTTACTTCCAGAACTGTTTGTTCTTCCCAGTTACTCCAAGAGTTAGGAAGCCTCACCCCAGACGCCATTACTTCTGTACCCACCATAGTTCACCAGTTATGCTGCAACCAGCACGGTTACAATGCTATGGCTATGCTATGCATTATCATGCACTTGGGGAATAAAAACCCAGGGCCAGAGTACACAATGGGGGTGGGTACTAATAACAACAAAATGGAAAGGGCTGTTCCAAAAAATCAGCACTCCTAGGGAAAAAAGCGTCCAACAACAAAATTTAAGGTCCAAATGCTTGTGTAAAGATTTATTTGGCCCTCAGTGAGCTGCACCAAACTACCCCAGCATTTCAGCAGTCATGCTTTCCTTAGGGGCACACCCCCTAATGAAGGCATGACTGCTGAAGTGCTGGGGTACTTCAATGTGGCTTACTGAGGGCCAAATAAATCTTTTCACAAGCATTTGCACCTTAAATTTTGTTGTTGGCTATTTCTTTGCCTAGGAGTGCTGGTTTTTTGGAACTGTCTGTTGGTTTTGGGACTTGCATCCCCCTTCAAGCACCCTCTCCATGCTGCTGCACGGTTACTACCCTAAAAATGGAAAGGGACTTGGGGGTAGTCATATCAGATGACCTAAAGGTAGGCAAGCAATGTGAAAAGGCAGTAAGGAGGGCTGTGGGGATACTGGGATGCATAGGAAGAGGCATCACCAGAAGAAAACAGGAAGTTGTTGTCCCTCTGTACAGACAGTTGGTGAGACCCCATCTGGAGCATTGCATGCAGTTCTGGAGACCCCATCTCTGCAAGGACATAGACAGGACAGAGGCAGTCCAGAGGAGAGCAACTAAAATGGTGCAGGGTCTGCAACAGAAGCCATATGAAGAGAGACTGAAAGAGCTTAATATGTATACCCTCAAGGAAAGGAGGGAGAAAGGGACATGATAGAAAAATGCTTCAAGAGAATCAAAAAAGTACAAGAGGGTAGAATCTTTTAGAAAAGAGATGTGCAAGAACAAGGGGGCACAATTTGAAGATGGGGGACTGCTTAGGGGCAACGTGAGGAAATTTTTTTTCACAGAGAGGGTGGTGAATGCATGGAACAGCCTTCCAGAGGGGGTCATGGAGTCAAAAACAGTGGAGGAATTCAAGAATGCATGGGACAGACATAGTGCTATTCTAGAGGGGGGTAGGAAGAAGTAGGTTGTTGGTTAACTAGGATTTGCAGCTTATCCAATAGGTAGGGAAATTGTCAGACTAGGTGGGCCAAGCAGTCCTTGTCTGCCATCAAAGTCTATGTTTCTATGTTTCTAAGCATAACATTGTATTTGGATCAAAATTGAAAAATGTGTTGCACTTGTCCCAATCCCCCACTCTGAAATGAACAATGCAGCCTTTCTTCTTCATTTTAAGTCTGCTTTACACTTCTAGCACTGAGCTGGTAGTTTAGCCCAGTGGTTAGAGTAAGGAGCTGTAAACAAGTTTAGTACTTCCAGCAGACCTAGGTTTGATGTCTACAGCCTCCACATGCATACTGTGTGACTCTGAGCAGTTTCACCCAGGTAGCACCTGAAAACAGGTCTTTGGTCTAATGGGCCTTATCCAGTTAACTGGATTTAGCTAAACTCGAACATTGGTCCAGGGAATGGCAGTTGGGGTTTAATGCTAAGAAGTACAAGGTCATGCGCATTGGAGCAAGAAATTCCAGGACCAGCAACTGGCTGGGGGGAGTGCAGGTAACAGCTTCAGAGGAGGAAGGGGACCTCGGGGTAATAGTCACAAGGGACATGAAGGTATCAGCACAGTGTAGGAGGGTGGTAGCAAAGGCAAATAGGATTCTGGGGTGCATTGCCAGAGGGATCACCTATAGAAAGGAGGAATTCATCCTGCCCTTGTATAGATCACTGGTGAGGCCACACTTGGAGTACTGTGTGCAGTACTGGTGCCCATACCTCAAAAAGGATGTGAGATTACTGGAAGGAGTGCAGTGCAGGGCTACGAAATGATCATGGGACTGAGGGAGTTGCCGTATGAGGAAAGATTGAGGGAGATCAACATGTATTCCCTGGAAGAGAGAAGGGAAAGAGGGGACATGATAGAGACCTTTAAATACCTGAAAGGCATAAAAAAGTCAGACAGGGAGGATTGTTCCACTTAAATGGGGGAAGGGTCACTAGGGGGCACAATCTGAAGTTGGAAGGGGGAAGGTTCAGGAGGGAGATGAGGAGGCACTACTTTACAGAGAGAGTGATGGTGAGATGGAACGCACTGCCGGAGGAGTTAATTGAACTGAGGACAGTGGATAGCTTTAAGTAGGGTTGGGATGGAGGCAAGGGCAGGATTAGTACAGACAAGAACACAAAGGGGTGAAAGACCAGGAAAGGGGAGGAAGGGAGGGGTTTGGGTGGGGCTTGGGTAGCTGTAGTAATATAAAACTAAGAGCTGCACAATAGGGCAGACTTGATAGACCTGTGGGCCTTTTTCTGCTGGCAATTTCATATGTTCGTAGTTACCAAAGAATAAAAATAAATAAAATAAAAGGAGCATCCCATAGGCTTTATCAGTATTCTCAATACAGTATGTTGTTTTTGAACGCTCATTAACATCATTTCTGGTGACTAAAACAAACTAGCATGCAGCACACAGTGCTCCATGGCATTATAGGTCAGTGGCTGTACTAAAACCAGAACCACCTTGTAAATAAGTATCACTCAATGGACCCTTTTCCATGTAAAGTACACATACTGCTGGTTACTGGAGGGTTACTAGTGGGGTACCGCAGGGTTCAATATTAGGACCGGTCCTCTTCAATGTCTTTATAAGCGACATTGCAGAAGGACTGGAAGGAAAAGTATGTCTCTTTGCAGATGACACAAAGATCTGCAACAGAGTTGATGCACAGGATGGGGTGGAAAGGATGAGAAGGGACTTGGCAAGGTTAGAGGAACTGTCAAATGTATGGCAGCTTAGATTCAATGCTAAGAAGTGCAAGGTAATGCACCTGGGAAACAAAAACCCAGGGAAAAAGTACACAATGGGGGGGTGAGATACTAACAACAACAAAAATGGAAAGGGACCTGGGGGTAGTCATATCAGATGACCTAAAGGTGGGCAAAGCAATGTGAGAGGCAGCAAGGAGGGTTGGGGGATACTGGGATGCATAGGAGAGGCATCACCAGTAGAAAACAGGAAGTTATTATCCTCTGTACAGACAGCTGGTGAGACCCCATCTGAGTACTGTGTGCAGTTCTGGAGACCCAATCTCACAAAGACATAGACAGGATGGAAGCTGTCCAGAGGAGGGCAACTAAAATGGTGCAGGGTCTGCAGTGGAAGACATATGAAGAGAGACGAAAGGAGCTTAATATGTATAGCCTCGAGGAAAGGAGGGAGAGGGGGGACATGATAGAAACGTTCAAGTACCTCAAAGGAATCAACAAAGTCCAAGAGGGTAGCATATTTCAAAAAGAGGTGTGCAAGAACAAGAGGCACAATTTGAAGATAGAGGGGGCGGCTCAGAGGTAATTTAAGGAAGTATTTTTTCACAGAGAGGTTGTGGATGCATGGAACGGCCTTCCGGAGGAGGTTGTGAAGTCACATTCGGTGGTGGAATTCAAGCATGCATAGGACAGTCATAAGGCAATTCTAGGGGGTGAGGGTTGGAAGAAGTAGGCTGCTGGTTAACTAGGATCTGCAGCTTATCCAGTAGGTAGGGAAATGGGCAGACTGGGTGGGTCAAGCGGTCCTTATCTGCCGTCAAATTCTGTTTCTATGTTTCTATGTTTCATACTTCCGGAGTGTGTACACACACACACACACACGCACGCACACACACTGGTGTCCATTTTCAGGGAGGCAATTAAGCACTTGGCAATTTTATAGCCCTTGTCATATTCCATTCCTAGGGAAACTGATTTACAAACAACTGGGATTTCGACTTTTTTTTTCGTTTCTGAATAATACCAATTCTGCCCTATGTATTTAAAGTGAGTTCTTTGCAAAAGCTGAAATTCCTTAAATTGTTTATTGGTCCAATAAAAGGTATGGGAAAAGGCTGGGGAAAAAAATGAAATGTTTGTGTGCCATTGGGGGAAGGATACATAGCAATTAGTCAGTACAATTCAGTAAGCTCACTGACCTTGGTCTCCCTGACTTCAAGTAAATGTGTCTGGTGTATGCCACAGACTTAAGACAAAAAAGGCAGACTGAAGATAAGGCAAATGTTATTTTTATGGTGCCCAATCCCAGAGGCTCTGGGAGCCTAACAAAAAAATTACAAATAGAACAATTAATTAAAATTCAATTAATAACTAAATGAAGACAAAATTCCAGTAATACAATTCTCTGATAATCTTAATCATTCTACATAGGCTAGACTGAAGAGATGTGCCTTTAACTTCTGTTTAAAAACACCAATTGAGGCGGCCTCCCAGACTACTGCTAGAAATGTGTTCCACAGGGTCTGCCCAGAAACACTGAAAGCTCGATCACCAGACGTCTTGAGCCAAATGCTGGGAACATCCAGGAGGCCCCTCAAGGAGGAGCGGAGGGAGCGAGCAGAGGTCGCAGGTGTCAGGAGCTCAGGCAGGTAGCCAGGACCCAGCCCATATAGGGCCTTGTAGGTGAGCAAGCCCACCTTGAAAAGGACCCTCCACCTGACCAGCAGCCAGTGCAGAGCAAGCAGGACATGGAGGTCACATGACATGACCTAGACAGACCTGTCAGCAACTGGGCCACTGTGTTCTGCACTAGCTGCAGCCTGCGGAGGGTTGCTCCCGTGACCCCGAAGTAAAGAGCATTACAGTGGTCTAGCCTAGAGGTGACAAAGGCACGTACCAGAGTCAGCAGATTTTTGGGCAGAACGAGGGGTTTGATCCTGGTGATGTTCCACAAGTGGTAAAAACACTCTTAACCACAGATGACACCTGATCTTCAAAGGTCGGCCTGCTATCCAGGATCACGCCTAGATTTCGTACCCTCAGGGAGGCAACCAATGGAGAAGACCCCAGAAAAAAACCTGTGTCCGCTACAGGTTGTAGCCCATCATGCCCATAACCTGGCTCGATCACTAGCACCTCTGTCTCATCTGGGTTTAGCCTCAGCCAGCTGGAAGCCATCCAGTCACTGATTTTAGCGTCAACAGCATCAGATGTTCCAGGTGCAAATGACAAATACAGCTGGGTGTCATCTGCATAGCAGTGAAATGCCACGCTGTATTGTCGAATGATCTTGCCCAGGGGCAGCATGTACACCGCGAACAGCATCGGTGACAAGATCAAGCCCTGTGAAACTCCACATGATAGGGTCATTGGGGAGGAGGAGAAATTCCCCATCACCACCTGCTGCACCCTATCAGAGAGATAGGACTCACACCATCTGATGACAACCCCGGCGAGTCCACAAATCTCACAGAGATGGTCAAGAAGCATGACGTGGTCCATGGTGTCAAATGCTGATGAGAGATTGAGGAGCACAAGAACTGACCTGCTTCCTCTATCTCTGGCCCTGAGCAGATCATTATGCACTCTAACCAGAGCTGTTTCTGTACTGTGTCTGGCCTGAAAACCTGACTGAAATGACTCATAGATGTCAAAGGACATGAGGCGATCCTCGAGCTGTTGTGCCACTAATTTCTCTACAACCTTGCTCCAAAAAGGCAGGTTGGCTATTGGACGGTAATTAGTTAGGACGTCTGGGTTGAGAGAAGACTTCTTAAGAAGGGGTCTCACCAGTGCTTCTTTCAAAGCCACTAGGAATACCCCCTCCATCATTGAGTACCTGGCAATCCTGACGAACACCGGGCCAACAGCCTCGGCGCATCCCATTAAGAAATGCGTCGGGGCTGGGTCCAGTTCACAAAATGTGTGCTTCAGCTCTAAGATCACCTCAAGTCATCTCAGACACCTCCACTGACCTAAACTCCTCCCAGACAGGCAGAGTGCCTCTGCTCCTACTAGTCCATCCACTGTGAAGCACAGGCCTCCCTAACAGAATTTCTGACTGGATAGACGACACTGTTGTCAGAGAAGAACAGAGTAAACTCTTCACACAAGGTGGATGAAAAAGTCTTCTTCAGCTGTAGACAGGTAGGATGGAGAAGCCTAACCACAGTCCAAAAAAGCTGGGAAGGTCTGTTCCTGCCTGTCATAATCTCCCTGGACAGGAATTCTGCCTTCTTACAGGAGATTGCCTCCTGGTACTCACCATAGTGAGCATGCAGGACCAGTCTGGTGACCTCCAGCTGGGTCTTCCACCAGTTACGCTCCAACTTCCGACCCATGATCTTCATCACCTTGAGATCCCCATCAAACCAGGAGGATCTCAAGTGAGAGGATCTGAGTCGTATACGGACCGGTGTGATGGTATCCAGTGCCTTGGCCACCACCTTATTATAGGTGGCCACCGCCTTACTGGCACCAATCGCACAGGCTGCCTCAACTCTAGATAGATCAGTCAGCACCAAAAGTTCTTCTGGGTGCGAGCCCCTTAAAGGGCGGTAGCTGACCATCTTCACAAGGGCAGAACTATTGAGGGAGGCCCCAAACGTGAACCCCACGGCGCAATGACCGGACCAAACGACCTGATCAGTCCTGAAGATATCAACCCCAAGACCCAGATGGAAGACCAGATCAAGTGTGTGGCCATGCTGATGGGTTGCAGAAGCAACTGTTTGTGGCAGGCCCATTGAAGACATCAACTGGAGAAGGTCATAACCGAATTGCGAGGATTCGTCATTGACCCATGCGTTGAAGTCCCCCAGGATTAAACACCTGGGAGACTCCGACACCTGGTTGACGATGAAGTCCATTACCTCCTGCAGGAATTCTCCTTCCAACCCCAGAGGGCGGTAAATGAGGAGAATCCTGCAACCTGCACCTGGACCCCTGCGTACGGCGACGCACTCAAAAGACCTGTTATTATCAACCGGGAGCGCTGAGAAGTCCAGGCTGGCTCTAAAAACAATAGCCACTCCCCCCACCACGATCCTTCCTGGGGCAGTACTCCACGGAGTACCCGGCGGGAATGGCAGCCTCTAAAACAGGGCTAGCATCATCACCCAGCCAGGTCTCCGTGGTGCAAGCCAGGCCAACAGAAGAAATCAAGTCTGCAAAAATAGTGATCTTGTTCCTTATCGACCTGGCATTGCACAGCACCACCTGGAGAGGATTAGAGGAGGCAGCCGGCCCTCTGGCTACCTGCCGAATTGGTCTGGTGGAACCCCTGGGTACAGGAACCAAACACGTCTGTCATCGCCCACGGCTCTGTTTAAACCCAGGGTGTCTCCTGGAACTTACAACCTCAATGCCCCTCACCACCCCCTCCTCAGCTGCCCCCTGCCCACAACAATCGACCCACCTCCTCGTAATTCCATTCTGCCTACAGTGTCTAGCAGCAGTGGATGAAACTGGGGGGCCAGATAAGGGGCGGAGGTCATGAAGCAGAGAGGCAGCATAGGTGATTCGTACAGGGCCAATACCCCAACACATTCTGGCCAAGATAACAGGCTAGTAAATCCTGTATCAGAAGTGGTGGGGTTAAAATGTACATTCTGACCCTTACTTTTGAAAGTGAGGGGTCAGTTGACCCCCCGACCCCGCTGTCTATGACAGGAACTATATGCAAGTGCTCTAGCATGGCACAAATTACCAAGTGCCATGACCCAATGAGGCTACAAGGCCCTCCCACCATATGCCATGGTGTGATCCTCCTCAGTCTGGGAATCATGCTCCCATTGATGTCCCCAGTCCAAAGGCCTGTTAGGGACCTTCCCTTCTGTGCCCTGATCTCCAAACTTTATATGGATAAGATATAAGCATCCCACCCTCCTACCACATGGCAGTTTCACTAGAGGGCTGAACCTACATGTTCTTCCTCAGAATAGGGTCATTCTGCCATTCCATGACCCAAGATTGAATTCAAGCCTGCAATCCATCAGAAAGCACACAGAACTGGTAGGGCTCCACATTCGACCAGGTGCTCAGTAAAATAAAATTCCACCTCTTCATCAGGGGGTGTGGCCTCAGTGCCGAGTGACCCATCCTAAATAGTGCAACGATTATTGCATCTTGTCCATCATTATCAGACCTGGCTTGTGCAAATAGTTGCTCTAAGTTGTTATCATCCATCCAGTTCAACACATTTTGTTGTAGGTTATGGTGTGGATCAGGATTCAGTGTGTAGTTATCTGAGCTTGGGAGCAAATCCATTTCACCCATTGACTGTATTGTCCCATGCACATTGCTACTGCCTCCCATATTGTTTCCTTCTGTGAAGATTTTTTTAAGATTCATTTTCTGAAACAATTTAAACAAATCACAGCGGATCTCAAAATCATCCACTGAGGCCATTGGAATCAGAACAAAAGAAAGTCAATAAGACAACAAACACAGCTGTGCTGGTTTTAGGGTTTTCTGAAATATTCATGACTGTTGCTGTGGGTTTGCTTCCGTGTTTGTGGGTGCCTCCTTTATGTGCCCCCCCCCTAGAGCTCTGTTTCATCTTCCTTTTGGATTTGTTTTGCTGTTGCTGAGCTTTTTGATGTATGCTTTGTCCTACTTGATGTTCTGTGGGGCTATCCTCTAAAAAACTGACTGTGCGTGGAGTTGTAAGTGAATTAGAGGTATCACTAGAGTGGCGTGTACTATTTTTCTCATTTGTGGCTGAACTCTGATGTGGGTGCTGGGCTCTCCCTCTACATCTTTGCCTTCTCCTGCTCACTGTGTGGGTTCTCCAGTTCCAACTGTATACAGTGCCTTCAGAAACTATTCACCCCCCTTGGATTTTGTCACATTTTGTTATGTTACGACCAGAATATTTAATGCATTGAAATGATTTCTTTCCCCCTTGATTCACACAGCATACTCAACAATTTAAAGGGGCAAAAATATTTGTACTGTGTAATAAAAATCTATGAAACATTAAAAACTGAAATATCTTGTTTACTTAAGTATTCACCCCCCTGAGTCAATACTTTGTAGAAGTGCCTTTTGCAGCAATTACAGCTTTGAGTCTTCTTGGCTATATCTGTATCAGCTTTGCACATCTGGATTCGGGGATTTTCGCCCATTCTTCCTTGCAGATTTGCTCAAGCTCTGTCAAGTTGGATGGGGAGTGTCAGTGAACCGCAATCTTTAAGTGTTTCCACAGATTCTCAATGGGATTCAAGTCTGGACTTTGGCTGGGCCACTCAAGGACATTTACCTTCTTGTTCTGAAGCCACTCCAGTGTTGCTTTGGCTGTATGCTTGGGGTCGTTGTCCTGTTGGAACGTAAATCTTCGCCCCAGTCAAAGGTCTGTTGCAGAATGATGCAGGTTCTCCTCAAGGATGTGCCTGTATTTGGCTCCATTTATTGTTCCCTCTATCCTGACAAGTGCCCCAGTCCCTGCCGCTGAAAAGCATCCCCATAACATGATGCTGCCACCACCATGCTTCATGGTAGGGTTGGTGTTACATGGGTGATGAGCTGTGTTTGGTTTGTGCCAGGCATAGCACTTTGCATTCAGGACAAAGAGTTCAAATTTTGTTTCATCAGACCAGAGAATCTTTTGCCACATGGTCTCAGAGTCTGCCACGTGCCTTCTTGCAAACTCCAGGCATGCTATCATGTGGCCTTTTCTCAGGAGTGGCTTCCGTCTAGCCACTCTCCCATAGAGGCTACATCTGTGAAGTGCTGCAGAGATTGTTGTCCTCTGGACAGGTTCTCCCATCTTAGCCATGGAACTCTGTAGTTCTGTCAGGTGGTCATTGGGTTCTTGGTCACTTCCCTGACCAAGGTCCTTCTTGCCCGGTTGCTCAGTTTGGGAGGACGGCCTGCTCTAGGAACAGTCTGGGTGGTTCCATAATCTTTCCATTTCCTAATGATGGACTTTGTGCTCCTGGGAACTTTCAACACCCTAGAAATGTTTTTATACCCCTCCCCAGCTCTATGCCTCCTCACAATTCTATCACTGAGTTCTACGGACAGCTCCTTGGTCTTCATGGTAGAGTTTCTGCTCTGACATGCACTGTCAACAGTGGGACCTTATACAGACAGGTGTATTTCCTCTGAAATCATGTCAACCGTTTGAACTGACCACAGATGGACTCCATTCAAGTTTTAGAGTGATCTCACAAGGAAATTGGATGCACCTGAGCTCAATTTGGAGTGTCATAGCAAAGGGGGTGAATACTTATCAACTCAAGACATTTCAGATTTTTATTTTAAATTACATGTACAAAAAATTCCAGAAGTTTCATTCCACTTTGACATTATAGAGTAATTTGTGTAGATACGTGACAAAAAAATCCCATATAAATGTATTTTAATTTGAGTTTGCAACATCACAAAATGTGACAAAATCCAAGGGGGTGAATACTTTCTGAAGGCACTGTATTTTGTCTGTGAGGTAATCCTGTTTGTCCTGCTAAAGCTATTAACTATATTATAGTCTGTGCCATTTATAATGAATTTGTTACAGCTCCAAATACTTGTGATCTGCATTTCACATGCCACGATCCTTTTCCTAAAATTGCAGCAACTAGCTAAAAATTAACAAAACAAGTGCCTATATTAATGTGTAGTGTTACTCACTTTGTGATGCTAACCTAGGTCGTCTCATGACATATACTGTGCGTCATTTTGCTGCACTATTTAAGACAGGTCATTTGACACTGAGGCCATGCCCTCTGATAAAGAGGTGAATTCCTCAAAGCCCTAGGGTTTATTAAATTAGGTTGGCATGTCTGTGTACTGTACTGTATGCCTGTCCTTTACTGATGCATTTTTCACTGTAGCACTTTTCAGTAAATTGGCATCATAATGGTTGGAGTGCTCAGTCTCTAAGTTTTCTTCTGAAATCCATCAGGGCCCCAACCCCTTAAGGGAAGACTTCTTTCAGTCCAATCTTCTTACTTCTTAACCCCAAATAATCTCTCCCCACAGGGACTTGCACCACCCATTTTAACAGGGTAATTCCTCCCACAGCACATGAGCCTGGTTGCAAGTTAATTCTCAATGTACCAAGAAATGGTAGGGCGACATAGAAGGCATAGCTAACACTCCTATCCCCTAGAGGTGGTGTGTGTGTGTGTGTGTGTGCATGTGTTACAATTGTTTCAAGCAGCTTCCCTGGTAGTGATGTTAAACTTACTGAATACCCATAGTTCCCATGCCCATCCCTGAAGCATTGTCTTTAATATTGTAATAATCTACTAGCTGAACAAGTAAACCTGGATTGAACTGATATGGGTAACATCTGGGACACCCTCAGTCGTCAGGCATGTATGCAGTTCTAATACACTGAATATTATTGCCAAGAGGATAGATACTTTCATGGCTGATTCCCTTAGGATGTTTGGGGCATTCCACCAGGCCCTGTTGTCTTGTTTATGTTCACCATCTTCACCATTCTTTCAACCACTTGAGGTGTCACACACACATCCTGTACTGTACTGTGCTCTGCCACTCCTCTGTGAATAAACTTTTATGATCCAATATTTTTCCACTTCTGTCTTCTGTGAATACCAAAGTGAAATGCTCAATTACCTATTCGGTCATCTGTTCCTCCTTGGACATTATGCCACCACTTACCTGACCCTTCAGTGGTTCAACAGTTGCCTGTGTTTTTCTCTTCATTTACATACAAAGAAATGTGTATTATTGGATTTTACATTAAAAGCTATCTGTTCCTCTGGCATTTGTTTTGCACACTGCATTCTGAAATTGAACTTCGAGTTTGCCATTGTAGTTCTGTCTGCTTGTGCTGCAGCAGATGTCATGCTATTTTCTCATCTTGTATATCTCCTTTTTCTCCCTTTTTACTTCAAGCATCTCCTTCACAAATAACATTGGCATGAAGGTCCTACTTTTTCTTCTGTTGAGTACAGTCTTGTATTAATCCAGCACCTGCATCATTTGTGGCAAACATGTCAACAGAACAGAGGGACAGCTTTTGAAGTTCAAAATTATACATATACTGTAGTAAATAGGTGTTTGAACTGACAGCTGGTGATTATTTTTGCAAAATGTTGTCAATGAACATATATAGCTTATAATGGGAAGACCTCAGAAAAATCAACAAGCATCTGAACCTGCAAAAAGGAAAAATCAATCTGAAGCTCAGACCTCATGATCTACAATGGACCCCAGATGCCACGGCTAAGCAGGCCCAGGCTGAAACCTTACAATCACTGGGAATTAAAAGTTAAAAAAAATATATCAACCCTGTCACTAAAATGAATGATTAAGGGATACATTCAATGGACAATTGACCCACAACCAGACAGGAGTAGATGCCATTTAAGAACCTGTGATGGCAATGTAAGTCAGCGGTAGGCTCTTTGGCTACCTTAGTCAATGAAAAGCATCAGCTCCACACCTGGTTGGAAGCCTTGGAGAACCAGGCACAGGCAGCCAACGTCAGGATTTGGGGAGTCCCAATGGGACAGAAGTGGCCCATCTTTTGATGTTTATAAAGCACTGGCTGTGGGATGCATTTGGTATGGAGGTCCGCTTACAGGTGTATTGCATCATGCCATGTCATGTGCTAGTCTGCTGGCAGGGAACCTTTCCCATACAATACTCTTCATCACTGATGACATCAGACTCCATGACCTTATTCTTCTGCTAGTGAAGTGTAAGTTTTAATTCTGATGGAAGCACAGCAGCGCTTTTTATGTTTGCTTGCATGCAGAGAGCACAAGAAACATATTGAGATAGTAGAGCATTGCAGAGGTGTGGCCAGTGCAGCAGACACTTTAATGGGCACGTCACTTGGCCACCAATTAATGCTGTAGCTGCCAATGACAGCAGTTTCAGAGCGAGTGCCACACTTGAAAGAAATCTGCCACTGCAATCAGGGGCAGTTTCATCATTGCAGCATCAGCTCCCCCCCAACCAGGCACACAGCAGGACAACTCAAATACAGAGGTAATCTCTGGCACATTGCTGTAGAATCTGGAAAGGTATCAGACCGACAAGCCTACAATGTTGAACGCAATAAGTGCACCTGGGCCATTAGGCAGGCCAAGGCTGAGCACTACCAGACCACCCTCGCTTCCACCTGGGGCTCTGCCCGTACCTTCTGGGATAACATGAAGGAGCTAAATGGGAAGTCCCGCTCCCCCCACCATCCCAGCTCTCCATCAATGGCACCCCTACCACAGTCCCGCTCCTTATAGCCAACTGCCTTAACACCGCCTTCTCCAACTTAAGTTCAGTTCTCCCCAGCAGCTTCTTTGACCCTATCGCCGCCTCTCTCCCTGCATCACCCACCATTCTACCTGTGCACCCTATCCCCTCATGAAGCCAGGCCACACCTACTGAAAGCCTTAGGCAGCAACAACCCCAGCAGTGACCCCCTTGACTCTAGGATCCTCCTTATGGTCTTGGACAAAGTCCTATTCCCCCTAACTGACCTTCTAAACTGGTCTCTATGCTTGGGTCAGTTCCCAAGTGCCTGGAAAACCGCTGAGATCACACCCATACATAAGAGTGGGGACCGGTCCACCCAAATAACTACCGGCTCATTTCCATTCTCTCCCCCCTCTCTAAAGCCCTTGAAAAAGTGGTATCTATCCAGCTCTCAGATTACCTAGCCAAGTATGACATTATGTGCCCAGAGCAGCATGTATTCCGTCCAGGACACAGTACAACTTACGGCTCTCCTGGAATTCTCCCAATACCTGCACACTGCACTCGACTCAGGCAGCCTTGCAGAGGCAGTGTTCATCGATCTCTCTAAGGCCTTTGACACTGTCTGTCACCCCCTCCTGCTCAACTCCCTCCACCAACTTGGATTCTTGGACGGTCCCATCGTCTGGTTCTCTAGCTACCTCTCCACTAGATCCCAGTGCGTTAAGATCTGCGGCTCCCTCTCCAGCACCCTCCCCATCCACTCTGGGGTCCCTCAGGGCTCTATCCTGGGTCCAGTACTTTTTAGTCTCTACCTCAACTCCCTCCCAAGCTCCTGCACCAGTAAAATGCTCCTCTATGCTGATGACGCGGTCCTCTTTGCCTCGCACCCCAATCCCTCCTCCCTCCAGTCATTCCTCCAACAGGCATAAAACCAAGCTGAAAGGTGGTTCGGTGAACTCAGACTGGTCGTTAACCTAAAGAAGACCAAGTCTATGCTCTTCTCCCGCCACCAAACAAAGCGAAAAAATACTCCCCTCTTGATTACTCCCAGCACTCTGCACCCTCTTGAGCAAGTAATCACATACAAATACCTGGGCATCACATTCAATGCATCCCTTTCCTTCCACACCCACATTAATGCCTTGTCAACTGCCATTAACTCTCGGATTGGCCTGCTATACTGACATAGGGACTGCCTGCCGCAGGTTGCCCTCAGGCTGGCCATCACCTCCTCCGTCCTGTCCCTCGTGGACTATGGCCTGCCCATCTACACCACAGCTGACAACACTGCCCTCTCTAAAATCCAACTATCCATCAGTAAGGCCTACAGGCTTCTGACCGGTGCCCTCAGCTACACCCACACCTGCCTGCTATATTCTATCACCAATCTGCTCAACTTTGAGGAACGACTACAATACCAGACCTACCTCCTAGCAAAAAAATCCTTGCTCAGACTCTCTCCCCCCCAGGGGTCTCAACCGCCCTACAATGGTCATCGTTGACCATCGCCACACGTAGCTCTGTCAAGACCACCTTCCAGGTGCCCATATCAAAGACCTCTCTTGCCCAGAGATCCTTCCGCTACTGTGCCCCCACCTGGTTCAACTCCATCCCTAGCTGCATCTCCAATCTGCCAAAATTGGCTCGTTCAAGATAGCCCTTGGACACCACATCTTTAATACCCACTGTTGCAGGTGCAACTAACTGCCCTGGCCTCCCCTTGGCTGTAACCTGCATTTTCCTGGCTGCTTTGCTCCATTAGCATGACAACGTCCACTGGACAGCATCCCCCTTCCCCAGGCTCCTGCACCCTCACTTGGTCATTATAAGGATACAATCAGCAGTCTCCTCTGAGGACCTGTCCTCCGCAAGGACCTACTATAGCTATACTTATTACATACTTCTGCAACACTATGTAACCAAAGCTTCCTACAACTTGAAACGCTCTGTAACCTAAATGGATCTGTATTAAATGTTCTGTTGCTTTCTTTACTGCACCTGTAATGTTGACCACTGTTGTTTTCTGCACCATGTCCTGTCTGCCCTCCCTGTGACAAGGTGCCTTTGTAAATGAGTCTCTGACTCAAAGGTTGTAAACCCGACTTGTAATTAAATAAATAAATAAATAAATAAAATAAATAGTAGCTTCCTCCCACTGCTGCTGCCTGCCCCGCACCCTCTGTTCCCCATCGCACCGGCATATAATGAAACCCTCCCACTGCTGCTGCCCACCCCACAGTCTCCATTCCCCGCACCAGCTTAAAGCCCTCCCACTGCTGCTGCTCCTCAGTCTCTGTTCCATGTACAAGTATAAAACCCTCCCACTCCCTCCCACTGCTGCTGCCTGCCCTGCAGTCTCCATTCCCCGCACCGGCATAAAGCCCTCCCACTCCCTCCCATTGCTGCTGCCTGGCCCACACCCTCCATTCTCTGTCACACCAGCATAAAACCCTCTCACTCCTTCCCACTGCTGCTGCCCACACTGCACCCTCCGTTCTCTGTCACACAGGCATAAAGCTCTTCCACTCCCCCCCACTGCTGCTGCCCATCCTGCACCCTCCATTCTCTGTTCCTTGCTGACACTGGGGTGCTCAATCCCCGTGTCATCATGCATCCCCCCCATTAATGTGGCACACTGGGATGCCCACTTCCGGTGTCGATGCGCTGCCCCCCCATGCCCCTATGTTCTCAGTCGACCTTGGGGTGCCCAATCCCCAGGTCGGCATTGATCCCCCCAGTACTCTGGCACACTGACAACCCACCCCAGTGTGCTGAAATCCATTTTGTTAATAATTCACCTGCAAAAAAAAAAAAAACAGCCCCCCAACTTTTTTGTTTTTAAACCTGAAAAAATAAAGAAAAGGGTCCCTCATTGTTCCCACTGGCCCCTCCTCCAACCCGCACCCTCCCTCTGCACACCCCACCTCCCCGCACCCCTCCACCCATACTTACCTATGGAGGTCAGGAACAACGATATTCTGTGGACCAGGAACACGTCTGCACTCTTCAAAGACCAACCGGGAACTGAAGAAATGACGGTAAGCTCTATAATGGCAGTCAGTGGGGTTTTCAACTTAGGTTAATGTCTCAGCCAGTTTTTGGAGTTTTGGTCCCAAATTTTCAACATGGGCTTCTTGGGACCCCACCTCATGAACACTGGCACTGTCATTTTGTTTCTCTGTCCCGAAAGGTGATTTTACGGTCGCTGCGCGAAATCACATTTCAGGACCAATTAACAAAATGACAGTGCCACTGTTCATGAGGTGGGGTCCCAAAGAGCCTTTTTGAAAATTTGGTGAAAAAACTCCAGAATATGACTGTGTTACGAGCATCCATTGTGCAGTTTTTATGCATGCTCGTAACTTAATCAATTTTTAATATTTTCACACCAAATTTCCAACATTGCCATTTTTTCACACCCCCTTATGAACAGTACAGCTATCATTTTTCGCATCCTTCCCAAAATTGGTTTTTGCACCTGTGGCACAGAATGGTGTGGTCACTGTGTGAAATCAACTTTCAGGACAAAATCACAGTGCCACTGTTCATGAGGGGAGGTCCAATTTTTTATATTTTTACTCCAGATTTTCAACATTGCCATTGTTTCACACCTCCTCATGAACAGTTCAGCTGTAATTTTTCACATCCTGCCCAAAATGTGTTTTCGCACCTGTGGCACCGAACGGCACACTCGCTGTGTGAAATCACCTTTTAGGATAGAGTAACGAAATGATACTGCCACTGTTCATGAGGTGGGCTCCCAAAAAACCCATGTTGAAAATTTGGAGCGAAAATACCAACAAAGGCTGGGGCATTAGGGTTTCCAACCATAACGCCCACCCTGTACAGACTGACAGGCGTTGGGGGTGTGACGTGAGGTTGTTGACTGTAATGTTCACGCCAGTCTACCCCCACCCCCACCCTCAGCCACCGACAGGCACTGAGGTGCCTTATCTCGGCTGTAACGCTCACACCATTCTCCTATACTGCACCCATTTCAACTTATTGTCTTATGGAATGGGGTGAGCGTATGGGCTGAAGACCTCAAGGCACACTGTAACACCTGTCGGTGTCTGCAGGGTGGGGTGAGGTAGAATGGCATGAGTGTTATGGCCGATGACCCAAAGGCACACCCCAACGCCTGTCAGTCTCTGTAGCGTGGGGTTGGGGGTTGGCGCTACCTCAGTACTTCACTGCCATTCCCATTATGCATCTCTCTAACTCCTGCACTACCAATGTCAGTACCTGCAAGCAAACATTTGGCATTGACAAATGCTTGTTTTTCGAGATCTAAGTTTTGCAATGTCACCAGTCCCTGACATTGGGTAGTACAGAACCATCCACTTTAGAAAGGACTGTAGCATTCTTTTAGGTTCTTTTATGACCAGAGGACATGAGGCAGAGGGGGGGTGGGGTACCTTAAAAAACTTTAACACAACTTAGTAACTTCACTGTCCACACAAAAGCTTCCAGTCAAACCAAATGGGTTTATTTTCAAAGTACAGGGTGTGCTGCCTGGCTGCCCCCAGGCATGGGGCAGATGCAGCAAAGCCACCATGGTTTCTTGGACAGCTACAGGACCCTGGAGGGGGAACCTCAGTTAATTCACACACTTCTATTGTTTTATAGTTATTTGATGTCTGATTTGTTCCTGCATTGCCTGTTCTTCTTGTGTATGTATCTGTATTTTATTTTATGTAAACATAGTAACATAGCAATTTCAAGACAGAAGAGACACTTGGGCCATCATATCCGTCTCCCAGCTTCATAAGCAGGGATGAAAAATGTATTTTGTACAAATATGTACTAATTCACAAAGCCCACTCTACTTTTGCCCCTTCCACCCTGTGGGGATGGAACTAAACCCTGACACAGTAGTCCTTAAACAGAGCTTATCTTCCCACCCCATTAGTGGCTTCTCAGTACACTATTGGAAACAAATTCACAAATATCTAAATTCTAACCCTACCCCTCTCTCCCATACTCCTATATGGGTAATCAAGATATTTCTCTCGAAAATCATCCAACCTTCTGTTGTGCATGGAAAAATAAAGGCATAATTTTTCTGGGTGACATCTTGGAAAAAAATTCTCTTAACTTAAAAACTTTTACAGAACTTTGTGAACAGTGGGATTTACCCAAACAAGATTTCTGGAAATACTTACAATTGCACACTGCATATAACACCTTTCTCCCTTACCTTCACACACATTCTATTCATGACCAGCATACTTCCCTTTGGACCAATACTACATCTAATCTAACTAGTATCATATATAAGGATATCAGAGATACTCTTCTGGATCAATCCTTGGCTGCTAAAACCAAATGGAACCTTCTTTTAAAATGTAACAAAACTGACTCACAATGGCACAAATGTTGGCTTCTCTGCCATAAAACTTCTAAGGATGCTCGTAGCGCCCTTATCCAAACCAAAATTCTTCATTTATGGTACAGAACACCTGTGGTTCTCCACCGTATGGTCTTGAGCTAAAACAATAACTGCTGGATATGTAATTCACCTAATGGAGACTTACCTCACATTCTATGGTATTGCAACCCCATACTTAAACTTTTGCGTAATGTTTTCCAGTTCACATATTAGGTAGTTGGTCACAATATTGTATTTGATCCTAACTATGTTTTGCTTGGTATTTTTACATCACCTAACGTCTCCCTTTCTCCCACCCAACATACTGTAGGTGGTTAAATTTACTTTTTCTCCAAGTAAAACGACTTATCCTGACGTTCTGGAAATCTCCCACCATACCAAAATTCTCCGATATCCTTAAAAATCTCTAGCAGTATGCTTCTTTTGAGCAGATTACTTTTGCTGCTTTAGGCCGACTTGATGAGTATGGAAAATGTTGGCAGGACTATTTTAAATATTTGAATTCTTCCAATACATAACTGCTAATTAATGTATGCTATATGGTATTTACAGCACATCTTTACTATATTAATTTAATTCAGGAATGTTGTCTCTCTTTTGATAGGATTTTCTTCCTTCTTTTTCTCTTTTCTTGTAGTATTAATCATTAAATAAGGTTATAGTTATACAACTTTTTAACTTTCCTTCCTATACTCTACTCAGTAAGAAGACAATGTGTACATTACGCGATGTAGCTCATTTTGAACTTTAATTTACTTGTTTCCAACTTTTTATGTACCTTTAGTGTACCAATATTCTTAGTAACTTACTCAGAATTATTACTACTGACTTATATGCAGTACTCTTATACGTTATGGATGGATGGATGATGTAAGGTACTCTTAAATATCTTCTTATATATCCTAATTCTTGCTGTATTTTTATTTATGCATCATTCTTTTGTATAAGGAAGATTGACTGTATTGCTACAAAATCTTTAAATGAAAAGATAAACTGAAAAACAGAGCTTATCTGTTCTGTCCACTGGGCAGAGGGCACTGAGTTCATAAATGCAGAAACACAGAAGGATAGAACATGACGGCAGATAAAGGCCTAGCTTCCTACCCAGTCTGCTCACGTCTGGCTAATGCTGAAGTACTAGTTCTTGGGTTTCAAGCGGTAAGGTGGCTCTTTTTACAGCAATGACCCTGAGGTGCTATCCCTTGGGATACTGTACTGTACTTAGAGAAGTTCTTGACATTATACCCTTGGGGTTGGGGGTCCCTGTTATATGCTTGGTGGATATGATGTCTTTAGTTTGGCTGAACACTCTTTTGCTTATGGTGACTGGCTTCATTTCACAACTGTTTTCACTTTATTTTACAATCTCCCATGCATTCCATAGCACCATTGAATTCCTGCAGCATTAGGCTTAAGCAAACAGGGAACACAGATTTCAAGTTGCAATAAAATAAAAAACACTTTACTTACTAGTTGGATACACAGGCCGTTAGATGTGATCAGTAAGCAGATGGTATGCAGTCAGCATATTTGATGACATTTGTGGTACCCACTCTTCATAAGGAGCATGTCTAGCCTCTTTGACTGGAGAGTCACTACTTCTGTTAGGGGCTGCTCTTGGTGCTTCAGTAGTCACTACATTTCCCTTCCAAACCTCTGTCATCTGACTCGGGAGGGACATAGAACCCTTCCCTATCTGTGCATCTAGCTGGAGAAAGCAGGAGCCACCACAGCCATTAGTGGCTACAGCTTGCAGCTTCCACTGTGAAACCAGAATACCTAAGCTGAACTCGAGCACTGATATTCAGATTAATCTATTCTGTATCTGTTTTGCGATAGATTCTGGCATTGACACTTTTCTTTCCAGTTGGTAGACTAAATTACACAAACACCCTTTTTGTCTTTAATTGTTCAGGGATTGTAGGCACCTTTTGTTTTAAAGCCCAAATCCAGTACTTTTGTTTTGCACACTCATAGATATAGGTAACTACTGTATTGTACATTTTAAGTGTCAGTGTCCCACATTTCAGTGATGAAAGGTCGAGAGGTATGCTACTGCACGTGAACCCATCTCTGCAGTAGGAGTACCTTTACCTGGCACCAGTGGCACCCAGTACCTTCCCATATTCTTGATTCACACACTCACTCACCTACCCTCTGGGTGTCTGGTTTTCGATGTTCTATGAGGGACTGACTTCAAATATTACCTTGTGGGTTTACCCAGCAAGCACCAGCATTAACCTCAGGACAGGATTTATGTCTGCCACACGGCTACACTGGCAATTGGGAATGAATCCCTTGGTTCCTTATTCAACCAGGACCCTGACACCAGCTTCAAAGCAACTTCTGCATGGCATTTGGCATTTGGCAACATCAAGCCTACCATAGCTTACTGATAAAGCAACCTGGAGGCCATCGCCACCTTACAGCATCGAGGTCTCCATCTCACAGTCCTGGTGCAATGGATGCATAACTGCAGTTTTCTGGGAAACATTCTGGAGACTGAGGTGCAGCCCCATCTGCATGCATTTCTCTAGGTTGAAGGAGGAGATTGCTAGTCTCCAGGTTGAGCTTACTAGGATTCAGAGGACTTCTCCCACCCAGGGGCCACCAAGTCTACCGCTGTTGCCCCAGAGGTTGCCTAGGAGAAGGAGGGCTGGCTGGACTGTAGTGAACTCTGGGAGGGTGGGGGTGGCAGGTCAGGGATACATTCCTCAGCCTGTGCCACTACAGAATTCCTTTGCCTTTCTGGCAGTATGGGACTGCCAGGATGAGACATCCGAAGTGGTGGCAAGGGAAGATGTGGGGGTTCCTCACAGGGGAGGCCCCAAGATGGGAGGTAGAAGACTCCAATAGAGGAGGAATCAGCTTCTGGTTGGGGACTCAGCTGTTGGGGGGAGTAGATTTGGGAACAGGAACAGGGAGTGAAAGGGAGGTAAGGGGCCTACCAGGTGCAACAGCTCAGAGGAATGGGCAACGAATCCTAAGGATTGCTAGGGCACAGGGCAGGAGGGAACTGGATGTCACTGTCTACTTAGGGACTAATCAACTAGCAAAGGACGGGGCTGGGATTGTGCAGGGAAAGTTCAGGAAACTGGGGAGGGGTCTAAGGCAAGTAACATGCATGGTGGCTTTCTCTGAGGTGTTGTCTGTCTACGGCTGAGGGGAGGGTAGGGTACTCTGCACCAGAAGATTCAACCCATGGTTGAAGGATTGGGGAATAGAAGAGGGGTTACAGTACATTGGGGACTGGGGACCAACCTGGAGGGATGAGGGTTAATACAGAGGTGATGGCCAGCATCCATCTGGGAGAGGAACTGCAGCCCTTAGTGGGTGATCTAAATGTTACTTTTATGAACATTTAAAGTAGCTGAGGGGGTGACCGAAAGACAAAGCAAGGCTGTATGTAAGGGAGGGTATCAAGACAATGAAAACCCAAGGGAACGGGGGAGGGTGGAGGTAGTGTGGATCACTCTGTGGACAGGAGGCCAATAGCAAGCCATGGTTCAACAGTAACCACACTTGGGAGACTACCGTACCCGATTATGTACTGTTCAGAAGAGACCGAGGTGAAAAAAGGGGGGTGGTGTGGCTCTTTATGTCAATGGAAATATCAAAGCTACAGAAATTCAGAATACACATAAGGAGCCAGAAAAATTGTGGGTCACCCTGGAAACAGAAAATGTGACAGCCACATGAACTGGGGTTGTCTACAGACCTCCAGACCAGGGGGAGGAAATAGATGCATTACTGTTAGAAGATATACAAAACACGACAGCTAAAGGGGAGGTTCTGCTAATGGGCGACTTCAACATGCCAGATACAGATTGGTCAATACCAGCCGGAACATCTGCCAGAACTAGGCACGTAGTGGATTCCCTGCAGGGGCGGGCCTCAAACAATTGGTACAACAACCCACAAGAGACAGGGCTATCCTGGATCTAATACTGACTAATGGGGAAAGGATCACAGATCTCCAGGTAGAAGGTCACCTGGGGGCCAGTGACCATCACATGGTATGGTTCAATTTGGCCACTAGAACTAAATCATCCCATTCCAAGGCAAAAATGTGGGTCTTCAGAGGAGCTGACTTTGATGAGATGGCAGTATAGTGCAGTGGTTTAAGGGTCTGAGCTGCAAACCTGGAGACCTGAGTTTGAATTCCACAGCCCCCACTTGCATATTTTGTGACCCTGAGCAAGTCACTTAACTTCCTTGTGGTCCCAGGTCGCACCTGTAAACAAGGTTCAACTTAGTGTGTCTCACTTGGTTAAAAAAAAAAAAAAAAAAAAGATGGCCAACAGAGTTATGCTAGCCCCGGCAAGATGAAATACAGGTGAGGGAGTACAGGCAAAGTGGGCAAGCATTAGGGATGCCATACTTGAAGCAACATCCCATTGTGTTAAGGAGAAAAGTAAGAGTGAAAGAAGGAGGAAACCACTTTGGTTCTCAAAAACAGTAGCAGAAAAGGTCAGAGCCAAAAGGTTGTCCTTCAGTAAATATAAAGGAACACAGCAGGATGAAGATAGGGAAGCATGCCAAACTTCCCTAAGGGAAGCAGGGAAGGCAGTAAGGCAGGCAAAGACCCAAACCGAGGAAACACTAGCACAAACAGTAAAACAAGGGGACGTGTGTGGAGGAGGACCAAGGAAAAGCATCTATCTTAAATAGATACTTCTGCTCAGTATTTACTGAGGAGAAGGTAGGCAGGGCCAAAAGCTCAGCACCATGGACACAGGGGGGAAGGAGATGTGCACAAGTCCCTTCACAAAAGAAAGGGTACTGCAAGAGCTCACTAAGCTCAGGGTGGACAAGGCAATGGGACCTGATGGCATACATCCCAGGGTACTAAAGGAGCTAAGGACGGAACTAGCAGAGCCATTAACAGAACTGTTTAGTGAGTCTCAGAGCACAGGAGAGGTCCCAGAAGACTGGAAAAGAGCTCATGTGATCCCGCTCCACAGAAGTGGCAGCAGGGAGGAGGCAGGGAACTATAGATCAGTCAGTCTTACCTCAGTAATGGGCAAGATTATGGAAGCACTCCTTAAGGAAAGGATAATGCAACACCTGGAATCCATAGGAGCACAGGAACCAAGACAGCGTGGGTTTACAACAGGAAGGTCCTGTCAAACTAATCTCATAGATTTATTTGACTGAGTAACCAGAGTGGTGGACCAAGGGGGTGCAGTTGATGTCGCCTACCTTGACTTCAGCAAAGCTTTTGATACTGTTTCACATAGAAGATTGATTAATAAGCTAGGTAGGCTCAGGGTGGGTCAGAAGTTGGTCAACTGGGTGGCAAACTGGTTGGCAGGGAGAAAATAGAGTGGTGGTAAATGGCACACAGTCAGAAGTGGGGTACCTCAGGGACCAGTCCTGGGGCCAGTCCTCTTCAATATCTTCATCAGTGACATTACGGATGGACTGGAGGGTAATGTTTTTCTCTTTGTGGATGACACCAAGATCTGCAACAGAGCAGATGATCCAGATGGGGTGGGCAGAATGAGAAGAGATCTGGATAAACTGGCAAAATTGTCGGAAGAGTGGCAACTGGGGTTTAACACAAAGAAGTGCAAGATCATGCACATAGGGAAGAGAAACCCTGAAGCTTCCTATAGGTTGGGAGGGAGTTGCTGGCAAGCACAAGGAAAGAAAGAGACTTAGGCATCATCATCACAGATTACCTGAAATCATCCAAGCAGGCCACTAAAGCAGTAGGTAAGGGTAGAGGGATGTTGGCGTGTATTAGTAGGGGTATCACAAGTCGTAAGAGGGAGGTAATAATCCCTCTTTACAAGACACTGGCTAGGCCCCATCTGGAGTACTGCATGCAGTACTGGAGGCCGCACCTACACAAGAACATTAACAAAATGGAGGCAGTCCAGAGATGGGCAACCAAAATGGTATAGGGACTGCATCAGAAAACATATGAGGACAGATTAACGGAACTCAATTTGTATACCCTAGAGCAAAGGAGGGAGAGAGGTGATATGATCGAAGCATTCAAACACCTTAAGGGCAATAAGATGAAAGAGTCTAACATGTTTCAATATAAGAAAAATAGCAGGACAAGAGGACACAGCATGAGATTAGAGGGAGGCTGGTTAAGGAGTAATGTGAGGAAATTCTTTTTCACAGAAAGGGTGGTGGATGCATTGAACGGCCTAATTCAGCAAGTGGTGGATATGAATACAGTGCAGGGCTTCAAATGGGCATGAGATAGGCATAAGGGAGCAATACAGATGAGTATGAATAGATAAACCATTGACAGAGTAAAGGCCTATGGCACATTCATAAGGTAGAAAAAAATGGGCAGACTGAATGGGCCTTGCGGTCCTTATCTGCTGTCAGCTTCTATGTTTCTATGTTTCCATGTAGTAGCTGGAGACACCATTCACACTGGAGTGATATACAGATCTCTAACACAAGGGGCGGAATTGAATAAGACAATGGGGGACGCCATCAGCACAATGACAGAAAAGGGGGGAAGTGCTGCTGGTGGGGACTTCAGTCTGCTGGAAGCAGATTGGTGCTTCCATGCTGTGGCCTCAGCAAGAATCAGGGAAATCCTAGACTCCCTGCAGGGTGGGTTTCTCAGGTAACTAGTCAAAAAGCCCACTGATGATGGGACAGTACTGGACCTGGTGCTCACAAACAAGGACAGTATTGGAGACGTGAAGGTGGGATGCCACCTGAGAACCTAGCGATCACTGTACAGTGTGGGTTAATATAAGGACAAAGGCAGAGGCAAATCACACGAGGATGAGGGTTCTGGACTTCAGAAGGGCACCTTTAAAAACAATGGGTGAATGACTCAGAGAGGACCTAGCGGGGGAGGGGGACTTGGGTGGAGATGGAGGAACAGTGGGGCAAATAAAGGAATGGCATAGTGAAATCAACACACCTCTGTCTGAAAGAAGTGAGCAAGAAAAGGAGAAAAAAGAGACCACAATGGTCTCAAAGGAAGTGGCTACAGAGGTAAAGGCTGAAAGGGTAGTATTCAGGAAATATGATGAGATGGAGAGGTAAGAGGATAGGGAGGTGTACCAGGAAACGTTGAGGGAAGCAGGGAAGGTGGTGAGGGCACAAAGGTGAAAACTGAGGAACGGATAGCCAAAGGGGTAACTAAAGGGGACAAGACCTTTTTCAGGTTCATCAGTGATAAGAGGAAGACAAGGGGAGGGATTGTGAGGTTAAGAAGGACAGGGAGAGACTATGCAGAGGAGGGTTAGGAAAAAACAGATATCCTGAACAGATACTTCTGTTCAGTCTTTACAGTGGAAGAGGAGGGGATGGACTACATAAAAACAGCAGGAACATTTGGAGGGCAGGGCTGGCCTTAACCATTCTGGGCCCCTGTGCAGCTCCCTGCTGGGCCCCACCACTCAATTCCCTGTGCCCCCTCCCCATGACCATCATTTACACCTAACTAACCCTTCTGTCCTGCATTAATAAAGCAGTACCGGGTCTACTAGTTTAACCAGCATCTTTTAATTAGTGCCATTGACTGTATTGCATTATTCAACTTCACAATCAAAAATGAATCTGACTGAGCCTAGAGCAAGAACTTAAATAAGTACGGTACTACTACTGTATTCATTTCTGTAAGGACAAGGACATCATTACTGGACACACACACCTCCGATAATCCGATTTGCAAACAAGTTAAACAGCTTAACTTTTCTGGAGGTGTGAGTGAGAGAGTAGAGAGGATTATCATGAGACACCACTAAGGTTGCCACCTGTCAGTTTTTTTACTTGGTGATCAGGTTTTCAGGGTCTCTATCAGAAAATCTGGGTTTGCTCTGTGCTGGTCAGGTTTTTGAGCCATTTTGAGTGTCCACATATTTCTGAAACAGTTTCATATCATTCAATGTTTCAGCTACATGTCCAGGTTACACAGGGGATGAAGATAGGGAGGCATACCAAACTGCCCTAAGGGAAGCAGGGAAGGCAGTAAGGCAGGCAAAGTCCCAAACTGAGGAAACACTAGCACGAACAGTAAAAGAAGGTGACAAGACTTTCTATAGATACATTAGTGAAAGGAGAAAGTCCAGAGGGGGTATTGCTAAGCTTAATGGAGAAAAGGGAGCATGTGAGGAGGAGGACCCTGTAAAGGCATCTGTCCTAAATAGATACTTTGCTCAGTATTTACTGAAGAGAAGGTAGGGCAGGGCCCACAGCTCAGCATCATGGACACAGGGGGAGGTGAGACTACCCCTTCATGAAAGAAAGGGTCCTACAAAAGCTTGCTAAGCTCAGGGTGGATAAGGCAATGGGACCTGATGGCATACACCGAGGGTACTTAGGAGCTAAAGGAGGAACTAGCAGAGCCATTAGCAGAATTGTTTAGTGAGTCTCTGAGCACAGGAGAGGTCCCAGAAGACTGGAGAAGGGCTCATGTGATCCTGCTCCACAAGAGTGGTAGCAGGGAGGAGGCGGGAATTACAGACCAGTCAGTCTTACCTCAGTAGTGGGCAAGATTATGGAGGCACTCCTTAAGGAAAGGATAGTACAACACCTGGAATCCATAGGGGCACAGGATCCAAGACAGCATGGGTTTACAAAAGGAAGGTCCTGTCAAACTAATCTCATAGATTTCTTTGACTGAGTAACCAGAGTGGTGGACCAAGGGGAGCGGTTGATGTCGCCTACCTTGACTTCAGCAAAGCTTTTGACACTGTTCCACATAGAAGATTGATAAATAAGCTAGGTAGGCTCAGGTGGGTCAGAAGTTGGTCAACTGGGTGGCAAACTGGTTGACTGGCAGAAAACAGAGAGTGGTGGTAAATGGTATACAGTCAGAAGAGATGCAAGTCACAAGTGGGTACTTCTGGGATCAGTCCTGGGGCCAGTCCTATTCAACATCTTCATTAGTGACCTCGCAGATGGACTAGAGGTAAGGCTTGTCTGTTTGCAGATGACACCAAGATCTGCAACAGAGTAGATGATCCAGATGGGGTGGGCAGAATGAGAAGAGATCTGATAAACTAGCAAATGGTCAGAAGAGTGGCAACTAGATTTAATGCAAAGAAGTGCAAAATCATGCACATAGGGAAGAGAAACCCTGAAGCCACTTATAGGCTGGGAGGAGTTGCTAGCAGTCACAAAGGAAGAAAGAGACTTGGGCATCATCATCACTGATGACTTAAAATCATCCAAGCAGACCTCTAAAGCAGTAGGTAAGGCTAGGGGGTGTTAGGGTGTATTAGTAGGGTATCACAAGTCGTAAGAGGGAGGTAATAATCCCCTGTACAATACATTGGTTAGGCCCCATCTGGAGTACTGCGTGCAGTATTGGAGGCCACACCTTCACAAGGACATTAACCAAATTGAGGCAGTCCAGAGAAGGGCAACCAAAATGGTGCAGGGACTGCATCAGAAGACATATGAGGACAGATTAACGGAGCTCAATATATATACCCTTGAGCAAAGGAGGGAGAGAGGTGATATGATCGAGACATTTAAACACCTTAAGGGCATAAACAAGGTGAAAGAGTCTAACATGTTTAAATATAAGAAAAATAGCAGGACAAGAGGACACAGCATGAGATTAGAGGGAGGCCGATTACGGGGGAATGTGAGAAATTCTTTTTCACAGAAAGGGTGGTAGATGCATGGAATGGCTTACCACAAGAAGTGGTGGCTATGAATACAGTGCAGGGCTTCAAACAGGCATGGGATAGGCATAAGGGAGCAATACAAATGACTATGACTAGATAGGTCACTGACAGAGCAAAGGCCGATGGCACATTTATAAGGTAGAAAAAGAAATGGGCAGACTGGATGGGCCTTGTGGTCCTTATCTGCCGTCAACTTCTATGTTTCTATGTTTCTATGTTACAAACAAGTTCTCTTGTCAGTAAAGCCCTTTGTTTGTGAAAGCAGTCAGCCTGGGAGGCGTAAAGTATGGCCATTAACATCATTAGCACCTACTTAACCTAATCTTTTCCACTGCATCTTAAAGTGGCATAGCAGCAAAGCTGCCCCCACCTTTTGTAACAGTAACAGGTAAGCATTAAACCACAACAGACCAGGTTTCTACTGTGGAATTAATCCATGGTTGGGGAGGGTTGGGACACGAGACCAAGGTTTAATGCTCTTGTAACATAGTTATTTAGGTGTAACCTCTAGGTGGCACTATCCCAAGGGCTACTACCGCTGCCTGCTTGGCTAGTAGCAGGTTAAGGGGCCTGAGTTCTGAAATGGTGCCTCCACCCAGAGGTCAGGGTTGGTAGTGGTCAAGCTAACCTGGGCACAGCCCTCCGGGACACTGTAACCCCCCCTCTTTCCGCTCTAGTGGCCTGAACACTATAATGCAGTCAATAATCACTTTTACAATACCTCTGGTACACCACACAAGTATCCACACTGTTTGCACTTACCACCAGGGCTGGTTCCTCTGGCTCGACCCTGGAGAACCCCTGTAAAACAAGGTTAAGCACAGCAAATAGCAACAGTACTGTACTTTGAGCACAAACTGGAACCACAGTCAGATTACATGTTGAAAAAGTTAGATCTGATTTATTCAGGGGGACTTGAACAAGGGAGGGGCAAAATCAGGTTAATTAGCTTAAAGGTTATATCAATCAAGCAGTTATGCATGCCCTTTGAGTCCCCCCCACATAGTCCACCTCTGGGTATCCAGGTAGAGAAGAGATGGGCTAGCCAGGACAGTTGCCCGGGTTGCAGCTGGTTGGGATCCTGTGATGGAAAACGCAACATGCACAGTACACAATATTTGTAATCCGGAGCCAGAGGGCTCAGTTCGTAAAGGAAACGAATCAACAAGACAATCAGATGACACACTCAGATTAAGCTGTTGTTGTAGGGAGCTACCCTGGTATTTACTCATGATACCCAAGACTGGACACAGGCTGGACGAAAATCGAGACTGCAGATGGTTGATCTGGAATGCCAGGAGAAGCAGGGAACACATAAGTCACAGAGGTGTCGTTCCTGTTCAAGCGTGGAGCAGGGGGCTGATCCCCAGGCAGGTCTCTCATCGTTGGCTTCTCTGTGCAGTTGGTAGTCTGGCTGGGCCAGTCTGGCAAAGCCCAGACCGTATGGAGACAAGTTCGGAGGCAGTCCGTTTTGGGCTGGATACAGCTTCCAGCAAGCAGAACACAGTTCACACAGTGGGAAATTAACTCACAACCCACTAGCAGCTCATAGTACATTTACATGTACGGGAATTCTACTGTACCAGGCAAAGCTCTCCCCGGGCACAATCGCAAAGTCTCTGCACACACTGGGAGCTTAGGGTTAGCTGGAACTCCTGACAGGCCGATCGCATTCAGCAAAAATATTCGGTCTTCTTCAGGTTGAGCCTGGCCCACTTCAGTAGCTTACCTTAGTCACACAAACTTGGATTTAGTCAAAAATAATTCTCTTTTCTCCCTCTCAGAAGCAGCACACTGGCATGCAGGCCAAAAACTTAGCCTTTTCAGAGTTCTCCCATATGAATCCACTAAGGATAGCTGCTCAGAAACACTTCAGCTCCTTCTTGCTCAGCTTCCAGCTTAGTTCTAACTGAAATCTGTAAGCATTCCCCAAGATCCAAAAGATTTGGTTGGCTGATTTGGCTGTCAGTCAAAGCAAGAGCTCCCCCTTAAGTTGCAAAAAGGCGCAAAAAAAAAGCTCCAAACTAAAGTTCCTACAGATTTTGAATTCAGACAGCTCCTGTAGTCCTGCTACATTTTAGGTCCCACCAGAACTGATTGGTCCAATTTACAGTCCAGGACCAAGATAGTGGAGACAAACAAAACAGTCCTTGCTACAAAGAAAGCAGGTTAGACAAACTACATTATCAATCTAAATGGTTTTCAGCAAATAGTTACATCTTTCAACAGAGCTCCATCTCAGATTACTTATGCTGCAATTAGGCAGCTCTTAAAGAGATGGTGCACAGAGGCTATACAAGCTCTGGTAATCACATTTAAACTGCTAAAATGCAGGACACCAGCCTGGCAGTGAGCATTTAGGCAAGCTCAAGGAAGACTTTTTGGGAACCCCCATTTGTAGGGGGGTTACATAGGTACTGTCCATTAATAAAACAGAGAAGACAGTTTGCTTCCTTTGCAGTGTGATTAATGAACGGAGTTGCGCCACCGTATTGCTACTTACATATATTGTGGGTGTCTTTCATCAAGAAAGAACAACTCAGTGTACGTAGGAAGTTGCCACAATGACAAATATTCACTTATTTCCTAAAAATACCTTCTACAACTACAGAAATGTTACTCGCAACATCGTGCATTTCTACTTCTTACAGTTGCAGCACTGCATTATGGGAGTAGACACATCATGCTACCTCATTATTATGCACAGTTTTACATGGCTCACTTTGTTTAGAAGTCTGAAAAAAGACCTTGTCCTTTTGCCACTACACATCGGAATTGCTTCTGGTACATTTCCTTGTTCTATGTTTTGTTTATCATCTATGTTTCTGCATATCGGAACAGTCACTCCATTTATTTTACTATATTGTGTGTTGTCAGCAGCAGAGTAGGAGATATTTTTATGAATGGTGCTCCATTGGATGGGTGGATGGGAAAAGCAAGGAAGTCTGCCAATATTTATTGTGGTTCATAAAGGTACTTCAGAAGCAACCATGGTTCTACTGTGGAATTAATCCATGGTTGCTTTGTAGTCACCTGTTATGATTCCACCAATGACATGTCATTATTTGCAACTACTGTACAGAGCCATATTACAAAGCCAGTTGTCTTCTACTTTCATTTGCAGGTAAACATTTTCATCCCTAACAAAATTTAGGCATTTTTAAATGTTTTAAATTATTTTTTTCCTCAAGACAAAGGTATGGGTCCCCAAGGTGCAGGGGCACAGCTTGCACCTGCCTAACGCTGGCCCTGTTGGGGGAGGTAGACACAAGTCCATTCACAGAGGAAACAGTCCTGAAAGGACTTATGAATCTGAAAGTCAATAAAGCTATAGGACAGGGCGGGGTACACCCAAGGGTGCTGAGGGAACTCAGGGAAGTACTGGCTTCACCACTGAAAGCCCTATTCAATGACTCACTGGAAACAGGAGTGGTTTCTGAGGACTGGAGGAGGGCATATGCAGTCCCGCTTCATAAGACACACCAGGGTGAGGTACTAGAGGAGCCTGGGCCTAGGGGGGAATGCAGCGAGGTGACCGTGGTCAGAGAGGCAAAGGCAAGGGAAACAAAAGTGCTAGGGATGTGGACTTTGAGGTCCATCAATGGGATAGAGAGCAAAGGGCAGGGAGAAAGGGTAGAGAATGAAATAGGAGATGCACTGGGGGGGGCGCAAAGATGGACCTTTTCAAGCAGAGCAAGTGCTGAGGAAGAGAATTCCCTATAGGGGGCCACAGTGCACAACAAATTTAGAAATGGCAAGTTTGATGACAGCAGGCAGAAAGAGCCTGTGGCGAGACAGGGAAGGGCCCAGGGAAGAGCCAGTGTGACACGGAAGGGGAGGGTGCCTGGTGCTGATGGGGCTGGGGGTGGGGGGAGCCTTGAGCAAATGGGTCAGCTAGGGTAAGGAGTGGGGGCATGGCAGCACTAGGGGCAGATGAGGCAGTCGGGGTAATGCGTTGGGATAAGAAGAACAGGGCTACAGGTGACTCTCATATGGGTGGCCAGCAGTCACCCAGTTGAAGGTCAGGGTAGTAGAAGAGGTAGAGGTTGGTGCGGTGGCCCACAAAGAGGGTGGGCCTAAGGATATGGGAGGGGTCAGGATGGTTCTGCTGGGGGAAGGGGCAGGGTGAGGGGAAACCCAGTCCTGTTGGGGTCAAGAGTATTTCTGGTTTGACTGTGCACAAGACAAAGCACCTGGTTTATTCACTGGCACAGGGTTATGGAGGTTCTCCTGATATCTTAGTGCACCTGGGTACAAATGATATTGCAGGAAATAGTGTGCTGGAGATTCAGGCTAGGTTCTGTGAGCTGGCCAGGGTCTGTCACGCTAACGGCTGCTCGGTCTCCTTCTTGGAAATCCTGCCGGTACCAAGGGCCAGTGTGGAAAACAAGCAGAAAATTAGGGAGGTTAATGAGTGGCTCAAGGGGTGGGATGAAGCTCAGGGATATGGGGTGGTGGGTGATTGAGGGGTAACCTAGGAGGACAAGGGGCTGTATGCAAAAGATAGACTTCACCTCAACCTGGTGGGGAAGAAGATACTAAAGCAGAAACTGGCCGAATTTATTCAGGCTAGATGGGGTTTAAACTTATGAAGGGGGAGGGGTGGGATGTGTGGCTGATCCTAGCATGCCCCACACAGGAGTGACAGACTGCACACCAGGAGCGGCAAGTGGGCAGCTGTATGTAACCTCTCAGGGTGAAAACAGGATGTGGAGTAGGGGTAAGGGTTGGAGGGTGGTCCTGATAAATTTCAGGATCTTGGGGAACAAGATGCCTGAGCTTCAGGCAATGCTGGTGGATGGGAACGTGGATGTGGCTGCGGTCACCGAAACTTGGGCCACCCCCGGGCATGATTGGGACCTAAACCGGAGTGGGTATACTGTGCTTGAAAGGATGGGGCTGTGGGCAGGGGGGGAGGAGTACCACTGTTTATTAGGGACAGCATTGGGATAAGCAGAGTGGAGGAAGCAGAGGGCAATGTGGAGGCCTTATGGGTCACCATGCAAACCCCGTGAGGCAAGACGGTCAAGATGGGGGTGGTCTACAGGCCCCTCATGCTGGCTGATGATTTGGAGGATAGCCTGATGCCTAATATTAAGGACCACTGTGGTCTGGAAGTGGGTGGGATAGTGATATTGGGTGACCTTAACATGCCAGCGACTGATTGGGGAACTATGACATCCCCATTGGCCAAGGAGCAGAGGCTGCTGGATGTTTTCCAGGATGCATTCTTAAATCAACAGGTTGTTGACCCAACGAGGGAGGGCGGTATTCTGGATGTAGTCCTGGATGACTGTGACCTAGTTAGGGAACTTGAGGTGGGGAACCCCCCTAGCTGGAAGTGACCATGCCATGGTCTGGTTTGTAATAGACCTGGGGGGGAGAGGGATCGCACAAGGACAATGATTGTTGATTTTAGAAGGGCAGACTTTAAGAGCATGGGGCCAATCCTCAAGGGCCACTTGGATGGGATTAAACCAGCATGGATGCAGAAAGCAGGTGGGAAATCATTGAGAGAGGGTTACAGGAGGCTACCAGGTCCTGTGTGAGGGTGAGATGTAAGTATGGTAGGTATAGGAAGCCATGTTAGTGGACCAGGGAGGTCCAAAATCTGGTAAGGGAAAGGAGGGCTGCATACCGTAGGTACAAGCGATCATGCGGGCTCTTGGATAGGGACGAGTATCTTCAAACGGCCAGGTAGGTTACCAGGGTGATGAGAGGGGCCAAGGCTAGGACAGAGCAGAGGCTGGTACAGGGGATCAGGAGGGGGGAAATGGTTCTTTAGGTATGCTGGGGAGAGAAGGAGAGTAAAGGAGCAGTTCAGTAGGTTGAGGAGAGGGAGGGGGTGGGCAGAGGAGGCAGGTGAACAAGCAGAGGTACTCGATGAGTACTTTGCATCGCTCTTCACTAGGGAGGATGCGAAGGAGCCACAGGCAAGGAGGACACAGGGGGAAGATGGAGCGGGGGGTCTTAAATGTTGGGGTACCTGTTGTTACTCAGGGGGCTGAGGGAGCTGCTCCAAACGGGAGGGGGCACGCTGGATCGGCCGTAGGGGCAGGAGGCATGGATGTTGAAATCCCTGTCGGCAGGGTGTGGGAAGCCCTCAAGTCCCTGAAAAAGGATAATGCTCCAGGTCCTGATGGAATCCATCCCAGGGTACTGTGGGAATTGGCTGATGTCCTGGCTGCATCTCTGGCACCCTTTTTAATGCTTCTCTACAGACGGGGAGGGTGCCCAAGGATTGGAGAGAGGCACACATTGTGCCCATCCATAAAGAAGGATGAAGGGAAGAGCTGGGGAACTACAGGCCTGTCAGCCTGACATCGGTGGTGGGCAAATTGATGGAGGCCATACTAAAGGAGAGGCTGTGTGTGCTCTTGGTGGAATAGGGATACTTGGATGATCACCAGCATGGCTTCGTCCCAGGCAGATCATGTCAGACTAACCTTGCTGAGTCCTACAAATGGGTGGCAGCGGTGCTTGACCAGGGTAGGCCAGTCAATGTCCTCTTTCTGGACTTCAGCAAGGCATTTGATTCAGTCCCCCACACTGGTCTGCTGGATAAGTTGGGAAGGATGGGGTTGGGGGTACTGATGGGCAGGTGGATTGGTAACAGACTATCTGGACATACCCAGTTGGTGTGGGGGGTAGTCTCATCTTCCAGGGAGGTCATAAGTGGGGTCCCATAGGGATCAGTTCTGGGGCCGCTCCTGTTTAATGCTTACATCTCTGATATCTGGGAGGGCACCAGGAGTGAAATGAGCCTCTTTGCGGATTACTCTAAGCTAGAGGCGGTGGTAGATGGGGAAGAGGGTAGAGTAGTCCTGCAGGGGGACCTGGATGCTCTAGAGAGATGGTCATGCACCTTGAAACTGAAATTTAACACCAGGAAATACAAAGTGCTTCACCTGGGGCGAAGGAACCCAGGCCAGGTATGCACCCTAGGAGGGGACATACTGCAGGCTTTTAGTGGGCAAAAGGACCAGGGGATGCTGGTGGATGCCAAAATGAATAATTCAGAGCAATGTAGGAGGGCCATGGCTAGGGCCAATAGAATGCTGGGCTGCATCGCCAGTGGGATTACCTCAAGAAGCAGGGAGGTGATTCTGCCGCTGTATGATTGCCTGGTCAGACCACACCTCGAGTACTGTGTGCAGTTTTGGCATCCGCACCTCCAGAAATATATTCAGCTCCTGAAGTGTGTTCAGAGGAGGTGCATCCAGGATGATCCGGGGTCTGAGGGATAGGACATATGAGGAGAGACTTGTGGAGCTCAACCTATTCTCACTGAAGGAGAAGAGCAACGGGGGGGATATGATTGAGATCTTCAAGTATCTAAAAGGGGTAAATGAGGTAAGCCTACATGGGGTCTTTCAGAGGAAGGTGGAAGGGGACACCAGGGGGAAGCTGGAGGGCAGGAGAATCAGGGGGGAAAGGAGGAGGTGGTACTTTGCCGAGAGGGTGGTGGAACCATGGAATGTACTGCCTGAGGAACTAGTGGAGGTATCTATGGTGGAGGGGTTCAAGAAAGGCTGGGACAGGTACAAGTGGGAGGGCAAAGCTGAGGACTGCTTGTCTGGGGGGGGGGACCCTGATGGGGGAAAGAGGGATCAGGGGAGGGGCCAGGAGGATGGTAACTGTGTCCATGCAGGGTACTGACTCACAAGCAGATTCGATAGACCATGAGGCCTACTCTGCTGGCAATTTAGTATGTTAGAATAAAAGCGGCAGTAGGGAGGAGGCTGGCAACTATAGGTCGGTCAGCCTGACATGAGTGGTGGGGGAGTTAATGAAGATGCTTCTAAAGGAAAGGCTAGTGGAGTATTTTGAAGCCAGTGGGTTACAAGACCTGAGGCAGCACAGATTCATGATGGCGGGGGCGGGGGGGGGCTCATGTCAGATGAACCTGATTGATTTCTTTGACTGAGTGACCAGGGAAATAGATCAGGGTGGGGTGGTGAACATGGCTACTTAAACCCAGCAATGCCTTTGACAGTATACCACATAGGAGGCTCATAAAGAAACTGGGCAATTTAAGGATGGGTCCCAAGGTGGTAAACTGGGTATGAAATTGGTTGATGGATAGGTGACAGAGGGTGGTAGTAAATGGCACTCACTCTGCAGATGGGAGAATGATCAGCAGGATACCTCAGGGCTCAGTACTGGGGTCAGTTCTCTTTAATATCAGTGGCATTGCAGAAGAGGTGGAAGGGAAGGTATGGCTCTTTGCAGATGACACCAGTCTCTGCAATAGGGTAGACATTCTGAAGGGGGTGAAGAGAATGTGTAGAGACCTGAGAAAACTTGAAGAGTGGTCAAGGGTACGATAGCTGGGTTTCAATGTAAAAAGGTGTAAAATCATGCACCTAGGACACAGAAACCCAGAGGCACAGTATAAAATGTGGGCAGTGGTATTGACAGTCACTAAGCAGGCAAGAGACCTTGGGTAATCATATCTGTTGATCTCAAGGTGGCAAGAAAATGTGACAAAGCAGTAGGTAGAGCCTGCAGAATGTTGAAGTGCATAGGAAGGGATATCACCAGCAGAAGAATATGTGGTGTTACTACTGTGTAGATCTTTAGGGAAGTATAGGCAGGGAAAAATGGACAGACTTGGTAGGCCAAGTGGTCATTATCTGCTGACAAATTCTGTTTGTATGTTTCCCCAAATAGACACCATTGTACTGCTTATTCATAGCCTTGATCCAGTCTCTGGGATTTAGGGTGAGACTATGTACCTGGATTCTCTGTGGTTCAGTTCCTCGTGGATGCCTTTGACCTTGTCTCAGCTGACACTGGCATGTAAGCTGACATCAGGATCTCACGGGAAGCTTTTGCAACAGTGGGGCCACTTACTGTATGTCTTTCATTCCTATATAGCATTTGCTGGCCCTAGCACTTCAGTTTTTATTCTCCTGCCATCAAGAGAGTGAATTGCGTACCAGTGGAAGCTGTTTTCTGTCACCGTATATTCATTGGAATTTATTTATTCTTGGTAGCTACTCCTTTGGGAATCATTGATTGGAGAGGTCAGTATAGTATCGATTAGAAGGCAGTATAGCGTAGTGGTTAAGGGCATTGAGCTGCAAACCTGGAGACCAACATTTGAATCCCATTAGCCCCCATGTGCATACTGTGTGACCCTGAACAAGTCCTTCAACTTCCTTGTGCTCCCAGGTCGCACCTAGAAACAAGCTCCAGCTTAGTGTGCCTTTCCTGGTTAAACAATTTCCCTTTCTGTCACTGATTAGTGGTGTATGCCATGGCTGAGTAAGGTGCTTTTTCACCATTGTCACTGTGGAAACCTTATCTACTGTGAGGATGCCCACAAACTGTGCATTTGTTGTTTAGGTCTGCCCATGACATAAAAACCTGCAACATCTGCCAGGCTTTTAATCAGGCTAAATGGAAATGTAGGTGGAAAGTCTGTAACATTTCCTTGAAAAAATGGACAAGAATACTGCAGTGCCTGCAAAGTCACTGAATCCACTGCAGACACTGTTGAAACAGAAGTCATTGACAGAAAAGGGAGGTGCGTCAAATTAGCTGCATAAATTAAAGACACAGCCACTTATAATAATAATAATAATAATAATATTTCTTATTTCTATGGCACCTTTCAAAAACCAAGGCGCCTAACAAAGTACAAATAACATATCAAACATTCCAGCATCTTAAAAATATAAAACAGCTGATACAAGTTAAAAGAAAGATCAGTCATCAAATGCCTGATAACACAAATATGTCTTTAATGCCTGTTTGAATCCCTCCATGGTCACGTACTCTCTTAACTGACAGGGTAGAGAATTCCAAAGGATTGGGGCCACATGCATAAAAGCTCTGTCCCTCGAAGATTTCAGAAACACCCTAGGAATCTCTAGCAACCCCTCATCAGCTGAGCGGAGCAATGGCCCAGGGCAGTAAGGAACCAGGCGCTCTTTCAAGTAGTACACTTATAATGCCAGTTATCCAGCTGGAATCTTCCTCATCGACAGAGAGCCACCACAGTCAATGGGTATTGTACTGCTTATTGTTGATGATTCAACGATGCTCCTCGGCCTGTCAGCAATCCATATCCCACTCTCCAAGGGGATGGTATGTCAAAAAATTCCGCTGGGGTGTCACGTGATATGACTGAGTTGGCAGCCAAGTTTCCCAGCACCACTGAGGAACATTTAATTGGAGGACATCCACCCCTAAGACAAGCCTATGTTCAAACCAACTCTTGCTATTGGCTTACCTGGAGTATGAGGCAGCCCTTGCTAAGATCCCTTGAGGCACACAACCCTCTAAAAAAATGAAAGAAGCCCCATATCCATCAGGTGGTTAGACCGGTAGGAACAAGATGGCAGCAGACACAGGCGAGTTGGTAGCTTGATCGGGAGAGAACTGGGGGAGATAAAGTCTGTTATGGTCACAGTAGCAGGTAAATTGGCACTGATGCAGACTTCCCTGGAAGATGTGAAGAATTCTGTGGCTGGCCTGAGTGGATGGATGGATGGATGAGGTGGAGGTACACATCAGGCAACTGGAAGATGGTGCTGGTAATTTGGAGGCACAGGTGGTGGCCCTGGAAACATAAGTGAAAATACTGAGAGACAAGACTGATGAGCAGGAAAACTGGGTTACTGAAACAACATTTGGATCTTTGGAGTCTCTGAGAGGACTGCGGGATTGAGCATGCGGGAGTTCATGCAGCATATGCTGCCAGCCATCTGAAGCACACATGTAACTGCTGATTAGAAGCTGACTGGGACGCCGGCCCGGTGGCATAGAGGGTTGAGGCGCTAGCGCTTACCTCTTCCCATGCCGGTGACCCGGGTTGTGGAACGGACTTAGGTCGTCAGGGGTCATCAGGGGGAGGATAGGATTGAGCATCCGACGGACTGCTCTCCTACCCTGGGGAGGGTTAGGGATTGCCTCGCTCATATAGCAGCCCCCAGTAGAGACCGGGGGCACTACAAAAGCAGTGCACTAGGGGGAACCAAGAAAATTGGAAAATCCGTGCCGGAAGTCTAGCCGGATGATGGCTGCCAGCCCCAGGCATCCCTGAAGACTCCTCGAGAGGCCACAGATTGCCTCAGCAGCTCCTGGGACCGCAAAGAAAATAGTGTGCTGGTGCCTCCTCCCCGCCGGTGCCTTCCCCCTCGGAGGAGCGGGGACCCACCCAGTGAAGGGTTACACCAGGGCTACTCCTAGGATGGCTGCGATTGTGAGGTAAGGTGGTGGAAGGTGGGATAGTAGGGAATGTCTGTGGACCTTGGAAGTCCGAAGGAGAGGCAGCTTGGGTGCATGTAGGGGCGTTAAAAGAATAATCAAAATCAATCAATCAAAATTTATTTATAAAGCGCTTTTCAGAAAATCAAAGCGCTAATACAAAACAGAGATAAAACATCAACACTAATAAATAAAAACATAAAACAATAAAATATTCATTAAATAGACTAATCAAATGCCAGCATAAATAGATAACTTTTCAGGGATCTCTTAAATGCTTCCACGGACGGGCACTCTCTAACCTGACGAGGTAGAGAATTCCACAGGGTCGGGGCCATAAAAGAAAAAGCCCTAGCCCCAGATGATTTATAACAGACCCTGGGAATCTCTAGCAATCCCTCGCCAGTGGAGCGGAGTGGGCGGAGAGGACGATAAGAACATAGGAGATCTTGCAGGTAGCCTGGTCCCTGGCCATGTAGGGTCTTATAGGTCAGCAATGCGACCTTGAAGGTGATTCTCCATTGCACTGGCAGCCAGTGCAGTTCTCGCAGCACAGGTGTGACATGACAAGTTCTTGGTAGCCCTGTCAACAACCTAGCTGCCGCGTTCTGCACCAGCTGCAGGCGACGGAGATCTACCCCCGGCAACCCTAGATATAAAGCATTGAAGTAATCAAGATGGGAAGAAACAAAAGCGTGGACCAACACAGGAAGGTCATCATGTGGAATAAGGTGTTTTATCTGGGCGATATTCCTCAGATGGTAAAAAGAAGATCTGACAGTGGCCGACACCTGCATTTTTAGTGTCAGCGCACTGTCAAAAATATAAGAAACTGACTGGATCCACTGAGTACCTGGGAGCGTGCTGCCATCGGGGAGAGTAGGCCCCATCTGCTGTAGCCAGATTTCTGCACTTCCATGGTCAAAAGATAATGCTGCACAATGCTCAACAGGTCAGAGACCTTAAATGGGACAAGTAGAGGATCACCATAGAACTGGCCTTCTCCAAAGTAGTGGATACAATGTGGAAGGTATTTGATGGACACAGTGAAAGAGAAAGGGTTACACTGCTCATTTGATTCTCCAGTAGTACTTAGAATTTTTATCAGTGGTGTCAGAAGACTCTTTGAGGAACCAACACAGGCTCAGGACATTATCCTGAGATGCACCCAGAGTGGTGATTTCCCAAGAGCAAGCGCCAGTGGACAACCAGAAGATCAGAGGGAGAAGAGAAACTAGCGCATCTGAGGAAGGAAGACAAAAGGTCTCAAGGGCTGAAGTGACTGTATAGTGGACCATGATATTTCAAGGTAAAGTTGTTCTGGTTCTTTCAGTTTTTGTAATAATGAACAAATAATGAGGTGACGTTTATATAACTATGCAAGAGGGTTAAGTGCACCCGAGCACAGAAATATGTGAGTGTATGTGTGTGTGTATGATGTGTGTGTGTGTGTGTGTGTGTGTGTGTGTATGTGTGTGTGTGTGTGTGTGTGCTCATGTGTTTGAGTAAATGAATGGGATTCAAGGTGGGTCTCCTACTCTACATGCCGCTTTAAGTGGTGGTCAGAAAATGTGGTTTAATGGGATCTAAGGTGCAGCTGGCACTCCTGCAGCTGGCCAGTGGTGTGCTCAGAAGGAGTGGATCCTTACCTGATACTGGTTGCTACCAAGCACTGTAGGACCATGGCAATAGCCAGAGTATTAAGTTGCATGGTACATAGGTTGTATTGATGTTCATTGTGTTGCTTATGTTTGGTTGACAAGTCTTCTTCCTCATGGGGTTCCCTCAGATGTACAGTGGTCTCTCATGTGGGAGGGTGATACAGTGGAAAGGGTAATAAAGAGATTAGTTGGAACTTTCAGGGCCTAAATAGCCCCATTAAAAGGAAATTGGTTCTCATACACCTTAAAAGCAAAAGAGCCAAATAATCTGTTTTCAAGAAATGCGTTTGGAAATGAAAGTGGTGGAAAAGCTAGGGTATTTCTGGGAAAGTCAGGTCTTCTATGCAGCATCACCAATCTCAAAACACAAGGAGGTGGCCATATAATGTATGAAAGGTGCTAACCTGTCATAGAATCCCAGCAGAGGGACAAGGAGGGGAGGTGGATATTGGTGGGATGTCAGCTGGTTGGGCAACCAATACTGTTTGGGAGCCTCTATGGGCCTACTGAAGATGGTCCTTACTTCTTTAATATGGGGACACAAAACATTATGGACATGGGTTATTCATCAGTGGTAATAGGCGGTGACCTGAATGAGTAGGTTTTGTAATTATTTAGATGCACATCAGCAAAGAGTGAACATTAAGGCTGCAGAGTTAACAACCCTAAAGATGGGTTCTGCAAGGGCCAGTACTTGATTAGATGTTTTTTGATTTTTGGTGCTCTGCAGGGGCTTGCCCAGGTTGGAGATTTCCTGCCTATGGCAGTGAGTGGAGCAAAAACTGATAGAGTAGAACATTTTATATATTTGGGGGTTTACTTACATCAAAGTTGCCATTGTCAGGATCATTTCAATATAGTGTCAAAGAAAGCAAATCAAACATTAGGGTTACTCCATAGGAACAAGAATGCTTTGACATTTAAAGCAAGGAAAGTAATTTCCAAATAAGACAGATTATCTTTCTTGACGATGGTAATATATTATTTTATAATTTTTTGGCCGAATTTGTAACTAAATATCAGGTTTTCACAAATGCAATATGTTGTTTAGGTCTGCTTGCACCACAGAATTAATGTGTTGGCGATGTTGCCCCTTTACAGGTCCATGGTAAGGCTCCACCAGCAGTACTGCACCCAGTTCTGGAGTTTACACCTGAGGAAGGACAGTGATAGGCTGCAGACCTTACATCGCTGGGTCACCAGAGTGATCTAAGGCCAGCTGGGACAGATCCTATGAGGCCTTTACAATGTACATGCTGGAGACCAGGAGGGAGACAGGTGACATGATAGAGATGTACGGTACATGTGCCTGAGGAGAAATAATAAAGTGAACAGTGAGGACTTGTTCACCAGGAACTGTACTCCTGTTCAATGTTCATTGAAGAAGGGGAGGGTCAGGTGCATTATTTTGCATTTCTTTGAATTGCTGATGATTGCCAAGGAAGAAAGGGATCTGGGGGTTATCATTTCAGATGACCTAAAGGTGTCTAAGCAGAGTACAAAGGCTGCAGGGAGGGTCAGTGGCATACTGGGGTGGATAGGCAGAGGCATCACTAGTAGAAGGCGGGAGGTAGTAATACCATTGTATAAAACACTAGTGAAGCCTTACCTAGAGTACTGTGTGCAATTCTGGAGGCCGCACCTTTGTAAGGACATTGACAGGGTGGAGGCGGTATAGAGAAAGGCGACAAAGATGGTACAGGGCTTGAATCAGAAAACATATGAGGAGAGATTAAATGACCTCAATATGTACTCGCTGGAGGACAGGAGGGAGCGGGAAGACATGATAGAAACATTCAAGTACCTTAAAGGCATAAACAAGGTGCAGGGGGGAGACATCTTTCAATATAGGAGGAGTACAAGAACAAGGGGACATGATATGAAATTGAAAGGTGGCAGGTTGAGGGAAAGATGAGGAAGTTTTTTTTCACAAAGAAGGTGGTGGACACATGGAATAGTCTGCCACAGAAGGTGGTGGGAGTGAGCACATTGGAGGGTTTTAAACATGCCTTGGACAGGCATAAGGGTACCTTGGAGGTAAGAAGGAGAGGTGATAAACCATTGACCACGTTGGGTCAGAGGCCGCACACAAGTGTAGGGCTTATGGGCAGACTGGATGGGCCTAGTGGTCCTTATCTGCCGACAATTTCTATGTTTCTATGTAGTGCAATAATGAGAGGGCATGTATGCAGACTTGGTGGGAACTTTAGGAGAGTCATGAGGATGTTCTACTTCACTGAGAGGGTCGTGGAGCTGTGGAACAGATTACCAGTGGTTGTGGTTGAACAAGGGCTATAAAAGAGCTAAAAAATGGGTGGGGCAGGTAAAGGGGCTGTTAATACCAGGGGTGTAGCTACAAGGGTGCACAGGGTGCAGTGGCACCTGGGCCCATGAGGTTTGAGGGGCCCAAATCATAATTTTGATGTTTATTTAAAACTGGGGAGTGGCCCTGTAACATCGCCTTGCACTCAGGCCCTCTGGGAATTTGCTACGCTACTGGGTAATACTAAAAGGAGGAGATATGGGGTAGGGGATTGGGGAAGGGAAATCTGGGTTAGGCATTAGGGCTAAATTCTCTGTTAAGATGGTAGGTCAGGGGGATAAGCTGGCATTTTTTTCTGGGCAGACTGGATGGATCCTTGGTCTATATCTGATGGTTGCATCTACGTTTCTGTGTAACATCATTGCAACCTTTATTCTGTCTTGAATATTTTGTCACCAAAAGATTGTTTGTTAAGTAGTGTGCTAAACATATCTCCATAAAAGTATATACAGTATAAAGTAGTGTGTAAAGTAGTACACATGCTAAATCTAAGGACATGGCTACATCATTGTCACATGAGACAGGGTGCATCGTAGGAGAAAGAAAGCCAATAAACTTATTTGTGACGGAGATCCCCAGGGGTCGTAAAACTACCATACAGCTAGCAGGCTAATTTAGGAAAAACTCCTAATAGCAAACAGAAGGAAGGACACACTAGGACTTAACATACATATCAAAACACTCTGCATAACATATGTTTTTTGCAAATTCTGGGTGGATTACTCCTTTAACGGTCAGTGGAGAAAAAAATCAACTTACCGCCAACTGCAAGGGGCGGTGAAGTCTGCAGCCATTCAGAATTGCTCCAGTGAAGCTCCAGTGAAGGTTGCGGAGTAAAGGAAGACCGGCAACTCACAGGCGCATGTGTGGTCTGAGGAAAACCCAGTGCGTATTTGCCATTATAACAAGCTGGTTATACCGGAAAATTACAACTAGGTTTCCCTGTGGGAAAAGGCACACATCAGTTATTATACTTGATTTAAGCATATTTAAAACTAACCTCTTTGGTCTTATATCTGATCCCTTGGGAAGGAAAATGATAAAGGCAACTCCTGTAGTCAAAATACAAACCAGTCAATATTTAGTATTTACTAGGAGTAGTATACAGTTACCTCCCAGCTATAGCTGGATTCTGACAATGTTAAGCACTGGTTCTGGTCTAACCAACTGCCCCTCAATGCCAAAAAAAAAAAAAAACAGTTCCAGGACTTTTGGCACCCAACGGAGGATTGCTAGACTCCCCCCCCTTATTCTACACCCTTGACGATTGAGGATGTATCCTCCTTTAAGTATCTTTGGGTCAGGCTGGACTGGCATCTTGATTTCTCGGTGCACGCTGATGTCATACACCATAAGCTCCATCCCAAGTCAGGTGCACTGTACAGAAACAAAGCAAGGATCCGACTTCCTGCCCACTGAGAGATTGTTTTAAAAATGATTCCCCCTATTTTTTTTTTACTGTGGTGGCATGGTTTACAGTGGAGCTCCCAAGTCCTAGCTTGCTAAGCTGGACTCCCTTTTTCAGTTTTTCTGTCATTTTGCCTTAGATTGTCCTCCTCGTACCCACCATCCGCTGCTCCTTTTACACTGCTATTTCCCTCTCCTCTCTTGATGTCAGGCACTGTTCCAATTGGGCCTCTTTTATATTCAAATTCTGGTTTGGGTCCCTTCGCCTCCTATCTTCCCTCTGTACTGTCCTCTCCTCCTCCTTCCTACCTGCTCCACAGCAATGTTTCCCATTCCCTTTCTATTCCATATAGGAAATCTTCTGTTAGTCAAGCTGCCTTCTTGTATCACTTTCCTAAACTCTGGTTTACCCTCCCCTTGTCAATCTGCTCTGCCACTTCTGTCTTCTCTCTTAAGTCTCCCACCATGACTTTTCAAATCCTAGCTGCAACTGTCCATGGCCCCCTACTGCTAGTCTTCCATTTTTCTCCCTCCACTTATATTGCCATGCACATTTTGCTTTCACCCTTTCCCCTGCTATGTCTGCATGAGTAATTTCCCTTTGCCTATCAAAGCTCAATTTGATTTACTGCGCAACCTGTTTGTACTGATTTACCGTACAATGTTATGATTATGTTCCTTGTGTACTGTATTGCTGTCTGTGATCACTATTTTTGTAATGCTGTTGATTATTTTTTCTCCTCTTATATTACCTTCCATAGCCATCACCCCCAGCACGCATCTGGAAACAAGCTATTGTCAGTTCAGTATGCCTTTCTTAGTAGAACTTGAAATAAATAATACACAAACAAACAAACAAATCGACAGACTGATAAAAATTAAATCTGGAGAGAAGACGTTTACATCCTAAGAAGGTCACTGAGGACTATTCAGGTTTTAACTTTGAATGGCCCTCAGCAAGGCTGTGACAGAGGTTTCTTCACAGAGGCTCTTGCACCTACACTCCCTGTGGTCAGGACCATGGTTATATGCCCTAGCAGCAGCAGTTTATGGGGCCTCCTATAAAGCCCACAAAGGATGTGGTAAAGGAGGCCATCAAATACCTCTTCCCCCTTCTGGTTCACTACCCCCTGATCCCTTGTTGGGGATGTGGGTGGGGGCAGGATCTCTCTATTTTTGCCCTATTGACAGAAAGTAACCACAGACAGATGGGTCATGGCAATTATTCAGCATGCATACACCCTGTAGTTAATGTCACAACCCCCAGTGACCCCTCCCAGGTCTTGTCCCTACTTCCCAAGCACCTAATGGTCCTGTGGGATGAGGTGCAGGCCTTGCTGCACAAGAAAACCATCCAACTGGTTCCCCAGATGGAACTAAATCAAGAATTGTAGTCCTGGTACTTCATGGTACCCCCATAAAATGAAGTCTTTCAGTGCATTTTGGACCTCAGAGGCCTGAACAAACATGTGGCTGATGTGGTTTACAAGAAATTCCACATGTTATCCCTAAGCTCCATCTCCAGTCAGAAGGGGATTGGATGTGCACCCTGGAAATACAAGATGTCTACCTGCACATCAGAATCAGGTAATGCTACTGGTAGTGTGTCTTTACCAAGTGATTGTCTGTGGTGGTCGTGGAACTGCACCATGAGAAACTATATGTCTTCCTGAACCAGGATGACTGGCTTCTGAAAGAGGCTTTACCAGCCATGGTAAAGCACACTTTGTACTGTGCCAGACACTTGGTGGACAGTCTGAGAATGCTGGTGAATGAGGAGATGTTAGTTCTGGTCCCTTTTCAAAGGCTCCAGTGCATAGGGTCAGTTCTGGATACCATCAAGGTAAAAGTCTTTCTATCTAAGGACAGTGCCGCTGTCATGATGGCTGAGGCAGCCTTTGTGTGGCCCAGCATTCAGGTCCTGGCCCAGAACAGGCTCCATCTCCTGGGCCACATGGCAGTCTCCACATTCATAGTTCTTCTGACTTGTCTGCACATGAGGATTCCTCGATGGTTGCTGCAGACTCCGTGATCTCAGGTTTCTCAGCCACTGGGCCATTTCATTTCTGTGTACTACCTATTTGAGGATGCCCTGCTGTGGTAGAAGGACAGGAACTACCTGACTGAGTGTTCTCTCTTTCTGCAACCCTAGCCACAGGTGAGCCTTCCTATGGATGCCTCCAACTAGGGATGGGGCACCCACCTAGGCCATCACGAGGTTCAAGGGTCCTTTTTCATTTTTACTGTCTATTTCTGACTCCAATTTTCCTTGCCCGTTGACAGATCCTTCTTCCACCTGCTGAAGCCCATCTGTCCACCCTAGGAGTTCTCCAATGGTCCAATCCACCACCAGCTTCTGCTTGAAATTCTTTTCGGAATCCCATCCATAACCCACAGATTTTCTGGATACTTCACTTGATGGTCAAGGTCCAGGAGAAGGAGCTGATGAGGTGTAAGAGGCATTGATAGGATCTACTGTGGCATGGGTGGGTGGGATGGGACAGGTTCATCTGCCCAAGCTGCTGGTGTATTGTTTCCTACTAAGCCCTCCTTTTTAGACAGAGTGACTATTAGAACCTTTGGAAGGATGGGTGATTCCTGCCTTCAGAAAACTCTAGCTGACCCTAATCTAGGTGAGGGATGCCTCTGAGTTACTTGCCAGGCAGGTGGGCGTGTGTCAATGTAAGGCTACTCCAGAGGGACCAGATATTCCTTCCCGCACAGTATGCCTTCCCCAAGGCAACAGGGGGCAGTTGTTCAGTGGAAGGAGGTGCCTTACCTCCCCAAGGCAGGAGGCATCCACATTACTTTATGCTGAAGATTTTGTTATTTTTTTCTAGTGCCAAGGACCAAGCTGTCACATCTGGTAACCTGGAGTCTAACTTTCACTCTCTTTGTATCTGGTTTTCCAACAGTTCTTTAATTTTAAAGGCTAAGAGGACTAAATCCATGGTTTCTGGTACTAGGACTGTGCCTAGTGTAGGCCCTTCTCTTAGGTTACGTGATAATTCTGGACACGTGAAACTGCATGTGTCTTAACATTAACCAAAAGCTGGGAGTTGCTATTAAACTGAAAAATAGCTTTTCATTTGAAACCCATAATGCCATCACTGTTGATTAGTCGTTACCACATTTTGACTATATATTAAGTCTTTTTATTTTGGATTGAGTGTAAAGGAGTGTTGACATTTATTGGTTGTTTGTCATATTATGTATCGTTTTGTAGACCCCACCCACAGTGTACACATCACCATCTGTTGTATTCTAAGTTAGGTTGCTTCTTCCCTGTCTTGAGGATTAAATATTTGCTTGTTTTTTAAGTTTTAAAGTTGTTTTTTTTACCTGGCCCCTTCGCTCTGTCAGGTTTCATTGTTGCAAAGACAAAACTTGTTAGTCTGTACTCATCAAATGGTTTTCCTTCTACTAAAGAAACTTCATAAAACAAAGTTGGGGCACACGCTTTTTCAATTGCCACTCTTAGCTATTGGAATAATTTACCTGATTCTCTTCACAAATCCTGTTCTCTTGCAGTTTTTATAAAGCATATCTTCGTAGTCAATATCAATGTAATTGTATTTTGTAATGCTCAATATCTGTTGTTATTTTTTAATGGCTATTGTTTTATTGTAATTTGTGTCGGCCTAGGCCAAGTCTGAAAAAGGACCCATGGACCAGTGCTCCTACTGTCGTGGAAAATTATATATTTTTTACACTTTAGTCTAAAAATTAGACTTAGGACCACTGCATAGTAGAAAGAATGGTTTATTACATATGCATATGGGAGTCTGCTTCCAAAAATCATGCAAGGCTCCCTGAGTTTCATTAGTCAATCACTTATATACCTCTATTATCAAGGTGTTGCTAATTCCAATGAAAAGAGTATCTTATTCCAAGAACTGCTATCTCTATTCCAAGAACTGCTGTCAACAACTTCCTAATATGGTTTTGGTTTCCTGACAGTTAGTTCCTCTGTTTTAGGCTGTTACAACCAGTTCTATCCAGTTTTATCTTGCTTTCTGCTTCTACAAATGTACCTCAAGTAACCTCAGTGACATTTTGTAACCCTGTAACAGCATATACTAGTATGAACTCAGAAATTTCTACTACATTCTCCCCCCCCCTTTTGATACTTTGTATTAACACTAGACCATGGTAATTTTTGATTTATTGGCGAAGGGAAACACCTTTTTATTAAAGTGTTTAGGCAATTTTTTATTATCTGGCTGCAGCAGAGGATGGAGTTGGGCCTTGTTAGGGGAGGTAACAGTGGCACACATGCACCGGCAGAGAAGTTTGATTAAAACCGTCATAAGCCACAGGGTCAAAATTACAATTATTACGACTGTCACTTAATGGAGCAGTGTGGTTTTTTAGTTTTTAAAGATACTGGTTAACCACATTTAAGGGTCCCAGCCCTGTGATATAGGTGCATGTTTACTAATAACATGCTGCTGCAGCGTTTGTATTTTTTTAATTACTTGTTTAAGTTTTTGGGAGTTATTTGGTATATAGGTGCAGCATTTTTTTTATAATGGCACACACCCTACCTTGTGAGGCTAATATATATAATTAAGTGCAGCTCTATTTTGCAAAGTTATGATTTTAAGGGCCTTAATTTTAGCTGTTAGCAAAGCAGTTGATTGCAAGGTACAATTGATTAATGTTTTTAACTTATAGCTTAACTGGTCAATGTAATGCATGTTTTGAACAACACCCCACCATGGGAAGATTTTTGCCCTACATTTTTTTTTTACTGGGACACGTTTATTTGCGTCCTGCACCTTTTTTTTTTGTACTTGATTTATATAGCCTGCACGTTGATGTACAGCAGATGCATTGTACACATATACATGGGCCGCAGGGTGGAGTGTGGCTAGATAGCAGCAGCCTGTCCACCCTATAGGTAGAAAAAGATAAGCCCTATTTTTGCATACCCAGTATAGACCTGACAGACTGCCCACGGCAGTGAAATTAGGATGTACTGTGTGGGCATCTGCTTGAGAGCAGTTGGTTATGGTGGACTTGGACTTGGTGGTGCTATTGTAGTGCCTACAATATTGGCACGTGGACCATTTTAATGGCACTAAACTTGTGGTTAGTTGCCTATTACACAAGCAGAGCCTGGCTGATATATTTTGCTGTTTAACGTCTAGATACAACGGGGTTGACACATTTGTATCATTTGGTGGGCTGTACCATGCAGTAAAATTGTGCCCCCAAAACACAGGTTTTTTATTTTGTTTGTAGCATAATTTGGGGCATTAGTGATGTTTTTTTTTTGATGGCACCAAGAATTTTGCTGGCCTTAGTGCTATTTACAGGCTTGGGTTTTAAGTGGAGCCCTACGGCTGCAGAGAAGGGAGAGCTAGTGCATACATAGCAATTAGAGACATTAGCATTATTAGCATGTAAGTTTATTAAAGTCCACCAAGTGTTTGTAATGTGCAATGGCTTTGTGCTGTGGCGGGAGCAGTTGCCCCCTTTGTATTTAGAGCCCCATAGCAAAAGTACCAATAGTAGCGATAGTTTAAACGAAAACAGAACGATAACAATTTTTATGGTTGCTTAGTTTACTGTTTAATGGTATCGACTGTAGAGGCTGTCAGCAAGCGACAATGAGATGCGTGAATTTACGCTTTTTTTTTTGCGATCTTTATGGCGGTAGTCAGGAGCACTTGAAATGGTCCTCGCCACCTTGGGGCGCACCACTTTTTTTTTGGAAGTCTTTGATAACCACGAAATCTTTTGGCTGTATTTTATGCAGGAGTTTCTTTAAGGGAACTGGAAGTACAGCTTTTACCCTAGGATAAAGAGATCTTAGAACAGCATTAAGGGATAAACAATATGCAATTATTTTATTCTTTACCCTATGCAAGGTGATTTTGTTTTGTGGGAATGGGGTATTTGTTATTTGGAGAGGCCTTTTTATTAATATTTTATGAGGTGATAACCCCATGTGTGCGGGCCTACTTTTATACTTATAAGCGTCAGAGGCAGTGCTTTTACCTAGCTAAGACCAGTTTTTGCCATAATTTTTGTTAGCTTTACTTTAAGGGTCTGATTTGCTTTTTTTACCGTGCCATCTGATTGAGGGTGATAAGCACAGTGCAATTTGAGGTCTACCTGTAAAGCCTTACATAAGGTTTTAATCACTTTGTTACAGAAATGTGACCCATTATCACTAGATAATCTGGTGAGAATTTCCCACCGCGGAATAATTTTTTGAATTAGAGCCTTTGCCACTGTGCAGGCTGTGGCTCTTTTGACTGGGAAAGCCTTTACCCATTTGGAGAACATGTCTACAATTACAAGACAATATTTATACCCCTTACATGGGTTTAATTTAATAAAATTTATTATTAGATGTTTAAATGGTCCTGTTGGAGAAGGATGGGCAGAGGGGGTTACCTGTAGTCCTCTGCCAATATTGTTTTGCATGCAAACAATACATTTTTTACAATATTTATTAGCATATGCAGTAAATTTAACTACATACCAATAGTTATTTACAAGATCTATTATTTCACTTTTTGAGACGTGGTCGGCTTTATGAGCCAGCTTTGCCAAAAAGGGAAATACAGCTGAGGGCATACAAAGTCTGCCATTAGACCCTATTTATACCTTTGTATTTTTATTATATTTACAATTTGTTTGCCAGTTTTGCTTTTTTTTAGGACTAGCTGATTGTTGCAACGTCATCACATTTGTAGCTGAAAATAAATTTAGTTGGTTAGCATTTGTAGTGTCAGACAACATTAATAACTTTGGGACATTACCAGAAAGGGCCGCTTTTTTGCGTCGCATGCTTCTGTGCATTTTTAAGCGATACAGGATCTGTAAAAGAAGTGTGAGCTTGACATTTAACAATGGCAATTTGTTTTGGTTTTTGTACTGCCTTCAGCAGGTCTTTTACCAAATTTGCATGCGCTATAGGTTTTTTAGCAGCTGTCAAAAAACCTTTATGCTTTTACAGTGTACCAAAGTGATGGGCTACCCCAAATGCATAACGACTATTAGTATAGATGTTGACCGTTTCTTTTTTTGCTAACATGCAGGCCCTTGTTAATGCAATTAATTTAGCAGCTTGGGCTGATGTTTGTGGGGGTAATTTTGCACTTTTTACGAAGTCATTTTGTGTGCACACTGCATACCCTGCCGAAGGGTTTTTTTGCTCATTTTTTTGAGTTGACCCATCGACAAAAAACTTTACATTAGCATTTACTATGGGTACATCTGTAATATTTGGTCGGGGTTTACAATTTAGGTCTATTACCTGACCACAGTCATGTTTTTTTTTTTCTCGTCAGTCGTGGGCATGAGGGTTGCTGGGTTTAATGTGGTACACCTTTTTAAAGTCACATTAGACATGGTTAGTAAAACATTTTGATATTGCAGTAGCCGAGCAGGTGTTAAATGCGCTGTATGAGCCTGCAAAATGATAGAATGAACAGCATGTGGCACATACACAATAAGAGAAGAGAAACCTACTAAGTCCAAGCAAGCCAATACTGCCTTTGTGGCAACTGCAACAGACTGCAAGCATGACACCATTTTGCACACTACAGAATTTAAGCACTTTGAATAATAGGCTATTGGACGACGGACGTTCCTGTGTCTCTGGGTTAGAACTGCAGACATGTATTTACTTTTTTTATTTACAAACAGGTCAAATGGTTTATTATAGTCCGGCAGACCTAAACAGGGGGCTGTGGCCAGCACCCTTTTTAAGGTGTTAAAGGACTTTTTTAGTCCTTTTGTTTACTGGATTTTTTTATGCATTTGCATTTTTTTTTTTGTAAATGGCTTTATGGAGGGGCTGTGCTAGTGAGGCACAATTTATTATCCAGGCTTTGCAGTAGCCGGTCATGCCTAAGAAGGACATTATTTGCTGTTTAGTGATGGGTTGCGGTAATTTTGTCACCGCCTTAATTTGTTCTGGAGCTAATTTTTTTTTTTGACTAGACAATACATGGCCTAAATACTTGACCTGCTTTTTACATAATTGTAACTTTTTTTTGGACACTTTGTGTCCATTGTTGTCCAGAAAAACTAAGAGTGCCTTAGTGTCTTTTTTACACGCTTTTTTACTGGAGGATGCCAGTAGCAAATTGTCTACATACTGGACAAGGGTACTGCCCGCTGGGGCAACAAAAGCAGATAAGTTTTTGCTCATCTGAGCAGAAAACACCGCTGGTGACTTCGCATATTTTTGTGGCATGCGTGTCCACGTTTACTTTTTTTTTTATAGGTAAAGGCAAACCATTTCTGACTGTTCGGTTTTACGGGAATACTGAAAAACGCATTTGCTAAGTCTATTACAGAGAAATAACAACTGTCATGGGGTACAGCTGACAAAACAGTTATAGGATTTGGCACTACTGGGGTTTTTACATGAACTGTCTCATTGACTGCCCTTAGGTCTTGTACAAACCTGTATGTACCATTTGTTTTTTTAACTGGTAAGATTGGGGTGTTTACAGTTGCATGTGGGCACAGAATTATAACCCCCTTTTTGACTAGTGCAGCATGTACTGGAGCTATTTTTTTTTCCTCTTTTTTTAGCGGGTACTGGTGTTTATTAGGTCGGTAGGAGGACTTTGGCTTTACTGACAAAGGCTGTGCATTTTTTATTAATTTTACATTATACTTTGATATTGCCCATAATTGCGGGGGAATCTGTTTTAGCCAATTTGGCCCCTGCAGTTGTTTTTGCTCTTTACTAACCTTTTTGTTTATTTTTACTTTTTTTTTTATTTGCACTGCTACTTTTTGCTTGATTATGTACTTTGCACATTTTTTTTTGCTGATATCCACCTATTGCCCTGCCACACCCAGTCATTTATTTGTCTCATGCACTTAACCCATGGCCCCAAATCTTTTCAGGGGATTGAGGGGTCCCTGCCTAACGACACATGTGGGTATGAATTTGACACTTGAAACACTTTTCACTGTCTATGGGTAAGTCCCACTGCGGCTGCACATTGGTCTGCAGCCACGAATATTTTAGTAATATTTAAGGTTTGTTTTATGGGCTGTTTTCCCTAGTCCCCACATTTATACTTAATATTTCTCTCCCCTTTGAGTAATGAGTAGTACAATGTAGCTTAGTTTGTATTTGAAGGTGACATGTTATTGCCTGTGCCCAGTTTAACAGCCACTTCATCTGCTTTTTTGCCATTAATGTTTAGCAGTATAACCAATCGTGATTACCCATGGCACACAAGGGATATAAACCTGCTACTTGGGACTTCAATTTTAACCCCCTTTTTGTGCAGATTATGTGGGCATTGAGCTTGGCCAGTAAATCCCGTCCCATGGGTTTACAGGGCAGACACCACTATACAAAAAGGTATGATGAAGAGTTGCCTTATTGCACTTTACCTTCAGCGGTTTAGTTAGTTTTTTTTGCATTTTAATTTTAGACGCCCCAACTGTTTTAATAGTCTTTTCTGTTGGTTGTAGTTTTAGTTTAGCATCCCGGATTACAGACATTGAGGTGCCTGTATCTATGAGAAAAGAAAGTTTCTTGCCCTTTGTGATTAAAGTCAATTTTGGTGTATCTGTAGGATGCAGTGAGATGTTTACAAGTATTTGGTGCTGCCCCGCTAATTTTTAGTTGCTATAACTTTAAGTCAGTGGATCTGGCTGGGAACCATAGCCACAAGCCTGTGGCAGAGGTGGTGGTGATGGATATGGTTGGGCGGTTTGTCCCTGGTTATTTGGGCAGTTGCGAGTTATGTGACCTTGTCCCCCACATGTGTAGCAAACATAGTTTGTGTAGTTTTGACCCCACCCTGGTCCATTCTTTTGTGGGGGACCTCCCTGCTGTCCTCGCCCTTGTTGCTTTTTTTTTAACCACCTTTACCCCTTGACCTTTTTTTTTAAATACATTAATTGTGCCTTTTTTAACTTTTTTTTGTCTTTTTTTTAGTTTTACGCTGTTGCCTCTCAGCGTGTTTAGCAAATGGTACGAGTTTTGCCATAGTCTTTATTTTTTAGCCTATGCACACAGTCGTAACTTTTGTCCGTATTTGATCTTTTAATCCTGAGCAGAATAGCATCCCCAACTGGTGTTTGTAAGCGGGGTTGTTTGGGCTCAGCCCCGAATATTACTTAAATACAGTCTTAAGTCTCTTTTTGTACTTATGTACTGTTTTATGGGGTCCTTGTTTTGTGTTTTTTATTTGGGGCCAGTCTGTGACCTTTTTAAATTTTTTACGTAGTGCTACAAAAACTGCATTTACTTGAACTTTTATTTGATCTCTAGGTTTTTTTGAGTCCCAGTCTCCCTTTACTTTTTTACAGACCCCTTTCAATGTGTGTCAAAAACACTCTTTAACCTCAGTGGTTGACAACTTATACATATTGGTCAGATTTTTAAATTTTTTTTTATATTTCTCAATGTTATCTCTTGGCTTGGGGATTTCTTTCAGGGCTTTGCGAAGTTCACCTGGATTCCATGGCTGATTTACCTTTATATAGGGGTGCTGCGCTTCATCAGCCACATTTGGGTTGGGATACTGTATTAAAGGCATTTGGGCTACCACCTTTTTAGGTCTCAGGTTGTAAGGGCCACCCCGGCCCACTTCCATTTCCCCCTGTGGGGGTCGCCTAGGGGTTTCTTGCAGTGTAGGTGTATCGGATGTGTTGGGAGTTGATAACCATGAGTTGGGAGGTGATGGTACCTGCTGTGTTGTAGATGTATCGGATGCGTTGGGAGGTGATAACCATGAGTTGGGGGGTGGCGGTACCCGCTGTGTTTTAGGGCTTGGTTCATTGAAGAACCAATGCCAGGGAAAAAAACAGCTTTTCAGTGGTGATGGTGGCCAAGCTACTGGCGTGGGAGTTAATACAGGATTCGGGGTTAAAACAGGAGGTTCTGGGGAGTATTGTTGAGGAGGGTCTGTAAATTGGATACGTTGAGGTGTCTGCTCTGGTGGGCTGGGTGGTGCTGGAGTCATTGGGAGGAAAGGATTCGTCTCCCCTCCCCAACCCCCGGAGCTAGGTTGTATTGCAGGGGGCTGCGCCGGGGCTACAGGAGGCACCGGTACTGGTGCTGGAACTGCAGGAGGCACCGTTGCTGGCGCTGGAGCTGCAGGAGGTGCCGGAGGTGGCCCCCAAAAATCAATAAGGGGCTCTTCCACCTCTTCCACTCCCTGCAGGGATGGGGGCACCACTGGCAGTGGCGCATTTTGTGGAGGCGCATTTGGCGGTGGTCTGTATGGTGGTGGAGTGTCATGTCGAGCAAATTTTACCTTCTTTGTCTCCTCTTCCTTAATCATTAATCCCTTAGCTTGACTCTCCTGCCTACGCTCAGCTTCTCTCTCCCATCTACGAAACCTGGTCCAATCTATCTTTGGCTCTTTTTTTGTTTTTTCCTTTTCCTCTAAAGTAATCCTTACTTCTCTCAGCACATTAATGCTAAACGTCCTCGTTAAGGGAAACAGTCCTCGTGTCAGTGTATGCCAATGCCCTACCTCCGAGACCGTATCCTCTCCATACTTTTCAAGCATGCATTTCACTGGGCCAGAGGCAACCCACGGAGGCTCCTTGTTTTTCTGTTTACTGTGCCCCTTTCCCATTTTAAACAATGTCTTCTTATCTTGTACCCCAAATAAAAGAAAACCCCACACAAAAAGAGTAAATCAAAAAAAAAGAAAAGATGAGAAACAACCACCGGCAGTTACTGTTGCCTGCCTCCTTCACCTTTCTTTTCCCTAGTTTTCTAAAGGTGCTCAACCCACTTAAAGGTTCTGTTGCTGGGGTGCTCAACCCACTTAAAGGTTCTGTTGCTGGGGTGCTCAACCCACTTAAAGGTTCTGTTGCTGGGGTGCTCAACCTATTGAAAGGTTCTGTTGCCCCCCCCTTTCTGTCTTATGCTCACACACTGTCAGAACAGGCTCAAACGTCCCTATTTACTTGTTACCGGTTTACTTTATGGTGCCTAGTCCCTATTGCCACTATTTCAGGCTCAGACTTATAGCTACTTTTGTCACTATTTCAGACTCAAGCTATCCTGATATCAGTTACAACTTATACAAACAATTTTAACTTTAGTTACAGTTTGACTCATTCTTTATAACATGCAGTGTCCCAGAAGGCAAAAGATACTTACAGATCAGCGCCACTCGGAGCCCAGGGGAAAAATCCGTCACGATCGGGGCCATCCCATTTCAATCTCCCCCTGGCTGTCCACCTGTGGGATCTCCCTTCAGCTTCTCCCTCAGCGTCAGGACTTCTCCTCTAAGCGAGAGACCTGGGAAGCGGTCCCCGACCGAGCCGGCTGAGGTCCGAGCGTACTGATCCTGCCAACTACGCCAAAACTGTCGTGGAAAAATATATCCTTCTTACACTTTAGTCTAAAAATCAGACTCAGGACCACTGCATAGTAGAAAGAATGGTTTATTACATATGCATATGGGAGTCTGCTTCCAAAAATCATGCAAGGCTCCCTAAGTTTCATTAGTTAATCACTTATATACCTTTATTATCAATGTGTTGCTAATTCCAATAAAAAGAGTATCTTATTCCAAAAACTGCTATCTCTATTCCAAGAACTGCTGTCAACAACTTCCTAATATGGTTTTGGTTTCCTGACACTACCCAGTTAAAACTGAATAAATAAATGAGAAGTTGCAGGACAGAATGACTGAAAAAGTACTGAAAATATAAACATGTATCGAAGGTCAGACCATGGGTAAAACACAGCCACAAGCAGAAAAATGTGGAAGTTGTAGTAAACTAAGACTGAAGAGATGACTGCTGAAGCAGATTGACTAAGGCTGACTGAATTGACTGAGTAGGAGTGGGAGCAGCTGCCTAGCTTGGAAGCCAGGTGAATGTAATTTAGAAGGAATACTGTGGAACTCAGAGGAAGTTTGCAACTGGCTCAGTATAAACAGCAGGTAGAACAAACTATGAAAGCACAAGCCAAATACATAGAATGATAACAATAAAAGATACTGCAGAAAGTAGTAAGCATACCAAGAACCAAAACTGAAAAATTAAACACTGGAGTTACATGAGGACAGGAGTGCAGCATAAGTGTCAGACCAAAAGAAAAAAAAAAAGGAAGCATATTGCCACAGTGAAGGAAGGCAGAAAGACTATACACAACTTAGAAGGCCACTGAAGGCACAAACCAAACAGGAAATCCCTAAAGCAACGAGGAAAGCAGCAGCCCAAAAGCAACAAGGACAGCAACAGCAAACACGGGGGTAGAAGAAACAGCCACTCTGAATGAGGCTGAAAGAAATTGGTTTAAATAGCTCATGAAGGGTGGGGGGGGGGAGTTGGTTGCACCACCTCAGAACTACTGGCATTAGCCTTTTTTCTAACTCAGTTTTATTGAGAGGTTAAAGACGTTACAGAGTTAGGTAATACAGTATCATATGACGATTGGTTACAGCACTGTGTACATACCACCTTTGATCTGTATTGCTTAATAAAATGACTTCTTCTTTTAACAATTACTTCCTTCAGTGTTTTATATTATTACAGAGCCAGATAAATATTTCTGTTTAACAATTGTCAACTCATATCACTGATATCAAACTCAGAAAGAAATAACCAGGGCCAAATGACCCAACCAGTAACATAGTGCACTTAAGTAATATACTGGTTTTACTGTGACGAGAGTAGTGATGTGTTGTTCCATTGCCATTTAAATATTGAATAGTGAGGTGGAAAAGGAGGGACTTGTCTGATTTTTGGGAATGAAGGCCACTAGCTATATTCAGCCATCACAATCTTGGGGTACACTGGCCTCAAGATGGTTCATCTGGCTCCCTGTACTGCCCATCCCTAAACTTCTGCCATACTGCCGGCATTAGCCTTTGAACTGTATTAAGCAATGAATGTTTGGAACTGGGTAATAGCCAGAGAGGATTTGCTTATTGCTGTCCACATTGCTGATAATGAAATGTCCTGGCCGACAGCCTCAGCTGGTCTGTGGTCCAGCCACATGAAAGGGAGCTGAGTCAAGCTGTAGCTGCACAGTTTCTGATATGTGTGGAAGCCCAGAGCTGGATATTTTTGCACTACCACACAATGCAAACCTACTGCTTTTCTGCTTGCTGTTAGCCAGGGTGTGGCAAAACACATTGTCCTTCTGTCATAAAGGGAGATTCTGCTATGCCTTTACTCTTCTGTCTCTCATTCAGAGGGTCCTGACCAAGCAGTGGCAGAAAATCAGTCAGAACTATCCTGGTGGGTGGCACCACTGTGGCCCAGGCAGATCTGAGCTTCACTGTTGTGGGAGATGGAGTTGGCAGTAGAAGTTCCATTTCTGCTGCCCCTTTTGTTCCAGAACAACAGCACACTGCTGCATCCAGACGTCCAGTCCCTGTAGCTCCATGACTCCTGTGGATGTACAGGTCTCTTGGCTTGGAGTTGCAACTGACATCTCAGCTGTTCTGCTTGCTGCTAGGAAACCTTCTACCAGGCATGCCTACTCCCTGAAGTGGATACGGTTTACTGTGAAGTGCTGGGAGGCATCCCTGGACCCCTTCCCTTGTCCTGTACAGAAGGTACTGGACTACCTCCTGAGTCTTACTCAGGGCTGTAACGCTCCTCGGTGAAGTTTCACTTTTTAGCCATTTTGACTTTCCATGCCCCTATTGGTGATAAGATTGTGTGCTGGGCCTATTCCCCCATTTAGGACTCATACAGTATACTATGTTTGAAACACTGGCAAACATCCCTTTCAAGCCCATGTCTTCCTGCAACTTGAAGTACCTGTTGTGGAAGACTTAATTTCATGTGGCTATTACCTCAGCTAAAAGTGTGCCTGAACTGTAGGACTTAACATAGAAACATAGACTTTGACGGCAGATAAGGACCGCTTGGCCCATCTAGTCTGCCCATTTCCCTACTTACAGGATAGGCCGCAGATTCTAGTTAACCAACAGCCTATTTCTTCCTACCCCCCACAAGAATTGCGTCTTATGTCTGTCCCATGCATTCTTGAATTCTCCACAGTTTTAGACCCACAACCTCCTCAGGAAGACTGTTCCATGCATCCACTATCCTCTGTGAAATAATACTATCACATTGCCCCTGAACCGCCCTCCTTCTATCTTTTAAATTGTGTCCCCTTGTTCTTGCATGTCTCTTTTTCTGAAAGATGCTACCCTCTTAGACTTTATAGATTCCACTGAGGTACTTAAAAGTTTCTATCATGTCCCCCCTCTCCCTTCTTTCCTCAAGGGTATACATGTTAAGCTCCTTTAGTCTCTCCTCATATGGCTTCTCTTGCAGACCCTGTACCATTTTAGTTGCCCTCCTATGGACTACCTCTATCCTGTCTATGTTCTTGCAGAGATGGGGTCTCCAGAACTGGACACAGTACTCCAGATGGGGTCTCACCAACTGTCTGTACAGAGGGATAACAACTTCCTGTTTTCTGCTGCTGATGCCTCTCCCTATACATATCAGTATACCCCAGCCCTCCCTACTGCCTTCTCACATTGCTTGCTAACCTTAAGGTCATCTGCTATGATTACCCCCAGGTCCCTTTCCTTTTTTGTTGTTGTTACTACCTCCCCACCCATTGTGTATTCTTCCCTCAGGTTCTTGTTTCCCAGGTGCATTATTTTGCACTTCTTTGCATTGAATCCTAGCTGCCATACTTCTGACCATTCCTCCAACCTTGCCAAGTCCCTTCTCATCCTTTCTGCCCCCCCTGTGTATCAACCCTGTTGCAGATCTTTGTGTCATCTGCAAAAGGCATACTTTTCCAGTCCCTCTGCAATGTCACTGATGAAGACATTAAAAGGACTGGACCCAATACTGAACCCTGCGGTACCCCACTAGTAATCCCTCTTTCTTCAGAGTGGACTCCATTTACCATTACCTTCTGTGTCCTGTTGTGCAGCCAATGTTTTACCCAGGCTACCACCCTGGACCCACTCCCAGGCTGGTTAATTTGACTATTAAATCTTTTGTGTGGGACTGTGTCAAATGCCTTGCTAAAGTCTAGGTAGGCCATGTCCACAGCTCCTCCCTGGTCTACTACTTTGGTCACCCAGTCAAAGAAATCTATTAGATTCGTCTGACATGACCTTCCCGCTTTGAACCCATGCTGCCTTGGGTCTTGTACTCCACTGGCCTCTAGGTACTCAACTATTCTTTCCTTCAGAAGTGACTCCATCACTTTCCCTACCACAGAGGTCAGACTCACAGGTTTGTAGTTTCCTGCCTCTGTCTTGGTCCCACTTTTATGAAGGGGATTCACATCCGCCTTTCTCCAGTCCTCAGGTACCACACCATCCTCCCATGATTTATTAAAAAGAGTAGCCAGTGGTTTCACTAGTTCCCCTTAATTCTTTTAGAATTCTGGGTGAATTCCATCAGGACCCATTGCTTTGTCCACCTTCAGTTTTAAGAGTTCTTGCAGAACCCTTTCTTCTGTGAAAGGACTGGGATCAACACCCCTATCAAGAGTGCTTTCGTTAATTGGATTAGTACTCTCCTCTTTTGTGAATACTGAGCAGAAATATTCGCTCAGTATCCCTGATTTTTCACTGTCCCCCTCTGCCCACCCACCGTTCATTCTATTCAGCCTCACTGTCCTTCCCTTTGTCTTTCTAAGTTCGCTGATGTACCTATAAAAGGTTTTATCCCCCTTCTTAACTGAGTAGGCTATCTTTTCCTCAGTTTGGGCCTTTGCTATTCTGACTTCCCTGACTGCTTCCTTCTGCCTTAACTGGTACAGCTCTCTGTCCTGCTCCTTCTGTATTTCCTTATACTTCTAGAATGCTATCTTTTTTCTCTGACTTTCACAGCCACCTCTTTTGAGAACCATAGTGGCTTTTCTTTCATTTGATTTGTTTATTTGCTTCACACAAAGGCTTGTTGCCTCTGTGATGACAGTTTTGATGATTCCCATTGTTGCTCCACACCTCCTTCTAGCCTGTTTGCTAGTGCTTTTCTGAGGCACCTCCCACTCTTGCCAAGTCAGCCCTCCTAAAGTCCAGTACCCTCACTTTTGTATGGCTTGACTCTATAGCTGAGTTTAACGTGAATCACACTGTTTGATGGTCACTTGTCCCCAGATGGCAACCCACTTCTAGATCTGAGATCCTCTCACTGCCCCATTTGAGAGTATGAGGTCTAAGATTGCTCCCTCACGAGTGGGTTCCGAAACTAGCTGTCTGAGGCCTGCCACCTGTAGGGCATCAGGAATGGCCCTGCTCTTGGATGTGGCTGCAGCAAATGTGCTCCAGTTAACATCTGGCATATTCAGGTTTCCCATCAACAGTATCTCCCCTTTCTCTGCTGTTCTAAGAATGCCTTCTATCATATCCTTGTCCATTCCTTCCCCCTGACATGGGGGTCTGTACACAACCCCTGTGCAGATTGTGGTGCCCTTTCCAGTCTCCAAGGTGACCCACAGTGCCTCCTCTCCTCCCTGTTGACTCTTTTGTTCAGTTGCTTTTATCCCTTCTTTTACATAGAGAGCTACTCCTCCCTCTTCTCCCTGCCTGTCTCTCCTGTAGGTTATGTACCCTGGTATGTTAACATCCCAGTCATGGTTCTCTGTGTACCATGTTTCTGTGACTGCTATGATATCCAGACATCCTCTTCCATCAAGACACCAGCTCAGGAGCTTGTTGCCCAGACTACGGGCATTGGTACTCACTACCCTCCATTTCCTGATGGCCTTACTCCTTTGCCCCATCCCTGTCCTTCTTGCCTTTGTCACTTTCTCCATTTACCCCTGCCCTTCTCCTATCGACACCTCTCTGTTGGTGTTTGCCACACTTACTACCGTGATTATTTTGGGGGGGCTAGGATTTCCCTGCTCCTTTCCAGTGCTTCCCCCCTCGGCTAGTTTAAATGCTTGCCAATGAAGCATTTAAACCTATCACCTAGGATCCTGGTTCCCCTCCTGGACAGATGCAGCCCATCATGTCAGTAGACGCTAGCATCACTCCAGGTGGACCCCCAGTCCCCAGTGAAGCCAAATCCCTGAGCTCCACACCAGTTTTTCAACCACTGATTGAATCCCATGGTGCGGAACACCCTAGCCTCTCCTATGCCATAAATGGGCAGCACCTCCGAGAAGGTTACCATGCATTACTTGACTAAGGCCCTCTCCAATTCCACAAACCTCTCCTGCACTTCTCTAATCCCTTTCTTAGCCAGGTCATTTGTCCCTAGGTGGACAATGACATCCAGTTCCCTCCCCGTGCAGCTGCTCCGCAATCCTGAGGATTCGCCCCTGTCCCTCCAGCCATGGTGCCAGGCAGGCACCTACCTCCTCTCCCTTCCTCCCCAGTTCTACCTTACTAACAATGGAGTCCCCACCAGGAGTTGTTTCTTCCTGCAGGGTCCCCTGCCACCCTCCTGTGGGTCTCCTTTGTGAGGTTCCCAGCATCCTCCTTGGTCTCCACTGCGGGTGCCTCCATAGAGGAACCACACTTTGCCAGAATGGCATAGGAATTGTGGAGAGGTACAACTGGAGGGATGCGCCTCTGTTCCACCACCCCACCCTCCCTGAGCCCACTGTGGTCCAACCGCTCCTCTTTCTTGGCAACCTCTGAGGCAGCAGCAGTGGCACTGGTGGTCCCTGGATGGAAAAGGAGGCCCCACAAATCCTGGCCAACTCAGCCTGGAGATGAACAACCTCCTCCCTGATCCCAGAGAGGTGCCTGCAGATCAGACAACACCGTATCCTCCAGAACGTCTCCCGGAAGACTGCTGCTCCACAGCCACTGCACTGCACCACTCCAATCATGTCTTATTTCTGGCCCCTTAACTGTTTGCAGTCCTTACTCTTTCCTCTGTTTTTTTTCTCTGTCTCCTTACTTTCTGCCTGTGTGCCTTTAAGCCCCTGATTGTCCTGTTCTGAGACAAGAATATCCTATATTTCACAGTAGACCACTTACTTGCTCAGAGACAGACCTCCAGCAGCTAGAGGGGGCCGGAGAGCTACTCTTGCCCTTCTAGGATGGTGGGTCTTTGGTGGTTCTGTGATGACTCACTTCCTGCTCCCAAACAGGAAGTTCATGTTGTCAGTCAAATCCTGTGCCTATAAAAATAGAACTAGCTTTGGGTGGGGGGCGGAGGGGAGGGAAGGAGGGCAATATAGTCCCAGTAGAGAAGTCCAGTCACACAGCAGTCTTTCTCCTGGTGTCTTCTGCCAAGCTTAGCTTAGACTTAGCTCTAGGATCACCATTTCTGGTGACTCATAGGTATCGGTGGTGTGTGGACTCACCCTAAATTCCTGTCAAAAGTTGTGTCTGAGTTTGTATTAAATCAGTCTACTGATTTACTCCTCTTCTTCCCTCAGGTAGTGCTGTTGCACTCTTTGGAAGTCCGCAGAATCCTTTGGTACTATTTGGACCACACCAGCTGTTTGTCTGCGTTGCTCATGACACTAACCCTGTTATAAAACATGGTGCCTCTCCAAGTGGATCCCCCCGCATCTTGTTCTGTTACAGGTGGGCTGGCAAGTTCTACGTGCTGTTGTTAGGGAGCGTGCTACTAGAAGCATTGAAGCCACTGTGGCCTGTTTCAGGTCTGTTTCAGCCACTGAAATTTGCATGGGCTACTACATGGCACAGGATCCATATTTTACTGTACATTGCATCTTGGATCTGATCTCCTGTAGGAGAGTTGGGTTTGGCCTTACAGTCTTACAAGGCTTCCTCTCCTTAGGAGTTATTCTGCTGTTTCATAAGCAACCAGGCTGGTGCTGGTACTGCTTGGTAGTCACCCAATGTATTATGGCTGTATTGAGATTTCCTATAACAGGATAGGTATTTACTAGGAACAGTATTTATTTAATTATTTGAATTTTGGTAACCAGGTGAGCCCACTGAGACCATGCAGTCCCTTTTTCAGGGGCGACCCAGGCAAAAAAATACAACACAATACAAAACCAAACAATACAATTCAATACAAAGAACATACTACAAATAATGAGCAGCAAATGTTCTGAACAGCAGATATACAATCAGTGAACAGTTGATGAGGGCAGCTTAACAGACGCATGTGTACAATAGAAGCCCGGGGTATTCAAGGTAACAAAAGATGCAGTCGTGAGAAAAAGAAAATACAAAAATTCCAAAGTTATATTAAGTGAGGCATACAAATTTACAGTGAAATATACATATTACAAAATTTCAGTGTAGTAAATTTGATTGAGATTTCTTCGGCAGAATAACAAAAGATAATAGGATTAGGGTGTACCTAATAGAGCAAAGAGAAAGCAAGCTTTGAAAAAAATGCACAAGAGATTATTAATTTGAAAGTAAATAGGGTACAGAGAAAACAGTGATTAGCAAAAACAAATGCAGGAAAGAGGTTTAAGCAGCAAGCAATTTTATGAATAGTGATAAGGAAGGGCAAGAGAGGAGATGAGGCAGGAGGGCATTCCAAGCTGTGGTGGCAGAGTAGGTGAGAGATCGCCTCCCAGCGAGACAGTAGGGTATCGGAGTTGCTAGCATAGGTAAAGTGGAAGACCTGAGTGGACGAACAACTTCTTTGCAGTAGACAATTCCCCTTAGACAAGGTGGATTGAAAAGATTTACTAGTTTATATACAAAGCATATTGTGAGGTACTGTAACCTTGAGTCATAATCCAGCCAATGTAGGGTAGTCATGATATCGCAGTACTGTCTTCTAGGTTCAGCCCCTAAGGCAAAGTGCCTGATCCTGTAATAGAGTTGTCAGAGCCATGCAATGGATGAGGGCTGAGCAGAGAGAAGTAGAGGTGCACCATAGAAAAGTATTGGGAGGAGGGATGTGGAAACAATTTTCTGGCAGGAGGTGTTGGATAAAAGGGGGCGGAGACAGTATAACAGACCTAACTTCTGTTTGATGGTTTTAGTTAGCAAGGAGATGTGGGTCTCTAAAGAGAAGGCCGAGTCAAGGTACAGTCCAAAGTATTCAAAGGTTTGGACTACCTTTATGGAATCCCCAGATATAGAGCAGATTTTGAGAGGGTATTGAGAAGAGGTTTTAGAGATTTTAGGGGAGGGTTTGTCTAATACCATGGCTTTGTTTTTTTTGGTATTAAGAATTAGATGGTTATCTAAAAAACATGATTCAAGAGTATTGAAATCTGCATTAAGACTCTAATTAAGCCAGTCCATGTCTTTGGAGGAATGAACTAGAATGGCGTCTCCAGTGTATAGTTGCACTGATGCACCACTGCAGAAGTTGGGAAGCTTGTTAATGAAGAGCAAGAAAAGTAATGGACCTAGGATAGATCCCTGGGGTACGTCATGTGTTATAGGCCTGAGAGATGACAATGAACCTGACCACTTCACCCTTTCATATCTCTCTATGAGATAACTCTTTAGCCAGTTTAACGCTAGGCAGTCAAGACCCAGGAGGTTGAGTTTTCCTAGCAGGAGGTGACGGTTGAGAAGGTCAAAGACCTTTGTCAGATCAACAAACACCGCTTCCATAACAAGGCCTTTGTTACTTACTTTAAGAATATCAGCAGAAACCTTAACAAGGGCTGTTGTCATACTATAGTTCTTTCTAAAGCCATGCTGGCAGTCGTTGAGAAAGTGGTGTGTCTCCAAATAGGACTGTAATTGGTTATAAAGTATCCTCTCTTGGATTTTAGCTGGGGACAGAGAATTGAAATAGATCTGTAGTTTTTGACAGTGTGGGAGCCACCTCTGTGGAGGGGGACTACCACTGCCACTTTCCATTTGCTCGGGAACAGATCCAGAAAAGAAGGTCCTGTTTATTAGATAACGGATAGGTGCAGCAAACACAGGTGCCCCTAATTTAAGGAACATTGGCTCAATGATATCATGACCAGGGGAGCTCTCTTCCTTGATTTTTAATAACAACCTTTGAACTTCCTTTTTGGTTGTGGTTTTTAGGTGGAAGGCAGGGCATGAGCCTAGATTAGAATGCGGATGTGCAGGGATGGTAAAGTAAGGGGTTGGTGAAAGATACAATGTGTACTTAACTAGATCCATGAAAAATTGATTTATTCCTCCATGATTGAAGGGGGGTCTTATAGGAGGTTGCTGCCTGAAAGCATGGACTAGGAAACTGAACTGATTTACCCTTGATTAGAGAGTTAATCTGTTTCCAAAGTTCCTTTGGCTTGCTAAAGTTTTCCATTTGGAGTGAGCGGTAGTAGGCTCTCTTGGCTCCCTGGAGCTTGGTTTTGCAAGAGTTTCTCAACTGTTGATAGAATAACCAGTCAGAGTGAAGATGACTAATCTTGAAGGATTTCCATGCAGCATCCAAGCACTTCATGAGGGACCTTAATTCCTTGGAAAGCCAAGGAGCTTTGCTGCCTTTGAACTTGCATTTGGTTAGGGATGCGTGCCTGTTTATAATGCTGGTAAAGGTCATAATAAAATAATCTAGGGTCTGATCAATAGTGGGCAGTTAGTAAGTGAGCCCCAATCAGCATTATTAACTGAGGTCAGGAAATCATTTATGTTAAACTGAGTCATATTTCTAGACTCCAGGATATTGGGAGGGGGTGCTTCAAAATTGTTGTGCCATACACAATAGACAGGAGAGCGGTCACTGTTACAGTCAGGAAGTACATTGGCTGATTTGATCCTGGTGGAGCAATTGGACACTATCCAGTCTAAGGGCGTTGTCGTGCCCGTCTTGGAGTTTAATCGAGTGGGGTCGTTTATATGTTGTGTGAAGTTATTGTTTGCTAAAATTGAATGGGCCTTATTCTTATTATGGGAAAGCCAGTCATTAGTAAAGTCCCCAAAAAACACTATATCATGTGAGGGAAGAGCAGACAGGGATGACATAAGGGACGGTAAAATATTGGAGGCATTTTTGGCAGGGAGGTATATACAACCAACTATTAATTTTTCTACCTTACCAAGGGTTAGGGATATGAATAAAGATTCTACAGAAGGAAAGTGTTCATCTGGAGAAGGGATTTCTGAGGCAGATAGAGTAGATTTTACATTAAATAGAACACCTCCTCCCTTTTTACCTACATGGTCTTTCCTGAAGCATGAGTAACCTTGAAGGTTCAACTCATGTTGGTGTTTGCCAGGCTTTAACTATGTCTCTGTTATGTCAAGAATATTGGGGCTATGCTGATCTGTCCAGGACCGTATCTCGGCCACTTTGGGGCATAGACTTTGTGCATTTAAGTGGGTAATTTTTATGTCTTTTATACTAGGTCTGATATGTATGGATGATATTGCAGGCTCGAATAATGGACCTGAGGGTCCAGGATTAAGTTCAATATTCCAGTAGATCTTTGAGAGAACCTCCTGAGTCATACCTTTTTGTGCCACCATCCTCCTGGTTTAATGTACCATTTTCTTTTGGATAATTGGTAAGGCACTGCATATTAAGTCTGTTATTTATATCAATGCTGCCACTACCTTTGTGGTGGACAGTATACTCACAACAAGATGAAAGTGTTTGCTTTGATGTCCCTGTCTGCATGTGCATGATTTGTGGGGAAACTCAGATCCAATCCTCCTGTTGCTGGATGTTTAATAGCCGCATTCACTAATGGTGGGAAAGTGAAGACCATGTTACATAGGTGCCCTTGTAGCAGCAGCAGCAGCAGCAGCAGTAGCAGTAGTAGTAGTATACTTTTATTTATAGACCGTGAAAGGGAATTAACTCAAGTGAGCAATGCTCATTTACAATGAGATCCCAGAGTGCAATCATACATTTCCATTCAGTTACCATAGCATTAGTTACAATGCAAAATACATAAACTGATAAATACATAGGTATAGTTGATACACTCAATGTTAGTTAAATATTTCATGATACATTATGCTAATAGCACACTCTCAAATAGACTGTATTCTTAGGTAACCCCTGCTGGGCAACACAGTAAGTGTCTAATGCACTGCTCCAGGTACCACCTTTTTAGATTGACTTTTCTAATCATATTGTTGGCACTCCACAACTGTTGGACTAAGGTTCCATGTAGTTGGCCCCCTAAACAAAATAGAGGATCTACCGATCTCAAGATTGCAGTTCATAAATGTAGACTCAATACCCTGTGCATATCGCAAGCCCTGTTTAATTGACCTAAATTTAAATAAATCCATAATGTATTTAGGTACAGATTCCTATAAACTTTTAACATGAACTGAAAAACATGAAAATCCCTCCTGGTCTGTGGCCTAATTCAGTTCAGCATGTGATATAAATGGCAGTGGTGGGTTCTGTAGGGGATATCTAATACAAATCGAGCTAGCCTATTAAACACCACATCCAATTTATCCAAACATACTTTTGATGCTCCAGAGTACAAGGCATCCCCATAATCCAAGACTGGGACAATCATTGTATTGTTTATCCTCAGTCTTGTCTCCGGTGTCATAAAATACTTTATACGGTACAATGCCCCTATTTTTTTGTTGATGTTTTTAATAGTTGTATCTATATGATCCCCCCATTTTAATGAACTATCCAACCACATACCAAGATACTTGTACTTTGAAACCTGTTGAATATTTACTCCATCTACTGTTTGTATAACCAAAGTGTCTCTGCCTTCCAAGTTGGGCATTCTATTAAATAATACAGTTTGGGTTTTATTAGCGTTTAATTTTAATAAGCGATTCTTAAAAAAATCCTCAATTTGCATGAATGCCAACTGTAATTTACTTTGGATACAAACAACAGAGTTCTCCTCAACATAAAGCACCATATCATCAGTGTATAGATAAAATGTAATGTCCCCGTCATTGAACCATAATCCATTGATGTAGACATTAAAAAGTAAGGGCTCCAAAATGGAGTCCTGGGGAACCCCTGATTTTATGGCAACTGGGGAGGATTTATAAAGGCCCAAATCAACTAGCTGTTTTCTATCCTGCAAATAAGATGTAAACCATTTCAGTGCTGTACCAGGAAGACCAAATCCCCTGAGCCTGAACAGGAAAACCTCATGATTCAGTGTGTCAAAAGCTTTTGACAACTCTATAAATACTGCACCTATCATCCTTCTCCTGTCCAGGCTCAGTTGCAGGTCACTTACTACTTTCACTAATGTTGATTGGGTACTGTGTTTGGATCGGAAGCCTGACTGGAAATCATTCAATTTATGTTTAATTTCTAGATACTCTTTAAGTTGATTTGATATCAATCTTTTGAAGAACTTGAAACATGGGGCAATAACGGAACGTATTGATAATTTCCTATGTCCTCTTTTGATCCTGCTTTAAATATAGGTATGACTTTAGCAACTTTCCAATTTGTTGGATATTTTCCTTTTTAGGGAAAAATTGAAAATAACATAGGTGATAGGCAGTGCATTGAGCGGCATATTTCAGAAATGTTGTTGGTATTTTATCTAAGCCCTCTGCTTTGGTTATGTCAGGTTTTACAAAGTCTTTAATTCGACCTGAGTTCTGTGTATTTACTTCGTCCCGGTGGTCCATGGTTTCATTATACAAAATAGTTGGATCGTTAGGGCCTGTTATTGTTTCCCCCAATTCAATAAAATATTTATTAAAAGCACTTGCAACCTCATTGCTCAAGAAAACCTGCTGTCCATTTATCAGAAATGTTTCATCTGTGCAGTTTTATTCCTCCCATCAGACCCGCCATAACATTCCAAAAGGATCTAGGGTTACTTTTACTCTCATCTTCTAACTTTGATTTAAAGTAGTCTTGTTTTGTTTTCCTAACAGCCTGAGTGTATTTATTACGAGTCTGCCTGTATTGTTGCCAGTCCTCATTGGTGCTGTGCCCTTTTCCTTATGCCACCTTCTGTCTCTCTCCTTTTTTTAATTTGTGTAATTCTGCACTATACCACTTTATTCCTGAGTTTTTTACTTTTCTCTTCTTTAGGAGTGCATGCAGGTCACACATCTGGATGAATTCCAGATGGAAATAACACCAAGTATCAGAGGCAGAGGAAATTAGTTCTAACCTATCCAATTCTATTTTTTCAACATCCATCATAAAAGCTGTATAATCGATATCTTTAAAGTTTCTCCACTGTATAATAGATGGTCTCTTTGGTAATCTGAAAAGGTGTCAGGTCATACTCCACTTGTAAGATACAGTTTTGGAAATTGTTAAAGATAAGATCTAAAAGTGTCGATTTTTTATAAACTTTACTATTTATTCTAGTGGGTTCTTCAATCAATTGAGTTAATCCCAAACTTACTTGTAGTTCCATCAGGCTTTGTGTAATCTCTATTTTAGACCATTTAACATTAAAATCTCCCAGCATTAGTACTTCATGTGGACTTTTATACTCATATAAAAATTCTGACAAATCATTAAAAACACTCTCTTTTATTTTGGGTTGTTTATAAATTCCAACTAGGATTAAGGTTTGTTAAAGAGCATTTTTTTAATTTCAACTGTCACTGCTTCCAGGCCTCTCTCATGTAAGTTATTCTGTTTTTCTTGTGAAATAAGCTGTGAATTGACATATATTAGTATTCCCCCTCCTTTCTTATTTCTGTCTTTTCAGTATACCTAATATTTGTACAGTTCAATGCAGGCATTGGGAACTCTTTTATTTAGCCAGGTTTCTGTTATCACCACTATTTCCAAATGATAATCAGTCACCCAATCTTTAATTTGGTCAGATTTGTTTCAAACACTCCAAGAATTAAAGTGGACAATGTCAGGATTGTCCTGCTGCAGAATTTCTGAATTAATAATTCCTCCATCTGGTGGTCCTGGATTTGGGTGTATGTCTCCACATAATAATAACAATATACTGTAATATTTTGATCAATTTGGAAGAATACATTTCTTATTAGACCACTTCCCTAGCAAGTTCAGCAATTTAGTACTTTAAATTTTACAGAACAACCATTAATAACCAGATAATGTTGCCCACACAATACTAGCATGGATTTAACTAAATCTCTAAAATAACTCCCAATCATCATACTCAACTCAATTCTGTATACAGCCGAACATTGCTTCTCATAATTAAAACTGCTTGTCACTATGCTTGTTGAGTAATCCAAATTGAATTCAGAATTTAAACGTACGTATTTAACTCCAACTGATAAAACATTCATGCTATATAAATTAGCTAACATTAAGAAAAGAATTGACTGTTTGCACATGGTTAGCTACCTGTCAGACCTTCTCACATCTGCTGCCTTGGTCCGTTCCCTCTGGTCCTCCTCTAGGGGCCTCCTTGCAATTCCCAGGATGAGGTTAAAAACTGCCGGTGACCGAGCTTTTAGTGTCACCAGTCTTGTCCTGTGGAATTTGCTTTCTCCATCAGTAAGGGAGGCCCCTTCAGTTAAGGCATTCAAACCCTGCCTCAAGACCTTTTTTATTCAGCCAGGCATTCCCAGACACTGTCTTTTAGATGATGCTTTTTAGACATTCTGAAAGAATGACCCCTTCAGGAATCTGCTATTAGGTCAGGCCCTTCCATTTTGGGTGGTCTGCATTTTAATATGTTTAACTGATATGTTTTGTATTTTAATTATTACATTTGAACTGCTCTTTGATGTGTTTTGATTGTACGGTGCCCAGAGCCTCTGGGATTGGGCGCCCGAAAAATAAAATTTGCCTTGCCTAGTAGCTAGCAAATAGACAGATGAACAACAATCAGATATGCTACTAAGTAGAAAAGTTTTTTTCTTTCTTATTAAAAAAAAGAAAAAATTCTACAACAGCGGTCACTTCCAATGGCGGAATCCCATATAAAGGTCTTAAATTAGTAATCACCTAAACCAGAACAGACAAGTTTTTTTTTTTTTAAATTCAACATATTTTATTAGGCATATCACAGTGCAAGAACATTTAAGAATTGAATGTTGTACCATCCATGTACACTGCCAAGAAAGCCCTAAACTATCACCCCCCAAAAAAATCCCCCCTCTCCCCCCCCCCGCAGTGCACTCTCCTATCTTTATTATCCTAAAGGTAACAAAGGAACAGCAAGAGCAGTCATTGAGATATAATTAGAGAAGGAGGAGAGGTTCGTGAAGACAACAGGAGAGGTCATATCAAGATAAATACAAATCATATAATTTCCCACATTTTTTGTTGAAAGATGAGAGACGATGGTGCACACTCGCAATTAAATGTTCAAGGCAGAGTGCAAATGATATTTCATGCAACCATTCGGCATAGGAAATGGTAACTTGATCCGTCCAGTGTCTAAGCACTAATTTTTTGACCGCCATAGATATTAGAGCCATGTGAAATCGTCTCTCTTTCACCGGAATTCCAGAGTAATATCCCAAGATACATATGACGGGGGGAGAAAAGGCCCTGTAGGCCCAACAAAGGATCCAGAGCGAATTCAATTTGGTTCCACAACGGGGATATCTTTTCACAGGACCACAATATATGAAAGAGCGAGCCTTCCTCTTTATTGCACCTAGAACACATATTGGAGGTAAGCTTCTTCATTCGGGCCAATTTTACCAGAGTATAATACAAATTATTTAGGATACAGTATTGTGTAAGTCTGTATCAGTCCTGGGTGAGATATGTGTATAGGCCTATCCATATTGTATGCCAGTTAATAACTTCATCAGGAAATGAAACCTGCCAGACCTGAGAACCGGCAGTTGAGTGAGGCTGAGAGAAAGTGAGAATCAGCTTGTATACCGTAGAAATGCCATGGGATTTACAAACCAAAGTCTTTATTTGCTTGAGAAAAGCTTTAATATGAGAGGGATTATGATCTTTCCCCATTACCTCAATTAGTAGGTGTTTAAGCTGTAAAATTTGATAGACAGCCCGTGACTTAAAGGCCCAGCTTAATGAGAATCTCCTCGGTAGATAGTATAACACCATTTGAGTAGAAATCTGCCACTGTAACCTCAGGGGGAAGAGGTAGCCAACATCTGGTTATGGAGGCTCCCCCTATTTTAAGATTCAAATTGGCATATAGCGGCTGAGAAGGATCCAAACTCGAACGTACCTTATAGAATCTAAACATTTGAGAGAGAACTCTTAGCGAGGTACCTAGTGGGAAGAACTGCAGGGGTTTTGGCAATTTTTTAAAAGGCGTATAAAAGAGCGACGAGGGGGCTATATTATGGGTAGCAAGAATGTCAGCCTCTATAAGTAGCCAAATAGGAACATAGTCATGGTGAGCACAGAGATCAGTTAACGAAAGCCATTTCCCACACTTATTGAGGTGACAAGCCCAGTAGTAGAACAAGAAGTTAGGAAGACATAAGCCTCCCATCTCCTTGGGTAAAGAAAACTTACTATAGGATCTTCTAATCGCCTTGTCCTGCCAAATAAAGGAACTAACTTCAGAGTGGATGTGTTGGAAGAAGGACAGAGATAACCAGATATCCAACAGATTAAGTGGGTAAAACAGTCTAGGGAGGACATTCATCTTGATGGTATTAATTCTACCCCAAAGTGAGAGAGGGAGCCTCTTCCATCTTGATAAGTCCTGTTGAATATTGGACCGTAGATCTTCTAAATTAAGTTTGCGGAGTAATGATAAATCTGAAGTAATATAAATGCCCAAGTATTTAATGGACTTGGGAGTCCATTTCATGCCAAAATCACTGAAAGCTGAGCTATATGTTCATGAATTAAGGGGAAAAATTTCAGTTTTAGTAATATTGAGTTTATAATTTGAAAATTTACCAAAAGTATCAATAATATGCAATGCTTCTGTTAAAGAGGAGACCGGATCCGAAAGGTGAAACAATATGTCATCCGCATAAACCGAAAGAGCAAGAGTCCTATCACCTATTGGAATACCAGTGATTAAGGGGGAGGAGTTTAATCTCCTAATCAGGGGTTTGAGATATATGTTAAAGAGAAAAGGGGACAGCGGGCAGCCCTGTCTTGTGCCCGAAAAAAGAGGGAAAGCCTCGGACAAGACTCCATTACAGTTTATTTTTGCCTCAGGAGAGGAATATAGAGTCTGAATCCATTTGATAAAAATTTCAGGGAAGCCCATTGTCTGCAACGTAGCCCACAGAAAGTTCCAATCCACCTATCAAATGCTTTTTCAGCATAGAGGGATATGAGAGCCATTGGAGAGGGGGCGGTCTTAGCCACCTGGACCAGATACGCTAATTTACGAAGATGGTCAGCAGGTGTTCTACCTGACACGAACCCAATTTGCTCTGGGCTAAGAAGCGGAGTCCAAACCCTTTCAATTCTGCTAGCATGTATCTTAGCCAAGATTTTAATGTCACAGTTTAACAAAGAGATGGGGCGATAACTTGCAGGAAATTGGGGTGGCTTATCTGGCTTGAGAAGAAGGATAATAGAGGCTTCTAATAGGGATGGATCTATAGCCTGACCTGAGAGCATATATTGATATAAACGTAATAAGTAGGGAGCAAGATCTTTAGTGAAAACTTTATAAAAGTTCAAAGGGAAACCATCCGGACCGGGGGCCCTATCCGAGGCAAGCTTATGAATAGCAGACAAGATTTCCTGAAGAGATATAGGAGCTGATAAACAAGCTTGTTGTGAGGGAGAGAGAGTAGGTAATGGTAAGGCAGATAAATACTCAAATAGTTCAACCTGAGACAGGGATACAAGACGTTGACTATAAAGGGAAAGATAAAACTGCCTAAAACCGGCAGTTATGTCCCTTGGGTGTGTTTTAATGGTTCTATCCAGATCATTGATAGATGGAATAAATCTGGATGCCTCTAGTTTCCTCAGACTCAGCGCCAGAAGATGACTTGCCTTTTCCCCCTGCTCTATGTATTTTGCCTTAGTTCTTAAAATAAGAAACTCTGCTTTATCCTGCATCAGACGAGAATACTGATTCCCTAAATTCAATAAAGATTTTAGCACATCAGGAGAAGAGGAGGAGGTAAGAGAATGCTCAAGTGAGCAAATCTGACCCAGAAGGGAAATAGCAGCCACCTCTCTCTTTCGTTTACGAGTGGAAGAGAGCCTAATAAACTCGACTCGCAAAAAAACATTTTAGGGCACACCATTCATGGTCCATCCTGGTGACCGAACCCTGGTTATTTGCAATGAAAAGTTGAATCATGTCTGAGATCCTGGTAATGACGTAATCTTCCTTTAGGAGCTGTGTATTTAACCACCATATTGAGTCCCTTTGGAGGTTTTGATTTAACATAACTGTGACCCAAGTTACAGCGTGATCCTATATAACTATCGGTTCTAGGGCAGAATCATTAAGACCGTGAATGACAGAATGACTTAGTAGGATATAATCCAGCCGAGACCAAGTAGAGTGCACCAGAGAGTGAAATGAGAAAGCGTGGGTCTCAGGGTTTAAGAGACGCCAGGGATCGCATAATCTGTTAGTATCCAGAAATTCGGCAAGAGCCCTTTGGGTTTGAGTAAGGGGCTTAGGTAATGAGTTAGATTTATCCAAATCTTGAGTGGGTGGCAGGTTCCAGTCCCCTCCCAGGATTAAGGGGAACACCGAGAACTTCTGTAGTTCTGTTGATAATTCCTGAAAAAATATAGGGTTACCCCACACAGGTCCATACACACTCCCCAGGACCAATTCAGTGCAGTCCAATAATCCTTGGACTAAAACATATCTCCCCTGTGGATCAGAGATTGTTATTTTGGGTTGAAAGGCTATCACCTTGTGAATTAAGATAGCAGTGCCACCACTGACAGATGAGTTACTAGCAGCAAAAACGTGCCCAATCCCAAGTCTGCGCAAACTCCCCGTTTCCCCAAGGAGCAGATGAGTTTCCTGAATGAAAGAGATATAGGTCTTCAGCAATGATATGTGTTTTAAGATCTGAATTCTCTTGTTGAGATCACAAACCCCTCTTACATTCCAAGATATACATTTTTTCAAACCTGTAGCCATTGGATATTATACCGAACAATACATAACCAAAACCATATACTATGAGAGCGCACCGCTGAACCCTCCCCCCAATCTTACATACATTTTATTAAATAGGTATTCCCAAAAAAACCAAGAGAAAACCCAGAGCATACTATTGAGCATGATGACATCTACAGGATACGGGGAAACCCCATCACTAACAATAGAGAACAATGGAATACCATAGTTACCAACGCTCCCCAGCCCCCCCCAAATAACTATTTACAAATATCTCTCCACCTAGCTTTAACACCATTAAAGAAACTACCTTTTTGTTTAATGGTAGAGAGCCCACAAGTACTCCATTATAACTACCCCCAATACTACTAACCTGATAGAAGGTAATAAATGTAATAACTGCCCGTACTGGGTACCCTTCTGACCCCAGCTTAAATATTAATGCAAACCAGTCTGATATGCCAAAAGGAGTCCCCAGAATACCAAACCAAATAAAGCAAAAAGTGAGAGTAATTAGGGTACTACCCCCCCATACTTCAGGACGGTGGTGGGTTACTTTCAGTCAAAATCCTCCCTCCCGCCCCGCCTCTGAAAGAAAAAAAAAGGGTGTATTGAGTTTAATCTACAAATTGAACTGGAATACCCCAACAATATGTAAGCTACATACAAGCTCCATATAATACTTCTTATTTTCACAAGAACCAGTATGAAGTAAATTCAGCTCCACATTCTCTGACCTAAATTAATAAGTAAACGATATAAGCGTATGGTAAACAAGATTATCGAGAGTGCAGAGAAAGGTTCCAGAGATAGGTGTACCAAGAGGAGTGTTGAAATAATGAGAGAGACCTGAACAATAAAGGAAGATAAAAGAACCAAAGTCCAATAGAAAGAGAGAGTTCGAGAGGAGACAAACCCCAATATATTAATCATAATTGTCTCCCTAAATACCAGAAGTCAAGATATAGAGAGAGAAACTGAGACAGCCCGTGAGAATAGTTTGAGTAGTGATCAGAAAAATAGGTAACATGAGTCTTTCCAGAATTATATGCATATCATATGATAGAATCATCGCCAAAAAGTAAAGCATAACAGGCAGCTTCTTGAATATGCGGGTGGGGAATATGGGGAACCATATTGGAAGCGGGCCAAACTGTCCGGTCTGAAAGAGTCCCCACTGGAAACAGATGGCACCAGGAAAAAGGGGATCCAAGGGAAAAATGGTGCCTCGTTGCCACGTAGAGTCCTCTGAATCCACAGGCTATCCTCTGCCTCTCTCCTTGGTTGCCGCCGTCCTCACCACACCGGAGAAGAACTCCCCTCCCAAGGACGTCCCTCAAACAAAGTTCCTCATTGGTAAGCCAGCCAAACAACAGAAGGTACAGTCAGAGCAAATAGATCTTTGATAGCAAGAAGCCGAGAAAACCATCCTAAGATTGAAATAATGCCGGCAACTTCTTGCATAGATCGGCTTGGGCCTGTTTGGCCGAGTCGTATGATAACCATGCTCCATCCACCAAAACCTGCAGACGTGCTGGATATGCCACGCGAAACTTAATACTGACAGCTATCAACTTGCTGACTATGGAATGAAAGGAGGCTCTTTTCCTTTGGATTTCTAATGGCAAATCCTGAGTAATTCTTAGGCGCTTGCCCTCCCATTGTATAGATTGTAGATCTCGACTTTAGCCAAAATATGCTGTTTTTCGAGATAGTTGAGAAAAGAATGATCATCGGGCTAGGGAAGCATTCTCCTCCGGTTCTGGACGAGAGACCTAGCGCCTTTTCTATTAAGTAGGTAGATTGTGTGGGGAAGGGCCCACAATCTTGGTAAAAAGTTTCTGGGTAAATGAAATTGCAGAGGGACCTTCTGCTCCTTCTGGTAAGCCAAAGATCAGAATATTGTTCCTCCTGCTGCACCCCCAAGATCCTCAGTTTTAAGTTGTAGTTTAGAGATTTGTTGCCTTAACTTAGTGATTTCTGGATCCGTCCTGTCCCTCCAGGCCTCTAGAGAGTAGGTACGAGCCTCCGTGTCTGCCGTGCGAGTTCTGAGTTCGGCCATTTTAGTACGAATATTGTTTAGATCAGCAGCAATATCCAGGAGCGTCTCCTTAAATGGTTGCAGCTCTTGCAAAAAACACTCTTCTGAAAGCGGGGTTGATGCCACCAAAGTAGTCGGTTGTTTAGTAGATAGTTGCTGGAGAGGTTTTACCTTCTTTGCCTGTTTGTCAGGCGAGACCGGGGGCGTGGGTCTGGGTAAGGCCGTTTTCATCTCGGCCTCCATCTGTGCGTGTTAAAACAATAGAAGCTACCAGAGAAACGCACCAACAAGCTCTGTTAAGTGACCAGGAATATAATGATGTAGAGGATACCCCGCTTTACCATCTACAAAGCACTAGATGAAGTTAGATTATCAGCCGGGGAAGCGGGAGCCAAGGGAAGCAGCAGCTAGCAAGCCCAGACCATCACACGATCTCGAACAGACAAAAGTTAAGATTAAAGTTTAACAGCCACAACAAGCCTTGTTTGCTATATGCCTCACAATAGTAAAGTAACTCACTAACTGGTGTCTCTAAACTTATTCAGTATTACTGCTCAGGTATGAGATGCCACCGTGGGGAGGAATGCTATCTTCTCGTTCACTGACATTATTATGATCTCAAAAACGCTTTCTTAAGTGCTTTGTTAAACTATATTTGGCCTGCTCTCACTGCTCCAACTCATATTTAAATTACCCTTAAAAAGGCAGTACTCACAATCTGATGAATTTATCCCAATCCTGTTTAGTGGTTTTATTTTTAAAATCAGTTCCAGCTCTTTAGAGTTGAAATAATTCTACTTCACCACTCATGCTCGCACACTAAGCTTGTGCTATGGTGCAGCATGGCTTTTTAAAGCCCTTTAACCCCTCCTCCACACGCCTGCACTGAGTTTTCACTGGCTTGCTGCTGAGTCCCCACAATTTGCAGTCAGGTGGTCACAGGACAATGGGATGGGGCAGAGGACTATAGCAGCAACAGATATCTATAAGGTATTCGATGCAAAACAATAGCAGCAGTCTTTCAATATGGCACAAATCTAAATGATAGCAGCAGTCATAACAGTCTTTATAAGCAGCAGTCTTTGTTAGCAGCTCAAATGAATACAATAGAAGTAGTCTGTGAGATATTGCACCTTAGACTGCTACACACTGTTTCAGGCTCTTACCGCTGCACGGAACACTCTGCTAGATGGAATGCAGATAGCTGGCAAAAACTGTGAATCTGTGAGCTGTGGTGCAGCATGGCTTTTTAAACCCCTTTAGCCCCTCCTCCACACACCTGTGCCGCGTTCCCACTGGCTCATCACTGAGTCCCCACAATTTGCGGTCAGGTAATCACAGGACAACGGGACAGGGGCAGAGAACTATAGCAGCAGCAGATATCTATAAGGTATTCAGTGCAAAGCAATAGCAGCAGTCTTTCAGTATGGCACAAATCTAAATGATAGCAGCAGCCATAACAGTCTTTATAACTAGCAGCCTTTGTTAGCAGCTCAAATGAATACAATAGAAGCAGTCTGTGAGATATTGCACCTTAGACTGCTACACGCTGTTTCAGGCTTTTGCCGCTGCATGGAACACTCTAGTAGATGGAAGGCAGGTACTGTAGTTGGCAAAAATGACAGGTAAACATATCAGTATGGGCAGCTCCTCATTGCAACTACTTTCGGTGAGGTTCTGATGCCGATGGCTTACAGTTCAATGTATTAAAGCAGCAGTACAAAGAAATGAGGCAAAACTTTTGCCCTACCTGTTAGCACTATAAAATAATTCAGGCATCTTCCAGTTTTATTTGGTGGTACAATTTTCTAATTCCACACAAATTTTAGTATTTTATAAATTTTTTAATTTAATTTTTTCTCATGAAAAAAAGATGGCCACCACAAGTTGCATAGAAATAGCATTGTAGACCTGCCAAGGGTTGCTATCAAAATATAAAAAAGACTCATGTTGTGTAAGACAGGAGGTACCTAGACAAGTAAATTTGACAAGTAAGCTAATAATTTTCTTAACAGTAGCTGAAACAAGTTTTTGGGAAAAACATTTTTTGTTGCACTGCTACTTTAAGTCCCTATGAAGATCCTCTTGAAGATCTACTGGTATGGTAACAAACCTTCCTTTTGGTTAACAGAAATTTGTCCAGGCTTACCTTGAATGCCTATATTCTCATCATCCACTGTCACTCGCAAGTAGGCTGTCCCACAGGTACACCACCCATCAAGAGAAAAAGTGCCTCCTAATGCTAGCCCTGACTTTACCACCTCTAAGCTCCAAGGCATGTCTGCATGTCCTGATGGAGGACAGCCAATCAAATATCAAACATCTCTGTATGTTCAAGCTTGTCAATACCCTCTCAGCCTTCTCTTCTCCAGTGTGAACATGTTACGTGCCTCTAAACTCTCTTTATAGCTTTGGGCCCCCATGTCTTTGATCAGCTTGATGACCATGTGTTGCACCCACTTGACTACTTCAGTGTCATTTTTTTTTAAATTTTGGAGCTCAAAGCAGTATGCAGTACTTCAGCCCTGTAAAGTGGAAGGATTACTTCCCGTGCTCCGCTGGCCACCCCTCTTTTGACGCATCCCAGCATTTTACTAGCTTTTGTGATGGCAGCTGTACACTACTTGTCATGCTTCAGTCCCATGTCTATTATGACCCCCCAGGTCCTTTTCCTTCCACCCTACAGCAAGAAGATCCCCCACACTAGGCTATGACTGATATCACTCATAGAATGAGCAGACCCCGGAATAGTAGAAGGGATATTGAGTCTGCAACTCGAGGATTTAGTCATACAATGTTTGTTTTTATTTTTGCAAATTGCATAGCAATGAACATTACATTTATAACATGGTTCCCGAACCAGACCCACATATAGGTAGGCCATAGAGTTCCACTGGATCCCATAAAGTGCTTTGTGTCAAGTGCAAAATGTTCAGACAATGCAAATGCAGATGAATGTTTCAGCTCATACTCTGAAGAAGACGTAATTTATGTCAAAACTCTCAAAACATCAACATTATGTGCACTAGTACATAACAGGAGGTGTCGAGGTAGCAGCCTGTGGATTTGGGGCTTGAAGCAGTGGCTAACCACTCACCGGCTAATCGTTTCTGTCTCTCAGACAAACAAAGCAAAAAAAGTCCATGGAACTAGCACTTTAAGAGTGCAGAAAACATTAAGCTGGATTTGCATTGTTTACATGTCTTTGCACCTGACACGAAGCATTTTATGGGATCCAGTGGGACTCTAAGGGCTACTAGTGCGGACTAGTCTCTCCCAGACTCAGCCTGTATACTGTTACCAGCTTTCTCAAACCCTTCAAATGCTTACAAGGCTACTTCAGTAGATGCTACCACTCAGCATGGACACTCCCTCAGGGGACCTCTAGGTATGAATCCCACCAGAATCACTGCCCACACAGTACACTGCTCCTTACCAAACTACCCACCCATCTCTGTTGCAGCTGAGAAAACCTCACTTAGAAACAAAATATGGTAACCGTAGACTTCTCTTCAGTGACAGAAACACAATTTTTCCTAGTTATAACTCAATTAGCTGTACCTTAAAGGACTCAGTCGCAGAAGTATGAAGAACATAAAAAATAATATTTTAATACTTCAAAATATTTATGTAATACAGGATACTACACTAAGACTATGGGGAATAGTACTTCTACAGAGATAAAAAAAATGTTTTGAACAGTAGAAAAAAATACACAGAAAAATCTTACTACACTTCCTGATGTTCCCAAAGTAGAAAGGGCTTACCACACAGGACACCTTGGTGAATCAGGGCAGACTCAAACCTTATACACTGACTTCTCAAGGTCCCAAAACCTAACTAGCTTTTTTTAGTGTCTGGCAAGTCCTCAGAACTTGTCATTTGCCAGCCTCCCATGACACATCATCCAGTATGCTTCTCTGACATCATAGATTTGACACTTCCTTTGTGTCCCCCATGGGTGGGATTACCTTGCATTGCAGGCCAGCCACCAGCTCCCACCAGTTCTGGTCTGTTGGTGTGCTTCTGCCAGCCCTATTAATGTACTCCTGGGTAGGGGGATCAGAGGAGCAGTGTAGCAAAAGTTTAGAACTGCCAGCCAGCAGTATGGTGAGATGCTATTTAACGCTATGTGTGTGCTTCCAAGTTGCCTGCTCAAATATGAGAGCTGGCTGTGGCCAGCTCGAATGTTGAAAGTGCTATGGCACTAAAATGTGGAAGCTGCTGCAGTGGCTCAGTCCAGCTGTCCCTTTCATGTGCCCCAACCCCGGGACCTTATTAATGCTACTTGGGGGGTTCAGAGACACACAAGAGGGGCAAAAGAGAGAAAAATAAAAATAAAATACTCTGCAGCTAGCACTTTTAAGCACTTTTCCATATGAGCACTGGCACTTTAAGGGCAGCCAAGACTGCTATAATTAAATGGAAGCCTGTCTGTCACCTGGGGGGGCAGCATTATGGCACTAGTGACAGGCAGGGAAGACACTGACATGCCACATATTAAAAGTATTTTGTTTGCCTGCAACAGACATTTAAAGATGGGACTGTATGTGAACTGTTATGTAGCAGTCATATTTGCAACCCCTGACCCCTGCCTGGTATACTGTTGGGAAAACGAACTCCTGACAGTGAAACCATTACAGCGACACAACCCTTTCGACATCTACAGTGTTGAATGGGTTGTCAGAGCACTGTACCGATACAGCGACTCCTGTTGTTAGCCGCTCTCCCCAGTAATCCACCCCCCTGTGTTGATTATCTAAAAGTCCAGGGGTTGGGTGCAGGGGTGAAGCCCCCTGCAAACTATGTAGAAAAGCCCTGGTGCTTGGGGCGCCGTGGTGGTCTGTCGATGGATTTTCCAGTTGACGTGGTCAATGTCAGCAAATTCTTGTTGCTGTGGGAGATGTCAACATTGCTGTTGAACTGGCTTGGTGGAACCCTCCTGCCTCCACCAGTCAGCTGGCAAGGAGCCCAAGGACCTGAGCAATGGCTCCTGGAAAAGGGGTGAATATTGTTCTCTTGGTGCATAAACAGGCAACCAATCAGGCGTCAAGAGGACTTAATGTTCATTAATTTTTAAGATGGACAGCTGCATTCAGCCAATTACAAGCTGCCATTTTCTCATTAGACCCCATGGACAGTTACAGCTCAGGGCAATCTGTCTGAAGCTCTCTGTGGGACAGGAGGGCTTGGACTGTGTCAGAGGGAAAGTTTGGAAGTTTGCCTAAGGCTTCCACAGCAAAACCTCAGGAGACTTGTCAAGAAGCTTTCTGCCACCTGGAAAACCAGAGCAGAAATTTGAGAGTTCTTGCATTCGAATCTCTGCAGCACCCTGAGAAAAGCCCTCAGCTTGTGAGGATGGTTGGACTGTATTCCTGCTGAGAGCTTGAAAGTGTCCAGAGTTTACACAGCCAGAGTCAGGAGAGCTCCACAGAAAGTTCCCGTTGTCTGGAGAAAGCCAGTTTGAAGTGAGAAAGATACTTGTGGTTTAAAGCTGCAGTTTGAAACCTGTCTAGAGATTATGTGCTACTCCTAGCCCTAGGGAGTAAGCTGGTTGTTCCCAGAGGTATCCACTGCTGCCAGCCGCAGAGAAGAAAATACACTGTGCTCTCCTGAGTTCCAGGACCGGAGCTACTGCCAGCAAGGATGGTCTGGGGAGTTGGCCAGGTAGTGCTACTGCTGAACAATACTCATCATCTCCCCTGGAGGGGTGTTGGCCCTGGTTGCCAGTTCTTCCCTGTCCCAGCAACTGATCCAGCCTGCATTACAGTGACAAGCTGCATGGAAGGTGACAAGCTGCCAGAGCCTGCAACCAGCCCTGAAGGTGACAAGCTGCAAGACCCTGTCACAGCAAGCAAACTGCAACCCTGCATGCACAGCTTGAGGCTCCCCAGCTTGATAGACTGCACCTGGAACCATTGCTAGACCCTGTGAATTGAACTTCAGAACTGTGAGTAACCACAGGGCCTGCCCTGGCCTAGGGTTTCTTTAAAGTGTTCCCGGTTAAAGTTACAGTTTATCCAAAAGTGCACCAATGCCAGACAACTCGTGGCAACATACAGGCCTGCAGTTCCTTAGCTGAATACCCAGGTGGAGCATTAAGGGGGCACTAGTACCAGTGTGGAGGTGGGTTATTTGTAATGCTGTGTTGCTGTTGGAGGGTGGGCACTGTTAATGTTTGTTGTGAATGTTATTTTTACATTAAATTTCATTTTTATTAACACTGTCATTTATCTTGCATTCCTATTCCCTTTTCCCCTGTTAATAAATCTTTAATTGTTGTTGGTTAAAACTGCCGGTGAGCATATTATTAGCTGTAGTCCATAACTGCATGCAAAGTAAAGTATTACAATTGTTTATAGTATTCCATGTGTGGGGTGACTGGAAGGAGAGGTGGATAGGTACAGCATCCCAGGGGGATGTACTATGCAAACATCTGGCCCACTATCATTTACTCTTGGTGAAGGCCCTGCACTTTTTACCTTTTTATCTGTGAAACAAACCCCCTGTTACCATCAAAACAAAGCCCAGGCCCCTCAACCTGTTTGGAGTCCAACAGGCAGGGGTAATAGCCTGTCGTTACATGGTGCCTGGGTTACACAGGAAAATCTCTCATCTGGAAAACTGGTCCAAACTGGAATCTTGGATTTCTGTGGACTCAGAAACCTTCTCATTATCCTGAGCCCTGTCTGCCCAGCAGGGGTGGCTGCAGGGACATGAAAGACCCTGTCCTTTTTAAAGCTTCCTTGATAACTGGCAAGTGGTCTCATCATTTCAAGACAAGGGGATTGTAATTACTTTTCAGGGGAAGCCACTCTGGCCTCTGGCAACAATTTCAGTGTAATTTGCCCAGCCCATCTCTGTCTCCACAGTAGACAGGGTTAATTAAAAAGAAAAAAAAAACAGAGAAAACATTACGAAACTATTGTTACAGCTACCCATGTGTGGGTCTGGTAAGGGAAACATAGAAACATAGACTTTGACTGCAGATACGGACCGCTTGGCCCACCTAGTCTGCCCATTTCCCTACCTACAGGATAGGCTGCAGATCCTAGTTAACCAACAGCCTATTTCTTCCTACCCCCCACAAGAATTGTCTTGTGTCTGTCCCATGCATTCTTGAATTATCCCACAGTTTTAGACCCCACAACCTCCTCAGGAAGGCTGTTCCATGCATCCACTACCCTCTCTGTGAAATAATACTTCCTCACATTGCCCCTGAACCGCCCCCATCTTTAAATTGTGTCCCCTTGTTCTTGCATGTCTCTTTTTCTGAAAGATGCTACCCTCTTGGACTTTGTTGATTCCACTGAGGTACTTAAGAGTTTCTATCATGTCCCTCCTCTCCCTTCTTTCCTCAAGGGTATACATATTAAGCTCCTTTAGTCTGTCCTCATATGGCTTCTCTTGCAGACCCTGCACCATTTTAGTTGCCCTCCTCTGGACTGCCTCTATCCTGTCTATGTCCTTGCGGAGATGGGGTCTCCAGAACTGGACACAGTACTCAGATGGGGTCTCACCAACTGTCTGTACAGAGGGATAACAACTTCCTGTTTTCTGCTGCTGTTGCCTCTCCTATCCCAGTATACCCCAGCCCTCCCTACTGCCTTCTCACATTGCTTGCTAACTTAAGGTCATCTGATATGATTACCCCAGGTCCCTTTCCTTTTTGTTGTTGTTACTACCCCCCATTGTGTATTCTTCCCCTGGGTTCTTGTTTCCCAGGTGCATTATTTTGCACTTCTTTGCATTGAATCCTAGCTGCCATACTTCTGACCATTCCTCCAACCTTGCCAAGTCCCTTCTCATCCTTTCCACGCCTCCCTATGTATCAACCCTGTTGCAGATCTTTGTGTCATCTGCAAAAAGGCATACTTTTCCTTCCAGTCCTTCTGCAATGTCACTTATGAAGACATTAAAAAGGACTGGACCCAATACTGAACCCTGCGGTACCCCACTAGTAACCCCTCTTTCTTCAGAGTGGACTCTATTTACAATTACCTTCTGTGTCCTGTTGTGCAGCCAATGTTTTACCCAGGCTACCACCCTGGGACCCACTCCCAGGTTGGTTAATTTAACTATTAATCTTTTGTGGACTGTGTCAAATGCCTTCTAAAGTCTAGGTAGGCCATGTCCACAGCCCCTCCTGGTCTACTACTTTGGTCACCCAGTCAAAGAAATCTATTAGATTCATCTGACATGACCTTCCGCTGTGAACCCATGCTGCCTTGGGTCCTGTGCCCACTGGCCTCTAGGTACTCAACTATTCTTTCCTTCAGAAGTGACTCCATCACTTTTCCCTACCACAGAGGTCAAACTGACAGGTCTGTAGTTTCCTGCCTCTGTCTTGGTCCCACTTTGTGAAGGGAATCACATCCGCCTTCCTCCAGTCCTCGGGTACCACACCATCCTCCCATGATTTATTAAAAGTGTAGTCAGTGGTTTCACTAGTTCCCCTTAATTCTTTTAGAATTCTGGGGTGAATTCCATCAGGCCCCATTGCTTTATCCACCTTCAGTTTTAGGAGTTCTTTCAGAACCCTTTCTTCTGTGAAAGGACCGATCGACTTCTATCAAGAGTGCTTCTGTTAATTGGATTAGGCACTTCCTCCTCTTCTGTGAATACTGAGCAGAAATATTCGTTCAGTATCCCTGCTTTTTCACTGTCCCCTCTGCCCACCCACTGCTCATTCTATTCAGCCTCACTATCCTCCCTTTGTCTTTCTACGCTTGCTGATGTACCTATAAAAGGTTTTATCCCCCTTCTTAACCGAGTTGGCTATCTTTTCCTCAGTTTGGGCCTTTGCTATTCTGACTTCCCTCCCTGCTTCCTTCTGCCTTAACTGGTACAGCTCTCTGTCCTGCTCCTTCTGTGTTTCCTTATACTTCCGGAATGCTATCTTTTTCTTCCTGACTTTCACAGCCACCTCTTTTGAGAACCATAGTGGCTTTTTCTTTCATTTTGATTTGTTTATTTGCTTCACACAAAGGCTTGTTGCCTCTGTGATGGCAGTTTTGATGATTCCCCATTGTTGCTCCACACCTCCTCCTAGCCTGTTTGCTAGTGCTTTTCTGAGGCACTCTCCCATCTTGCCAAAATCAGCCCTCCTGAAGTCCAGTACCCTCACTTTTGTATGGCTTGACTCTGTAGTTGAGTTTAACGTGAACCACACTGTTTGATGGTCACTTGTTCCCAGATGGCAACCCACTTCTAGATCTGAGATCCTCTCACTGCCCCGCTTGAGAGTATGAGGTCTAAGATTGCTCCTCACAGAGTGGGTTCCGCAACTAGCTGTCTGAGGCCTGCCACCTGTAGGGCATCAAGAATGGCCCTGCTCTTGGATGTGGCTGCAGCAAATGTGCTCCAGTTAACATCTGGCATATTCAGGTCACCCATCAACAGTATTCTCCCTTTCTGCCATTCTAAGAATGCCTCCCATCGTATCCTTGTCCATTCCTCCCTGACATGGGGGTCTGTACACAACCCCTGTGCAGATTGTGGTGCTCTTTCCAGTCTCCAAGGTGACCCACAGTGCCTCCTCCTCCCTGTTTACTCTTTTGTTCAGTTGCTTTTATCCTTCCTTACATAGAGAGCTACTCCTCCCCCTTCTCCCGCCTGTTCTCTCCTGTAAGTTATGTACCCTGGTATGTTAACATCCCAGTCATGGTTTTCTGTGTACCATGTTTCTGTGACTGCTACGATATCCAGGCATCCCTCTTCCATCAAGGCCACCAGCTCAGGGAGCTTATTGCCCAGACTACGGGCATTGGTACTCATTACCCTCCATTTCCTGATGGCCTTACTCCTTTTTGCCCCATCCCTGTCCTTCTTGCCTTTGTCACTTTCTCCATTTACCCCTGCCCTTCTCCCTATCGACACCTCTATGTTGGTGTTTACCGCACTTACTACCGTGATTATTTTGGGGGCTAGGATTTCCCTGCTCCTATCCAGTGCCTCCCTTGGCTAGTTTAAATGCTTGCCAATGAAGCATTTAAACCTATCACCTAGGATCCTGGTTCCCCTCCTGGACAGATGCAGTCCATCATGCCAGTATAGGCTTGCATCACTCCAGGTGGACCCCCAGTCCCCAGTGAAGCCAAATCCCTGAGCTCCACACCAGTTTTTCAACCACTGATTGAATCCCATGGTGTGGAACACCCTAGCCTCTCCTACGCCATAGATGGGCAGCACCTCCGAGAAGGTTACCGTGCGTGCTACCTGTCTAAGGCCCCTCCCCAATTCCACAAACTCTTCCTGCACTTCTCTAATCCCTTTCTTAGCCAGGTCATTTGGGAACCATGTTATAAACCGAATGTTCATCGCAGACTCAGTTTCCCTTGTACTGGAAGGGTCAGCTCATTCAATGAGTAGTATCAGTCTTGCTTGATGTTCCCTAGAGTCTTTCTGCACCAAGGTATGGTTTGGGTAGACCAGAGCATGAATTTGTTAAAAATGGTGTTTTACTGTGTAGGTTATATCCATTTTTCTTCCCCAAGTGTAGCACCTTGCATTTGGCTCCAGTACTGTGACCAGTCACCCAGCTTGTTCAGGTCCTCCTGAAGTTTGCCTCCATCCTCAAGGAAATTCGCCACTCCAGTCATCTTAGTGTCATTAGCGAATTTAAGCAGCCTGATCAAGAGCCCAGCTTCTAGATTGTTAATGAAAATGTTGAACAGCAGTGGCCTCAGCACCAGTCCCTGAGGGATGCCTCTGCATACCCTTCACCACTGGGACTCGGGAGTAATGTTTGTCCTCAAACAACACTCTGGTAGCTGCCCCCAAACCAGTTAGCAGTCCTCATTGAGTGTGCCTTGTATATACTGCACTGATTATATGCTTTCTTTAAGTGCTCAGAGCCATATGGACAGCGCATTGCCTTACCTCTTATTACAGTGTATTGCTGTGTCCCTTCATAGATCTGTTTCTAAGAGTTTTTTCTTTTAAAAACTGAATAAACTGAAGGTGAAAAAATTAAATAAATAACCTGTGATCCTGTGTCCTACCAGTGTAGCAGCAGCGTATACAGAACCAGTAACCTGATGTAGAGTGCCATCTGGTGGAAAAAATTGTAATTGCAACATGTAAGAACAAGACCTCAGCCTAACACCTTGGCTAAAAAAGTTCCTTTTTCAGCTAAATGGTTAGAGAACCTCAGCACCACCCTCTAGACCAGGGATTCAAAGATGAATCCTTTCAGCGTGCAATCATGTAATTCAGTTAACAGAAGGTGCCCCCCCATGAACTAGGAGAGGACATTATTATTTATTAATTTGTTCACTGGGTGAGTGCACTGGTTCCATGGAGCATAGAAACACAGAATTTGATGGCAGACGAGGATTGTTTGGCCCACCGAGTCTGCCCAGTTTCCCCTACCTACATTATGACTGCAGGCCATACTTGATCTATAGCTTTTTCTCCCTTACACATTAATTTCCACTATGATGCCCTTGTGCCTATCCCATGCATTCTTGACCCCTCCCACTGTTTATGCCCCCCCCCACTGCCACTGGAAGGCTGTTCCAGGAATCCACCACTCTTTCTGTGAAGAAGTACTCTCACATCTCATGAATCTACCCTCCTCCAGCTTCTTAGCATGTCCTCTCATTCTTGAGCATCTTTTTTTCTAAAAAATACTTCCCTTCTGTACCTTATTTACCCCTGTGAGATTTTTAAAGGTCACTGTCATATCCCCCCTCCTTCCTCTCTTCCATGGTGTACTTACTGAGGTCCTTTAGTCTCTCCTCATAAGGCTTTTGATGCAGACCCTGCCCCATTTTGGTTACCCTCCTCTAGGCCACCTCCACTCTGTGCTCTCCAGAACTGGACACAGTACTGGGGAGAGGTGTCTTACCAGCAATCTATATAGAGGCAACACCACTTCCCTCTTTCTATTGGTGATACCCCTCCCTGTGTACCCCAGCATCTGTCTAGCCCTCCTGACTGCCTTGCTGCCCTGCCTGGCCACTTTAGGTCATCTGAGATGATTACCTCCAGGTCTCTTTCCTGCTTGGTAGTCGTCAATATCAATCCACCCATTTTGTACTCTGCCCCAGGGTTTCTGTGCCCTAAGTGTATTATTTTGCACTTTTTTTGCATTTCGCATTAATTGCTTTTAGGCATGACCCATTCCATAAAGATGGCAACAAAACAGTTATAGCAAAAATATATACAGAACAAGAAGTATGTATCTTGAAAGATGGTGACCATAGTGCAAAAGTAAAAAGTGAACAATAAACACAAAAATTCATTCAGTACATACAGTAAATACAAATGCACCAAAAAGCAATGTAATAGATTGGAATTCCTAATACGTTACTAAACCTATTACAAACACCATACTCAAGCAGAGCATTTGCAGTCTGAGTCTGCCAGAAGAGCAACCTTATAGTGAGATTTGAATAGGGAATTTATTGCTAGAGAGCAGAGGGAGATGGGTAGATTGTTCCAATGACATGGGGGCAGCAAAGGAGAAGGCCTTCTGTCGCATAAAAATAGCATCGGGGGATTTTCAAGAAGCAGCCGAGAAGATGATTTGAGGCCGTGGCAGTACTACATGGGATTTAGAAGGCAAGTTAGTGGTAAAAGCTCCTTGTTCATAAGGACTTGTCTATCAGACAACCTAACTGGTATTCACAACGAGCTTGCAGTTAGAATCAGTCAAGCGACTGGTTAAGAGAGCAAGGGTGAGTAGTATAAGGAACCATTAATACAAATCTTCGGATATTATTATAAACAGTGTTTAGTCTGGACAGATTAAAGCTGCAAGTTTGCATGTAGATAGGGGATCAGTAATTTAGAAGGGTGAGCAACGTATCTCTCATGACAGCAAGCCTTACGTTCCAGGTGAAAAGTTCTTTCAGTTAATAGCCAATCCCCAGTCTCTGGTTAATATGTTTTACTGTAAGTGCAACTTGCTCCAAGAAGATCAAGGAGAGGTAAAGAGTGACTCCCAGATACTTAAAAGAGGAAACTAGCTTGAGGGGGTCCCATTGGATGACAGGATATTAAGTGTGTTAATAGATGCCACCAATTTACCAAGGCTAGATTTGGACCTGAACAGCACAGCATTGGTCTTTGTGGCATTAATAGCTTGCCAGTCATAAACCACCTCTGAACAGCATTAAAGTCATCCATGAATACAGAGGAGATTTTGGCATGGGATTTAGCACTATGGTATAGTATCAGGTCACCTGCACAAAGAAGCATATGGCAATTCCTGCACCCCTTGGGGAGAGAGTTAATAAATAAGGAGAAAAGAATGGCCCAAGAATGAATCGTGGAGGGACCCCACTTAAGATGCACAGAGATTTCGAAGTGCCCCACCCCCAGTGCAGACCTCCTGAGTTCTCCCCACTAGGTTATTGTGAAACCAGGATGTGGTTGCAGTAGAGAACCCAATGTGACTCAATCTGGCTAAAAGGATGTGATCTACTGGGTCAAATGTTTTTGTTAAATCAACAAAAACAGCACCAGTCATTTTACCCTTATACATTTTTTATTACATGGTTGGTAAACCTAGCCAAGGCAGTTGTGGTACTATGATGGCCTTATTAATTTTAGCTTGTAAAGATGGAGGTGTTGGTCCACTATTGAAGGTCTTGGACTGGTTGATAAAAACTGCCCCAGTATAGTGGCCTTCGTCCATGATGACAAGGGAATTGTAGTGCACTGGTGTTGGAGTGACCTGGTCAGAAACTCAGCTGCACTTGGGAATGAAGGTTATGTTTATGTGATAGATCACGTGGCAAGAGGTGCCTGGGCTGTGCGTGTGGAGCTGCCACCACCTTTGGTAAACTGGAGCAATCTGGTGTAATTGAATTTGGGGATGAGTGCTGGGGACACTACAATCGACTGAGCCACAAAGGCCTCGGCTTTTTCTGGACTTGGTAAATAAATCATTATTTACTCTACCACACCGGGAGTAAATAACCAGCCCACGTTTAACAGAATAATCCAGTTTTATTAACTCATTATACCATGGGCAGCCATTTTGTGTCAGGTAAACGATGGATAGTTCAGACTTCTGAAGAAGCTCTTGGAGGAAATGAGTTAACAACCCAAAATTTGGAAGACTAAACCATGGAGTGCCTTCCTACAATGCCTCCCCCAGGTCACCTACCCCGTAGCTCATTAGCTTGCTCAGATGTCCACACCCCAAGGGAGGAGCTCTGCCTTCTGCAGCAAAACATGCATGGTCCCTTTATCTAGTCAACAGCCAAGGGAGCGTGTCAGTGCCCCAGTAGTCTCCCTGAAATGGGGTAATGGAACCCAGAGTGGCCATTGGGGCTGGGTGGGACATTGTCTGCCCAGTCGATGCCCCCTCCTCAGTTCCTCCTTTTGCTCACACCTCTGAAGTGCATGTAGCGGCATCCACGGTGCAGTCTTTCCTGCTGCACTGATGCCTACCTGCTTGCCCTCTCTTGTCAGTGTGTATGATCTCAGCTGCATTACCACCTGTGGTCACCCAGGTGACCGGACTGCTGCAGGACAAATACAGCCCACCCTTCCCAGGGGAGAGTGCCCTCTGTCGACATAGGCTTGTTCCAGAACCCAGGTAGCTGGCATTGTGAGCGGCAACTTGCCCACTGTGGAAATTAGCCAGTGGTGTGACAACATTTATGTTTAGGATCCTGTCAGAAACAATACTAAATGCAGTCATTTTGTCTTGCAAAATAAAACTTTGCTCAAGCTAAATAATTTGCTGTTAAAAATATTGTGGCATGGGAAAAATAAAATGCAATTTCCAGTCAATTCAACCTGTTGTTTAAATCTCACCTCAAAATATCCTTTTATTTCCTCTTGCTTACCCTTTATCATAAATATTTCTATTTTGTCTGGCAGTGATAGCAATGTGTTATGTTTGTCAGCTCTTCAGTACTTACTTAAAATAAATACACTGTCTTGTTTAATTGTTAAAGGTATTTTATAATTTTATCATAATTTTTATTCTTCATTTATTAAAGTTCATTTCTGTTTTTATTATATTCTTCTAGTACTTTGTAAAGTGTGTTGTGCTACGCTGGTATGAAAGATGCTATGAAAAAATAAATTAAATTGTACATACTGTATATTTGAATGTAAAAAGAGGAATGGTCCCCATGTCACAACATAAAGCAAGAAACAGATGTATTTAAAAAATCTAATTCTATTGTTGCAGTTTTGTTTTCTCATGTACCGTACTTTTCTGAGTGCAAACGTTTGTAAGCGAGACATATGTAGTTAATTGATAACATTTGAGATATTGTACCGGACAGAAGCTTTGCTAGCATTATTCTGTGGTGGACAAGTCCCGGTATGTTTCTGGTGTGTGATTCCTTTAGTAAATGGTGTCTTTTTAAGCAGCACAGTGACTACCACCCATAGACAAAGTTTTCACCTAGTGTTGCAATTTTCAGAGTGTACTTGTGATTCTATGTAATCCTTCTGTTTACACATTCTTTTACCCAGGAGTCAGTGACCTGTGCACGTCCATCATGAAGCAAGATCTGGTTTTGTCAGTGGTCCTTGTTAGCCTTACCTTCCTATCAGAGCTGAGATCTGCTCACCCTCAACACATCGCAGAGGAAGCCTGTTCAGTGCAGATCCTGGTGCCAGGCCTCAAAGGTATTGTGAATTGCATAAGAAATCAAAGCAACATAAAACAAAAGCAGATTATTCTTCTTCTTAAGAATTATAAACCTCACTGAATGTCCAGCACGTAGAAAAACATTCTAGATACAGGTCCTTTTCTCACTTTATAAAATGGACCATGAAAATCCTGTAACCTGAAACAAGTCACATGACCACTTATTATTCTCGCCTACAACTGCATATCTCACCTGAACTACCATTTTTTAACAAATAAAAGCCCATTTTATAAGTGGGATAACACATTACAGGGTATGCAATCATAAGAGAATAATATACTTCTTGGGTGGTTGCGGCACTCACTATGTCTGGTGCTTAACAACCACCCAAGGTGTGCATTATTCCCTTATACAATGGCAAGAAAATTCCCAGGCATCTGACTGGTCAGTGTGTGCCTGGAACAGTGATGTGATCTGAACATCACATCACTGTATTAAGTCCAGGCACACACATGACTTCTTTACAGTCTGAATCATGATAGATATTAATGCACACTACTTCCTCTCACCATGTCATACAACACCAGTCCTTTCTCTGACCACAGGAAGTGGAGATTGGGTCTGGGGGAAAGACAAAGGTCTGCTTGGAGGGACAAGCGCTTTCATATTCCAGGGACTTTGGTGCTTTTTTTGTGGTTTTGTGGTTTTTGTTTGGTTTACATTGCGGTTCCTTTCAATCTGCGCTACACAGGATGTGGTGTTGACCAGTGGTAACAGAAGAGTGGTTGGAAATCAGACATGCCTGAGTTTTGCGGTTGTCGTTGAGGTTCACGTTCGAGTGCCAGCAACACGATAAGTATTTTGTAAACAACTGAATATCTGTGGTGCTATTTGTTTGTGGGGCTAACTAATTGCTGTGTTTTTTTTTTTTTTATTTGTTTGCCCGAGCTCTTAATCGGAGGAATGGAGCATAGAGGGGCTGGGAAGCCCTGCTGAGCTGAACAACAAGAGTTTGGCTTCAGTGGTTGTACTATATTGTTTTGGATTTTCTGCCACTATTTACCTGGGGCTGAATGTGGTATTGTGATAGAAACCTGGGCTGAGTGATTACTGGGTAAGGAATTTAATCTTAAGGAGGGGAATTAGGAGGGTCTGGGACCAAACGGCATTTGGTTTTGTTGATTTTTTCTGGAACTGGGGCTAGGCCCAAACCCACCCTCCCCGGAGGCATCTACCTTTATAGGCACCCCATAGAGTTGCATTTTCTGTCGACACTTGGAAACAGGAACCAACACTCACTATTAACACAGCCTTTGAGTGTAAGGGATGTGAGGGATTGGGAGAGAGTGATGGGATAAGGACATAGAGAGAAGGGGAAGAGAAAAGAAAAGTAAATGAAAAAAACAAGGAACAGAGTAGAAGGAGAAGGAAGAAGCACATTCAGGAAAATGCAGGGAGTGGTGCAGTGCACTAGGGGTGGCGCAGCAGTCTTCAGATGAGCATTCTAGGTACTGTGGTGCTGTCCCATTTGCAGGCACCTCTCTTGGCTGAGGGAGGAGGTTGCCTGTCTCTGAGCAGAGTTGGCCAGGCTGCAGGCAGTGTCCACCCCCACCCAGAGACCACTGGGTCCACAACCTGAACCTCAGAGGATGCCCAGAAAGAAGAGTGATTGGACCACGGTGGGCTCAGGGAGGGCTCAGGAAGGGGGTTGGAAGCACATCCCCCAACCGGCTCACCTTAAGAACTCCTACACTGTGTTGGAGGAACAGGAAGGCCCCACACAGGCACCTGCACATGGGATCTCTGAGGATGGGTGGGTCCTCCAGGATGGAGACCCAGGGAGGGGAAGGGGGCAGGGACCCCAGAGGAAGGGGAAACTTCTCCTAGTGAGGGACTCCATTGTCCGGGGAGTAGAGTTAAGGACACCTAGCGGGGGAGAGGAAGGTCAGGTGCCTCCCAGGAAGAGCTGCATGGAGGGATGGGAAGCAAATCCATAAGATCACTAGGGCAATAGCTAGGAGGGAGGAGCTGAATGTCATTGTTCATCTAGGGACCAGTGACCTGCTGGGGAGAAGGATGGAGCTAGCCAGAGTCCAGGAGGATTTCAGGAAGCTAGGGGTGTAACCTGAAAATTATAGCATGCTCTGTCACATTCTTGGAGGTGCTACCTGTCCAGGGCATGGGGAGGCTGGGGCACGCCACATCCAGACCTTCAACTCCTGCTTGAAAGATTGGTGCAAAAGGGAGGGTTTTCACTTCCTGGGGCCCGACCTTGGCAGATGTGAGCTTATACAAGGAGGACGGCCTGCATCTGTCCGAAAAGGGGACCTCGGTCCTTAGTAAGAAGTTTAAATGCTACAGCAGTGAACATTTAAAATTTTAAACTGGCCAAGGGGGGAGAGCCAGGAGGATCTAGGGGCTTAGGAACACCCCTTCCCGTGGGATCATGCAGGAACATAACTGGACAACAGTAATAGCTGAATCAGGCAGGGAGGAGCATGCAGGCAAAACTTGTATAAGGGGTGATGCATGGCATGCCAGAGAATGTAAGAAAGCAAACTGGGGTGGAGGGAAGAGGCAACAGAGCAAGAACCAGATCAGAGGGAGGGCAGACTGTAAACAGTGGAAGGTCATGTTAACAAATGCCCGTAGCCTGGGAAATAAAGTTCTAGACCTGGAGGCCTTGTTGGTGGAAGCAGACTTTGATTTAGCAGCAAGAACAAAGACATGGTACTCTGCTAATGATGGCTGAGACATCAATGTACCAGGTTATACACTGCTCAGGAGGGATAGGGAGGGTAAGAAGGGTGGGGCGGTGGCCCTGTACATCAGAGACGGTATTAAGGCTACAGAAGTTCAGGGAATACGCGGGGAGGCAGAGGCATTGTGTGTCACCATTGAGCCAAGTAATGGCACAGCCGTATGTACAGGGGTAACTACAGACCTCCGGCAAAGAGGGAGGAGGTAGACAGGGAACTAGTGGAGGACATACATGACATGGCAGCTAAAGGGAGAATCCTGCTCCTGGGGGATTTCAATATGCCGGACGTGAATTGGACCACCCAGGCGGCTGCTTCAGCCAGAAGCACAGCCATCCTAGAATCCCTGTAGAGGGTTGTTCTCACGCAGCTGGAGCATGAGCCAACCAGGGACAAGTCAATCCTGGACCTGGTATGGACCAGTGGGAATAGAGTCAAAGGAGTACAGGTGGAAGGGCAGCTGGGGTCCAGCGACTACCACATGGCATGGTTAAGCAGGGAGACAGGGACTCAACTGAGTCACACAAGGGGAAAAGTATTAGATTTTAGGAGGGTGGATTTCACAGAAATGGTAGAAGTATTAGAGCAGTCTTAGAGAAAGGAGAGGTAATGGGGGGCTGGAGGAACAATGGGGGAAACTGAAGGAAGCCATAGTGGAGGTAACAAACCAATGCGTTAGGATAGTGGCCAAAGGGAAAAGAAGAAAGAAACCCCTATGGTTTTCTAAAGAGGTAGGAGACAAAGTAAGGGCTTAAAGACTGAGTTTCAGAAAATATAAGGGAACCCCCAAGGAAGGGGGACAGGGAGGTATACCTTAAATGTCTAAGGGAAGCAGGGAAAGCTGTAAGGAGAGCTAAGGCACAAACAGAGAAGGGTTTGGCATGGACTGTGAAAAAAGGGGACAAGACATTCTATAGGTACATCAGCGACAGAAGAAAAACCAAGGAAGGGGATAGTGAGGCTCAAAGGGGAGGAGGGAGAGTGTAAGGAGGGGGATCTAGACAAGGCAGAAATACTGAACAAATACTTTTGCTCAGTGTTCATTAAGGAGGGGGAGGATCAAGGACCACAGCTGGGTGGTGGAGGCAATGGAGAGGGAGAAGTGAACACCAGTCCATTCACAGTGGAAAGAAAGTTCTGGAAGAACTCACAAACCTGAAGGTGGATAAAGCCATGGGGCCGGATGGAGTATACCCAAGGAGATTACAGGAGTTGTGAAAAGAACTTGCAGCACCTCTGGTGGCCCTGTACACAGAGTCACTCAACACGGGTGTGGTACCAGAGGACTGGAGGAGGGTGCATGTAGTACCATTGCACAAAAGCAGCAGTAGGGAGGAGGTGGGGAACTCCAGGCCAGTCAGGATAGTGGCATACCTGGAATCCAGGGGAGTCCAGCAGCTGAGGCAACATGGATTCACAGCAGGGAGATCGTGTCAAATGAATGTGATAGATTTTTTTGATTGGGTGACTAGGGAAGTAAATCAGGGAGGGGCGGTAGATGTTGCCTACCTGGATTTCAGCAAGGCCTTCGACACTGTCCCACATAGAAGGCTGGTTAACAAGATGGGTAGTCTGGGCATGAGACAAAAGTTGATACACTGGGTTAAAAACTGGCTGACAGACAAGAGACAGAGGGTGGTGGTAAATGGGATCCAATGCGGGGAGAAAGGGAGGTGACCAGCGGATTACCATAGAGATCAGTACTGGAACCAATCCTGTTCAATGTATTCATTAGTGATATTGCAGAGGGGCTGGAAGGAAAGGTCTGCCTATTTGCAGATGACACCAAGATCTGCAATGGGGTGCATACTCCAGAAGAGGTGCAGAAAATGAAGTGGAACCTGGAGAAGCTTGAAAGATGGTCAGAGACATGGCAACTGAGGCTCAGTGCAAAGACATGCAAAATAATTCACCTGGGTAGGGGGAACCCTGGGGAGAACTACATGATGGGGGGGGGAGGTGCTGACTGTTACCAAATAGGAAAGGGACCTAGGGGTTATCATCTCTAATGACCTCAAGGTATCAAAGCAATGCACAAAGACAGTAGGGAGGGCCAGTGGCACGTCGGGGTGCATAGGTAGGGGTATCACTAGCAGGAGGTGAGAGGTGGTGATGCCATTGTATAAAACATTGGTAAGGCCTCACCTGGAGTACTGCATGCTGTTCTGGAGGCCACACCTGTGCTAGGAGATAAACAAGGTGGAGGCTATCCAGAGAAGGGCGACAAAGATGGTGCAGGGCATGCAACACAAAACATATAAGGAGAGACTAGGGGACCTCAATATGTACTCGTTGGAAGAGAGGAGAGAGCAGGGTGACATGACAGAAACTTTCAAATACCTCAAGGGCATAAACAAGGTGCAGGTGGGGGACCTTTTCCAAGGTAGAAAAAGTGCTAGAATGAGGGGGCATGATATGAAATTGGAGGGGGGTAGATTAAGGGGCAATGTGAGGAAGTTTTTCTACACAGAGAGGGAAGTCGACACTTGGAATAGCTTGCCACAGGAGGTAGTGGGGGCAAGCACAGTGGAGGGGTTTAAGCATGCCTGAGACAGGCACAGGGGACCCTTGAGAGGGGAGGGAGTGATGAAAAGCCATTGATCACATAGGGTCAGTGGCCACATACAATGTATAGGGCCTACAGGCAGACTGGATGGGCCTAGGGGTCCTTATCTGCCAGCAATTTCTATGTTTCTATGTTTCTATTACTCTATAAACAAAAAGAAACTGTAATTGAATGATTTAAAGCAGCACAGCTTTGTTGGATTCAGTTCATATTTTTTTTTTTTATTTTGCCCTCATTTTGCCACTGCAGCCAGCCGCCATACATCAGCCTGGTCATGGCGCCCCTGAGCTTCCACCTCCGGGCCTCCATATGCTCTTTTCCCCCAGTACCTCTGGCTTAACCCCCAGGGGGCAGGGATGTGGTACCTTAGTGCCGCATGAATAGTAACTGCCTGGGGAGAGCAGGTCTGGAGGCTGATCGAAGCTGGGGGCAGGCTTCACAAGCACGGTCAGCTGCAAGGAGTTTTCCTTGCTGTTTGTCAGGGGCAGGGACATGCAATGACATCCAGCTTCCACCCCGCCCCTCAGACTATTAGCGACAGCAGCTGTGCGAACCCCCGGTTTCTGCCAGGGGTCTGTTGAGCGATGTGCGCGACCTGCACCCTCACCCCAGAGAAGGAGAGCAGTCCATGGGACGCTCGATCCTACTCCCCCCGGCTGGCCTTCCAGTGACCAGAATCCGTTCCCGAATCCGGGTTGCCGGCGTCGCAAGTGGAAATCCAACTGCTGCGCCGTCGGGCCGGCTTCAGTTCATATTTTTTTAAATTAAACTTTATTAATTGAGTTTCTCCGAAAGAGATAACATACAAGCAGATAACATTTGGTGTACAGCAATGCATCCAATATCAGCATTCTATTTTTCCATTAATGATACATGCAGCATAAAAGAAACAGAAAATAAAAGGAACAATAAATAGTACAAATATAACAGAAACAACTCTCAGTGGGGTACTGACACAGGCCTTCCTGTGATCCTTGTATCGGACCAGCCATCCTAACCATCTGATTGATCTGAGGGAAACCAGGGGTGAATATTAAACTTGTATTATTTGATGTTCAGTATCTTGAGGTCCCACAAGGGGGGTGAGTACAGTTTATACAGGTATGATTTAGTGGCACCCATTGTCCTTCTCTTAACACAGCTTATTTCTGAGCAATCTAAATTAATGTGGCCAAAATATCTAGCAAATTTCTCCCTTATTTCTCTTCTTAATTATTGAAGAAGGGGAGCCAGCGACCCTGAAACTTGTCAGTTTTTAATTCTGGGCTGTGACCTTTTTCCATATCTTGCATCTTTTGGCAATTCTTCATCCAAAGTTCTGCTGTAGGGAGGGTAGCTGCCAGCCATATTAGGGTTATTACTTTTATGGCAGCAGCCACCAGTATGTAATATAAATCAATTTTAGATTTGTCTTTCATGCCCTGTGGGGGTATGCTCAGTATCCAGTGTTGGAACTGTTTGATGGTGGAATGTCTAGAATCTGCCGTTATCTGTTCCACCACTTTCCAGTATGCTCTGATAAGTGGGCACTCCCAAAAAGTGTGTGTATCAATCAATCAATCTTTATTTTACCAGGAGAAAAACACCTTTGAGGGAACTCATTTTCAAGGTGGTTCTGGGAGGACACTACATAAAAACAACACAAACCATATAGCAATATATATGACAAGAAGATGTGCAATAAAAGAAAACAAGCATTTGTCAATGCCGAATGTTGTCTCGCTGGCATTAGCATTGGTAGTGCAGGAGTTAGAGATGCATAATAGAAATGGAAGTAAAGTATGGAACCCCAACCCCACCCCCACCCTGCAGAGACTGACAGGCGCTGGGGTGTGCTTTTGGGGCATCAGCTATAACGCTCATGCCATTTTACCTCACCCTACCCTGTAGACACTGACAAGTGTTGTGGTGTGCTTTGGGATCTTTGGGCCTTATACTTACCCCATTCCATAAGGAAATACACTGAGACGGGTGCAGTATAGGAGAATGGGCCTCACCCTACCCTGTAGACACTGACAAGTGTCATGGTGTGCTTTGGGGTCTTTGGGCCTTATACTTACCCCATTCCATAAGGAAATACGCTGAGATGGGTGCAGTATAGGAGAACGGGGTGAACTTTAGGGCCGAACACTCCAAGGCACACCTTGATGCCTGTCACTGGCTGCATGGTGGGGATAGGGGTAAAATGGTGTGAGCATTACAGCCAATAATCCCAAGTCATACCCCTGATGCCTGGCAGTCTCTACAGAGTGGGGTGTTACAGTTGGAAACCCTAACATTGTAGGTTTTTGGCATTTTCACTCCAAATTTTCAACATAGGCTTTTTATGACCCCACCTCATGAAGAGTGGCATAATCAGTTTGTTAGCTGAAAGGTGGTTTTGCACAGTGGCTATGCCATTTGGCGACACAGGGATGAAAACACATATTGGGCAGGATGTGGAAAATGACAACTGTATTGTTCATGAGGAGGCGTAAAAAAATGGCAACTTTGAAAATCTGGAGTGAAAATATGAAAAATTGGTGGAGTCATGAGTATGCATAGAAATTGCGCAACACACGTCCGTAACCCAAATATTTTTGGGATATTTTTAGCCACATTTTCAACATAGGCATTTTGGGACCTCTCCTAATGAACAGTGGCACTGTCATTTTGTTAATCTGTCCCAAAAGTTGATTTCCCACAGCGAGCACGCCATTGTGCGCCACAGGTGCGGGAACACATTTTGGGCAGGCTGTGAAAAATGACAGCTATACTGTTCATAAGGAGGTGTGGAAAATTGTCAGTGTTGAAAATCTGGCATGAAATATTGCAAATTTGTGAAGTTACAAGGGTGTGTGGAAACTGTGCAACATACACTTGTAACACAGTCATTGTATGGACTTTCATCACCAAATTTTCAACATAGGCATTTTAGGACCTCTGCTCACGAACAGTGTCACCGTCATTTTCTCAAACTGTCCTGAAAACTGATTTCGCACTGCGACCACGCTATTCTGCGCCAGACATGCGAAAACACATTTTGGCCAGGATATGTAAAATGACAGCTGTACTGTTCATAAGGAAGTGTGGAAAAATGTCAATTTTGAAAATCTGAGTGAAAATATTAAAATTCACGAGTTACGAGAGTGCATGGAAACAGCGCAATGCACGCACGTAAAACAGCCATTTTCTGGATTTTTCACCAAATTTGCAACATAGGCTTTTTGAAAACCCCCGAACAGTGGCACTGTCATTTAGTTACTCGGTCCTGAAAGGTGATTCCGCGTAGTGACTGCGAAATCACCTTCCGGGACCAAATAACATCATAACAGTGACTGAATTCATGAGGAGGGGTCCCAATAACCCCATGTTGAAAATTTGGTGCAAAGATTCCAAACAATGCCCGAGATATGCACCAAAGTTGAAAAAAACCCTATTTATGCCATTATACAGCATACTGGCATTTCTTCAGTTTGCGGTCAGCTTTGAAGAGTGCAGATGTGTTCCAGTTCCACTGAAGATCTTCGTGCCAGACTCCGGAGGTAAGTATGAGGTGAGGGGGTGTGTGGGGAGGAAGGGTGCGCAGAGGGTGGATGCGGGTTGGGGCAGGGAGCGGGACAGATTGCGAGGGACTGTTTTCTTGTTTAACAGGTTAAAAAAAAACATTGCAGGATTTTTTTTTTTCTTTACAGGGGCATTTGGCACGCTGGGGTGGGCTCCCAGCATGCCACCTGAGTGTTTGGGGGAGCTAGCCGACAGGGGATTGGGCACCCCCTCCGCACATACCGAAGGGGTTAAGAGCCAATGGAGATTGGGCACCCCCCTTGGCACATAACAAATGGGGGGGTGCATTATGCTGACGGGGAGTGGGCTACTGATCCTGAAGAGGCTTGTTAGAAGAACTCTGGAATCCCACTCCTTTTTTCTTGAACTACGGTCAGACTGTTTTTTATTTTTACTTGTCGACAGTAAGAGTGTGGAATAACTATTCCCCAGACTCCAGTAGTGAGAGTACTCGAGTACTGGTGGTTACTCTGTTTTATCTTTGGAAAGATTTCTGAGATTATTCCAACTATTGGCCCTGGGAGGTGGGAGCTCCCGAGAGGACTGTCCCTTCCTACTGGTGGTGAGAGGACCTTTGGGATTCGGACACTTGAAATTCTTTCCTAAATGGTATTATGTATTATCAGCCAACCCTGCCTGTCCTTACCAAGTGTGTCTATTTGATATCTCTAATTTTGTATATTGTATGTTTATTTGGAATTATTCTGTTTTAGAGTTTTAGATTGTAGGTATGTGCTGTTAGAGAGATGGGTTTTATGTTTTAATATTTTGAGGAATGAATTTAAAGATATTTAATATTTTAATTTTTTTTTGGTATTGAAATTCACAGTTGGATAGTTTGGAAAGTGTCATTTGGATCACCAAAATGTGTTGGAGTCGTGCCCCTATGGTCTTACGCTATTCATCCTCCACTCTTCACGCTCTCCGCCCTTTCCCCCCCACTTTAGTTTACAACATACCTGTGCTGTAGGGAGCTGGGTATTTGTCCGGAGGGGAGGGAGGAGGGTGTGGGGGTGTGAACAGTAAAGGATGAATGAGGGGGGGCCACCACATTGGGTAGTGAGGTCCAGGAGATGCCCTGGGGTGAAACGGAACCCAGAACATGGGTCGCCATGCCTGGTTTCCATACCCAAGGGCGCTACAAATGATGGTAGGCAGATGGCGGGGTGGCCTGAGAGGTTCATCCATCACGGGTGGTGTTATGTAATGCTAGGTCCATTAAGAACAAGACTGCAATTATTGCATATCTTGTTGAGTCAGTGGACCTTGCTTGCATCACCGAGACCTGGCTGGATGAGAACTCTGGCCCCATTTTGGAGACCGCAACTCCGGCCGGGTACTCGGTGATAGACTGCCCTAGATTGGATCACGGAGGGGGGGTGTAGCAGTCTGTTTTAAGACCGATCTTAACCTCACGAATGCACGAATGTACCAGTTGGGGAGACTGAGTCATTTGAGTATACCGTAGTAGCAGGTGTAGGCTGTAGGATCGTTCTCATCTACCGTCCACCAGGAGATGAGAAACTATTCCTTCAGGAAGTTGTGGACTTCATCATCGACATGGTGTTTGAGTTGCCCAGACTGATGGTCCTTGGCAATTTCAGCGCTTGGGTCGATGACGAACTCTCGCAATTTGGTCAACACTTCCTCCAATTGATGACATCTCTGGGCTTTACACAGGTTGTCACAACTGCTACTCATAATCATGGTCACTCTCTTGACTTAATCTTCCTTCTGGGGATTGAGGCTTCCAATTTGGGGGTGGAACCAGTTGGATGATCTGATCACTACACCCGTGGGGTTCAGTTTTAGCACCCCCCTAGGTAGGCCTACCCCTGTGGAGATGACGAGGTACCGCCCTTTGCGAGATATAAACTCTCAAGGCCTAATGGCGGTGCTGGATCTCTCGTCCCTCTCAGAGGCAAACAGTGACCCAGAGGCTCTTGTAGTGACTTATAACTCAGCCATTGCGGCGGCCCTGAATGTTATTGCTCCTGTCCGTGTTCATCCTCTCTCCCTTCGCCCTTGATCCCCTTGGTTTGATGAGACTCTGAGGGAGTTTCGGCAATAAGGACTTAGGTTAGAGCATTGCTGGTGGAAATCCGCTCTTGATGCCGACCACCTTAAATTGATGGACCATTATCAAGTCTATCAATCTGCAATCTCCCGTAAGAAGGCAGAATTACCGTCCGGGGAGATTGCAGCTGCTCAAAATCAACCAGCTCAGCTGTTCTGAACTGTGTACAGACTGTGCAACCCAGTCTGTCTACAAGTCCGGAAAGCCTTTTCTCAAGAAGAGTGCGATGAACTTGCTGGATTTTTTGCAAATTGGGTGGCTGACATCAGATTGGCTTGCCATTCAGCATGCTTTATGGGTGTTGCTGTGGATCAGTGCGAGATCACTTATCCTCGGACTTCTTGGAGTACCTTTATCTGACCAGCTTTCATGGATGTCATGCGGATCATCCAGAGTGTGTGCCCTACGTGCTGTAGCTTGGACCCAGGATCTACCTCCCTGATTCTGGGTTGTATTGATGTTATCAGCCCAGTCCTAGCTCAGATAGTCTTGGTGCTCCTTGGAGACAGGTGTGTTTCCAAGCTCACTGAAAGAGACGGTGGTGACGCTGCTCTTGAAGAAAGCTCCTTTGGACCCAGACTGCCTTGCAAGCTACAGACCAATCTCTAACCTTCCCTTTGTAGTTAAGGTGATTGAGAAAGTAGTGGCCTCGCAGTTGGAGGACCATTTGACCATCCATGACATCTATGAACCCTGCCAGTCCAGATTTCGAAAGAAGCATAGTACTGAGACAGTGCTGGTTTGGGTGCTCAATGATCTCTTGATGGCTAGAGATGGGAGGAGCCATTCTATCTTGGTCCTCCTAGATCTCTCATCAGCATTTGACACTGTAGACCATGGGGTCCTGCTTGATTGCCTGAGGTTCATTTCGGACTGTCGGGTACAGTCCTCGAATGGTTTATATCGTTCCTCACAGGAAGATCTCAGAAGGTGGTGTCCAGGATTTTTTCCTCGGACCCAGTCCCTCTGTTATGTGGGGTCCCTCAGGGCTCAATGCTGTCCCCCATGTTGTTCGCAGTGTATATGCTGCCCCTCGGAGACATTGTAAGAAGGTATGGGCTGAGGTTTCACTGTTATGCAGATGATACCCAGCTCTACCTTTCTTTAGCACCTGACCAGGATAGAGCTGTCTCAGTCTTTAATAGCTGCCTTGCTGAGATCCAGGAGTGGATGGATGGCAATTGGTTAAAGTTGAACTCCAATAAGACTGAGGTGTTGGTTATGGATCGGGGTCGCCCGGACAGGGGTGTTGAGTAGGGGTTCACCCTCTAGTCTTTACCTTGGGGGTGTGCCACTCTTGACCTCTGAATGGGTGCGGAACCTGGGGGTAATCTTCGACAAGAGGCTGACCCTGCATTCGCAGGTGTCGGCTGTTGTTAAATCCTCATTTTACCATCTGAGGAATATCTCCAGGATTAAGCACCTGGTTCCATCTGGCGACCTTCTTACTTTGATTCACGCCTTTGTAATTTCGCGTTTGGACTACTGCAGCTCCTTGTACCTAGGGCTACCTGGGGTGGAAATCCGTCGCTTGCAGCTAGTGCAGAATGCTGCAGCACGGCTTTTGACGGGATCCTCTTGGTCCTGTCATATTTCTCCTGTGCTGCGTGGACTGCACTGGCTGCCAGTTCAGTGGCGGATCACCTTTGAAGTAGGTCTTCTGAGTTTTAAAGCCCTACATAGACAGGGCCTAGAATACCTGAATGAGCTCTTGGTCCCTTATTGCCCTGGGTGATTGCTCCACTCAGCCGATGAGGGGTTGCTAGAGATTCCGAGGGTAAGTTTGAAATCTTCTGGAGCGAGAACATTTATGCATGCTGCCCCTACCCTTTGGAATTCTCTACCCCGTCAGTTATGTGAGTGCTCAACCGTAGAGGGCTTTAAACAAGCATTAAAAACCTACTTGTGGAACCAAGCCTTTGGTGATTGATTAAAGGTTGTTATCAGTACTATAATTTAGTTTTATGCTGAGTTGTTTTGTATGTGTATTGAGATTTTAATTATTGTTAAGGTGCCTTGGTTTTTTGAAAGGTGCCATACAAATAAAATTTATTATTATTATTATTTTTATTATTATTGTGTGATCGTGGGGGTGAGGAAAAACCTAGTTACTGCTTTCCATCGAAATTCTCTCAGCCATAAAGCAGCCGATGTGGCATGCACCCCCGACCAGACCCTTGACCAATCCTCATCCTGCAATTTAATATTAGCTTCCTTTTCCCATTTCAAAGTGAGATCTGAGAGACAGGGGGAGCCCTGTTCCTCCATTCCCTGTACTAATCTGGATATCAGCCCTCTCTCCCCTCCCTGTATAAGTAAGGATCGCAATGAATCTAACAGAGGATCCATGCCCATGTCCCCTGCATGCCCACCCCTTTTCCTGATAAATAGTGTCTAATTTGTAAAAATCTGAAAAAATCCTGTCTGGGTAGGTTATACTCCTCACATAACTGTTGAAATATTTTATTACACATACATTTTAAATCCTTTGCTAAAATAAGTAAAAAAAACAGTGAGTGCTTTGCTTACTGAGCCAGCTTAAATACTTTATGAGAATAATTAGCATAATGTAAAAGTCCCATGGCTTGTCGCCTTTAATCTCCACAATAGCGTCATTATGGATTTTGCCGGCTAGGCTTCAAACAGCTTATCCCACGCCTCTCATCTGAGAGTTCAGATTTATACCATGAAGGGGTCTCACACAAGTATCTGCAACAAGTGGTATGAAGCTCCATTTTACCACTGGAGTTCCTCTAAAAAGTCCACACAAAGCAGTTTACTCACATGCCAAAAAGACTTCAAAGTTAAACACGTGCAAACCATACATTAAAATAGCAGCAAAGCTGGCTCTGTAAGAATGTAGGAGCCCCCTCAAATAACACTCCATAATTGCCACAACCTTTGAACAAAACAGTTGTAAATCAATTCATTTGTCTGATTTCTCACGTTCCTTCAGTCAAATCCGAATGCTTGCTAATTAGAATTTTTTAATTTCAGTTGCACCAACATTTGCATGCTCTTGTTGATTTTAATTTAGTTTAGAATGCAACTCCACAAGAGTTTGGCAAAAGGGTAAGCAGAATAGGAGGAGATAAATAAATACTTGAGCAGGGAGCACTGCAAACTGTCCTGAAGTCATTTAACCATGAGGTCTCTTCTCCTTGTTCTCTCCGCTGTTTGAGAATCAGATTTTGGGAGCAGATTATTGCAACCCATTCTCCTGCCTGTTACATCTCTCAGACCAGGCAAAACACAGTTTCCCTTCAGCAGCATTAGAAAAAAGTTTTTGTAGCTTACCCCTTTCAGCAAACTGAAAATTACAAACCGAGAGCAAGGACCTTCTTATAATCTTCTGTGGCTCAGGCTCCCCATACCAGGAGTCTGTAAAACAGTACCAATTGTTTACCACAGTCCTGGAGCAGTACTTCCACCAATCTTCCTTTACAAGCTCAAGCAGCAGGTGCACCTGTGGAAACAAAGGACAAACGCTCCACTGAGCGTAGTAAATTTCATATAGGTAGGACTACTAGGACCCCCTCAGCCCCTTGGCAATGCTGGCATACCTTTAAAAAAGGCAACATGTGCATATAATTTTATTACACTGCAGACCTTCACAGCTCATACTAGCATGTAAAGCTACACCAATAATAAAGTATCCAAAAAAATTATGGAGCGCAATGTTGGAGCAAAACAGAGCTGTGAAGAACGGAACAGTATTGTGGCCAACCTGAAAAGTTCTATCGAGATCATTGCCATCCTCCTCTCCTTTTGAGGGTCTTAACCAACAGAATGCCCCAAAATGTAACAACTGGCCAACACGACTGTTCAGCAATGAACTCAGCACTTTAGCATTATGGCATTTTAGCATTTCACTTTTACAAAGAAAAAGCTAATTTCTACAAAATAATAGCTGAAATATCACTGGTTTCATTCATAAAAATTAGAACTAAACCTTTCAAGCACCAAACAAACATGGAGCAAAGCTCAAGGCAGTGGGGAAGCGGAGCAGCACCGCAGCCATTTTGCCTCACCCCCTCACTAGCATGTAACCACTTTGAGAGTCACTGTGGAGGTGTCTCGAGGTAGACAACACATGTAGTAGTCTAAGGATATTGTCCTTAATGTGCCATCTTGAGATAAAGCCCATCTGGTCTGGGTGAATAAGAAATACAGTCACCTGCAGTAATCTAGTCCCTACAGCTTTAATAAAGATTTTATCATCTTTGATTTAGAAGGGATATCGGGTGATAATTTGCATATTTATTGCCATCTTTTCCAAGGAGTGGGTAAGACCATTATGATTACATATCAGGCAGTGCTCCCTCTTGACGGACAGAATTATATACTTTGGCCAGCAGTGCGACGAGCTCTGGGGTAAACTTTTTATAAAATTCTGCTATCAACCTGTCCAGTCCTGGAGCTTGACCAATGTTCAGAGTTTTAATGATCTTCCCAATTTCTGCCTCTGTAAAGGGTGCCTCTAGCCTTTCCTGTTGATTGGCAGTAAGATGAGGCAGGATGATGCTTTGTAAGATAGCCCCTATCTTCTCCTCCTGTCCTATCCCCATTTCCCTATTATAAAGGGTGGAGTAAAAACCCTGAAACTCAGCTACTATCTACTGTGGCTGAGTGAGCTGTGATCTAGGGGTTATGTTCAGGGGTAATTCTAAGGATATAGCCATCTGCTTCCTGTTTCTTAAGGTGCAGTGCTAACAGTCAACTTGCCCTATTACCCCATTTGTAGTCTTTTTTTTTAAACTCAATTTTATTGAATGAAGTAAGTCAGGTACATTACATCCACAATCAAGATACATAACAAGTGCATTGATGATACTCAAATTGTATACATTGGATCAGTCATGAAGTGTTTAAAATAATATTCATGCAATTAATCATTTCTAACAATGTCTAACTTGCTGCCCTTCTAATTACAGGTTCATTTACACCAAGTAGTGCAACCAAGCCTGGGCATTTGTGGATCAAGTATTTTGGCATCTTCTTGTTTTCTATTGTGAAGACTTCCTTTAATAAACCATATTTATTCAGTCACCCCTCTTGTCTTGGGTCCTTATTTCTAACTAAAACTGTAGTAGTAACATAACAGAAATTGGTGAACAACTTGGCTGTCTGTCTGCTCCTGTGCGTCTTAGAGTGTAAGTTGATCCCTCGTTGATCTACTCATCGCCGCTGGTAGGGAATCCTAAGTTAAATCGAGTCTTTGTAGGGGATAATGTAGGCCAACACAGCCCAAATCACCCAGACAATTGCTCGGGGGTATCCATATCCTCTCTCATGTGGTGTCCATGCCCCTCCCCACCTCTCTCACTGCAGCTCAGGGAGGGGTGGATGGGTCCTCCTCCTCTTCACCCCAGAGCTCCGAGTCATATCTCTCCCAGGCTCCCCAGAGCTCCCTGAACTTTTCTGAGGTGAGACACAGGGTAGACGTAATTTGTTCCATTGAATGTATCTCCTTCACCTTGGCAAGCCATTCCCCGAGTGTGGGAGGCGCCTCACTCAACCAGTGAATGGTGATCCCTTTCATGGCTGCCAGGCAGAAAGTTCTAAGCATCCTTTATTGTGCATTCCCACCTAGACCAGGAACCTTTTTGCCCAGGAACAGGTGTTGGAAGGTGCCTGGAATGGGCCACCCCCAAATGCTTTCGAGGGCATCATGTATCTGAGACCAGTATGTTTGCAAGAATGGGCATCCCCAGAAAATGTGATAGTGTGAGCCTGCATGTCCACCCTTCCGCCAACATAGCTCTGAACTACCTGGCTGGAAATGTTTAGTAATAGTTGATGTGTGGAAGTATCTTATTAGGCATTTCCAGCAGAATTCATGCAAAGATGGGGAAGACGTGGTACTCCAACCCATCTTCGACTTGCCCTCCCACTCCTTAGCACTTATCAAGATCTGTGCATCTTGCACCCAGGCCTTGAAAATCACCTGAAACTCCGGTCGAGCTGGGCCCTGCAGCATCTTATAAGCCTGGGCTATATTACCTTGGCATCTCACCAACTTAGCAGCCCAGTAGAGAAACTGCCCTAGGCCTGTGAAGTCCCGTGTGACCAGTGCCACCCTCCCTGGAGTTAGGAGATAGTGACGAATTTGTAGGAACTGGAAGAAATCCTGCCCAGGGAGGCCAAATTATTGTTGTAGGTCTGCGAAGGATACCACGATCCCATTGTGAACCAATTATCTGAACCAGACCAATGATTTGTGATTCCATCATCTGAACCCCGTGTCCACTGTGGCCGGGATAAAACCCAGCTCACCAATTTATTTTATTTTATTTAGTTTTTGTTGACCGGGTAAGTGCAATAGACAAATCCTGCCTATTTTCAGGCACGACCAGGGGAAGGGGGATGCAGACGAATGCCAACTGACCTTGAACCAGATGAAACTGTTGGTGGTATTTTTAGTGAATGAGGGAAATTTGGCCAGGACACCAGGGAAATTCCCCTACTTGACAGAGGGGAGTACTCTGTCCAAGATGGCGGAACCTCCTTTGCCTGCTGCAGAGGTGGCTGGAGAGACAGGGGACTTGGTCTCAGCTCCTGTCTCTGGCTGTTTGGAGACCACGACGGAAAATGTCAAGGTTGTGCAGGATTCTGTTTTGTCTGACAGTACCTTCCTGGCTGCACCTACAGCTAAGACTGCATCTCTTCCAGACCTTACTAAAATGGATTGTTCTACCTCCCTTGATGTTTCTTTAGCGGATGAAATGTTTGTGGATCTCGATACTACAGCAATACAGGAACGCGACATTGGAGAGTGCTTGGCTGAGGCGGAACGCCATTTAGCGTTAACCAAACTGACATTGCAGAAGGAGTTGATGAGGGTTCATAGTGCTACGAATGGTAGAGGTTGCTCCTCTGCCCCTCCTGTTGGAACCAAGGGACTACCTGAGATGCCTACAGCTACACAGTCTAAACCGGCGAGTTCAATACTGTTACCCATGACTACTGAGGCTCAGTCTCTTTCACAGTTGCCGACAGAAATTCGCACTGTTACACCAACTACGATCCCTGAGCCGCCCCCTGATGTATGATCTTCCTCACAATTGCCTCCACAAAATGAAAACCCTCTCACGGAGCCTACCTGGTCTGTAGAAACGGCGTTACGTGGTGCTGGGTGGATTCAGGAACCCGAACTTGGACAGTGGGTCTCCAGTCCGTCCCCTATTCGGTCCCCCCGTCCCGAGGACTTCCTGGATGCACGACAGAGGCTGACAGATGCACAGGGCTCTCCTGACCCCTCGAGCATACCGATAGAATTGAATCTCACTCAGAACCCTGTTTTAGCCCTCCTGCAGGAGTCTACTTCGGGAACCTTCTCTCTTTCTGACAGTAAGGAAATGACAGTCTCTGATTCTGCTGTTACGGGTAAGCCACCCCCTAAACAGGTGGGACACACTCGTTCTTTTTCCTCTCTATTTCAACATCCAGTTCTAGCTGCAAAAAGGCATAACGCTGTAAGGCTAGTTTATAGGGATGGACTACCTGACCCCCCTGACCACGTGTTCGTGGCCAGAACTCTGCTGAAGGACTCTTTAAAATTTTTTGCCCATGAGATCTATGCTCTAATTCATGTATCAGGTGAATCCACATTTGATGTGAGTTTTCAGGCGTCTCGTGGACTAGATCATTTTTGGACTAGATACCATGCTTTGAGAAACACTGCTTTGTGGACTGCTTTTCAGGCTGTCCCCCTCTCAAAACCTGCCTTTAAGACCATTACGGTGATGTTTCGAAATGAGGGTGTGGATGTGTCTGATATTGTCTATTGGTTGAAACAACGCTGTAAGGTACAGGGTCAACCTGAAGCTATTCTGGACACGGAAAATATCTGGACAGGAGGCTGGAAGTTTAAGGTTATGTTACATACAAATGACTCTGGCCCAGTCCACTTACCTAACTCCTTTTTCTTAGGTCGAGATAGGGGGGTCCTGTTTTACCCGGGACAGCCTAAGGCCTGTTACAGGTGTGGGGATCCCTCGCACCTGAGTAATGTATGTGATAAAATGAGATGTAATAACTGTGGTGAGTTGAGACATGTGGGGATTCATTGCCAGAATATTAGCAGATGTAACCTTTGTGAAGAGATAGGTCATACGTTTCAAACTTGTCACTGGTCTGCTCATGCTCAGGCGAATCATGATGGTGGGGTTGATCAACGATTTGTAATTACACAGGCACAAAAGGCTCGGCTTTGTACCACTGCAGCTGCCCCATCTACAGCTGTGGTGGACCCTGCTCTGAAGGCCCCCATGCCTGTGTCTCCTCAGGTTACTACTCCCCCGACAGTTGCTAATGTTGAACCCCTGTTAGTAGTGGAACCCCCCACACTACCACATGTCCTATCTGCTGCGTCAAACTTAGACCACATCCCAGACCCAAGTACTATGCCACCTCCCAGTGAGCCTCTTACTGTCATGCGACGAAGGTCAATGAGGAATGGTCCTCGTACCTCGCCGCCTCCTATGACACCTTTAGTACCCCAACCCATAGCCCTGTCTAATACCTTCGAGGTACTTCAGCAGACTTCTGATGACGCCGGTGGTGAGTCTGACTCTTCTTCTGTTGCGTCCTCTCTCCCTGATGGCACTACTGATTCGGAACTCCAGCTGGGTTCGGGTCTCTCACAAAAACGTAAGGCTAAAGTTAGGCTTAAAGGAAAGAATGTGGCTGGGAAGAGAAAGTCTTGATGTTGCTTAACACCTAATATTTTGTAACATGGCGTCCTTTGTTTGCCACACTATTAATGTTAATAGTATGAAACGAATAGAGAAATGAAGAATAGTGTTCTCCTTTTTAAGACTTTTGCCATTGGGTATCTTCTTATTGCAGGATACTAGACTCCACACAGTGCAGGAGATTAGACAAGCAAAACAAGACTGGCTTTTAGGCCCATCGTTTTGGTCTATAGGCCAGGACCCCTGTTCAGGTCTGGGCATATTACTTAATGTTCCGGACTTCCGTTTACTAAAATTATTTGATTTAGCTCCTGGCAGAGCCCTAGTTTTGGATTTTGTTATAGGAAACTGCCCGTACCGAGTCATAAACATTTACGCCCCCCAAATTAAGACGGCTCGCATAGCCTTACTCTCTTTGATTCGCCCCTATTTACATACTTCCTTCCAAGTAATATTTTCTGGTGATTTTAACTGTGGCCTCAGCCTACTAGATAAAAGTTTGTTTGCCACCACCAAAAAATTTTTGTGATTCACATGAATTGGATAAACTAATTCGTACTGCACACTTGACTGATGCTTACCTTTCTTTCACGAATCAACATACTCCCACATTTCAAAAAGGAAAATTGGCAACACGAATTGATTTTGTTTTTTTATCTCGTACATTACCGATCGGCTCAGCTCAGGTACAGGCAGTAGCCTTTTCTGATCACAAATTACTGTCGGTTGGTATAGGTTCAGTCGCCCCTTTTAGTAAAGGGCCGGGATTTCGGAAATTTAACACAACCCTGTTGCAAGACATGATATTTCAAAGATTTCTTCTATCATTCATTTTTGCTCGTAAATCCGTGTTTATTTGTTATGACGACCCGATACATTGGTGGTTAGATACAAAACATGCTTTAATTACTACTTTGAAAAGTTACAGTCGACAAAAAAGCAGGAGGGTTCATTTGGATTATTTACAGAAAAGAGCTCATCTACAGTCGCTGCTTTCCATAGCACATATGACGGGACAAAACCTGTCTCTTCAAATACAATCAATACGGAAAGATATGTTGTGTTTTCAGTCCAGACAGTCACAACAATTGTACCACCAACACAAATTCCATGTGTCTGGGCCACAGGACGTAGTGTGCCCTTTTGAGTCTAATTCACGACAAGTTACCCAGAAAACTATGCTGTGTCTTGCCAGTTCTGAGGGAACGTTATGTTCTACATGCTCTGATATTCAGCAGATTGTGACAGAACACACGACTGCTTTATTCTCCCCCCTCTCAGCTGCAATGGATGACCCCACAACTCTGTACATGGATCTTGATATTCCACTCCCTTCGAAACAGAGTGTAGATATGGCTTGTGCCTCCTTGACGGAGCAAGAGCTGTCTTCGGCAATTTCTTCACTGCCCTTGTGAAAAACTCCAGGTCCGGATGGTCTCCCGCCTGCTTTGTATAAAGTGCTAAATGACCACTTAACCACTGAACTGACCTCTGTATTTAATGCCCTGCTAAGTAGTGAGACTATTCCATTGGACTTTACAAAAGGTACTTTAATATATGTTTATAAACAGAAAGGCGACATTCACCTTCTTGAGAATTGGCGCCCTCTCTGCATGTTAAATACCGACTTTAAATTATTAATGAAAATTATTGCAAAAGGCCTGACAGGAATTGCGGAAACGGTTCTGCATCCAGCCCAGTCCTGCTCAATACCTACCAGGCGAATTTCGGATCACCTGATTCTCCTTCGGGAATTGTTTTCCCATGGCTTTGCGGGCAAGGCCTCTGGCATTATAGTTTCAGTTGATCAGAAAGCAGCATTTGATTCAGTTAACCACGATTTTTTGTGGAATGCATTACATCTTTTACATATACCGGACACCATGATCCGATGGCTACAAAAGTTCTCAAGGACGGCCACGGTGGTTCCTGTTGTAAATGGTTGGGTAGGACCAATGATCCCTGTTAAAAGGGGTGTCCGTCAAGGTTGTCCTGTGAGTCCTCTATTATATGTCCTATTTTTAGATGTACTGCTCCGACGTCTGAATGTTCACCCTCAGATCCATGCCAGTTCATGTTCTGCTATGCTTGCACCATATAAAGCTATTGCATACGCAGATGATATCTGTCTCCTAGTGGCTGATACATCCTCGGTGGAAGCTTCCCTACAAGAATGTTCCTTGTTTGGAAATTTTTCAGGGGCCTGTTTGAACTTTGGAAAGAGTATGGGTATCTGGTTGGGATCCATTGCGGCCCTGATGCAACATATTGGCCCACTGCGTCTGGTGGAGGGTCCCATTCGTATCCTAGGAGTTTATTTTGGAACCAGCGACTCAGATTTTTTTAACTGGGATATTAAACCACGACAGGGTAGAATAAAAGTAGCCTCTTGGAATAGAGGAACAATTGGGAAAATGAAGAGGGTGTATTTGATAAAGACTTTTTTGATACCACTGTTTCTTTATTTAAGTTATGTATTTCCTATCCCGAAACAAATGGAAATGGTGGTTTTCAGCTTGTTCTTTCAGGCGTTATGGGGGAGTAGGCTGAACCCGATCAAACTGAATATTACTTATCTGTCCGTTACGGAGGGTGGTGTAGGGATGATTAATCCTTTGTTGTTTTTTTCTAGTATTTTTCTCACAGCTAATTTGCGGCCACTTCTGATTAACACTCAGAGGGGATGGGAAATGTGGTTTCATGATTCCTGTGGAGTTTGGTTCCACCAGTGGGAACACAACTCCTTACGTGTGCTATGTCTTACCGGCGGCACGCCCTTGTATGTGAAACATATGTTTCTGCGCTTAAAACAATGGAAAGTATCACCCCAGATGCTTCTTGCTCATTCGCATAAGACTCTTTATAAGTCGCTTCTTTCCTTTGTATATATGACGCAGTCCCCTTTTGATAAATGTCCAGTTCAACATCTTCCTTCCCTTTTATCCTTGTTGCGGTGTAAAAGAATACCTGCACACATGTGGGACTTTCATTGGCTATCGTGCCATGAAAGGATAAATGTTAAAGCCACCCACAAACATGAACAGCTTCAGGATAGATTGTGTTCTAGACCGTTATGCAATGCTGCACTGGAGACGATATCTCATTTATTTTTTGAATGTACATTTATTCGGCAATGGTGGGATTTTTTGGCACAAAAGTGGGCTACTCCGATATTCCAGTCTGTATCCTTTAAGACTGTTATGTATGGTGTTTTCTCCCCTCAATGGTCCTCTTGGCATATGGACACTTTAAATCTTATTCTAGTTGTGATTAAGTGGAATATTTGGATGGCAAGATGTTAGTTTACCCTACAGCAAAAAGACTGTACATATTTGGAACTTGAACAGAAAATTGTGAAGGACTTAAAAGCCATATATGCACACGAACAGACAATGCACACAGAGTCATGACTGCTTGCCTTATGGACTGCGCTTCCGTGGATAACTGATTCAGACTCAGCTGTGACTTGATGGATATTTCTTTGTTGCACTTTCGTATTGTTTTTCTTTTCAGTTTGAAATTTGCTATAAGATGTATTACCGTAGTGTTTTTTTTTCTTTCCTGTTGTATGATTTTTTGTTAGTACTGTTATACTGTATTTCACACGATTTCTTGTTCCAATAAAACTTTCCCCTACTCTTTTCGATAAGTGCCATGGGATCTTTAACATCCACCTGAACTACCACCAATCCAGGCAGATGGGACCTCGGTTTAACATCTCATCCGGTAGACGACACCTCAGAAGTGCAGCACCCGTCTCATGCTGCACTACAGTTTCAGTACTGGGATATTAACCCAAATGCCAGATGTGGGAACTGAACCAACAGCACTCTGATCTCCCGGCCTCAGAGGCGAGTGTGCTACCTACTGAGCCACTGACACTGACAATGATGGCTGTCTGGGGGCCTATTTCATTCAGTGTGCCGGAGATCCATCTGGCCAGTCACAGTATAACCAATGTATGTTTAGTGAATGGATTCTGTATAGATGATAGGAGGCATCCAGATATTGGGGCATGAGGCAGCATGAACAGAGGTACTGAAAGGGAGGGAGTAGCTGCCATGTCCATCCATCCTGACTGTCCATTTTGCTTGAGCCAGGTGACCACTAGGGCCAACTGGGCTGCCACATAGTATAGGTGCATGTCTGGGAGCCCCAAACCCCCACCTTCCCTGGAAAGGGTGAGCAGGCACTTGCGAACACGGTGTCTGTGACCTGCCCAAACAAAGGAGAGGATTGTTTCTGTAGTTTCTTTCAGAATGTTTCCAGAACAGGGACTGGAAGAGCCTGGAACAGGAAGAGATACCTTGGGAGAACGTTCATTTTGACTGTGGCAACTCTCCCTGCCATCCCCAATGGAAGCAGGCCCCAGCGACCTACATCTGCCCTCACCTCAGCCTCCAGTTTCCCATAATTTAAGCAATGAAGGTCACTCAGCCTGGCTGACACCCGCATACCCAGGTATCTTATCACCCCACCTCTGGCCCACTGGAATGGAAAATCCCATTTATTTTTTTTTTTATTTATTTAGCTTTTGTTGACCGGGTAAGTGCACTAGACAAATCCTGCCTATTTTCAGGCACGACCCGGGGGAGGGGGATACAGATGAATGCCAACTGACCTTGAACCAGATTAAGCTGTTGGTGGTATGTTTAGTGAATGAGGGAAATTTAGCCAGGACACCGGGGAAATTCCCCTACTCTTTTCGATAAGTGCCATGGGATCTTTAACATCCACCTGAACTACCACCAGTCCAGGCAGATGTGACCTCGGTTTAACGTCTCATCCGAAAGACGGCACCTCAGAAATGCAGCACCCCTCTCATGCTGCATTACAGTATCAGTACTGGGATATTAACCCAAGTGCCTGATGTGGGAACTGAACCCACAGCCCTCTGATCTCCTGGCCTCAGAGGTGAGTGTGCTACCTACTGAGCCACTGACACATTTAAGTTCAGGTGGGACCGTACTCTGTAACCTGAGGGCCTCAGACTTTGAGAAGTTAATTTTATATCCTGAGATGGAGCCATACAGCGAAAGTTCCTTGGTTAATTCAGGAAGAGAGGTAAGGGGTTGTGTGAGGAAGAACAGTGTATCGTCCACATACAAGGATATCTTGTGTGCTATACCCTGCCCCTCCATGTCCTGAATCCCCAGGTTTGCCCGAACCACTTGCGCGAGTGGCTCCATGCATATGGCGAAGAACAGAGGAGAGAGTGGGCATCCCTGCCTAGTGCCTCTCGTGAGAAGGAGTCTCTGTGAGGCCACGCCATTGACTCTTACTGTAGCTTGCGGGGATACATATAGCTCCCTAACATTCCATTGTTCTGTTCAGGAAACCCCAATTCACCCGGTCAAACACCTTCTCTGTGTCCATGAAGACAGCCAAGGCTAGTTCTTCACCCTGCTGCACCTTGGAGATGACATTCAGCAGGCATCTGATGTTATCATGGATTAATCTCCCATTGATAAAACTGGTTTGATCCGCATAAACCAGGGAGCCCACACATCTCTGTAGCCGTAATGCCAGGATTGTCTTAAAGATCTTAAGGTCTGTGTTCAGGAGGGAGATAGGGCGGTATGAGCCACATAGAGTGGCATCCTTCCCTGGTTTCAGGAGCACTGTAATTTGTGTGTAGTGCCAGGATGGTGGGACCACCTCTCCCTCCTGGACTCTTTGACATACTGACAGCAGCCGTGGTGCCAGTTTGTCCTGGAATGCTTTATAAAATTCTGCCCCTAGTCCGTCTGAGCCTAGGGCTTTACCCTGTTCACTTTGCTTGATTGCACCCATGATTTCTAGCAGAGTAAGAGGTGCTGAGAGAAATTCACTCTGCTCCTCAGTTAGTTTCAGGACCCAGACCCTCTGGAAGTATTCATCCATCTTGCCCTCCAAGTCCTCTGTTGGCTCCTGCTTATACAGTGCTTTATAGAACTCTCTGAAGTGTTGCAAAATCCGGGTGGGATCCGCCTCTAGCCTACCTGAGCCTGGGTTGTGCACATGGAGGACTGTTCTGCTGGCAGCCTCCCTGTGAAGCTGCCAAGCTAGGAGCCACCAAGCCTGCTGGCCTGACTCGTAGAACCTCTGCCAAGAGTATCGAAGGTTCCCTTCGATTTGGTTCTCCAACAGTCTGTTCAGTTTGTCCTGGCAGCCCTCCAAACGTCTCTACTCTCTCATCAAGGGTGATTTTGTGTTCTGCATCTAAGTTGAGCAGCCGGTTCTCCAGGTCTAGCTGTTCCAGTAATCTTTCCTTCTTTTTTGCGGATGTGTAACTTATGATATGGCCTGTTAGTACTGCCTTTAAGCCATCCCACCAATGGGCCTCAGTTGGCTGTCTGCTGGGGTTTGTAGCTGCATAGCTCTCGATCTCTGCATTAATCATATGCTGGAACTCCTCCTGGTTAAGAAGGGATACATTCAGTCTCCACCCGCTGGACTGGGTTCTGGGGACAATTGTCAGGTCCATCCTGACCTAGGTGTGTTCTGAAATAGTGATGGGGTCGATGATGCAATGTTCCATTGCATGCACCCACTCTGTTGATACCAGGAAGAAATCAATACGTGAGTATGACTGATGTGGGTGTGACCAGAATGTGTAATCCCTTGTTCTAGGGTGCAAGAGGCGCCAAACCTCCACCAGTCCCAGCTCCTGTGCCAGCCTCCTGACACATTGGCCCACCCTGGATGATCCGGTGTTGTCACCCTTGGATTTATCCACTTGAGGTTTAATGACCCAGTTGAAATCCCCACCAATCAAATAGAGGGCCCCTGGGTCTGAGGAACAGGATAGGAGAGTCGTTTTAAGAAAATTGGCATTCTCCTTCTCGTTGTTAGGGGTGTAAACATTAAGGATAGTGCAAGGGACTGAGACATATATACCCTTGATGCAGATGTACCGACCCTCTGGGTCTGCTTTTATTTGAGTTACCTCAAGGGGGCAGAACTTGTGAATTAGGATTGCCACCCCTCATTTATGCGGATGGGCTGTGCATAAGGTCGCATAGACCTGACCTACCCAGGACTGCTTTAGTTTGGCATGCTCTTTTTCTGTTAAGTGCATCTCCTGTAGGAGAATGACCATTGCCCCCTTTTGCCTGAGTTCCTGCAATATACAAGTCCTCTTGATTGGGCTGTTAAGGCCTTTAATGTTATATGTTATTACCCTATCTACCATTGCATTTTCTAACCCACACCCCCTTCTCACCGTTGCTAGACAGACAGCCTGTAAACCACACCCTAAACTGTGGGTGCACGAACAGGTATAACTTTGAAAAGTCATGTAAACAGACAAAACAGTAGTGTCCTTGAATTGAAGGACCTCAAGGAGTAATGTAAAGAGCTCTGTCCCTTGGCGGGCAGTAGATCCCAACAGAGCCACGCCTGTGTGTGTGTCTCTCCATGGCGCTGGACACTGTGTGTCCCATGAGTCACTCTCCCGTCCCAGTCTTATAGTGACTCTTATATACTTGAATCGTCTGCTAATCAAGTCTCCCCCCACCATTTAGAGGGGGGTCCTCTGGGGGCAATGTTTGTCCTGTAGATAGCAGCGGCACCATGTGATGTCCTTCAGGCATCCCAGAAGGTCATATATTCTGTAATACTTCTCCAGTCTGGTTACTAAATAGTGGCCCCAGTGGTGGTGGAAGCCCTCCGGCATCCTCTTGCCCCCCCTCCAGGCAGGGGTGGCCCACTCTTTGGTTCGCAGAGATGAGTTATCTCGGGACCTATTGTATAGCTTTCCTAAATGGGCCACTGCAATATTATCTACCTCAGAGAGGGTGCCGCTGTAGTGTCCCCCCCACCCCTTTGAGTGATCTTACCAAAACAGTGTTCCATTGCATTTTACCAATAAAAAACAGTACATATCACCTTTGTGGCCTAAGCCGCCACCCCCCTCCCCCATCCCCCGAGTCCCCTGGAGCCCCAGTGATCCTCCCATGTTAGTTCTGAAGCTGATCGCTTATGCTCTGGTCTGACCTCAGCAGTCCCAAGTACCCCTCTCCTCCCTCACCTCCACCCCCACGCCCCCATCGTCCAGGTGTCCCAGTGTGGCCAGACATCCCAGGGGTGAAGGCGAGAGTCAAACTAGGAAGCAAGGGTGAGAAGGGTAGCACTCCCCCGTCCATCAAGGATTGCTGGCCACCCCACCCAGCAAGCCCATCCAGCCAAGCCCAAAACCTGCCCAAGATGGTCACCAATCACATGGCTACAATCACAGTGTATCAATCAAGTTACCATGGTTAGCAAGCATGTTAGGAGTTTCTTGTCTTCTATGCACCAGTGTTCCCCCACCTCGGTGGTCTCCCAGCTCCCAATAATATCTCCTCTTGTGCAATCCTTCTGGTTTCCCCACTATGTATGATTAGGTAGCCCCCCCTCTCCACACCAGATCCCCCTACAGGTGGCCTGGAACATGAGGTAACAGTTCGAAAGGGGCACACGGAAAACAGAGACCCGCGACCTCATCCAATGACCACACAGCCTGGTCCAGGAGCTGCAACACAGTAACCCCGATTCCCTTGCACAGTTTGTCCTTTGGAGTTTTTTTATTTATTTAGAAGCTCCAGTTCCAGGCTACGCACTCCGCTGGAGGCCAACCGGCCCATTCCCCCCTGCCTTCCCCTGAGCGGCCGCCATTTTAGGTCGTGTGTTCCAGGCTCCTCACAGTATGTTCCACCGAGATACCCCCCACCCTTCTCGGGCTCCACCCTCTGCCAACCAGCCCCATCTGAGTGGCCCAAAAAACAGGGGAGCAGACCTCAAATTACCCATGGAGGCATGAACCTCGAGAAACCAGCCCAGCGACCACACAACCTGGCCCAGAAGCTGCAGTATAGTACCCAGTCCCCCACGATGAGTACGATAAATTAAGCCAATATAAATAATCTTGGTCGAGGCTGGCGAGAGGGGGTGCAACTACGGCTCACTCCCTGCCCCATCCCGCACCCATCTGCGTGGCCACCATCTTAGCTCACATGTTTGTGTGTTCCAGGCCCCCACTGTATTTCCCACCGAGGTTCCCCACTGTAGTCCCAGTACCGTGGTCAGCTATTAGGATTGTTCTCCCCCCCACAGAATCACCAACTGCTGCATTAATGTACCTACCGCACTACCATGCCAACGACCTTCCCAGTTCCTCAACACAACTGCGCGTTGTAAGGATAAGGATCCAGCTGGGGACACAAGAGCACTGAGCACCTGCAGGGGGAAACAGAAGGCCACAATTTAGTTCCAGCAATACACCCACTTCTAGTGCACATGGTCAGAATCAATACCCTCACCCCCTCTTAAGCTATTTTCCACAAAGCTCCCTCCCCCCGGAACACCTTGTAGTTGATTTAATCCTTTTGATCACCCCGCCCTCAAACAAGATTATAAAATTAGCCCATCTGTCCCACCCGATATCACAGCTCCCTCCAATAGCATTTTAAGGAAACCCTTAGATCATAAAGGATATGTCCTTGGAGGAGAACAAAGTCCATGTTCCTCCGGCTGCTGCTTGTCTTCTTCTAGGCATCGCCTCCCTCTGTTCCCGTGGTGTCCTTGTTTTTCTTTGGCGCTGGTGATCTTTGGTTTGAGTTCTTCCGGGATACCTGAGGAGTTAGTTGCATTCCCCATTTTCTGCTTGCCTGCTGCCATGGTTTTCTCCCTGTAAGGCCAGGGAGAACATGATCTGGAGAAGTGGTGCATTCAGGCAGCACCCCATGTTGCTGCAGGAGCGGTCCTGCCTCTGTGAGGATTCTGAAAAACTTTGGGCCTCCAGATGTGTGGATCTTAAATTGAGCTGGGGCTAGGAACTGCATCTTAATGTTATTTCCCGCCAAATGCCTCCGAATCGGCAGCAGAGTCTTGTGCTTCATTAAGGTCAGTGGGGTGAAATCATGCTCAAAACAGATTTTTGTGTCCCGGAAGGGGATCTCTTTTTTCCCCCTGGCAGTATATAACAACTTGTTTTTAACTTGGTAGTCCAGGAGCCTCATAACAATGGACCTTGGGCGTGCCTTGGGGTCAGTGGGCCGAGGAGCCTGCTCGATCTGCATGGGCATCTCTTTAAGACAGTCTAGTATTTTGCGAAGGAAAGACTCCATAAACTGCTTCATGTTTCCAGATTCGGTTCCCTCCGGGAGACCGTGAATCCTGATGTTGTTACGATGGGAGTGGAGCTCTAGATCGTCCATCTTTTCAGTAAGCTCTCTCTCCCGTCGGTGTAAATAGATGAGTGCGGCCCTCTGATAGTCCACAGTCTCTGCGGTGGTGGTGAGACCCTCCTCGAGGTGTCAGGTGCATTGCTTCAGGTCCTGAAGATGTTGGTTGGTCTCCGCCAGCCTGGCCTCCGTGCGTTCAGCGGTGGCACTGATTTTTTGCAGCTGTGTAAAGAGGGTCTTAGAGGTGATAGTGAATGGGCCCTCCTGCATCTCTTCCTCACTCAGACCGCTAGTAGAATCTGACCTCTTGGAAAGTGAATGGATGGAGCCACAGCCTCTCTTGTTTGGTGCCATTTTTTGCAAGGCCGTTCATGGGTCACTTTTAGCTTCTTTAGCCTTTTGTTTAGAAGCCATCGTCACTCCAGACAAATGTTCCGCTGCTCACCGCAGGCACTTGCTAAATGTATACAAGCCTCACTGTGCGAAATAATATATTTTAAACTGATTTTCATCCCCAGGGGTTAGGAGCCGAGCTGACTCACATCTTCATCAGGCGAAAGTAGAACCAGAAGTCTTTGTGGTCTTTTTGATTTGTAAAACTTAGATTATTGTCTGCTTTTCATAATGCCAGTTTATTCAGTTCCTCCCTTGCTTGCTGTAGTTGAGGGAGAAGGTCAGGGTCTCAAGTTTCTTTATGGTGGGCTTCTAATCTAGCTAGCTTATCTTCTGCCTTGCAGTACTGCTCCCAGTGCGTCTTATTTTTTCTTTTAAAGTAGCATATGAAATTATATGGCCTCACATTACTGCCATCCCATATATGTTTGAGGTTGATGTCCTCTTTTTTTTAGCTAAATAGTTCTTAATAATTTATTTGGTGGTAGTAACAAAGACCTCATCATTGATTAGACCTGTGTTCAACCTCCATAGGTCCTTGACATCTGATGGCCCCACCTCCACCCCACAGATCATGGCATGGCCAGAGACCATATATCCTTGAAGGTAAAAGACCATTGTTTTGGGGTATAAAACCGGTCCAACCTTGAATATGAGTTAGATGCTGATGAGTAAAAAGTAAATTTCTTAGATTTTGTATTATATAAGTGCCATGGTTCTACCTACACTCTCTCCGCAACTAATGTTTTTAGTAGTTTAGAGCATGCTTTATTCCCTTTTCAGGGGGGTGGGGTTTCTACCCAGAGTATTGTTTTCAACATTTCCAATCCCCTGCACAGGTAATTTTCCCTTCTAGAAGCTGAGATAATATGGAAAATATTCTCCCCAAAAATTTCCCTTTGGGTGGAGTTGGGGCATACACTGAAGCCTGATGAAGTGTCCTACCCATTCAAATGCCAGAAGTCACCACCAGCCTGACAGATTTATCTATGTGGGAGTGCATCACTGGAAAGCGTAAACCTCTTTTAATCAAGATGGCCATGCCAGCTTTTTGTTCCCGAAGGGTGAGCATCAATGTATACCATTCCTACCCAGCTCCTACGGAACTTGAGATGTTCCAGCTCACCTTGTTTCCTACAAGAGACCCACACTGCAGCCCCTATTGCCCAGTTATTGCAATATATCAGCTCTTTTAATCACATTATGTATTCCCTTTCACACATTTTTAGGGTACCCATCAATAACTAACTACAACAATTGCAAAAACTTCCCTTCCCCTGCATCTCAAGCTTCCCAGACCAAAATTATCACAGCCTACTGAACATCGAACAAAGCACTGAACAACACTTCAGCACAACAAATACAATGAACAGTGCAACAAGAGAGTCTCACTGAAACTAGTACTGATCAATACCAGGGATGTAGCCAGGAATTTTAAACTTGAACTCAAGAGCTGACAGAACTCTGGCCCCCCCCCCCCCCATAAACACAAACCAAAAGATGTGCTGTCCTGCCACACAAACATTGCCCCACCCACATTTCATCAACAATATGTAGTAAGCAAATGATCCTAATAGATTCATATTTTTTTTTTATCCAACACATGCACTACTAATCAGACAGAAGTTGGCTGGCATTTAGTTACAATCTTTGGGATACATTGTGATAAGCCTCTGTACCACATCCAGGTAGCCAGGTTTACAGACGTCCATTCACACCAGCACTTGTACATACATATTTGATCAGGTCACTCATATAATCATGGCCTCTAAGTTTAGCACCCACACATATTTATTTTATTTAATTTATTTGAGGTAATTGGATAGACCTTTGAGCCAGGGGCTCATTTACAGAGGTTCCACGTCAAAAGACAAAACAAGAAGTAAGCGAACAAGTACGAATGTAACACAGAGTATAATGCTATTAATAGCAGTTTGTTCTAACAAGGCTGATAAGAGAGATTACATGTTATAGTAATGATAAACACGAGTTTAACATGCAGGCAAATTTGTAAAAACAGACAAAAAATAAGATATCCTGAAAAAGGAAAGGAGGGAAAAAATAGCCAGAGCTGTTGGAGGATCAACAGGTCTGTTGTCGGTGAGTCAGAAAGGGGGTGAGAGCCCTGAAAGAGTGTAAGAGAAAGTGCTGGGGAGGGGAGTTGGAGAGGGGGAATGGGGAAGGGGGTACTGGTCAAGTAATGATACGACGTGAGAGCTAAGAAGTGAATTAGGGAAGTGCAATTGAGGAGAGGTGGATAGGGGAGCTGAGGGAGGGGCACAGGTCGGGGTTAAGATGAAGTGAGAAAGGAGGGCAGAGGAGGTAGGAGGTAGGGAGGGAAGACATAGCAGGAAGGGTGAGAGGGGAGGGAAAGGAGATACTAGGGGAGTAGGGGTAGAACTAGGAGGGAGGGTGGATAAAGGATACAGGAGAGGGGAGGGGAATAGAAGAGAAAAGGAGAAATGAGAAGGGAAAAGACTGAAGGGAAAAGCGGCAGGGATGAGGGGAGGGGGTCTGGGGTGTGGGAAAGGGGAGAAAGTCACAGAGGACCATAGGTGGGCAGGGAAAGAGTGGGGTAGTAGGAAAAGGATGGGACAACCGAAAAGTGCAGGGGGGTAGTAGGAAAAGGAGGAGACAAACAAAAAGTGCAGGGGGGGCAGGAGAGGGAGGCGGAGGGGAGGGAGGGAGAGAGAGAGAGAAGGAGGCTGATGCCAGAGGCTTAGTAAGAAGAAATGGGGCTGGCCTTAACTAGGTTTGCAGTCGCAGCCACTGGTAGTTGCAAGAAGTGCCCAAAGTTTAGTTTTAAATGGTCCAAGCCTAGTTTCCTTGTGGGTATCGTCCCCTATTGAGTTTAGCCAGAGAGGAGCATGGTAAACAAAGGACTGTTGGCCTTGCACAGTCTGCAAAAAGAGATTTTAAGCAACCAGGAATTATTGCTCCTGGTATGTCCAGACGGGTTGGTCAGAGTGAGGAGGTTTTTCACCCCTAGAGATGTTTGGCCCAGTGTGGATTTCTTGGCTAAAAGGCAGGTCTGATATTTCACTCTGTTATCCAAATTTAGCCATCCAGATTGTGCATACAGTGAGCAAGAGTGGGGCATCCTGTCTGCACCCAGTACAAGTCTACAGGCCTTGTTTAGTGTGGTTTTATTCGTTTAACAGCTGTTGGGGTTGCGGCCCCATAAACCACTAGGCTGCAGTCTATGATGGTCAGCACAGAGCTAGTAACAGCTACATTTAGGGCTTCAGAAGTTAAGTGAAGCTTGTTGCTGTACAACAGGCCCAACTTGGCACTAGCTGCCTTGGCAACTTGATCTACATGTTGCATGTAAGATTGGGTGCAGTCCAGCATTAAACCGAGATACTTGAAGCATTGCACCATTTCTAGAGGGGCATTATGATGATTATGGATTTGTAGCTGGTAGGATCGGTGCTTGTTGAGAGCAGAGGCCAAAATCATAGGTTTTGTTTTTTTATAGTTTAATAGAAGTTTTGATCTGGAGAACCATTGCTCGGCTTTAGAGAAATTTGACTGCATCCGATGCTCAAGTTCAGCAGGGTCACTGTGACTTGTGTAAAGCACTGCATCATCTGCAAATACTAAAATCTGGTCAGTAACAGCTAGTGGGAGGTCATTTAGAAACAGGCTAAAAAGTAATGGTCAAAATATTGAGCCTTGTGGCACCCCTGTAGTAACAGGGTAGCTTACTGACAGGAGACTGTGGATTTTGACTCTTTGGCTCCTACCAGTAAGATAACTTCGGAACCAGGACACTGATTCTGTGGAGAGGCCGATAGGTGTTAATTGACTGAGAAGAAGTTCATGGTTAATGGTTTTGAAGGCCTTAGTGAGCTCTATATAGGTAGCTCCCGCCAGGTGTCCTTGATCCAGGGCATTATGTATATAGCTAGTGTATTCGACCAGGGCAGTGCAGGTGCTATGTTTCTTATGGATACCATGTTGTTCACGGCATTGCAGCTGGTACTTGTCTAGGTACTCCGTAAGTTGATCTGAGACTATGCGTTCCGATGCTTTAGAAAGGGGAGGAAGAATTGATATAGGTCTGTAGTTAAAGTGGAGTGTTCTGTCACTGCTTTTATGTACAGGGGTGACTACTGCTGCTTTCCATAGAAGGGGGAATTTGCCAGTGATAAGAGAGAGAGAGAGATTCAGGATTTTAGTAAGGGGAATGAGGATAGAATCAAGGATAAGTCTATCTAATTTGAGATCCAGCATTCCCTTGCTGGCTCTGGAATTGCCAACGGTTTTTATGATGTATTTTTTGGCCATGGGTGGGAGATGACTTTTAGGTAGAAGGGAAGGAGAGTTTGGGGAGATACAGGGTCCTGTGGTGGGTTGATATCACACATGGGTTGGAGGAAATTGGGGGGCAGAACACTGCTTAGGTCAGTAACAGCTTTGTTACAAGTGTTAGCAATGTGGTTAAGGTCCTGAGTGGGAGCACCATCAGCATTTAGCAGAGTGGGCGTGGCCTTGTTAGGTGTTCCAGAGAGAGTTTTTATGTTGTCCCAGAAATGACGGCCATCTCCCCTAGAGTTTGTGAGCTCAGTTCTGAAGTGTTGCAATTTGGCCTTTCTAATAGCCCAGGTACATCTGTTCTGAGCAGCTTTGTACCTCTGAAGGTCTGCCGGGGTTCCTGAGTTGTTTGCTTTGGCCCAGAGATCATCACAGTTCTTCATCAAAACAAATGCAAAACATATTCCAGGGATCATTCACAAAACTCACACTAAAGCATCCAAGGAGGGGGAAAACAGTTGTTCAGGTACACCAAGCTCTGTTTGTGTTTGTTGACCTGATCTGAGGTTCATGTTGCTGCTGGATTTTCCAGATTTTACTGTACTTAGCAAAGTATACTGAGTATGTTTGCTGACACCCATGATTAGTACAGAAGCTGGCTGGAATTAAAGTCTGCCTACTGGAATTAGTAGTATTCCACATGGAGGAATGCCCCAGTGAGGGCTACACACTGTGGAGGTGTAAGTGTTATGATAATGTTCTCCTACTATGTGTGGCCTCTCTGAAATCTGAACTTCCAGTCTCTCTTCCCCCCACTGCCAACATGTAGAATCTGGGTGCTCTCAATGGCACAGGGGGGAACCTCTCTACTCCCCTCCAAGCCCTGACTCAATAAGTGCTGTCTCTAAATGAATGCCAGTACCCAAATTATGCTGATAAAGCAAATTGGTTCAGAACAGCAGTACTATAAAACATCAGGCAGCTTCCTAGTTAATTACCAAACCCGCATTAAATGGCAATTTCAGAAAAGACTGTGCCTCCTCCCCTCTCACCCTCTCAGCTGCACATGTCCAGAGTATGACTGTTAAATGACCACAATAACTGGAAGGCCAAAATGCATAATGTTCCTTTGGGGCAGTTCTCATGAAGTTCCCATAAAAGAGAACTACAAAAGAAAGTCAAATGAAATTAGTCCCCTAAGGAGCTGAACTGTTTGTAGTGGGCAAACAGGTCTTGAGGTACCCTGGAAACTGCTTAACCTGCAATGCTGTGTATGCCATCAGGGCAATTGCAGTCAAGTGGGCATGGCCAGTAACCATTCTGGTTACAAAATGGGACTAACCAAGAACAAGATGGCACATGACAGGACACTGATCACTCCTCCAATGAGGACTGAGCCTGCCGTATTAACCCAGAAATGCATCTCTGAAATAAAATTCCATTTAGTGTTGTGGCGTAGTGAGTGGTTCCACCTTTACATGATGAAAAGATCCTGGGCAGAGACCGTGACTTGAAGAGTGCAGTGGGTCATGCTGGGAGAATTGCTTCATCTCTTTCCACTGCACCGCTACCGATGTAACACTCCAGGATATTCCCACAGGGAGATCGAACTGGGGTAGTAGTGGGTGTTGAGATCAGGGTTTAAAGTCAGGAGCTAGGGAGGCACTGAATACTGAGCCCTGCTCAATTAACATACAGGTAGTAGGCGAAGGTATCAAGAAGCTATTATTTTTTTTCTTTGATTTGGTGAGCTGAGAGAGGCATTTTAACTCGGTTTGCAGGGGTACCAGGCTGTCTGTTTGCACCCTGGGTTGCTTGGGCTAGTCAGTGACCATAGCAGATCTCCAATTTGTTTCTCTGCCTGTTCCTCTTGTAAATCTGGAAGTGTTACTCTCAGTGACTGAATACATTTGCTGGCATGCAAAAGCATGTCAAACAGATTAGGTCCTTGGAGAAGCGACACTAAAGAGTCCTGCAGGATAGCACATTTGAGCCTTAACTCCCTTTTCTTTTAGCTGCTTTATGACAAAGTGGGCTTTCTTTCATTTTGCTAGCATCAGTGGGGGAAAGTCCTGATCTATATAGATCTGTCGTCCATCCCAGTTGAGGTCTTTTTTATTCCAGGCCTCACTCAGAATTTTTTCTGTTGTGGGATACTTAAAGAATTTTATTATAATGGAGTGTAGAGGGGCACCCGGTTTGGGTTTTGGGCCCATCGCCCGATGGGCCTGTTCGATTCTGAGGACAAAGTCCTCCCCAAGGCCAGCTCTTTTTTAAGCCATGTCTCCAGGAAGCCTTCCATGTTGTTTTGTTTGGCCCCCTCGGAGAAGCCAAAAAGATGGATATTGTTTCTGTTGGTGCGAGCTTTGACATCTTCTGCCCTTTGTGTAAATTCTGTTTCCCTTTGATGTAGATAAGCTAGCAATCATCTGTATGCCATATGCTCCTCATAGATTGAGTTCAATTGGCCCTCTACCTCCGAGTTGCATTGTTCTAAGCGATGGAGATCTTTCCAGATTCCCAACACTTTGTTGCCAATTCGGTGCAGTAGCCATATAGTAATCCTACTGCTGGCTTTGTCTGTGAAGGAACCAGTCTCCATTATTCGGCAATGCTCTTCATCATCACCACTGGACCCCATGATCAGGTCAGAGGCTCTGGAAAGTGTGGGATTGGGACTGCGGGGCCGTGGCGCTTTTGGCTTACCTGAATGCTTAGAGGTCTCTTCTGCCACTGATTTTTTTGGGTACCCTCATCTTTAGGTATGACTGAGAGCAGAGCTATATATAAAAGGTTACTCTGGAGCATGAAGCAGGCCAATTGAGTTAGATTTTGTTGACAGGGTACGGGAGCTTCAATTCAAGCAGCGATACTGGTCACTGATGTCACCAGAAGTTCTCAGTTCATAGATTTTTTTTTTAAAACAGCAGTTTAGTCAGGCTTCATCTCTACTTCGAGCAAGCACTGGAATGGAGCAAGCAGTACTTCAAAAAGACAGCTTACTGCTATTGGCTTCACTTACTACTTGCTTCTGTCTCTTTTAAAACCAATTTCTTTCTTTTTTTTATTATTGGCCCTATAACTGCTACACTGCACTTTATGGCTTCATGAGGACACCAACTGAGTGCTACACTTGAAGTGAGGGGTACTTCAAAAAGACAGCACATGGCTGTCTGCTTCACTTACCACTCACTCCCTATTTAAGCCTGTAGCAGTAAGACAAAGCAAGAAGCATGAGGGTGAGGAATTTTCTCTCACAGATCACACTTTTTGTCTTATATTCAACAGAGAGGGGGCAGGGGACTGGCAGGCTTATAGAGAGATAGGGGGAGCAGAGACCTAGTGACAGGCTGGAGGGACGCAAGCATGCAGAGGCAGTACCACCTAGTGGACAAACCAGATATTGTGAACTCTTTTTTTCAATGCATATACCTACACATTGGGAAATCAAGTAAAGAAAAACTAGTTTAAAACAATTTTTATATTTTTTAACATAAACAAGCCATTGTATCATAGCAATAATGCACTCCAGGGTATGTGTCATGCATGGATAATGTTGTGTCGCTGGTGTTGGATGCACTTGGCCTTCGGCCTTGTGCAAAACTACCTGAGACATGACTTTATCCAAGTTGTTTTTTTAATTAACTCTGATTTAATGGTTTTAACCACAAACAGACAAAACAGCAAAACAGAAGTACAGGACAACATACAACTACACAGACAGAACCTCCATACCTGGTATATATTTAGATCAAGTACATAATCAGTTACATAGCCATCACCTCTAACATCAAATACCTCAGACTGTTCATTAGGGTACAGTACCTTAAAGTGACATCTAAGAAGCTACACATACCGTATAAGTTATTCTAACATATTGGGTTCCGTAATTGGCCTAACCAGGTAACAAAAGTAAATCAGTAAAATTTCATTTATCAAGCGTCCCATCCCAGAGGATCTAGGCGTTGTACAGGCAGGTAAAAGTTAGAAATAAATAACATACATCGATACAAGAACATATAACAGTAATAATGACTATGAGCAATAGCAATACCCAAGTAAAATCCTTATTTAAAATAAACAATTCAGCAGTCTACTATTTTCTAAAACTCATAGGCAGTTCGCAGACGCCTCTCTAAAAACATGCGCCTTCATACCCTGCTTAAACACCTCCACCAACAGAGCCTTCCTGAAGGATCTTAGGAACTAGTTCCACAGGGCTGGCCTGCCACCTCGAATGATCGATCTCCAGAGGTCTTCAGCTGGGCCCAGGGAACTGCTAGAAGGCCTTTGGTGGAGGAGCAGAGTGAGCGCACAGGGCTGACAGGAGTCAGGAGGTCACTCAGGTAGTCAGAGCACAATCAGTATAGGGCCTTATAGGTGAGCAAGTCCACTTTGAATGTGATTCTCCATCTCACCGGCAGCCAGTGCAGGTCATGTGGTGCTGGGGTCACATGACAAGACCTCAGAAGGACCATCAGCACCCTGGCTGCTGCATTCTGCACTAGCTGCAGACAATGAAGAACCCCTCCACTGACCCCAAGGTAAAGAGCATTGCAGTAGCTGAGTCTAGATGTTACAAAAGCATGCACCAGTAAGGGTTGGTCACCAGGCAGAATAAAGGCTTTGATCTGGGCGACATTCCTAAGGTGGTAAAAACAACTCCGGACGATGGGGGACACCTGATGCTCAAATGACAATCCATTGTCAAGGATGATGCTCAGATTTTTTCACCTTAGTAGATGCAGCCAAGGGAGTAGGGCCAAGGAATAACCCCTATTTCCATCCTGGCAGCACCCACATCTCACCAGCGACAAGGCTGAATCACTAGCACCTCCGTCTTGTTGGAGTTGAGTCTTAGCCAGTTAGAGGACATCCAGTCCTGGATCTCAGCCGGACATTTATTAAGCACCTCCATGGTAAGTAAGTAAGTACAATTTATTTATCAGCACCCAGTCCCAGGTGCTTGGGGCACGTTACAGAAAAATACAACAACAGGATACAGCATTTCAGAGAACACAATCATTTAAACGTAATCTGCTATACCAAGAGCCAAATAATAAGCTAAAACTTTACACCCTTGTATAAAATACCAATTAAACTCAAAGATTAAAAGCTTGCTTAAATAAATGAGTCTTGAGTGACTGCTTAAAACTCTCCAGAGAGGGTAGCTCCCTTATTGAACGTGGTAATGTGTTCCATAGGATCGGTCCGTCCACCTTAAAAGCACGGTCACCAGATGTTTTGAGCTGAGCCCTAGGAAAGACAAGGAAGTTCTCTGAGGATGAGCGGAGTGAGCGTACTGGGTGGATTGGTGTCAGAAGGTCAGACAGGTAACCAGGACCCAATCCGTATCGGGCCTTATAGGTGGAGCAAGCCCACCTTGAAGACAGTTCTCCACCTGACTGGCAGCCAGTGCAGTTCACACAGAACTGGACGGTATCACTCGTCTCAGAGCAAATGACATATACAGCTGGGTGTTATCTGCATAACAGTGAAAACTCAAGCTATACTGTCTAATGATCTCACCAAGGGGAAGCTTGTACACTGCGAATGACACTGGTGACAGGATCAAGCCCTGGGAACTAGAAACATAGAAACATAGAAGCTGTTGGCAGAAAAGGACCCCTTGGCCCACCTAATCTGCCCTAAAGTCCCTACCTACTATTACCATAGCCCTTAAATGATCTCCAACCTTGCCCCCCTCACCCTGTTACTAAGGTCCCCCTGTGTCTATCCCATGCATGTTCGAATCCTGTTCCCATTTCAGTACCCACTGCCTCTGCTGGGAGACTGTTCAGGATGTCCACCACCCTTTCTGTAAATAAGTATTTCCTCACATCCCCTCTAAGTCTCCCCCTTCCAGCTTCATATCGTGCCCCCTTGTCCTTGAGCATCTATTTCTGTGCAAAATGCGACCCTCCTTTACCTTATTAATCCCTTTGAGGTATTTGAATGTTTCTATCATGTATCCCCTTTCCCTCCTTTCCTTTAGACAGTACATGTTTAATTCCTTGAGTCTTTCCTCATAGGGCTTCTGATGCAGCCCATGTACCATTTTGGTTGCCCTTCTCTGTACCACTTCCACCCAATCTATGTATTTCCTGAGATGGAGCCTCCAGAACTGGACACAGTGCTCCAGGTGGGGCCTCACCATTGATCTGTACAGGGGTAACTACCTCCCTCTTTCTGTTCACATGACAAGACCTCGGAAGGCAGGGGCTTTGGGCAGGAAGAGAAATTCCCCATCACTGTCTTTTGCATCCTGCCTGTGAGATAGGACTCAAACCAGTTAATGACAGTACCGGTGAGTCCACAGAGCTCCTTTAGGTGATCCAGCAACATTACATGGTCCACAGTGTCAAATGCTGAGGAAAGATCGAGGAGAACGAGTATTGACCAATCCCCTCTATCTCTTGCCCCAAGATCGTCATTTTGCACCCTGACTAATTCCATTTTGGTGCCTTGCCTGGACCTAAACCCAGACTGGAGCGACTCATACTGTAGATAACATAGGCCGCAAGGTGTGCCTCGAGCTGCAGAAACACTACTTTCTCGATAACCCTTCCCAAAAATGGGAGGTTAGAGATTGGTCTATAATTCGCCAAGATGTCAGGGTCAAGAGATGGTTTCTTTCGGAGGGGCTTCACCAGTGCCTCTTTCAGGATGCTGGGAAACATAGGTAGAGAACATCCGATGTATAACATGTGGCTTCTCCCATCTTTTCCTATATACCTGCAGCATGTTGGCCATACTTGCAATCATTTTTTGAGCTTGAAGTGCAAATAATTTCCTTGTGCCATTCAGCATATGTAGGCACCCCTCTATCCACCCAGTGTCTAAGAATTATCTTTTAGGAACAGGCCACCACCAGTGCCATGTAGTGCTTCTGCCTCCCTAGTAGTTTGCCTTAAAGTCTCCTGTGAGGCAGATTTCTAGTTGAAATGCCTGATCTAGTTCCAAAAGAGGATCACTCCAGCTTGCCTCTAATTGAGTACCATAACGGCTGGGCTTTTTCACTTTCCTATGAGATGTGATCCAAAAGTTTTCTCGCATCCTGAGCAGATGTCTGTAGGCAGTCTGCCTGTTTTGCACAACTTCACTGGTGTATAGTATATATTATGCAAGATTTTAAGTTGTATTAGCCACTGTCTGTCAAATTTTAGATATTTGAATGTGTAAGACCAAATGGTTTGACAGTCCTATGTACCTTCTGATTTAGGTATGGCGTGTTCCCAATATGGGGCAGTGCCATCCACTTTGTTAAAAGTAAGGTCATAAATCTGGGCATATAGGTTGGAGATGGAGTGCGATTGATTAGTCCACTTTACTAATGGTAACACCCTTGCACCATGCTCTTTTGACCATACATGCGAGCCAAAATGTTTAACCAGCAGATGGGCTATTTGTAAAAATTTGAAGCAATCCCTAGTATTTTTATTAAATCTTTGTTGAAATGATGCATGAGAAATAAGTTTGCCATCTATGACAAGCTGAGCTACCTGGCATACGTTTTTGGTCACCCAAAACTGAGAGTAGATTATGCATCCCCCAATCCAAAAATTGGGGTTACCACGTAGGGGTTGAGATTTATCCCTAATAGGATCGAGTTTTAACAGTTTGCATAACTGCATATGTGTTCTTCTAGTGCTTCAATAGGGGTACCTTTCATAAGCCCAGGAGTTTTAGAGACCAGAAAATGCACCAAGGTTCTAGGTGACACACCCTTGTGGTACACGGGGATGGATATATATATATATATGTGTATATAGGGGATACATGATGGTCATAAGTGTGATATGGCAAATATTGTCACTCCTGCAGAGTGAGCTCTGGATATCTCACGAGTGCTGAAGGCATGAGTGAGATATCCAAGCTCACAATGCAGGAGTGACAATATTTGCCATAGCACACGATCTGCTCATCATGTATTCAATATATACAATAGGGCCAAGAGTTTTAGAAGTTTTGTTATGCTCTCTTGTGTTCTGTCCCTGTTAATGTGTTTGCTCATTCTGTGTGTGAGCATTTCTGAATGGGCTGGCAGTGTTATAAACTCTGAGAGACACATGAGTGTGTTTTGCAATGCTAAATGAGTTAGTTTTAGATAGGAATGAGAAACATACTTTTGTGAAACTGTATTGTTTAGCAGTCTGGCTGCAGCGAAGTTAAAAGCATCACAGTAATTGTAATGAACTGAGAGGCAGAGTGTCAGAACAGCTGATACTGTTTTCAGTGGTAATTAAGTTAGCTGCAGGCAGAGTGTTCTGTGAAATTGTGCTCTTTAGGATTCTGGCTGCAGTGAAGTTGAAATTGTCACAGTAATTGTAATGGGTGAGAATCAGAGTTTGAGGAACAAGTGAGAGTGTGTTTCATTGGTAGTTGAGCTAGCTGCAGGCAGTAGTTTAGACTGTTCTGTGAAACTGTGCTGTTTGGAATTCTGGCTACATCAAGTTGACAGCATCACAGTAATGAGCTGGAAGTTGGGGGGGGGTAAGTGTGTTTTGTAATGCTCACTTAGTTAGCTGTAGGCAACAGTGAGACCTCTCAGGTAGTTCTGCATTTGTGTCTATGGTAACAGCACAGGTGTTTCTTTCATGCTGAGGGGAATGCTGCCTAGGGTGATGATATCAGTGGCCTTTCGTGACCTGTGTGTGTAAATGTCTCATATCATCACAGTAGAGCAGAGGGTAAAAATATCACACTGCAGTGGATGATACGCTGTTTTATCTCATTCATTTATCACTCACCCCTATTGTGTGTGTATATATATATATATATAAATATATATGCCCCTATATTAGGGTTCAGTCTTCACTTCTATGTTAAACTGAAGATCTTGAACTTTAATAACTTTGCAACCATTCAAACAATTCCCATGTAATTTTGCAAGTGCCATAAAGGACCAAAGATCTCTTGACATGGCAAGTTTCATTCCAGTTGGATATGTGGTTTTGGAGATATGGATTGTCAAACAATTTGAAAATTACCACTTTTGGTGAAATTCTCTGTCATGCCGCTGTGCAAAAATGGTGTGGAATTTTGTTCTGAAATTTTTAAGGCATATAGTTCTTTGGTCACAGATGTATCTTTTGAAGGTTTGATGAAAAATAGTAATCCATTCCAAAGTTATTAAATTTTAAAGTTTCCCATTACTTCCTTTGGGATCAGTTAGATGTCCCACTTGAAAAAGAATTCTTTATCGCAAATGCGGAATCCTTTTTCACAAATGGGGGGATCTTTTGCCACAGATGCAGAATCTTTTCTCGTGCTGCTGCCATCTTTATTTATTTTTATTTATTTAAAGTATCGGAATTACAAACCTCTGAGTCCGAGACTCCTTTATAAAGGCTCCGCATCAGAGTAGTACAGAAGTATACAGCATACACCAAGAACAACTCAACAGTGAGTAAGGACATAATTATCATACAGAGGTAGGACAAGATAACATTGGACAGTTTTCTTACAGGGGTAGAACAAGAGAACATTGGCCCAAGATATTGGGTAGGTCATTAATTGGAGGGTTTTCAAGTCAAACACTGGTAGGTGCCATGGGGGCACAAGAGACTGGGGCACCTGAGATAGGGAGAATTAGGCAGGACAGGAGTCCCTTGTTGATAGATAGTTAGTGGCTGGGCAGAAGAAAACATGGATGGTTGGACAAAGCAGTGGTGATCAGGGTGTATGGTCTTTTTAGGGTCAGTTACAGGAGCGGGAGGTAAGGAGATGGCCCCAGAGGAGGGATTTGAAGTGACCAAATTACTTTCCCGGGTGCTAGAGCTAGGTAGTAAGTTTAGCCAGGAAGGGGCTCAATAACAGAAGGACCTCTATGCTAAGGCGGTCCTTACATGAGGTACCAGGAGGGTGGGTTTGGAGGAGCTGCAGGTGCCCATGGTCATAGGTGCCAGTTGTAGGAGGGTGGATAGACCAGGTGGGGCAAGACCACTGGTAATCTTCCTGGCAAACAGACCAGTCTGGTACAGCAGTCTCTCTTCAACATTGAGCCAGTTGGCTAGGTTGTAAAGTGCGCAGGTGTGGGTGAGCCTGGCATTACCAGTCACTAGGCAGCAAGCTTTGTTTAGGGAGACTTTAACTCTGTGGAGGACAGAGTTATCAGCAGCCCCGTATACCAGAATCCCATAGTCAATGAGGGACAGGAAGGAGAACGAGACTGCAAGCCAGAGGACATCAGGGAGAGGCAGCTCCTGTGGTGATAGAACAGGCTGATCCTAGTTTTGACAGCAGAGCAGAGGAGGTGAATGTGATCATGGAAGGAGAGAGCAGAGAAAAAGGTATCCTGAAGTACTTGAAAGTATTCACCTGCCCGAGGAGGAGTAGGCTACTTGTAAGGATTTGGAGCAGTGTTCCTTTATGTCTGCTTTGGTGGTGGGAGAACATCATGACCTTGGTCTTTTTATGATTTAGCACCAGCCTGTGATTGATGAACCAGGTTTCTGCCTTGCTAAGGGAGTTCTGGAGGGCTAGTTGAAGGGAACTGGGATCAGTGTGTGAGGTGAAGAGGACTGCATCCTCGGCATATAAGAGGACTCTCTCAGGCAGACTTTTGGTAGAGTGTTAAGGAATAGACTAAATAGAATGGGCCCCAGGATGGATCCCTGGGGTACAGCTGAAAGGACAGGAAGGTATTTGGAGAGAGAGAGACATTTATTTTGATGCACTGGGAGCGAGAGGATAGGTAATCCCAGAACCAGGCGGTAGTCTCCTGGGAGAAGCCTAGGTGGGCAAGGACCGATAGAAGTAGGAGGTGATTAATGGTGTCAAAGGCTTTTGACAGATCAAGGAAGACCGTGCTGACCAGGCGCCCATTGTCGAGAGCGGTATGGATGAAGCTGGAAAATTCAAGGAGGGTGGTGGTGGTGTTGTGGCAGAATTTGTTCTTTCCCACAGAGAAGATTGTATTTAGTAAGGTAGTCAGTGAGCTGATCTGAGACGATTTTTCAAGGGCTTTCGGGGGGGGGGGAGGATGGAGATGGGGCGATAGTTCCCAGGGGAAGTATGGTCTCCGCTTTTGTGAATGGGGGTGATGACAGTGGTTCTCCAGATGGAAGGGAACTTACCAAGGCTGAGGGAGTGGTTGAGGAGGCAAGTGAGGGGGACAGGACCACATCCAAGACCAGACAACAGAGCCTGAGGTCCAGGGTGTCGTTGCTGTGGTGAGTACCACTTAGTGCTTTGAGGAGGTAAGGCTTGGCCTCCTGCATGGAGAGGGCTCTGAAATGGAAGGGTGAGTGAGGGGGGCTGGCAGGTAGATAAGGGATCAAAGAAGTTAGCTGAGAGTATGGAGCTGAGGTCTGAGAAGGAGGCGTTCAGGGCAACAGCAATGAGTTTCAGGTCAGTGGAGATGGACCCATTGACATTAAGCTGGGTCGGGGAATGGGAAATGGATTTAGCAGAGATTTCCTTCATGTTGTCCCAGAACTTTCAACTGATGCCTCAGCTGGAGGCAAGGGAGGCTCTATAGTATTCGGCTTTGGCTTTGCATAAGGCCCAGGTGCACTTGTTGCATGCGGTCCGGTAGCACTGTCTATCAGAAGGCTTGCCAGTGTCTAGTGCTTTGTGCTAGAGGTTGTCTCTGTGGTGTATCTGGTTAAGTAGGGCTTGTGAGACTCAGGGAGTATCTGGACCTTTGACAGTATGCTTGGTGAGGGGCGCAAATAAGTCTCAGGCCAAGTTGAAGGAGCGAATGAAGTAATCAAGGGCGGAGTCAATAGCAGGGGCAAGGTTAATTGGGGACCAATCCCAGCAGGTGAGGTGATCTTTTAGCAGATCCAGTTTGCCTGGTTTGAGTCTGCACAGAAGGACATTTTTTGGGGCTGTTTTTTTTACCTTGTAAGACCAGGTGCTGATGACTGGGGAGTGGTCACTTAGTGCATTAGGGAGCACAGTGGTATCAGTAATTTTTGTGGGGACAGTTGGATAGGACAAGGTCCAGCAGGGTGGAGGTACCATTTGTGGGGCTGAAATGGATGGGGGAGGTAACGAGTTGACCTGCTAAGGGAAGTTCAGACACTTAGAAAAAAGAGGGTGTCACGTGACAGGAAGATGTCAATAAATTAAGGGACACCCCTGGGTGGGAGGGTGGCTGGGGTGGACAGGGCTGTCGATGCTCAGCGTCGATGGGCTAACACCCCTCACTTGACTGGTTGCACAGGGTAGGCTGAGCTGGATCACCTTTAAAGCTCCTACAGTCCACACGATCCCCAATAGCATGTTGCTGGCTTCAGGTAGTGTGTGATGGGGAAGGGGTTCCCGGGACCTAAGTAGGGAAGCAGACAAAGAAGTAATTAGTATGCAGCAGGATGGGAGATTCAGGGATGCACCCAGAGCAAGATTCCCCAGTGCGCATGCACGAGACTGGGAAGTGATGATACTGCTAGGGTGGACTGAATGGAGCCCAGGAGAACTCCAGAAAGGACTCCACAACATGCAGTGGGTCTCAGGCAGAATCCCAGTCTTACAATCAGGAGGTACGTGTATCTACACTGAGCTAGGCTCCTAACGGCTAGACAGCAACAGAAGTAGTAGTCGCTAGGATAGCTGGCACACTTAAAGCAGTAATATCCTAGGAATCGGTGTAAAATAACTCTGCACTAAGCTAGGCATCTCGCTGGTAAACCAATAGAAAAAAAATACATCTGCTATATGCAAGACCCCTGGCTAGAAGCTATACAACAGTACAATACACTAGGAGAGAGGCACAGTTAAGCAGACAAATGCCATATAACAAGTCACTAGAATAGGAAGCTATATTGCGGCCGGCCCGGTGGCGCTGAAGGTTGAGGTGCTGAATGCCACACCTCGCTCCATGCCAGTGACCTGAGTTCGGGAATGAGCCAGGGTTGTTGGGGGTTGGCAGGTGAGGAGACAGATTGAGCATCCATTGGACTGCTCTCCATCTCTGGGGAGGGGTGTATCATGCCTCGGTGCCCTTAGCAGCCTCTAGCAATGCTGGGAGGCATTGCATGGCACTGGCAGACAAATGGAGGGACCTGCTGTGGTTGACGCTGGGGAGGAGTGTGTGCGGTAGCACGCGTGCTCCTGTCCATTGACGTCATTGCATGCCACGCACAAGGAGAGAACAAGGGAAAATTGGGCTCCAGTTGCGGTGGCATGATGGCCGTCTTCATGGGGGATTGCTCAGGCAAGGAACGTGGCACTGGATCCGGTCTGGGCAGATGAGTGTTGGGGGACTCTCCACCTCCCCACCGTGGGGGGTAATCCACGGGAGTATGCCGTGGGCCGAGCCAAGGGATCCTCGAGATGGTGGCCGGAATTCCTGGAGGCAGTCTGGACATGATCAGGTAGGCAGACTGGTTGCCCAGGGGACAAAAAGTATAGCAAAAAAGAAAGCTACATTGCACTAGAACAGCTGTAAATCAGACCAAACATAGCTATGTGGGAGCACAGCAAGGAACAGTAGGCAGAATACTGCTGCTGAGGTCTGTTGTAGAACATAGTCTTAAGACTCCTTTGGGGAGCTAGAGAAGTCCCGATACAATAAGTGGCTGGGTCCTGCTGCAAAAAACAATCAGTTGCTGTCGGAGGTAGAAAAAAGGCTTGAAAACACCCCTCAGTGTGTTTCCATTTAGCAAGGGAAACAAAGTTAAATTGCATAAAAAAACAATACAGGGCTTTGGTAGACACCAACATTTATGTTTACTTAATTGAGGCCCGTAGAATTGGATTCTGGGGTCAGTTTTTTCATAACTTGTTCAGAAATGTGTTTTTTTTGTATCCGTGGAAATCCTTTGCTGCAAATTGTGATAAACATATGCCGCAAAACAGGATCTTTTTCCACAACCTGTGATAAAGGATTTTCTTTTGCCTTAAATTGTGAAAAAAGAATCATAAAAAAGGATTATTTTTTTGCAATTTGCGAAAAATGATTTTCTTTTACCACAAATTGCAAAATAAAATAGAACTGCAGCAAAGGATTCTATTTTGTAGTTTGTGAAAAAGTATTTTTAAGATACGGTTTCTTTGTCACTGCACAGTTAGAAAACTGCTTTTTTTTGGGCTGAAATTTTCAGGGTACAAAGTGTTTGCTCCACATATGTGCCTTTTGCTAGTTTGGTAAAAATATATTACTTTGCTGTGGAGTTCTGCGGGGTTAAATTTAGCTTCATTTCCCATAGCATAACATTGTGATGGGAGGTGCAGAGTCATTCTTTGTCATGTCACTGTGAAGAAACGGTTTGCAATTTTCTTCTGAAATTTACAGGGTACAGATGGCTTGCCCCACCGATGTGCATTTTGCTGGTTTCGTGAAAATATATTACTTTGGTGTTGAGTTACACAGGTTTCGCATTTTGCTATGCTTTCTATAGGCGAACATTGCTGTAAAGATCAAACTACATGTTAATTATCCTTCTGTACAGACCGTTAGTGAGACCCCATCTGGAGTACTGCGTGTAATTCTGGAGAGCCCATCTCCGCAAAGACATAGACAGAGTGGAGGCTGTTCAGAGAAGGGCAACCAAAATGGTGCATGGTCTGCACCAGAAGACATACGAGGAGAGACTAAAGCAGCTTAATATGTATACCCTTGAAGAAAGGAGGGAAAGGGGGGACATAATAGAAACTTTCAAGTATCTCAAGGGAATTAACAAAGTACAAGAGGGTAATATATTTCAGAAGAAGAGATGTGCAAGAACAAGGAGGCACAATTTGACGATGGGGGGGTGCTCAGAGGTAATGTTAGAAAGTATTTTTTCACAGAGAGGGTTGTGGATGCATAGCACAGCCTTCCTGAGGATGTTGTAGAGTCAGGAACAGTGGGAGAATTCAAGAATGCATGGGACAGACATAAGGCAATTCTAGTGGGGGGTAGGAGGAAGTAAGCTGTTGATTAACTAGAATCTGCAGCTTATCCATCAGGTAGGAAAATGGGCAGACTAGGTGGGTCAAGCGGTCCTTATCTGCCGTCAAATTCTGTTTCTATGTTTAAGAGTTTAGTTTATATAAGTTTACTACAGCTTAGCTTAGTACCAAAGGAAGAGTACTTTTACAGCTTAGACAGCTTTCTTACCTGAGTCTGTTCAAGCTGTGTACTACTGTCTCTACTCAGAGAGAGACCTTGAGTGGAGGCCCTCCTTAAAGAAACAGTATAGTTTAAACAACAGTAATACTTAGAGCAACAGTACTCCATTTCCTTACATCTCCTGTTGTAAGCCTAGGATGCTATGCAATATGAGCATTATAATAAAGCACTACTAGAATTAACACTCTAAATAGTCTTTTATAAGCTTAGTTGGTATGTGAATAGTTCAGTACAGTTAACAGTCACTGTAATTCAGTCCTGCAAATATCTTGCTGGCTTTCGTATCACCCAGCCGCTCACATGGCTCATGACCGGGGCACTTTGAAGGCTTATCGAATTGTGAGATGGGCCCTGCAATGACTTCAGTGCAGGTGTTGTTGTGTCATTCACCAACGAAGCATCTGAGGAGATACCCACCTTGGTCTGCTTCTCTGCTGCAGCTATTGGCACTGTAGTCGGTGAATCAGGTACGTGCACTGAGGAAGTCCCAGCCTTAGTCTGCATCTCCATTGCTTCCATCGGCACTTTGGTCAGGGAATCGGGTATGTGCAGTATGCCTCTTCTGTTTCTCTGATATTTCTTGTCGTCAACCTTGACAATGTATGATTGTGGATCCTTGGCAGGTGTGACAACTACAGCGGGTGTCCACTCCCTTTCCTTTGTTCTCATCTGTATTGGCTGTCCAGGGGACAGACTGGGAAGGGGCTTTGCATGTTGGTTATAGTAGAACTTTTGCTTTTCTTGCTTCTATTTCAGATTGGCTTGAATATCTTTGTCTATAAGTTTTGGCCTGAGGTGGTCTGGCCTAGTGGTCATCAGATTCCTCGTTCTCCTGCCCATGAGCAGCTGAGCTGGAGAACCCAAGCCCTCTATCGGAGTGTTCTTCAGGTCCAGTAAGGCAAAGTATGGGTCCCTATGGTCACTCTTTGCCTTCTTGAGTAGCCTCTTAATAGTCTGAATGGCTCATTCCACCATCCCATTACTTTGTGGGTACCTTGGTGATGAGGTGATATGCTCAAATTCATAACTTTTAGTGAAGCTTGCAAATTCAGTACATGAAAATTGGGGCCCATTGTCTGTTATAAGGACTTCCAGTATACCATGTCGAGCATACTGTGATTTGATGTGGTTTATAACTGTTTCACTGGTCATATTTGGCAGCCATGAGATCTCTATGAACTTCAAGTAGTAGTCCACCATTGCTAAGTAGTTTTCCCTTTCAAACTCAAATATGTCTGCTCTGACCTTCTGCCACGGCCTGTCTGGAATTTCATGACCTTGCACCGGTTCCTTTGGTTGTGCCTTCCTGTGAATTTGATTTTATTTGATTTTTATTTGTATACGGGTAAGTACACTGGGTTACAATCCCTTTTACAGGTACGACCTGTGGTCAATCAAAAATGCATACAAAAACATCATAGAACAAAATACTACATGGTACAAAAAACATAATTAAATAGGAATATAAATTCCACGTCTACATATTAATGTCAATTTAAAAACTCTGATACAATTCTATCTGTTGTGCAAAATCCATATCACAGAGACTGTAGTTCCACAACTAATACATTCAGTCAGAAAATATATCAATCTAGATGACATCTGCACCTAGATAAATTCATAAAATGTGATTTCAAGGCTGTGGTAAATGACCCATAGCTACCCATACCTCTAATGTATGCTGGGATATCATTCCATACTTTATGCGCACAGTAAGGAAACGAGCACTGTCCTCTAGAAGTATACATAAAAGGAATTTTTAGCATAGTAGGATCTCCAGATGGTCTAGTATGTGATTTAAAATAGAAATCACAAGCTGATTTTTCAATGTTAAAGGTACCCCTGTTTGTTGTGTTTTATAAACAAATTTGGACAATACGAGCTTATGATGATACTCAACTGATAACCATCCAAGATTCTCCAATACGGTACAGTGATGTACATTGTTAGATGTTAGTAATGCAAACCTTCCTATTTTGTGCAACAATACCGATTTCCGGCTTAATATACTACAGGGAGCATTATCTACCACTATTGAAGCATAATTCAAAATAGGCAACAGACATTGATTAGCTATAGCCAGACATGTCTCATCTGTCAAAAAACTGTGCAGCTTATATAATAAAGCAATTTTGGAATGCATTTAGATGTAATAGCATGTATATGTGACTCATATGTCAATGTCGAATTTAAAACTACCCCCAACTACTTGAAACTGTTTACATTTTCATATAAAACCCCATTCAACGACTCTACTTGTAAACTAGAACCAATAGCTTTTAATTTAACTGGGGTACCAAATACCATAGTTTTAGTTTTTTTACTTATTTAGTAGTAATTTATTATTTAGAAGCCAGTTTTGCATTGATTTAAGTTCCCTAGTCAGAGTTACATTAAGCTCTGACAATGTTCTCCCTTGACTAAAGACTACAGCATCGTCTGCATACATAACAACATGTGCATCCTTGATAGATGAAATAACTGAATCAAAAAAGATGGAAAATAAAATTGGCCCCAGTATGGAGCCTTGTGGGAACTCTACACTTGACCAGAGCCTTATCAGATATACTACTTCCAATCTTTACTATTTGAAACCTATTAGAAAGATAGTTTGATATCCATAACAGTACTGGAGTCCCCACTCCTATATATCTAAGTGTCTCAACTAGGAGGGAATGATCCACTAAATCAAATGCCTTGGTCAAGTCTACGAATGCAGCCTCAGTCAGGCATCCCCCCTCCGTGCCCTCGTGGACCGTGCTCGTGAACTCGACCAAGGCACTCTCAACACCCCTCCCCTTCCTAAAACCATGCTGACATTGTGATAATAGACCATGTGTTTCCACGCAGTCAGACAGTTGCCCAAAAACAATCTTTTCCTGTAATTTAGATAAAGCTGACAGAATGGAGATTGGTCTATAATTTATAAATTCGCTGGTTGAACCTGCCTTATGAATTGGAATTACATAATAGTGTTTCCAACAGGTCAGGTACTTCTCCCAAACAAACAGACAGATTAAAAATCAGGCTGATAGGGTATGCTAACTCTGCTGAAGCTAAATGTAGCAATTTAGGAGACAGACCATCAATGCCACAAGATTTGTCTTTCTTAAGTTGTTTTAGAAGTTTAAACACTTCTGAGTGTGTGACTGCCTTTAAATAAAATTTTGGATTATCAACATGGACCCTTTTTTATTGTCAACTAAACCCGGTCTATACTGAGCTTCATAGTGATCCAAATCAGTAAACAAAATGTTAAATGCATTTGCCACTGTCAGATGATCTATTAATTTTTCACCACCCTTGTTCATGTGAAACTTTGATTCAAATCGAGGATCAATCATATTATTAATAGTTTTCCAAAATGTTGCACTATTTGTCAGTCCCGCAGTCTGCTGTTGTCTCAAATATTGAGCCTTAGCTTTCTTAATCTCAACTTTACATCTGTTCCTTAAACACATGTAGTTCTGTAAATTAACAGCCGTTTGATTTTTCATATACTGTTTCCACAACTTGTCCTGCTCTTTCATTAATTTAAATAGAGAAGGTGTTAACCATTTAGATTCTTTACCTGTGACACGCCTTCTAATAAATGGAGCATACATATCCAGTACCCTAGTAAATTCTGTAATAAAGTAATGCAAAGCAAAGTTAACATCAGGAATTGATTCAAGAAAAGACCAATATGCATTCTGTAGGCCATCACTAAATCCAGTAACATCAAAACCTGAAAAATTTCTAAACTCAGAGAACATAGGCTTTGTTTTGGGTCTATATGAATGTTTCCAAAGGCAAAATACATGGTGGTGATCATTAAGTGAATCCGAAATTAAACCACAACTTAAAATATGATTTACTTTATTTGTAAGAAGCCAAGCAAGCACAGTATGCTTATTTGTTTTTAGGTTTAGTCTTGTAGGGATATTAATTAGCTGCTGGAGGCCAGTGTGTGACAAAACATCTAAAAGCCCAAGTACTCCATTCCCAGACCAGTTTGAATTAAAATCACCCAACACAATGGTTTCTCCCATGGTATTAAGGGCTAGTAACTCAGAGAACTCCTGTAAACCCTCTGTGCTTACTTTTGGGGGAATACACACACAGCGTATAGTCAGTTTCTTAGCCATACCAATAGCAATCTGAATAGACAAAAGTTCACAGTATTTAAGAGAACTGGTTATCATATCAATTTCGTATACAGTGTAATTATTCCTAACATAGAATACGACTCCACCTGCCTTCCCTATCAAGCTGTCCTTTCTGTGAACTGTGTAACCATGGATGTTAATTCGACTATTAGTAATTTGAGCATGTAACCATGTTTCACTATTTGCCAGAACATCAGGCTGATAATTTGTTACCCAAGCCTCAACCTCATGAAGTTTTGAGATAAGGCTGCGGATGTTAAAGTGCATAATTCACATTCCTTTACCAGCAGTAATAAAATAATCCACATCCGCTAGCTCATTACACATTGGACCAGGATTACATTCTGCATCCCCCAGCCCTTAGCAACAAGTTAACCTTTGTTATGTCAATTACCAAAAATAACATCCCCAACAACCCCTTAAATGACCTAATCCCAAACCCAATATTATAACCCACAATGATTGCAGACATCACACTTAGCAATCAGGTCACTTATTTGGCTGTTTATATTCAGCCAGAATAGAATGTCCTTTGCTCTTCTCTTGCATTTCTCAATGCCTGAGTGGCTGCTATGTAGTTTGACCAACATTTCTTTTCTCAGTGATCCTGGTACAGTTAGCCTTTCACCCTTCAACAAAAGTCCCTTCTCTATGGTGATGTTTTCCCGAAACTGCCAGTATGGTCAGAGGTCAGAATCGAGCTTGGCTTTCTCATGGAGCCATCCCTGTAGTATGACCTCTTTAAGTTTCTGGAGTACCGGGTCGTTGTTTGTTTCTGTGTAAAACTCTGCCAGCTTCCCACAACTAATGGGTAACCTTTCAACTGTGTGCACTTCATACTCATTTATGTCGCTTTCCTGGATTGCCAGGTGACTGGTTGTCTGGCTAAGCATGTCAGCTATATGGAGCTCTTTTCCCGCTTTATATTCAACCTTCAGATCGTATCTCTGCAGCTTCAACATTATCTGCTGGAGTCTCTGTGGAGCTGTTGACAACGGCTTCTTGAAGAGGCTTTCTAGTGGCTTGTGATCTGATTCTACATGTACCCTTTCTTGGTCATAGATGTACTGGTGGAATTTGAGACAGCCAAAGAGAATGGCCAGCATCTTCTTTTCAATCTGGGCATAGTTTATTTTGGCCTTGTTTAAAGATCAGGATGTGAATGCAACTGGCTGTCCTTCTTGTAAGAGGCAGGCTCCCAGCCATTCAGAAGATACATCCACTGAAAGTGTGACAGGTTTACACAAGTCATAATATGCCAACACAGGTGGATTAGTGATAACAGTTTTTAGGTGCGAAAACACTTCATTGTGGCGGGTTTTCCAATGCCATGCAATGTCCTTTTCAAGTACCTTTCTCAAAGGTTTGTTCATTATGGACAGGTTCGAGATGAATTTTGCTAAGTAGTTCACCATGCCCATGAATCTTTGCAAGTCCGTTTTATTTTGCGGGGTGGGCATGTCCACAATGGCTTTGATTTTGCTTTGATCGGCTATAAGTTCATCTTTGCTCAGCTTGTGTCCAATGTATGGAACTTCACTCAGACCTGTTTTACCCTTTGTCAAGTTCAGGGTTAAGTGATGTTTCTGGGCCCTATTCAGGACCTGTCAGAACCAGTCATTATGCTTTTTCATGTCTGCACCCCATATCAGAATGTCATCCATTATAACCTCTGTGCCTTCTAGACCTTCAAACATTTGTGAAATTTTTCTTTGAAACATTTCTGATGCTGAGCAAATGCTGACTGGCATACACTTGAACTTGTAGCGTCCAAATGATGTGTTGAAGGTCATGAGTTCAGAACTGGGTTCATCTAGTTTTATTTGCCAAAATGCATGCCCTGTGTCAAGCACTGTGAAAACTTTTACGCCTGCGAGCGTTGCAGCAACCTCCTTCACTGTCTTCATGGGATAGTGCTCCTGTTTTATTGCTTTATGCAAGTTGCGGGGGTCAATGCAGATTCTGATGTTGTTGGGCTTTTCTCCAACTATCATGGAATTGACCCAGCTCATAGGTTTTTCAACCTTTTCAATCACCCCCAGTGTCTCCATTTTCTGTAGCTCTGCTTGTACTTTGTCTTTTAGGGCAAAGGGAAGCCTCCTGGGAGGGTGAATTACAGGACATACAGACTTGTCAATCTTGATGTGGTGCTCCCCTTCTCGGCACCCAAGTTCTTCAAAGACATCTGAAAACTCTGACAGTATATCGTCAGTGCTGTCTACAGGCTTGTCACTAGCAGTTACTGAGAACATTTTCTTCACTAGTTTCATGTCTAAGCAGGTCTGAAGCCTTAAGACTGGTGTGACTTGTGCATCCACCACCTGGACAGTGATTATGTGATGCTTATGTTTAAAACATGCTGGTAGAACTGCCTTACCATGGACATTCAACTTGTGCCCTGAGTATGAAACCAGTCTTGCTCTCGACCACAGAACTGCTTCTTTAGATAGCTGTTTATAAAGATTCAGTGGCAATACATTGCATTGTGCTACTGTGTCCAACTTTAAGTTCACATCCTGGCCATTAATGGTTAACAGTACATTCCTCTCAGTGTGGGCTGTGCCTTAATTCAGGGTGTCTATACAGAAGGTACTTTCACTGTCAGCCTCACTGCTGGAGCCTTCATTAATCACATGCACAGTAGCACTCCCTGCTGCTCAACACATCTTTGCAAAATGATGTCTTCGGTTGCACTTTCTGCACTGTTGTCTAAAAGCTGGGCACAGTTTTGGGTCATGCAGTCTACCACACGTTCCACATCTAAATATATTGGCATTAAGAGGTGTGCTATGCATGCTATGATATGTGACTTGGGTGTTCTTTTCCTGTTTGAATGATGCAGCATGCACAAAACGTTCCTCTTGGGCTGTGTCAGTTATGCATTTTAATTGAGTTTCACTGAGTTTTGCAGCCCTACAAATGGTTAATGCTGTCTCTAAAGTCAAGTTTTCTTCATGCAGCAAGCTATGTTTAACTTGATCACTCTATATCACTCTACAGCTTTTACCATCTCAGGAATATTGCCAGGGTTAGGCTCCTTGTTCCACCCCTGGACCTCCCCACTTTGGTGCATACCTTCGTATCGACCAGGCTGGATTACTGTAATGCGCTCTACTTTGAGGTCTTGGGGGGATGCCTCTGCCGGCTGCAGCTGGTACAGAATGCAGCAGCCAGGTTGTTGGTGGGGCAGTCTAAATTCTGCCACTTCACCCTGGTGCTGGGTGAACTGCACTGGCTGCCGGTCAGATGAAGGATCCTTTTTAAGGTGGGGTTACTCACCTTTAAGGCTCTACATGGGTTGGGCCCTTGTTATCTGTCTGACCTCCTGTCACCTGCTGCACTGACCTGCTTCCTCTGATCCTCCTTGAGGGGCCTCCTAGTGATTCCCAGGATGAGGTTGAAAATGGACGGTGATAGGGCATTTAGTGTCGCTGGCCCTATCCTGTGGAATTCGCTCTCACCAGCTATTCGGGAGGCCCCTTCTGTGGAGGTTTTTAAGACCCGCTTCAAGGCTCACCTGTTTTGATCCTCCAGACTGAGTTGGGCAGGATCCTTTCTTTTCTGCCTTTATACTTTCTTGGTTCTATGGATTTTAATATAGATGTGATCATCTGTAGATTTTATATTTTGTAATGTATGATGAATTTGTTGTTGTATAGCACCCAGATCCTCCGTGATCGGGCACCTGATAAATAAAATTTGCCTTGCCTTGCCTATACCACATACTGTTCTGTCATATATTATGGAATCAGTGAGCTGTCCATATTCACAAGATTGAGCTTTCAATCGCAAATCAGTTATATATACATCTAAGGACTCACCGTGACCTTGGTTTCTAATGTTGAACAGATGTCTTTCGCATGTCAGATTTTTTGGGGATTAAAGTACGTTTCAAACTTGTCCATGATCTTTTCCAGGTCTGCCATATCTGCATCTTGCTGCTATGCAGATGTGTTGTACACTTCCACTGCCGCTGGACCTGCTAGGTTAAGGAAAGTCATAGCATGTATCTTCTTGGATTTCTCTGAGACCCCTCTGGCTACTAGGAAAATGCTAAAGTGTTGCTTAAACCTCTTACAGTTTCCTTTTAATTTGCTTTGCAGTTTCAATGCGTTGGGGGGGGGGCATTCATTTCTCCATTCTGACACCATGCAATGATCAAACCACATGCTAAGAGTTTAGTTTATATAAGCTTACTGCAGCTTAGCTTAGTATAAAAGGAGTAGCACTTTTACAGTTTAGGTGGGCTTTCTGATCTGAGTCTCTTCAAGCAGTGTACTACTGTCTGTACCCAGAGAAAAACCTTGAGAGGAGGCCCTCCTTAAAGAAACAGTATAGTTTAAACAACAGTAATACTTAAAGCAACAGTACTCCATTTCCTTACAATTACAATTTCAGGTGTTTCTTTTCATCTGCACACTACGACATTGGAGCGCAGGACCCCACACTGTCTCAAAATGATGCATGGATGGGAGTGCAGGGCCCAATACCATTAAGGACTAATGGGCCCTCTGGGCCCTGTGCTCCCAAATAGAAATAGGGATATGATTACAATATCTCAAACATTACGGATGGATGGCACTGTGCATTCCCAAATATAAATATGAATACCATTATGGAGTGCTGGGAGTTCAGAACTTATCCATACGTGGTGTCACAAATATGCAGAGGAGTATGGAGTAATGGTAGCACTCGGGCCCTGTGCTCCCACAGGGAAATAAGGATACAATTACAATCTCTCAAAAATTATGGAAGGTTGGGAGCGCAGGGCCTGGAGGGCCCTGCTCTCCCATAATCAAATAAGCCTTTCGAGTATACTGTCTCAAAAAGTAAGGACATTCTCTGCAAAAAAATGTGTTAATGTAACACTAGGGTTCCAGCGACAAAAGTTGGAAAATGCGGTCTTAGGGTTTCCCACCCTAAGACCCCATCCCCACCCTCAGTTTCCAGAGCTAACACCCCATCCCCACCCTGCATGCAGTAACAAGTGTGTGGGGGTGAACCTTAGGGCTGTGAACCTTAATGGTCACCTCATTCTTCTATACAGTATCCATCAAAGTTTACGTACTCATGGAATAGGGTGAGCATTAGGGTTCACAATCCTCCTCAGAATGGAGACTGGTCTGAATATAATTTCAAATTTGAAAGTAATGAAACCGGTCTGCTGGTGCTCAGCCAAAGGCTTTATAACAGTCCTGACAGGCATGGAGTATGGAACCTGTCAAAATTTGGTTGGGGTATTGAAGCCCCTCTAAGAGCTTGCCTTTATACCAGGGATCCATAGTGGTCAGAGGGAACGAAGAGTCCCATACCAGCTAACAGAATCTCCAAAGATGTCATAAAATCATGGACATTTTACAATACAGTCCCCATGCTGCACAAGCAACATACATGACACGGTAAGGATTCTGGTGAGGTTTTTTACTCAATTGGCCTGGTATCAACCCAAGCAAATTGAAAGAGTTGTCTTTGCATGTGACAAAACCAGGCTCCAGTCAAATGTACCAGAGCACACTGAAAAATATATAAATATCGATGGAGTATATTAATTTTGACTATCTGTATATGAGTGTGATAGGGTAATGGAAGCAAGGACCATTTCCTGAGATCAATCTATTAAAACTGCATTAACATGACAAAATTATCCTCATAGAGACGGGTTGTAGTTACCAATAAGTATATTCCTAAGGGTACCAGGTCAATATGTCGAAACAAAAACTGTGCATCGATAACCACGCAGTGTGGAGCATGCCTGGATTTAGAGTGTCAGGGTTATAACAGTAGTATGGAATTACCACTACCCCTCTTGCTCTGCACTCTTAATAGAGAACATCAAGTTGCCATGTGCTGAAGTGCCTGGTCGAGCCGCTGTCATGGTGGGGTTGCTAAGGCACCCACACACGGTAGGATGGGAGACCTAGAACCGTGGTTCTGTTCCCCCAGGTCTCCCAGTGTTGCAGCTTTTCCATTCATTTTTTTTTTTAAACTTGAACTTTTTTCCCCCTCTTGGAGTTTTGCCCCATCCCTGAATCCACACCCTCTCGGAGTTTGTTAAAGTCTGGGAGGTGTGGGAGGTGATACTCCCCATGTTGGGGGGGGGGGGCAAAGTCCCTGATAAAAAAAAGAAAATCCTATTATTTTCAATGGGCTGTGCTCTTTTCTTCTGGTCGCTGTTGTTTCTGAGCCTATTTTGGTCGGCACTGTGTTGCTTGTGGTGTTTGTTGCTGCGCATTTTTTGTCGGCAGAATTATGACCCCGTGCCTTCCTAAGTATTTAAGTTTAGTGTGACCTCAGTGCATGGGGTATTGTTTTCTGGAAAGAGAGGGGTGGCTTAAATGATAAAGTTAAGATTTCATTTTTCTCTGTATTTAAGGTATATCCAGACAATGTGGAAAATATGTGAACCAGGGTCAATAATCTGGGTAGCAATGTCATCAGTTCCGTAAGATAGACTAGCACATCATTTGCACATAAACCAGGTTTATGTTCCTGATATGCCAACTGTACTCCTCTTATCTCCTGATCTTTGTGAATCATCTGCTCAAAGGGCTCACTATATAAGGCAAAAAGAACCAGTGACAGAGGGCATCCTTGATGGGTACCCTGCCCAAGGTGAAAGCCTGCTGAAAGATGCCCATTTGTCCAAACAAATGCTATTGGGGCTACATAGAGGGTTTGAATATACATCTGAAAGGTTGAGGAAAAACCAAACCCAGCAAAGAACCTGTTTAAATAGACCCAGTCCAGCTGATTGAATGCTTTCTCATCATCCCTACTCATAAGAATGGCTGAGGTCCTGCTAGCATTAAGATGGGCAAGAATGTGAAAGGTACTATGAACACTATCCTGGGCCTGTCGACCTGCAACGAACCTGATCTGATCTACTGTAGTCCATCTAGACCTGGTATGATACTTTCCAGCCTCCTAGTGAGTATGGAAGTAGAAAATGTATAATCCACATTCAGGATGGATAGAGGATGATAGGAAGGACATAGTGTAGGGTCCTTGCCAGGCTTGGGTATCACTGAAATTATCGCATAATTCCAAGATGGTGCAAGTTGGCCATCCTCTGACATGGCTGCTACATAGCCCTCTGCAAGAGGGGGGATGGTGGTCTCAGGGAATTTCTTATAATATTCAGGCGGGAGTCCATCAGATCTTGGACATTTACCAGTTTTGCTTCCCCTAATTTCCTGCAATATCTCTGCATAATGAATGGGGCACACAGGGCCTCATTTTGAGCCTATGTGACCTGCAGCAATGAAAGGGCACATAAAAGGAGTCTAAGACCTCAGCAGGTTGAGGGGCTGTAGTAATGTTGAACAGCTGCAGCAATATCAGGAGTCTTCAAAACTACTTACATTTCGAAATTAGTTTGATGAAGCCAAAAAGTCAGCAATTACATTATCAGAAAATTGGGGTGTACAAGCAAAGTTTGAAGAAAAGCGCATGAGAAAGGTCAAACAACATTTTGATGAGCTATGTGAAGATGAAAGACTTGCCGACTCAGAACAATTTTTTCAAAGTAAATGTGTTTTACAGGTGCCTTGATATAATAAATGCACAGCTCTCAAATCGATTTCAAAGCTTTCAGGCAATCGCTGATAGATTCTGCATAATCCAGCCAAGTATGCTTATTTCTGCAAGTGATGATGATCTGTATAAAGGAACTGAAAAACTGGCCCATCATTTCAACAAAGACATTTCATCTGCTTTTCCTGGACAGTTGCTTTCATTCAGTTCTTGTCTGAAATCTGAAATCTCAAAACAATCATCGGTGAAAGATTTGGCAAAACTGTTCATTGTTTACAATAGTGCATTGGCATCTAGTTTTCCAGAAGTCTGTACTGTACTTATGCTGTTTCTCACCATCCCAGTAACAGTAGCCAGTACCGAACGCTCCTTTTCAAAACTTAAACTTATAAAGAACTACTTAAGGAGTAGTATGGGACAAGAGAGACTTTGTGGGTTGGGAATTTTATCTGTTAAAAATGAACGAGCCAGAAAAATTAACCTGCAGCAGATCATTGATGAGTTTGTAGAACGAAAGGCGCGCAAAAGGCGATTCAAATAGATGACTAGAAAATATTACACTGTTATGTGTTGCGGTACAGTTTCATGGTGCCACAAGCCACATGCTACCATTTTGATAATTAACTGTTATGAAGTATTGAACACTTGAATTGGCAATGTCATATTTAATGTGTTGTGTATTAATAAGTATGTTATATTCTTTGTTATGTGAGGGAGGTGAGGTGGGTGAAGGGTACGTAACCGTAAACAGGTAAAAAAGAATAATTGGGGGGACCCGGCCGAGAGGTGGGTTGAGCCACTGGGGTGGGGTGGGGGGCAGGAGTGGGGTGGGGCCCAAAATTACAACCTGCACTGGGACCCATCTTTCTGTTCCTCCGCACACTGCGGGCAAAGGTGTGATCAGTGCTGCTGGCTGAGAATCCCTGAATCGGATTCTGATTTTATTTTTTAACCCCTGGTGGCCTCACCCCCCTGCCCCGACCCCCCGGCCCCAGGGCAACAGCAGCCCTCCTCCCCGTAGTAGTACACTGTACCAACAAACTACACAGACAAGTGTTGTATGCAAATAAAAAAAGGTGGACCGGCCGTGGCAGCGATGCTCTTGTTGCTGACGCTCTGTGTGTCTGTGTGGAGGATGGGAGGTGAGCTGGAGCCGAGCCAAAGCAAGTGGACTGGAGGATCGATCAGGTCAGAGGAAGGAAGGAATGGATCACTGGATTTCGGATGCATTGCTTGCAAACTTGCATTTGCAGCCGCCGTGCTGCATGTTCAGTAAGTTGCTGGCTAGACCTGTTCTTTCTTTAATCTTGCCCATGCTCTGCCCTTTCTTTCCCTTAGCAGTCCCTTAGTGCTTGTTTGTGACACACTCTGCAACAGTACTGCTGTCTGTCTCCCGGGCCCGGGAGGGACCCGACCTGTCCCCGGACCCACCTGGCTGAGATGACAAATTCTTCTCCAGTCCTCATAACCCAATCAGTCTGTCTAGACTATCTAACTTGTTCTCTGGTCTCCGGTGCGTCCTGGTAGGGTTAACCCAGCAACTACTTGTGGTCAGTGGCTCAGTGCTGCCATCTGCACCTGGGGGGTGGTGGCAGCAAGCACGTTAGCATGGCAGGATTGTACTGTCAGCTGAGTGAGAGTAGTCAGTGTCAAACGAGACTGACAAATTAGTCAACAATGTGATCGCGATCGATCCGATCCAATTGCTGCTGAAATCCTTGATTTTTACAATGGGGCCGTACATGTGTCGGGTCCCTGTGCCACTGCACCGGCTGCACTGGCTATTCCTCCGCCACTGCGTGGGGTCTCCCTTCATAATATCTCTGCCTGAAGTACAGTACTTTAAATTTTGTTCCACTTTATTAAAATTTGCTTGAGCTCCTTTTTCAGCTAGGTCAGTTCCTGGCCCCTTATCCAATTTGGCTTGCTGCAACAGCTCTAATGTTTGTGTTTTGGTTTCTAGGGCCTGTTTTTTCTGTTGACGGTCTTTTTTATGCACAGCAGCTATGGCAATAAACTTATCCCAGACCATGGCTTTAATCGTGTCCCAAAGGATACCGGGAAAACATCGGGCATTTGATTATCTTGAATGGCTTGTTCCATAAAGGTCTTGATTTGGTTCCAAATCTCCTTGTCTTGCAAAAGGGAGACATTAAGTCTCCAAAAAGACAATTTTTTGTGGATCTGTAAGTGGCATTTCAGGAAGACAGGAACATGGTCTGAGATAGCCATAGGACTTATTATGCAGGCATGTAGTCTATCAGTATACTCCCTAGATATTAACAAGCATTTGTCAATGCGAACGTTCGCTTGCAGGTATTTGCAGCGGTGTTTGGCACGTATGGTGCTTTACCCATATGCCCTGTGTGATTGCTGGTATTTGCACAATGAATTTTCAGCATGACCTTTTTGTTACCCCCATTGTGCGCTACATAGGCGGAAACACATTTTGGGCAGGATGTGAAAAATGACAGCTGTACTGCTCATGAGGAGGTGTGGTAAAATGCCAATGTTGAAAATCTGGAGTGGAAATGTGAAAAGAATTCGCAAACCTCACGAGAGCTTGCGTGGGGAACTGTGCAACACGCTCGTGAAAACAAGTAATTTTAGGAAATTTTCACCAGATTTTCAACATTGCCATTTTAAAATCTCTGCCAATGAACAGTGTCACTGTGATTTTCTTACTGTGTCCCATACATTGATTTCGCACACCGACTGCGCCATTGTGCACTACATGGGTGGAAACATGTTTTGGGCAGGATGTGAAAAATGACAGCTGTACTGCTCATAAGGAGGTGTGGTAAAATGGCAATGTTGAAAATCTGGAATGAAAATATTGGAAATTCGCAAACTTACCAGCGTGCATAGGAACTGCACTACGCACACTCGTAAAACAGTTATTTGTAGGAATTTTTTCATCACATTTTCAACATAGCCATTTTAAGATCTCTGCTCATGAACAGTGACACTGTGATTTTCTTAATGTGTCCCATACATTGAGTTTGCACACCGCCTGTGCCATTGTGCGCTACATGGGTGGAAACACGTTTTGGGCAAGATGTGAAAAATGACAGCTGTACTGCTCATGAGAAGGTGTGGTAAAATGGCAATGTTGAAAATCTGGAGTGAAAATATTGAAAATTCGCGAACTTACGAGCGTGCGTAGGAACTGCGCAACGCAGACTCGTAAAACAGTCATTTTTAGGAATTTTTTCACCAAATTTTCAACACAGCCATTTTAAGACCTCTGCTCATGATCAATGTCACTGTGATTTTCGTAATGTGTCCCATACATTGATTTCGCACACCGACTGCGCCATTGTGCACAACATGGGCGGAAACACGTTTTGGGCAGGATGTGAAAAATGACAGCTGTACTGCTCATAAGGAGGTGTGGTAAAATGGCAATGTTGAAAATCTGGAGTGAAAATATTGAAAATTGCGAACTTATGAGCCTCGTAGAACTTCATAGCGCATGCTAAATAAAACAGTCATTTTGGAATTTTGCACCAAATTTTCAATATGGGGTTTTGGGACCCCTTCTCATGAATGATGTCACTGTCATGGCATTATTCAGGCCCGAAGGTGATTTCACACAGTGACGCGACTACTGCGAAATCACCCTTCGACCAGGTATCGCCATGACGTTGACATCATCGAAGGGCACTCAAAATCCATGTTGAGGTTGGTGCAAAATTCAAACTACCTGAGATATGCAATAAAGTTGAAAACCCCTATCTAGCCCATTATACAGCTTACCGGCATTTCCTCAGTTCGCGGTTGGCTTTGAAGAGTGCAGACGTGTTCCTGGTCCACGAAGATCGTTCGCCGAGCTCTGGAGGTAAGTATGGGGTGAGGGGTGTGGGAGAGCAGGGTGTGCAGTGGATGAGTGCGGGTTGTGGGAGGGCGGGAGACTCGTGGGGCAGTTTTTAATTTACAGGTTTTTTTTACAATTGACAGCGGGGACGTTTGCCATGCTGGGGTGGGCTCCCCAGTGTGGCAGAAAGATGGTGGGGGGCGAGGAGCCGGCCGGGGATTGGGCACCCTAAGCTCTTGGGGACGTTTGCCTGGGATGGGCTCCCAGCGTGGCACCAAAGCTTTGGGGGGGCGGCGTGGCGCGGGAGGGTGGCGTGACATGGTGCTCTGTATGACAGCGGTGGTTTTCTTTGAAGCAAAGACCACCACTGTCATACACAGCTCCTGCACCCATTGGTGCAGGACCGCCTCGCCTGCTCAACTGAGCAGTGGATTGCAAGGGAGAGGCACACCTCCAAAGTGTGCTACTCTCCCAAAACGTTCCTTGCGCATGTGCACAAGTGAACGTAAAAACAGGTCCAGTCTGGAGTACATCTTATGAGTCACCGAATAAAGCATATAACCTTTCGATGGGCTATGAATGTGTCTTCAGGTCCCCTGTTTTCCCTTTATCCTCCCTCAGGCCCCTGCATTGTTTTTTAGCCTGAATTGGGACCGGAGGAGCTAAATTGGGGAGTCGCCATCCTGTATTTGCACTCCGGTGCAGGGCAGGTGATCTATGCATGCGCAGGAGCACATTGTGGTTTTCAGCCATTTCTGCAGCCATTCAAGCACCTCTCTGGTATCCTGGCAGCAAATTTAAGCTAAATGGGGACAGGAGACATGGAGGAGGCCCATAAGGAGCAGCAGAGTATTTTGTTTAAGGAGCGTCAATCGCGCTACAGAAAGGGGGGGGGTGCCACATGAATATTAATGAGGCAGCACACATAATATTAGTGAGCAAGCCTGTCTAATGCCTGGGAGCTATAGAAAATGGCAGCAGTGACAGGAGGAAGACTAAGTAAAAATATTAGCTTGTGCAGTTGCGTCACAGGGCACAGGGACTGCAACAAGTCTGTGGGGCTCTCATAAAAGATAAATGTTTATTATGGCTGCAAGGGCATTTGGAAGTTGGGGCCTTGTGTGAGTTGCAGTGGGACTGCTTGTGTGATAGCCATATTTGTAGCCTTCTAACCACCATTCAGCCCATCAGACTGCTAGAATTTTGGCTAAGGACTTTGGGGCAGTAAATGGACTTATGGGTGAAAAAGCTGGGTAAATACTTGATGCCCTTTCACCCAACCAGTCAGGCATTGAGGGAGCCTCATATATATTAGTTTTGAGAAGGGACAATCAATTTAGCCAATCAGGAGCTGCAGAGAGCTCCCAAAAGGAAAGGAACTGTTGGTTCTGAGTTCAGTTTGGTGGAAGCCCCTCCAGAGGGGGAGAGGGGGGCTCCAGTCCCTTGGAAGAATGAGGCTGCAAGGCTGGGAAAGGGCCTGCCTAGGGGTTGCCAGCCACTATCCCCCAGGGCCTGGGTATGCCTTTCCCCATGGTGGAGGAATGTGTTGAAGGAGTGTGGTTTCGCAGCTCTTTTGAGAAAGAGAGAGAGAGAGAGAGAGAGAGAGAGAGAGAGATGCAGGTTTCTGCAAAAGGCTGCTGTGAGAAAGGAGCTGCACCACGGTGGTGAAGGTCTTGCATAAAGGTTTTGGAGAGAGATGGATGGCTAATTCTGCACTTGAACTGTGAGAAACAAGGAGAAAAGGTTCAAGAAAGGAAAAAGGTCTCTGTCTGACCCTGGTTGACACAGGGTCAACACATGGTATGACACAGCATCGTAAGGAAAAGGGAAGGACAAAAGGTTCAAGGAATGGTACTGGTTTTAGAAAATGGAAAGCAGACTGGTTTCGGTATGGACACTTGGTATGGGAGTCTTCTGGACACATGGAGGCTTGGCCAGTAAACCCAGGTAGCTCACAAAGTTTGAAGAGAGAGCCTCTTCTGCATCTATTGGTACCTGCATTTTGAGAAAAAAAAAAAGAATTTGCCTGCAACAAGAGAAGTGAAATGTTTTGGTCAAGGGCAAGTTCAGGGTTCTCTGAGGAGCCCAAGGTGATTGCCAAGTCCCACTGAGACCGTGTGCTCAGTGGGGAGTCAGAGACTGTGACCTGTGAGAAAAAGGGCCATGTCTGCCATGTCAATAGTGTGACTGAAAGACATTTTCCTTAAACTTCTAACTCGAGATTGTCAAACTGAGCTGAGCTTAAGAGACTGAGAATATTGCTCATTTTTCAACCTGAAGCCAGGTAGGGAACCAGCCAACCTCTATCAAGTGGGGCCGACTGGGCCACAGGGAGCCATGGGTGCATGCCCGAGTGCTAGGGCACGCTGATCCAGAGGAGAGCCAGACTGTGGGATCACTCCTGGGTCTGGGTTCCTTGTGGCCTGGAAAGCCTTGCATTTGTGCTCTGCATCAGACCTGGAAACAGGCTGAAGGGGACAAGCTGCAAGACCTTCAATCAAGTCGGAATATCCAAGATGAAGAGTGCCTGCTCCACATCTCAAGTCTCTTCAAATCCAAATGATTCCAAGGTTCTGCTGTTCCATCCATCCCAGAGTTATGGTCACCATGCCTCCAGAGACTGTCTGTAGAACTGTGAGTAAAGGCAGTAATTAACCTGCACTTGAGGGATGTAAATAGTTATCGCCAAGTTATGAAATGGGCATAACATTTCTTGCACTTTGATTGGCAGATCACCTTTATCAGCCATGTTCTTATCAGGACATAACTCCACAACTGGCACTTTTGTGCCAACCAAAATGCAGCAAACACAGATATCAATCTGTGGTACTGCTCTCCCACTGCAGCTCGTCAGCTAGCATGGGGAGAAACCACAATGGCTTCACTGGTGGGAGAGCGGTGCCACCAACAGACAAACAGGAACCATACTGCAGAATCTCCCCCTTCCTACATGGCAACAAACTTTATACATTTAGTACCACTTGTTATTTAGTTTTCTTTGATGCCCACAGCAAGTGTTATCCTCTCACTCCCAGTATTTCAAACCATGTACAGCAGAAGCACTGACCATTACCACAGTCTCCGCTCCGTTTCCACCATCTGCAGTGTCCGGTGTCCGGCAGTCTGAGTCACCCCTCCCCGTTCATGAAAGCACATACCAATTTAAGTGAAAATCTCATATCTGCAACAACGTACTGCAGTGGCAGCACACAGGAAATGTTAAGGATGCGTGCCACCACTCTCCTGCTGCAACTTCTCGAGTAGTATCCAACAGAACGAGGAGAACGGTGGCATCAACAGAGAACCCCCCCCCCCAACAAATACCTCACAAATCCAGCTCCCACTGCTCTACAATCTGGCCAGCACACAATGACCCTTTCTGCAATCTCTGGACTCCATCCACCCCCACCTCATCCTCTCCACAACATCAATAAGACGCAAAAAAGCAGAAGTTCCAATTTGTTTCTCACAGTGGCGGTTATGGAGAAACCACTGTCTATGGTGGCCGGTGGAGAAACGTTTGCTCCCAGTAAAGCCAGTCCTCTAATGCAAAAAAAAAAAATGATAAGCTAAATGAAACCAAGATTAACCAAAAAGAAACAAAAAACTAGAAGGACACAAAAAATGTTTTGTGTTTCTTGGGGTGGATGGGGTTGTGCCAAGGAACATGCCAGTAATTACGTCACCCCATATGGGACACATTTGCCCCACTCGCTGTAACTGAAACTTGGTTGGCAAACTATGAAATAAAAAAAAACAAAAACATAGTTTTGAGTGTTTGTGTGTGAAGTGGGGCAGGTGGGTGGATAGTGGAGCCACAGACACACAAATGTCCTCTAGTGACTTTTAATTACAGAGATCCATTTCAAGACAATGACAAGGACTGTTTTTTTTTCTATTGACATCATCACTCTTTTTAGTCTTTTTATGTACATTTTTTTTAAATTAACTTCTTTAGCGTTGTGCCTATTTTATAAGCAGAATAAGACACTCTGAGGTGTGGTTTATGGCCTGATAAGAGCACTTCCCAGGTGCTAAAGGCACTCGGCACAAGTGCCACATGCCTCATTACGCACCTGGGGTGTACTGTTATCAGGTCATAAACCACACCTCATGTCTTATTCCTTACTTATGCCCTATGGCATGGCAAAGTTTAAAGAAAGTGTAAGCCCCTTCTCATCTGAGAGGGGCTTATGCTTCCTTTAGGGACACCTTTTCCCTCTACCTTTTGCCCTTAGAGTTTAGGGATGGTAGAACTCTGGAGGCATATTTCTGCTTGCCGTCATTTGGTGGCAGTAGAGAGCAGGGTTTTAGGGTATAAATATGCAGGATAGCGAGTTTGGGTGGTGCCGTAGAGGAGAGACACCATCGGGGTGGGGGACGCCTCCCTCGTTTTAGGCAGGCCGACTTTAACTGCGATGTAGTGCCAGATTCCCAGGTGTCATCCATGGGAGGGCATAAGTGAGGCAGCTGTGGCTGTCCACTTGGGGTCCTGGGCCTTGGGGGGTTGGTGAGGTGGAGAGACACTTGACGGGATACAGGAGGTGCAGGATAGGTAGGCACCCAGGTTTGGGTGTGGGCTCTGGTAGCAGGTGTTTTTGTGTGCTTGGTTCGCCAGGGTTGCAGCAGGTTGTAGCAGAACCTCTGCAGCTCGGCATGGCAGGGCGGCTCTGGCATACTGGAGAAGGGGTCAGGGGAACCTCTACCCATGCAAAGGGCCTGTTTGGAGGGACAGAACTCGGGGCTGCAAGACTTTGCCGAGTGGGCTGCGGAGTGCTCTAAAGATCTTCCCTTGTTGTTGGTTGCTCACAGCGGACAGCAGAAAGTGAAGTGAAAGTAAAGTAGAGGGATAGCATCAGGCAGCAGTCATCTTGCTCTCAGTCCTCAGAATATTCAAGATGCTGGTCGGGAGGCAGTAGTATGCTGGGGACCCAGGCAATCATCGGGGAGTGAGCTCTGTGAAAGGATAATGGGGTATGGTGCGGTGGGTCTTGCTGGTACTGTATCATCAGTGTGTCACCCAGGCTTGGCCACAACTACCAGGTGAGAGTCTCCAGGGGTTGGGTTGGTGGTATTTTTTGTGTTATTAGCACTGTGCGGTGCCTCCATTATGTAACCCCCTACCTGGGACCTGGGCTAGGGGAGAAAAATGTCACTCGGCATGTTGGCTAGGTTTGGCTACTCTGCACAGGGGCACCCAAGTATTCTGGACACAGGAAACAATAACTGAATGTCCATACAAGGAGTTGGGATTCTAAAGTGTGGCTTTTATTCACAACAAACAGGAACAATAAAGCATAGACTGACCCCCACAGGGCTACACTCCTGGTAATGCAGATTTCCTCCACAGACACACCTCTTCTTAAATCTTAAACCCCTGGGTTTAGCAACACACAGGGCACACTGCCCTAGTTTTACTCTTCCATGGTTTCCCTGGCTCGGCTCCCTTGCCAGTCATTGGACTACCTTCTTTCCTTGGCTCGGCTCCCTTGCCAGCCCTTGGACTATCTTCTTTCCTTGGCTTGGCTCCCTTGCCAGCCCTTGGACTACTTATCCATTTATCATGGAGATTTACTGGTGGCTCCCTATACCACCCCTGAGCACTTCTGGCTCCATCAGGGAATCTTCTTCAACAATCCCACATCTGGGTACTTTCCTTGAGCACTGGCCAAGTACCTGAGGGAAAGCAACAGTTGTCCCAAAGCGAACCTGTGGAGGTGAATCTGGTTACGCCAGATGGGGGGTCTCCCACCTCTTGCTCCCATGATTCATACCCACCCATTCCTCTGGACTTTAACACCTCATCTCTGAAAACACTTTTCCATGTAGATTATCCATAAATGTATTTAACATTTAATCTACTAGCTTTTAACTTCTAATGTGCTGACTTGAAGCTAGCTTATTAAGTGGTTGTCTCCATTTCTCTAGACCCCCACTGTTAAAACAGTCCAAATCCCACAAGCTTCTAAGAACGGTACTTGGCTGTCCTTTCCTGACCCACAGAAAGAATTCTCAAAACTCACACAGTCTCTGGTAAAAACATAGGCCCTTTGTCAGAGCAAACTCACCCTTGGTTGCAGGTGCCCCACAGGCTTTTCCTTTTTCTCCTCTGGAAAAACACACAAACTTCTGAGTGCCTCAGCACAAATCTTCCTTAGGCAGCTTCTTTTCCCTTTAGCCAGGCCCGGGGATTGCCCCTGGAAACAGGCTGGTTTCTTCCCCCCCCGCCCTAAACCACTGAAAGCGGTCTCTACCTCTTCAGCCTAACACTTTGGGTGTTCCTCTTCTGGTGAGAACACACACTCTAAAGGACAGGCAGCTCTCTGACAGAGCTAAGGGCTCTGAGGGCCTGCAGCTACAGCACATCTCTTCACTCCACTGAGCCCAATACTGAACTACTACAGACTGACTTCAAATTCCCCAACATTCTATCCTAACTTCCCTAGCTGCAACATTCCAATGTGGCTAATGCAGCTGCAACAGTTCTAAAATGATGTCATCCCTCAGTCTCAGCTGAGACTGAGAACAGAGTGAGACAGTGTGAAATCCATTTAACTGGAATTTCACAAGCTGCCTTCCCTGCCTGCCACTAAGTCTAACTGGGATTCTAGTTACCCCGGGTAACAGGGCGGTTACACTCACCTTGGGCCAGGAAAATGACTGTCCGCAGTCATTAGTCACCCGGCTTAGGCCATCTCACCCTATGAGTTGACTACGGGGAGGTAGCGCTACCTTCTCCCCTACCATGTGCCAGCACAGGCAGACAACACTAAGGGACGCATCAGCCTCTACTCTACCCACTGACTATTGGTACCTAGTGGCTCTGGTAGAATTGTCCAGAGCATAGCCTTAATAGATAAGTACTGCAGCCCCTACTGCAGGTCAGTACCACAGCCTGTCTATACCCCCTAGCCCTCTAGGGAAAATCTATCTGCCTTTAACCAAAAACCCAAAAACAAATACAACAGGGGACCTCCTCCCAACCCTGGACACCTGCAACCACACACCAGGAGCTAATACCATACACAGTGCATTACTCCCACACTCCCCCACAACCATACCTGTGGAAGGAAAATTACATACAGTAACCACAACAGCAACAGTACTTTAAATCCAAATACTTTTTAAAGTACAAGGAGAACTCTGATGAGTTCCTTCTCCTCTTCTTGTCTTCTCTTCAAGTCTTCTTCAGGAACACCTGCAAGAAAAGAGAAAAACAAAACACACCTAATCTGCACACACAGTTCTATCTTAACCCCTACCATCTAAACACTGAAGAATCCCAAAAAGATTTTTTAGAAAAGTAGAAAACAGTACCAGTAAAAGCAGTAGAAAAATAGAATATTTACCATACACATTTGCAATTTTGGGGAGATAGAATGCCCTAAATGTCCCTTCTAGTGACTCCCTATGCCCGATGGCAAGTCCAATAAAGAGTCTCTCATGGTCCGGAGCCCAGTGAAGCAAAGTTCTAGCAGGCCAAAGTCCCGAAGAGGAGAGTCTTTGAGGACAGTTCACACTTTTGGAGTCTGCTGATGTAGGGTGTGTACTGCAAATGTCAGAAATAGAAAAAATCTGGACTTACCAGTCCCTTGAAGAATGGAAAACATATGACACCTGTGTCCCTGCCAAAGACTCTCTGGCAGCATTCTGTCAATACAGCTGGGCGGACATCTTCCGGAACATGAACAGGATGGCACATCTGGGAACAGCTGGGCTGATGTCATCTCTGGAGATGGAACCTTGGAACAGGAACAAAAAGGAAAACAGCTGGTCTGAAGTCATCTGATACCCAGGAGATGAATCAGGATACAGCTGGGCTGGTGTCCTCACTGGATTTGAAGTCATCTGGTGGGCCACGTTGATGGATTCTGGAAAGCCAGTACACTGTAGAACTGTCAAAGGTGGGGCACCTGGATCCTGGATGTCCAGACTGGCGGAACAACATAGGTATGGCAATGGCTGGAATGGCAGCATTGGCTACCACTGCTCTGCTCTCCACTTGGTAGGCATGGGCACATTCGCAGGATGTTCTTGACATTGTGGGAAATAGCACAACAGGTCAGGTGCAAGAATTATTACCCCATCTGGGCGTTCATAATTCACATTGTAAAAGGATTCATGTCCCTTGCTGTCCACGATCCGAATAGTGTCTATAAACAATGTCCTGCCCACTTTCCATGTTTGGAACTTTTCTTGCAAGATTCTGTCTCTTACAAATCTGCTGGCACGAGGGTGCACATGTGTCATGGCCTCTTCCATAATCCAGGATTTTCTGCATCTTTCTATCTCCTCCCAGATTCTTCGAGGAAAGGTAGAAAACAATTCTCCATAGATTTCATTAGCTTTCCTACGAACCAGTCTTTCCTCCTTACTGCATTTGGTCAACCTGCGACCTCTGGCTTGGCTTGGGGGCGGCCAGTCCTGGTTCTGCCAGCTACACATTCTTAACGTCGCAAAAATGGATCCCTGGCTCCTTCTTGCACAGCCAGGGCAGTGGAATCACCACTCTCTTCCATGCGTTCCTCTAAGCCAGGAACTGGAGGCTGTGAACCCACGCCTTCTTTGTCAGGCCAAATGGGTTCCCCATCTTCATCTTCACTGAGAATCTACGCCCAGGAGTGAGCAGTTGTCCTCACTCCTGAGATGGTCCACTCCTCACTAAGGCATGGAGGTCGAAACCTCCCATTCAGTGGCCTCTTCTGTCTCATCTTCACCTATGAAACTCGGACTAGGCCCCTCTATTCACGGGTCGGCTGATGCTCCCTCTGCACTGTCTCTCAGTGACTCAGACTCGGACACATCAGTTGTCTGTGCTGTCTGTTAATCTGTACCCTTTAGCTTTATGCCACACTTTACTGAACTTCCCTCTTCAGGTCCTATCTGGTGCTGTGTGCTGCCCATTGCAGGTTCTTGTAATTTTGTCCATGTAGGAGCCAAACGAATCTTGGGTGCTTTGGTCAAACCATATTTCTCTAGGCACCCAAAACAGTGAGGTACCATGAAGACATCCCTTCCAGCATTTAAGCACATCACACATATTCGTACTGGATATCCAGGAATTGCCACACGAGGAGGCAGTCATCCTCCATAGTAGTACTTCTCAATATTTCTCAACTTGTTAACTTCTCCTACGATCATAGCTGGGGCATGATCCGGGTAGCGGGCTGGTCCTGAAGCCATGACTGCAGGGAAAACAAACACTCACTGTTATTACAAGTCCCACTTGGTTGAAAAAACTTTTCACAAAATGGCTCCTTGGCTGCTGTGTTTACATTACTGCCCCACCCTGTAATGGCTATGTGTGCACCCTGGTGCATCAACGTTCTTGCAAATGGGGTCAAGCCATTGCGCATCCGATTAACACTCTACTGATAACATTAGTTCAAACTGCACAAACTTGCACTGGTTGCTCTCTTAGCACATTTATATGATTTACCACTGACTTTTTACTTGCTGAAGACACTGCTGTAGCTTACAATCCCATAAAGCCTCAGTATTTCATAGCATAGGATTGCCTGTATTTCTTGCTGCATCTCGCATACAACTCACAGTCTCTCACATGTCTCTGAAAATTATACTGTTGCCGAACCTATAATTATGCTCACAGTCTATTGCTTAGAATTCTTGTTTTAACTTCTTTCAAACTTGGCATAGTCCTTCTTTGCAAAGCGACTACACTGCTACACACAGATTCAGCTGGCTTTTTGGTGAAATCACACAGTTTGAGCTATTTCTGTTGGATGGTACTCACTGTTATCAGTAGCTGGTTGTGGCGATAGAAAAATGGCCTACAGCTGATTGTGGAGGCCTCTGGAAGGAAGCGGGTTGGCAGTCCTGCTGATTGTCCCTTGGAACACCACACTCACAGTCCAGATGATCAAGATGCGGGTTGAGCCCGAATTTGAACAGAAAAGTCAGTTTTTAAACTTTTTACAGTGCTTTCAGTCACCGCAATGCTCCTCCTGGCAACCCAGTTCGCACACTCCACTCACTGTCCCTCTCAAATGCTGTGCAGTTGCTCTAGAGCTGGCTTGGGGGCGGGACTGATCGCAGTCTCACCAATCACTCGACGCCATGCAAATAAGCCTCTTTCCTCTCGAATGCTCTTCTCCTCACGGTGATCATTGAGCAGGCAAAATTTAAACTGCAAACCATACTTTTTTTTTTCAACTGTAGCTCCTCGCAGGAGCCCATTTTAACCATTTTTCATGGCCATTAAGCACATCAAGTCTCTCAGTCCAACAGAAAGCATTTCCAATGTCTAGGGCACAATTTTCCTTTTGCTACCCACAGTTTTCCACACTTTTCTTTGTCACAATTACTTTTAAAAACTGGCAAACGCTGTAATTTGATGCAGAACAAGGGCATACACACTCTGGCTTTACTGCTCCTTGGTAACAGTTGGCAATATCACAGCAACACACAGACAACAGCACACAGCGGCACATTTAGTTAGCAATTGCTTCAGATTATTGGGCTACCCTCTGCCAGATAGCCAAAATGCTAGCCATCACCCGAGCAACCTTTCTTGCTTTTCTCCCAAATTTTAACAGAATCCCAGCGGTAGCCTCCAATTTTGTAACCCGGGCTTGGCCACAACTACCAGGTGGGAGTCTCCAGGGGTCAGGTTGGTGGTATTTTTTGTGTTATTAGCACTGTGCGGTGCCTCCATTATGTAACCCCCTACCTGGGACCTGGGTTTGGGGAGAAAAATGTCACTCGGCATGTTGGCTAGGTTTGGCTACTCTGCACAGGGGCACCCAAGTATTCCAGACACAGGAAACAATAACTGAATGCCCATACAAGGAGTTGGGATTGTAAAGTGTGGCTTTTATTCACAACAAAAAGGAACAATAAAGCATAGACGGACCCCCACAGGGCTACACTCCTGGTAATACAGATTTTCGGGGCTACACTCCTGGTAATACAGATTTTCCTCCACAGACACACATCTTCTTAAATCTTAAACCCTCGGGTTTAGCAACACACAGGGCACACTGCCCTAGTTTTACTCTTCCATGGTTTCCGTGGCTTGGCTCCCTTGCGAGCCCTTGGACTACCTTCTTTCCTTGGCTCGACTCCCTTGCCAGCCCTTGGACTACCTTCTTTCCCTGGCTCAGCTCCCTCGCCAGCCCTTGGACTACTTATCCATTTATCATGGCGATTTACTGGTGGCTCCCTATACCACCCCTGAGCACTTCTGGATCCATCAGGGAATCTTCTTCAACAATCCCACGTCTGGTACTTTCCTTGAGCACTGGCCAAGTACCTGAGGGAAAGCAACAGTTGTCCCAAAGCGAACTTGTGGAGGCGAATCTGGTTACACCAGATGGGGGGGTCTCCCACCTCTTGCTCCCATGATTCATACCCACCCATTCCTCTGGACTTTAACACCTCATCTCTGAAAACACTTTCCCATGTAGATTATCCATAAATGTATTTAACGTTTAATCTACTAGCTTTTAACTTCTAATGTGCTGACTTGAAGCTAGCTTATTAAGTGGCTGTGTCCATTTCTCTAGACCCCTACTGTTAAAACAGTCCAAATCCCACAGGCTTCTAAGAACTTCTAAGAACGGTACTTGGCTGTCCTTTCCTGACCCACAGTAAGAATTCTTAAAACTCACACAGTCTCTGGTGAAAACATAGGCCCTTTGTCAGAGCAAACTCACCCTTGGTTGCAGGTGCCCCATAGGCTTTTTCTTTTTCTCCTCTGGAAAAACACACAAACTTCTGAGTGCCTCAGCACAAACCTTCCTTAGACAGCTTCTTTTCCCTTTAGCCGGGTCAGGGGATTGCCCCTGGAAGCAGGCTGGTTTCTTTCCTTCATCCCAGCAGGGATGGGGCCCTAAACCACTGGAAGCGGTCTCTACCACTTCAGCCTGACACTTTGGGTGTTCCTCTTCTGGTGAGAACACACACCCTAAAGGACAGGTAGCTCTCTGACAGAGCTAACGGCTCTGAGGGCCTGCAGCTGAAGCACACCTCTTCACTCCATTGAGCCCAATACTGAACTACTACAGACTGACTTCAAATTCCCCAACATTCTATCCTAACTTCCCTAGCTGCAACATTCCAATGTGGCTTATGCAGCTGCGACAGATCTAAAATGATGTCATCCCTCAGTCTCAGCTGAGACTGAGAACAGAGTGAGACAGTGTGAAATCCATTTAACTGGAATTTCACAAGCTGCCTTCCCTGCCTGCCACTAGGTCTAACTGGGATTCTAGTAACCCCGCGTAACAGGGCGGTTACACGTGTCCCTTGAGAGGCTGGAAGAACAAAGCCAGGGAACGGGTTGGAGGAAGCTGTACACTTTCCTGGGTTAAAGGAAAATGTGAAAGGCCCCTGTGTGGAAAGTAGGAAGCTCAGTAGGTACTTACCTGTGCTAGTGGGAATCATATGGAGTTTCATGGTCCAGGCTAAAGAGGTCAGGTTTTTCCCCCTGAAGAAAATCTGTACTGCTGTATACTAAGCTAACATAAGACAGTGTTCTGTTTTTAAAACTGCTATCTTAGTCTGTATAAATGTTTAGCCCCAGGAAGCCGAGAGTTATTTTAAAGGAACGTTGGACCCCTGTTGCCCTTGCAATCATTTGGGTGCAGGCAAAATAAAATGATTAATTTTAGAAAGGAATTGAGGTGTTTTGTTTCATTCTGTAAATAAGGATCCTAATGAAATTTTAATCCATAAGTTTTTAACGTTTCGATAAGTTCATTTTGCCAGGGGTTTTCAATTAAATCCTGCACCTCTGTGGCTTCGGGGTCAGGGAGAGATCCGGAGGCTGGAAAAAGAAGATACCCAGAGCCAGGGATCTCCAGTGGTGTTTTTGGGGTGTCCTTGGAGTTCGTGGCTGTAAGTCCTGGAATTTCCAGCCATTTTGAAGACGTCTCCAGGTAGGCCAATTTGTTTTCCATGTTTTGAACCCAAGTGTATTTCTGGTGAGATTTCTGTGTCTCTGGGCCCCTTCCCCCCGAAGATCAGTTGCCCCTAGACAATAGGGAGGTGGTGGCTACAAAAGCAACAAGGAAAGTTCAACTTAAGTTATAGTAAGTGCACCAATGCCGGCTAACAGCTGCACCTCAGGCCTGCAACAAATACTTGGGTACCCGGTCAGAGGACAAAGGGGATAAACTGGTACCAGTTGGAGTTTGTGTAAAAGGGAAAATCTGCAGCAGTTAGCTAGTCAGAGGGTTGGTGGCTGCAAGAATTAAAAAAGATGTGTTTTGGGATTTAAAGGGGAAATGATTGTTCCAAACTCCAATTTCTAAAATCCAGTTACTAAATGCAAATGAAAATGCTTAACCTCTATTCCATTTCACCCATTCCTAACCCCCCCCAAGTGTTGAATTTGGGGGTTTTGGTTAATGCTGTGTCCACGTGTTGGGGTGACTGTATGGGGAGGTGGGTTGGTACAACATCCCAGAGGGTTGTACTGGTAAAATTCTAACCTACTTGAAATGTATTCTAGGTGGAAGCACTGCGCATTTTATTTTTTAACTTGGGAAAGAACCCCCAGTAACAGCTAAATGGGAACCCAGGCCCCTCAACCTGGTTAGTGGCCACCCAGGCGTATTAGCCCTCTTGGAGGATGGTGCCAGGGCTACAACAGTGACATTCTCTTGGCCCGGTGAAGGGAGCTGCAAGGCTATCCCATACCATCATAACCAGGGTGGTAGTGGGAAAACTTCCTCTTGGATGGAGGACCACTACCTAAGCCAATCCAAAAAGGAATGACCTCATAAGAACACAAAATTGCGATGTACACAGCATAGGTTTAACAAAAATACCCACTCCCCGAGCAGAGTGCAAAACCCATAACAGATTGCAACCAGATGCCCAGGCACTCTGAGTGTGTCATAAGGAGTCACTGTAAAAGGCTGGAAACTGTTTAAGAATACAGGGTGGAGGAAGTGCAAACTCTGCTGATCTGTAAGTCAAAGCTGTAAACTATAAGTGAAGAATCACACCCCAACTCCTTGTGTGAACTCCTACAATTGTCACAGGGGACTGTCCCCACCCCCTGTACATCTGCCATAATGTAACAGACAATTAATAATAACTGAGTAATATTACCTATTACCCCACAGAAGCAGGGGGTGGGGGCTGGCCTGGTGACACTGAGGGTTGAGGTACTGGATGCCACACCTCATGTCATGCCGACGACCTGGGGTTGGGAGTGGATTCGGGTTGCTGGGGGTCGGTGGGGAGAGAGAGGATCGAGCGTCCGATAGACTGATCTCCTCTCCTGGTGAGGGAAGGGTTGTTATTCTGCTCCTTGGCTGCCCCCTAGTGGAGGCCAGAGGGCAGTGCTAGAGTCAGGGAGACACAGGAGCACAGGTACGTGGCATGCGCATGCCTCCACATGCAAAGGGTCACGCCATGAGGGGGTGGAGAGAAAACCAGAAAATGAAACTGTCAGGCTCTATGATGTCCTGGCGGTATCCCTGGTTCCGGCTTAACCCGGCTTCTAGAAGCAGGCACATCTCCCTCCAGCCCCACCATGGGGGGAGGAAACTGCGGGGGAATCACCATGGAAGAGCTGGATCGGGGGCAGCCGGGCTCTGAAAATGAGCCCTCTGAGAGGGGGCCGGAGCTGCCTGCCAGGTCCAAGGGCTGAAAAATACAATAATAATAATAATAAAAAAAAAAGCAGGGGGTGGATTTTTCAACAGAAATCTAGTCCAAAACAGATAAGTCAGGCTGTACTTGCTCTGACAACCAGATAGAGAAGTGTCACACCAGGAGTCCTGAACTGAAGAAAGTGAGCCTGTATAAAACAAAATACAAAATTAGTAACATCACATAATGCTATAGAAGGAACCCTCTCGCTGCACCCCCTCCGGCTACTCCTTATAACATATAAGGAAGTCGAAGACCACCTTCGTAGTCTCGACACCAGGAAGGGCTGTGGCTCTGATGGTATTGATCCCTTCTTTCTCAAAATTGGCTACTATTATCTCACTGCCCCCATCCTCCACATTTTTAACTTATCTATCTCTTCTGCCACTGTCCCCTCCTGCTAGAAATCGGCCCCTGTTGTCCCTTTCTTTAAATCCGGGGACCCCTCTGAGCTTAACAACTATAGACCTGTTTCCATCCTCCTGGTGCTCTCCCAAAATTCTTGAAAAATTTGTATATAGCCAACTGAGGGAACACATTGAAGCCCACTCTCTCCTCAATCCTGCTCAATCAGGATTCAGACATAACTACAGCACTGTATCTGCCCTAGAAAAAGTCACCAATGACTGGTTCTCCGCCTGGGACTCAAAGCAAGTAACTGGTGTGGTATTCCTCGACCTGAGCAAAGCATTTGATACTGTTGACCATAATAGCCTATCCTTGCTCAGCCTCTCCAACCTAGGTGCCACCACCTCCATACTCTGCTGGTTCTCCAGCTACCTTACCGGGCACGTTCAGAAAGTAAAAGTGGACTGTCTTCTATCCCACCCCCTTCCCATAACTCGAGACATCCCCCAAGGATCCATTTTAGGCCCTATTCTCTTCTCTGTCTATATCAACAACCTTAACTCAAACATCAACAACTCTAGACTGCACTTCTTTGCAGATGACACAGTACTTTACTCATCCAAGCCTACCCTCGCCAAAGTCTGTAATGAGCTCCAAACAGACTTCCTCCAACTTGAACATAACCTCACCAGTGCCAAGCTCCTGCTTAATGCGAAAAAAACAAAGACAATGTTCTTCTGCCACAACAACAACAACCCTCCCTGTCGGGACTAAGGCCGGCATTGCAACAGTCCTAACTTCCCTAGGAGAACCACTTGAAGTTGTTGACAAGTTCAAACATCTAGGAGTTTGGATTGACAACAAACTATCCTTCAATGCCCACATTGACTGCCTCTCTGCCAAGCTTAAAGCCAGGTAAGGCTTCTTTTATAGACACAAAGCGCTCTTCCCAACTGAGGTCAGACTCAGACTCATCCAGGCAACTTTCCTTCCGCTCTTAGACTATGGCGATATCATATACAACTGCACATCAGCAACCAACTTGCACAGGCTCGATGTCCTCTTCCATCGTGCCCTTCATTTTATTACAAACGCACCACCCAGGACACAGCACTGCAACTTATGTTCTCTTGCTGGGTTGACATCCCAACCCTAGCCACCAGAAGACTGCTCCACCTTGGCACTTGGACACTCAAAGCACTACATAACAAACTCCCGGCTTATATTCCCTCCCTATTCAGCATTTCACACTGCACTTACTCTCTAAGAAAATCTGCCTCTCTCTTCCTGGACTTCCCTAGAACTCAAACCTCCCTCGGCAAAGGAGCTATTTCACATTCCCTTCCTGTGGCCTAGAACTGCATTCAAGCAGTACTCAAACTCACTGGCCTGGTCAAAATTAGCGCCTTCAAGTCACTCGCCGCAAGGTGCTTCACAGCTGTTTGCAACTGCCAGAGGGCCGAGCCCTCACGACTTCCTCCTTCCCTCATCCCCCCTCAGCTCCCTTCCAATCCTTCCTACCCTGCCTCAGTAGTTGACCTACTAGTTGATCCAGTACTCTACTCTTTTCTGTAGCTCTCCCTTCTTTTCTATCTCCCTTCCTCATGTCTATTATGCATTTCTGCTCATCTCCTTGCTGCATCCCTTTTTTTATGTTTGCTTGTGTGCGCAGCGCACAGGAAACATATTGAGGTGAGTAGGGCATTGCAGAGGTGTGGCATTGTGTGGACAATGCAGCCCATGCTTTCAGGGGCCTGTTCCTCGGCTACCAATCAACAGAAAAACTGCTGATGATGGCAGTTTCAGAGAGAGCGCTGGACTTAAAAGAAATGTGCCGCTCCAATCAGGGACAGTTTTGTCATCCCTGATTGCAGTGGCAGTTCTCCCCTCTCTTGCAACCAGAAACACAGAGGCAGCCAACAAGACTCTCCGCCCCTGTGCATTATAGTGCACAGTAATGCGCATGGGCGCAGTTTCCTTATTGTCAGCTGCTGCACTGTGCCCCCAGCCCTAGTGTACCTTTCATGGCAAAACATTTCATTATTTAAATTGGCGGCTCCTGCCGCCAGCCACACACTGCCAGGTAAAGCCGATATCGGGGTGCCCAATCCCGGGTCGGCATATCCCCCCTATTAAGTGGCACACTGGGAGCCCACCCCAGTGTGCTGAAATATGGTGTCTCCAGCCGCCCGCCACACAGTTCCCATAAGCCAACATGGGGTGCCCAATCCCCATGTTGGCATCCCCCCCTTAGTGTGTCTTTCCTGGTTAAACAAGTTCCCCTTTCTTTTCTGACACCGGGATGCTCACTCCCTGTGTCAGATGTGCACCCCCCCATCCTATCAACACCCCTTACTGACATTGGAGTACTCAATCTGTGAGTTGGCATCCCCCCTCCCCACCACCATTGTGGAACACTGGGAGCCTACCCCAGTGTGCCAAACTTTTTTTTATCCTGTAAATGAAGAAACCGTCCCTTGCTTTTTTTAAATCTGAAAAAAATAAATAGTCCTTGTTGTCTTCCTGGGCCCCCTCCCCATCCCCACCCTCCCTCTGTGCACCCCCTCCCACCCCTCCTTACCCCATACTTACCTCCGAGGTCTGGAGCTGCAATCTTCTGTGGACCGGGAACACGTCTGAACTTTTCAATAGCTGATTGCAAAAGGAAGAAAATCACGGTAAGCTTTACAATGGCATCAATGGTGGGGGGTCAACTTAGGTTGATAACTCAGTCATTTTTTTGAGTTTTGGCCCCAAATTTTCAACATGCGGTTCTTAGGACCCCACCTCATAAACACTTGAATTGTCATTTAATTTCTCTGTCCCGAAAGGTGATTTCATGGTCACTGTGTGGAATCACCTTTTGGGACCAATTAATGAAATGACAGCACCACTGTTCATGAGATGGGGTCCCAAAAAGGCCATGTTGCAAATTTGGTGAAAAAACTCCAAAAAATCACTGCGTTATGAACCTGCGTTGCACAGTTTTTACGTATGCTTGTAACTTAGCCAATTTTTAATATTTTCACTCCAAATTTCCAACATTGCCATTTTTTCACACCTCCTTATGAACAGTACAGCTGTCATTTTTTGCATCCTGCCCAAAATCTGTTTTCGCACCTGTGGCGCAGAATGGCGCAGTCACTGTACAAAATCAACTTTTGGGACAGATTAACAAAATCATAGTGCCACTGTTCATGAGGGGATGTCCCAAAAAGGCCATGTTGAAAAACTAGTAAAAAACATTCCCCCCAAAAATGACTGCATTACGAGCATACATTACACAGTTTCTACACATGCTCATAACTTCACCAATTTTTCATATTTTCACTCCAGGTTTTCAACATTGCCATTTTTTCACACCTTCTCATGAACAGTACAGCTGTCTTTTTTTTATGTCCTACCCAAAATGTGTTTTCACACCTGTTGTGCCTAATGGCGCAGTCACTGTGCGAAATCACCTTTGGGGATAGAGTAACAAAATGATAGTGCCACTATTCATGAGGTGCAGTCCCAAAAACCCATGTTGAAAATTTGTAGTGAAAATACTAACAAATGCCCAGGGCTTTAGGGTTTTCAACCGTAATGCCCCACCCTGTACAGACTGACAGGCATTGAGGGTTGACTTGGGGTTGTCGGCTGTAAAGCTCATGCCATTGCACCCCCACCCCCACCCCCACGCTGCAGCCAGTGACAGGCATTGAGGTGTGCCTGGGGTCTTCAGCCCTAACGTTCACTCCATTCTCCTACACTGCACCCATCTTAGCTTATTTCCTTATGGAATGGGGTGAGTGTAAGGGCTGAAGACCCCAAGGCACACCATGACACCTGTCTGTGTCTGCAGGGTGGGGTGGGGTGAGGTGGAATGGTGTGAGCTTTATGCCTGATGACCCAAAGCTGCACCCTCAATGCCTGTCAGTCTCTGCAAGGTGGGGGTGGGGGTTGGCGTTAGTTCAATACTTCACTGCCATTCCTGTTATGCAGCTCTCTAACTCTTGCAGTACCAATGCCAATACCAGCAAGCAAACATTCAGCATTGACAAATGCTTGTTATGCATCCTGCTATATAGTGCGACATCTTGCATTATGTTTACACCAAGACTTCTTTTATTGACTGATTATTGTGATGCATGAATCCATTTTGTTTTTGCAATATATGTACACAACTTTACGTAAGCCTGTTTTTTTGTATGCCTACTATTGTCTTGACCCTACTCCATGTAAAACTGTTGTTATTGTACCGCCTTTATGTACTAAGATCTCCTTGTGAATCAGCATGCTCAATGGAGTTTTCCTACAATAAACCTGAAACTTGAAACTTGTCAGAAACAAACTAATGTCCCAAATGTTGCAAAGGCTTCTTGGTAAATCTCTGAGAAAGACTTCCTTGTGTAAGAAATCATACTAGGCTTGGGAAGTATTTGTTAAAAAATAGAATATAAAGTACATATAGCTCAGTGTTCAGGTAATCTTATTGTGACTATCGGAAGTACTTCACCGGGCAGGCAGGATTTGCAGAAAAGCTTTTATTTTTGTCATGGTCTGTGCAGCTGCCTTTCAACCTGTCAGGTTGTGCTTTGCAGGTCATATTCCACTCACTGCACTGAGGTTTTGGGATAGGATCCGAGGTGATTGGCCTGGAAGGCACTGGAATTCCCTTGTCCTGCAGAGCCTGTTGAGCCTTTTCTGTGGTATTGTAGGTGCGAGTGCCATCATCCCCCAAAATCTTTAATTTTGCAGCATATCCACCCAGTCCCCTGGGGTTACTAGAATCCCATTAGTGTTAGACTAGAAAGGTAGTGGGCAGCTGGTAGAGGGTTTATTAGAAGCTCTCTACAGATGACAACATTGTTTACTCAGCTAGCCTGAGGAGAGAATGGATTATGTCATTTGGAATTCTGGCAGCAGCCTGAGCCACTTAGGAATCAGCTACCTGGGGACAGTTTAGAATGTTGGGATGGGAGTCAGTGTAGCTGTGTAGTTCTATAGTGGGAGTCAGAGTGAGTAGAGCTCTGAGTGTAGAGGTGCCTGCCAGCCCACCCTGAGGCTGGGTGAAGGTCCTCTGGTTGTTTTCTCACCTTAGTGAGTGAAATAGTAGCAGTACCACAGGAAGTGGTGGAGACCATTGCCAGCAGGACCCCTGTGGGTAAAATCTTACAGAGAGAATGAGACTGATAAATTTTAATGTTTCCAAGGAGCAAACCCCTGAAGAACATGATTTTCCAGCTGCCCAGGTCAGAGATAAAGCTATGGAAAAGCAACAGGGAGAAGTGTTTTTTTCTCCACCAGCCTGATGTCTGTAACAAGGGACAAACAAAACTGTGAGTACAGAAACAGAGACTAGTTCTTTTGGGAGTCATCTGATGGTGTATGTGCCCAGAGCAAGGCTAGAATACACTACTTGAGGCCCCATCCTCACCACTAATATGTGCTGAATGTAATTTAAATGTGTGGATGCCATTAGCAATCTGGTGAGATTGAAGGATCCAATTTGTGTAACCCCAAAGGGATGGCAGGGGCTGGCTGGGGCTAGGGTGGGCAGACCCTCACCTGAAATTCCAGTCAGGGCTTACTGCTCACTGGAGGGGCACAAGTTTACCCTGCAGATGTTAACTAAGCCCATCAGGCCAGGAGGATGTATGTTTTTAAGATGTGTGGCAACCCCATGTAACAGACACTTAGAGAGAGAATAGAAATGTGGAATGTGAAGTGTGTAGCTACCCCCACATAATAGACACTTTTGGGAAAAGGAAGTCCTTGTGGATCCCTGAGCAGAGGGATGGATGGGTCATAGTTTGTGATGGAGAAAAATGTGCAGACCCCAAGAAATGTGTTGTTCTGGAAAAGAAGAGTACTTGTTTTGCCTTCTATGTAAATAACATCCATGCTGGCATCTATCATGCTGACATCCACTTATTCGCCGACAACACTGTCTTATACATCTCTGGACCCACCCCTGACAAAACATGGTCAGACCTCCAACTTGAGTTTAACCACCTTCAGAACAACCTATTGCAACTTAAACTACTGCTCAATGCAAAAAAAACAAAGGCTATGCTCTTCTCTCCATTTTCGAGGTCTCCCCCTACTAATGTAGTGGGTATGCAAACTTCAATCACCACTCTCCTCAATGTATCTCTTGAGCTAGAACATAAATTCAAACACCTGGGGGTGTGGATTGACCACAAACTGTCCTTTTTTGACCATGTTGAAGAACTTTCCAAAAAACTCAAACAGAGGCTTGGCATATTCTTCCGTATTAAGCACTTGCTAACGTTGGAAGTGAGAGCTAGAATTGTACAATCTACCTTCCTCCCCTTACTTGACTATGGGGATATTCTTTACAGACAAGGGAACAACACAGCTCTAAAAAAGCTTGACATCTTATATCACCGGGCCCTAAGATTCATATCGGGTGTTCCCTACGCTACTCACCACTGTTCCTTATATGCCCTAGTCGGCTGTACCTCCCTCAGCATAAGACAATACAAAAATGCAGTAATCTAGACTTCTAGTGCTATCACCAAGAAACTGCTCCATTATATCTCGGACTGCCTCCCATTTGCTCCCCTGGTTTGTATGCACTAAGAAGATACTCCTATATTACTCTTGTTATTCCTAAAGTCAAAACTCGGTTTGGCAGATTTTCCATTGGCTACTCCCTCCCTACCCTATGGAACAAGCTCCAAAAAGTACTACAAATTACCACCTCACTTCCCATGGCTACTTTCAAAACCCTACTGGCGAGGATGGCTACAGATATTTGTTACTGTGCTTCATAAAACTCCCATGAAAACACTTCTTCCATCTATCCCTTACCCTAGGCTCATTACGCTATGATTTATTATTGCTTTTTATCTTCTCTAAAGGTGGTCTTGCCTACCTGCAGTTTCTGGCCCACATTGCTGGTAGTGCCTCAGCTAGCTATTGCTCTGGGCTCTTCCCCATAATCTACTTTTATTTTTCAACTCCAAGAGGTGGCCTTGCCTCCCTGCAGACCTCTGCCCTCCTGGCTATCAGTTTGTTATCTTGCCAGGCAGATTATACACTATCTATAACTGACCGGTACATCTAGTTAATAGAAGTGCTATCGTATTTTGTTTAAACCAATCTGTATATAACCTAACCAATCTGTATAAATAGCAAATTGTTATTTTGTATCTGCTTGGAATATCTATTTTATGAGGATGTGTTGATGTGTACTCCAATGTCATTCTGTCACATCTGTAGTTATTACCAGGTCCATCTTGTAAATGAGTTCTTCTCAATGATGTTTCACCTGGCTAAATAAAGGTTGATTGATTGATTGTGTAGTCCTGTAATGTACAGCTTCAAACCAGGGGGATTACCCCATTCTGTTTTTCCATCTATGTCAGAATAAAGCCATACTGTACAATCCCATCTCCTGTATTGGAAATTCCATCTGTGCTTCCCAGTGTGAACTTGTTTATGGGCCCCCTCAGAAGACAGACATAGCATAGTCCTAACACCTGTCTCCCAGAACTCAGAGTAAATATAATTGTTATTTTGCACCCTAACCCCCAACCTCTTAGATGCCAAGCCAGGTATTTGGCCCAGCACCGGGGTGAAACCTTTGTTATGCCAACTTGTGGTTTGATGCCTTGTCTGTGTACAAGTTAGGGGGGTCCCGGTTGCAAGATGCCGCTCTTGGCCAAGGTAAGGTTTGCAAAATTGGGGGCTCATCTGGGGATCTTGGGGTAGAGGAAAAAATGTTGCCTTGCCAGTGCAAATGCTGAGGGTATGTCTAGGGTCTTTCTGTCTGGTTGCAGTGCACCATAACAGAAATCATTGCGAAGAAAAGTAACATTGTGCTCAGTAAAGTGCCATCCAAAGATTTGCTGCCTGTGTTTTCTGAGGAAAAATGTGCTGTCTGTAGTGCTCATGGAAACTGTGATGCCAAGGACTGCTGTTCTGAGAAATATGTGCTCTGTCAGTCAAAGTGCTTAAAAACTGTTAAAAGTTAAATATTTAAAAGTTAAAAGTAGTTGTGGACAATGAGAACATTTGTGCTCAAGTGTATAGAAAGTTTAACATGCTTGTGAATTAATCTCTGGGAGTCACTAAAGGAATTACACAAAAAACTGTGACAAAATTGCCTGTGAGTGCTTCCGCCTGTTGAAATTTCAAGCCATGGAAAAAAGGTTTAGTTTTGCAGTTTAAATTTGCCTGCTTAATGATCATCGTGAAGGACAGTGAGCAGGAGAGAGAAAGAGAGAGCTAATTTGCATGGCGTCATGTGATTGGTCCACACCACCAAGTCACGCCCATTGCCTGGAGTCTCAGTGCTGGAGGAGTGTTCGAGGAGGAGAGAGCAAGGAGGGTGCGAACTGTGAGCCTGCAGCAGCAGATTGAACTTTGTTGTTTTATTGAAAAAAGACTTTAAAACTTTGCAAACCAGGCTTCTCCCATTAAACAACCACAGTGGTGAGTGATTGCGAGTGTGCGTGGTGTAAGCCATCGGGCTGGACAGACCAACTGACCCCAACAATCCACAGTTCGGAAGGAAGGCTGCAAATACCATCTGAGGGAACCAGCTACTTTCTGTAAGTACAGAATGGCAGCTAAAGCAAAAAGACTGAGCATTGAGACGTGTAAAGATCTAGTGCAAGAGTCAGCCAAGATTGAAAAAAAGCAGTCGCCTGGTAGCCTTTCACTTACCCGTTCCCTGAAATAACCACACAGCAGAGGTCTTGGAGGAAATGGCCTCAGCCATGCATTTATTGAAGTAACATAACAACTTTTTGAGCAGCATGCACTGCTGGGAGGATACGTAGAGACCAGTGAAATTCTTTTTATTTTTTATAATTTTTCTTTTTATTTTCTGAAATTTCTTGTTATTTCTTTTTATTCATTGAAAATTTAGTTTTATTTCTTGTTATTACATTTACATTCATAAACTACTTAAAAATGACCTTATACACACTAGAAATCACATTCCTAGTATACTACATTGTATTAAGCAGCATTATGCTATGGTCTTGAAAGGTTTTGTGAATGAAACAATTCCGCTGTAGCTTCCTTGTGGACCATCTCTGTGGTAACACCAGAGCCTAAACAACAACTGCTGCAAGCATTTATTTAGTTCCCCCCCCAAAAAGCAATTTTTCACTTTATTCATGTTTTTTTTTTGTTTTATTCTTTTTATATGTTGAATTTCTTATTTCTTGTTATACCTTGAATTTCTTGTTATACCTTGAATTTCTTATTTCTTTTTATACCTTGAATTCTTGTTATTTCTTATTTAAGAAAAACATGGGTCTCTAAAGATACTCAACCTGCAATTTAGGCTTCCCACACTTCAGCCCCCCCCAATTCCTGGGCCACCCTATTGCGGGCCTAATGACTGATGTACCTCTTGGGTTGGAACCCCACTGACAGGAGTGGGGAAAGTCATATTGCCAAGTATTGTGCAGCTGCCCCTGTCTGGTGCAAGATAATCCTGATGAGGATGGACCATGACCCCTCCCAGCCGGGTCCCGGGTCCTGCAGTCCCTTAGCCTCATGGCGACCAGAAGTGACAAGCCCTTCAGGAGGATTCAACTCATCTTCCCCTTCTTCCCCTTGTACCCTCGGTCTGCGATCCTCCTGAGCCACCACAGGACAGACACAGTCTGACTCCCCAAGCCGCTCACTCCAATTGTGCCTCCAAAACCAAACTGAATAATTCCATCCTATCTATCTCTCTGTGCTGCAACCACCCATTCTCACCTCCATCAAGCCCTGAGGGGAGGCTTTCCTTGTAGCCACCCCATGTCTGCATTACCGTTCTCAACTCACAATAACCCCCATGCATGCAGCTTGCCGCTCCAATGTCCCCTGCAGGTGGCTGGCATTCTTACTGCCTTGAGTGTGACCAGTTGAGAACCATTACCAAGGAGGAACAACCCGATGTCTGGGCTCTTCCACATACCATCCTCTTCCATCAACCTCAAGAGCTTTCCTTCCTGCATGCCTTCTCACTATCAGCTAAACTGTGCCACCCTGGCAGTATACTTACGGTACTTTCCCTAGGCCAGCTGGCCACCCTTGCCACTGCCCTGCAATGATGAAGTTTCCATAATCCATTGCTCATGGTGCCTTCCGGGGAACCTGCAAAAGACAACAGAGAGTGAATGCAACTGCAGACTGATTCAGTGCGAGAATGCCTGTGTCTCTCCCATTGCCACAAGATCCCGCTTTCTGAGATGTCACCTGTCTGCTAGGGTGGCATAAGACCTACCCCATACCCCACCCTACATGCTCTTTCACTTAGCTATCTGTGGGGATAATGAGAATCCATCCCCCGATTAACTGGACCGTGGTGCTGAGTCCATGCCTGCCATTTGAGCTGTCCTACCCAGGCTCCCCTGAGGTCCCTGGTCACATCTAACTGCTATTGTCTAGAACCATTCCAGCAGTGTGATCCACATGTGCTGGCCATGCCACGTGAACTGGTGGCTGCTGCACCATGGCCAATCCCCCTTCGAATATATGTAGTTACCCTTGCCTCCTGGTTGCATCCATGACTCTCACTGAAGCTGACTGGCCCTGGCCCCTTCTATGCTCCCACACCCTGACTTGAGGCCTACTAGTCTACCAGCCTGCATATCCACATGCAGCTGCTCCATTTCCAGCTCCTGCGGTGCAGCTACTTGTACCAACCCGCTGCCCGTTGCTTGCCTTTTGAAATGTATTACCCAAAATGTCCACCCGTTCTGGGGGTGGGGAGTGGGTCCATCTCCTCTGGTGCCACTGCTCCCAAAGGTCTAGTGATTGACCACACCCTGTCCTTCTTTTCTTTTTTTTTTAATTTAGTTGTTTAACCAGGTATAGCACACTAAGCTGAGAGCTTTTTTACAGGAGCGACCTGGGAGCACAAGGAGGTTAAATGACTTGCTCAGGGTCACACAGTATGCAAGTGGAAGCAGTGGGATTTAAACCCAGGTCTAGTCTGCTGGATGTCACCAGATTTGCAGTTCAGAGCCTTAGACCACTGCGCTATACTGCCTCCATCATCTCCTTCTTCTCATGCCTTGGTCTCTAGTCAAGGAGCAAACCCCTCATAACCAGCCAACACTACCATACACCATGTGCATGGAACTTCCTGCAAGGACTCTGGTAAGAAAGATAGTATAGGGAATAGTGTTTCTTCAGACAGCAGCAGGGCTCTGAGTTCTCAGATGTGCCAGTCCAAGGAAGTGCTTTCTTACAATACTTCAATTTATTCCTTGCTCCTGAGGGCAGGGATCTCACCCCCTTTCCGTGTATGTGTGTATGTGTGTGTATGTGCGTATGTGTGATGTGAGTGTGGCTAGATGGATGATATCATTTAAGTCAGCTGACTCACTCCACACCCACCGCCACTCTATCCAATTTTGGTTTTGTTTGAAACATGTCCTAGGTGTGTAACCCCACGTTTCTTGCCTTTTAAACTGCCTGAGGTGTTCAAACTGACATTCTCCAATCTGCCTTACAGAATCTGTGACTGAATGTTCCCCAGGGAACATCTGACTGAGCACTTTTTGACCAATGTCTCCCTTAATACCTGTTTGTTAATGTGACCTCAGAAACCACAATGTGCCCACTTATGACAGCACCCTTATTAAATTAACATCATATGTTAACAAAGGGAAATTACTAGATCAATCTTGTCACCTGTCCACCCACCAAAGGGATGTTGTTGCCCTCTGGTGGCGCACCCATGCTCTAACTTAAAGCTGCCCAGTTGCTGTTCCCCAGGTTATAGGGAGGCATACCTAGGAAAGAGAACTCCTTCCCCCTTGCCCTCATGTTCGCCCTGTGGTGGCTCCGCCGATAAATTCCTGACGTTTCGATCCCTTACCTGCTGGGGCCTCCCCAGACCTTCCAGGATCATGCCCCGCCTCCTCAGCCCAAAGCTATAATCCCTTATCCCACGACTGTTCCTCAGTACACAGTTCAGCTTCCAACCCCATCTCAGCTGTTCATGGGATAGTAGGTTTCTTGTCAGAGGGGTGTTGTTACCTGGTCCAACAAATGCTTCGTTGCACGGGGGATTCCTAGATGATGCTGCCAGTGAGAGGGGGCCTACACATGCTACCCCGGCACACCTCTCCTTTGAAAGGCCCGTTAACTGATGGACCAGGAGGCTATAAGGGGGGGTGCTGATGTCTGCAACCTAAAACCAGTCCTTGCTCCCCACAACCACCCCCCTTATTTGTTTATTTATTCACTTATTTGTTTTTTTTTTCCATTTTATTTAATTTATTTTATATACCGAAGGGAGTGCCCCTATCCTGGCATAAAAAGGGGACCCCCTGCCCCAACTTGCGCCTTACTGCTGCTTAGCATGGGGTAGTGGGGGCACTGAGCCAATAGCTCTCCCTGTACTTCCTGAAACTACCCTAGTATAAACTGATATTTGACTTTCTGCCTGGTGAACTTAAGTTCCCCCAACAGTGGTGAGAGGATGACAGTAGCCTATTCGTCATGTAAGCATGGCATTGTCAAGCCAGTTGTGTCACTGTCAAGTACAACAGGTCAGACTTGGAAGGCTCAGTGGGCCTGATGTCCAAACAGATATGCCCGTGATGCATCTATTGCCTTTTTTTTTTTTTTACAAACAGAAATGCATCCCTACCTGTCAGACCATCTATTAGGTGGCCTAACAGTGTGCAAAGTCTGCATCTGAAAAGAGATGAAGTGCTTCTCAACTGGATGCCCTCTCAATTACTGCTATTTTCTGCTATGACTATGACTTTTTATTATATAGGCTGTATAGCGCTGTGGTCAACGACACTGGGTCGCAACCCAGAGACCAGGATCTGCCCACCTGCACACTGCACTACCCTGAACATGCCCCTTGTTCTCCCAGTGTTCCCAGGCTGTCAGTGTTCCTGTCCTGGTTCTTTTCTTTTTCTTTCTTTTTTTTTATGCAGTTAGGAACAATACAATTACAGGATATAAATGTCTAAAACAATTCATTACAGGTAGACTCAGGGGTTCCGTTAATTTGTTTTCAGTGGAAGTCTAAAACTTCTAGGAGCTCAGATTTTGGAAGTCAAAATACTTCCAGGATCCCACTTTTGGGAGTCAGTATTCTAGGATGGACAAATTTATGGCTGTTAACATATTCAATTAGTGGTAAAATGCAATTTCTTTTAGAAAAATACACCATTTCTGACTTCCATGCCTGCAATTTTGGAAGTCATCTAATTTTGGCTTTACATCTGGAAGTCAATGACTTCCTAACTCTTTATTTTGGAAGTTTTTGCCTTATTTTTGGAAGTCAAATACTCCCCAAATGGAGTTAACTGAAGCCCTGGGTAGACTAATACGATTTGATTGGCACTTACATATCTAGAACAGCTGTGCCTAAGTGGGACATATTAACAAACACAGTGTTGGGTAAGTTACTTTTTCTATTACTTTCTATTATTTTAGGAAACTTGCTCCAGGAAGCTCTGTTCAGTCTCTAGCAAGGATGGAGAAGTACTAGAAAAAGGTAATACACCTTACAGTTACAGTTACTTCTTTCTTTTTATACAAAAGTAATATGTAACTGTAACTGATTGCATTGATTTGAAAGCAACTAGTAACTAACCTATTACTTTCAAATAAATGTTATCTGTTATAGTTATTACTTTTGTATAAAAAGAAAGAAGTAACTGTGAGGTGTATTACTTTTTTTAGAAGACAAAGAACCTCTGTGTGCAAACACCAGGCAAGGGTTACCCCAAAGGGCACTTGGCTGGGAAGCCAAGTTTCAAGAAAACACAAAATCACACATGCCCCCACAATGCAAAGCACCATGGGCTGCATATGCAAATCACCACAGAATGTTATGCTGGTCCAACTTTAAGCGAGAATTGCATGGTGCGAAAGGCCTCTCACACAGTTTGCAAAGGGTGCTAACAGAAGACATAGACACATGTTTCGTCCTACCAGGACTCATCAGTATGCCTCGTCTGTTTGACACCCCAGTGGAATGGACCAGCTACCCTTAAGGCAGTGTGCCTTGGATATATTGTGGTGAACCCGTTAAAATAAAAAACTATTTAAAAGACAAAGAACCTCTGTGCGCAAACACCGAGGCAAGGGTTACCCCAAAGGACACTTGGCTGGGAAGCCAAGTTTCAAGAAAACACAAAATCACACATGCCCCCACAATGCAAAGCATCATGGGCTGCACATGCAAATCACCACAGAATGTTATGCTGGTCCAAATTTAAGCAGAATTGCATGGTGCCGAAAGGCCTCTCACACAGTTTGCAAAGGGTGCTAACAGAAGACATAGGCACGTGTTTCGTCCTACCAGAACTCATCAATATGCCTCATCTGTTTGACATCCCAGTGGAATGGACCAGCTACCCTTAAGGCAGTGTGCCTTGGATATATTGTGGTGAACCCGTTAAAATACAAAACTATTTAAAAGACAAAGAACCTCTGTGCGCAAACACTGAGGCAAGGGTTACCCCAAAGGGCACTTGGCTGGGAAGCCAAGTTTCAAGAAAACACAAAATCAAACATGTCCCCACAATGCAAAGCATCATGGGCTGCATATGCAAATCACCACAGAATGTTATGTTGGTCCAACTACCCTTGCCTCGGTGTTTGCGCACAGAGGTTCTTTGTCTTTTAAATAGTTTTTTATTTTAACGGGTTCACCACAATATATCCAAGGCACACTGCCTTAAGGGTAGCTGGTCCATTCCACTGGGGTGTCAAACAGGCGAGGCATACTGATGAGTCCTGGTAGGATGAAACACGTGTCTATGTCTTCTGTTAGCACCCTTTGCAAACTGTGTGAGAGGCCTTTCGGCACCATGCAATTCCGCTTAAAGTTGGACCAGCATAACATTCTGTGGTGATTTGCATATGCAGCCCATGATGCTTTGCATTGTGGGGGCATGTGTGATTTTGTGTTTACTTTTTTTAGTACTTCTCCATCTTTGCTACTGACTGCACAGAGCTTCCTGGAACAAGTTTCCCAAAGTAATAGAAAAAGAAACTTACCCAACACTGAAAAACACAAAGTATATTCATGTATTACAGTCAGTGACCCCTTGTTATACTGTACTATTTGATAGTTTTTTTTCTGACATATAGCGTCTTATTTATAAATTCCCAGCCTAGGACTCCATTAGCAAGCTTCAAGAGTGTGTGTGTGTGTGTGTGTGTGTGTGTGTGTGTGTGTGTGTGTGTATGTGGTGGGGGGGCCCAGATCTTCTGAAAAGTTTCGGTCTTTCTAGTTAAAGCATAACCCCCCTTACAATTTCCTCAGCAGAAGGCTAAAGAGGGGTCACTTTGAGCACCTTAAATAGCAACTTTGCAGCATCGACTGGAGCTTCCTTGATATGGTGGAAGATATAGACATAGCACTTGAGCACTTCATCAATCAATTCAATGCTGCCTGTGACTACCATGCACCGTTACAGAAGACAAAGGTCAGAGGAAGAAACAGCCTTTAGAGTACACCTGAATTAATCAGCCACATAAAAAACAGGGACAAGTCATGGCTCAGGGCAAAGAACTCTGGCAAGCAATCTGACCTCCAGGAATACAGAAGATTATGGAATGACTGCACCTGTCCCATCCGCTCTGCAAAAAACGACCACTTTAGGGCAGCTTTAAAAAACTCATGGGCAATAGCAAGAACTTCTGGAACAACTTAAAGGATGTTACAGGGAATGACAAAAAAGAGGCACCGAACATGCTCAACGTTAATGCCGCTCCTACTCTTGATCCGTTGACCATTGCCAGTACATTTAACAAAGCATTTACTGACTTGATTAGTGTTCTCCCACACAACTTTTGTGAGGAATCCAGTCTCATCAGAGGCGGAAGTCCAGAACCCAGTCAATCGTCCCCTTCCCTGTCCTATTTCAAAGCAGTCACCCATAATCTAGCTAGAAAGTACCTTCGCGAGGTACTTGGAAAATCAAGGAAAAGTGGTGACTCCCTTGACTTCAAATTTGTCTTCCTTACACTTGAAGAGACTCTAGTTCCTCTTATTAAACTGCTAAACCTATCCCTATGACTGGCTCAATTCCCCCATGTTTGGAAGTCAGCCCTGGTGACGATGTGCACAAGAGTAGTGACCGGGCACTGCATGCCAACTACAGACCTATTTCTGTCCTTCCTCCACTACCAAAAGCACTGGAGCGTATAGTTGCAGATCAGCTGGTGGAATACCTTGATCAATACAGGATCCAGTGCCCAGAACACATGGATTTTGAAAAGGGCACAGCACCACCACTGCTTTGCTGGAAATCACCAGTTACATACAGAACTCACTTGACCATGGTAGCATCCTAGGTGCAGCCTTCATTGATTTAACTAAGGCTTTTGACATGGTCAGTCACTCTCGACTACTACAACAACTCACTTCTGTAGACTGCCACAAACTGGTTCAAAAGCTACTTGGCCGATCGCCCCCAGCAGGTGAACATTGGAAACACCACATCTGGGCATCTACTGGTTTGCTGCGGGTTACCTCAGGGGTCAATACTAGGACCCTTTCTCTTTAGCATCTTTTTAAATGACCTACCCCGCTCCTGCAATCAACAGATTCTGCTCTTCGCAGATGATGCAGTCATCTACTGTACCCATCAGCACTCTCCCCACCCCAAAAATCAGCTACAACTTGCTTTCCAACAAGTCGAGGACTGGTTCGGAGCACACAAACTGGTACTGAACTACAAAAAAACAAAGGTTAGGTTTACAAATTTAAGATGACTTTGGATGGAAAGAACAAGTGTTAGAGATGGTAAAGAAAGGAAACTCAAGAGTGTATTTTCTGATAATGTTAAAGAGAGCAGGTGTGAGGCAGGAGGATTTAGTGTATTTCTTTTGCACGGTTATTTGCCCTGGGTTGGAGTATGGGGCTATTGTGTGAGAAGCTGGGTTAACCTTGGCAGAAAGTGAGGAAATTGAAAGAACTCAGAAGAGAGCTTTGAGGATCATTGTGGGTAGGTAAATGTCATATAATGAAGCTTTAAAAATGTGTAAGTTAGAAAGGTTGCATGAGAGAAGGACTGATATGGCAAAAAAATGTTTTATGAAATTTGTAATCCTCAGCATAAGTTGCATTCACTGTTACTGGTTAGAGAAATCGTGGTCTATGGATTAAAAAAACAAGTAAGATGGTGAAAACCAGTGTTTAGAACAACTAAATATCAGTCGTCCTTTTTTATAAGATTTTTAAATGATTGCTAAAGTTGTAAACGTAATTTGTGTTTGAGTAAGCAAATGTGTATCAAATCTTGTGAAGCAGATTTTAAGGTGTTTTTGTACTGTGTGATATACCTTTGTAAAATCTGTACTGTTGTAATTAATGTGTGTACTTAACTTCAGCCGACCCACTTCGGTGGAAGTTTTTGGCTGCAATAAGGTAAATAAACAAACAAACAAACAAGGTGATGCTGTTTAGTGGTGCTAGAAGCAAGCACAAATCATAACCTCTAATTATCAGTAATTGTGCAGGAATGCCACTTGAACAAGTTGAACACTTCAAATACCTAGGGGTCATGGTGGACTGCTCCCTCTCCTACACAAAGCACATTGAGAGTGTGGCCAAAACTGTCAACTTGAGAATAGGGCTCCTACACAGACACAAGCGATGCCTGACACCTGAAGCCCTAAGATCCGCAATCCATAGCTCAAATGTTTCTATTATCGACTGTGGACTGGTTATATACAGCTCTGCACCTCCTACCTCCCTTCATAGGATAGCAGTAGCACTCAACAAAGCCTGTAGACTGCTCACTGGTTCCCCCCGACTAACGCACACCTGTGATCTTTATGAGCAAGCTGGGTGGCTACAACTTAACAAGAGAATACACTATCAAACGTGCCTACTAACCAAAAAAAACAGTTCTTGGCCTGGAACCTCTTGGAGTTGCAAACCTGTTAAACTTATTCCCAGGTTCACACCATACCAGAAACTCTGACCATCAGCTTCTCACTGTACCAAGATGCAGAACTTCCCAAGAACAGCGGTCATGCTCATACCGGGCTCCCCTTTGGCTCAACAACTCAGATCTGATCTTGTCACCATACCAAGACTGGGTCCTTTCAAAATCTGATTAAGACAACACCTGCTGAAGAATATTTGCTGTGACTGCACCAGTTAAATGCTCCCGGTCCCCCTGATTCCTAACTATGGTCTGTTCCCCACCAAGCTAATGCCACCCTTCTCCTACCTCCCCCTGGAGTTCCCTCTGCCCTCATGAAAAGCACTTTTATCCTCCCCCCTTTTTTCCCTCTTCTAGGCACTACACTCCCTCCACCCCCACACCTCCTCCTTCACCTCCCCTCACTTTCTCACCTGCTCTCCTTCTGGCACATAAGTATTCCTTCTCTGACCTGACAATGCCACCTAGGCTGCTCTAATTACTTGTTAATTCCTGTGTTAAAATCCTCTCTTTTACCTAGTCACAATGTATTTGAATGCTCATGTCTTCTGTATATAATCAGTTTAGCTAGAGACTATTAAGCTCCCATTGTATGTATTCCCACTCTTACAACGTGGAACCTTTGTAAAAGAGCGGTTTCCTGCTCAAAGGTATTGTAATCTAAGATTGAAATAAATAAAAATAACCAATCATCTCACTATTAGCTTCTATGGACATCTATTTGTACCATTCCCTAACGTAGGTAAAAATGTCCTCTGCAAATAGCAGCCAGACTGCCTGGATACAAGTGGAACAATGCAGAGGAAAGCACATCATGCTTTGTGTACATGTCTAGCCCTTTTGGAAATCCCCACATTGTCTTTTGCCCTTTACAACCAGTGTAATTATGCTAGGAATGAGAACAACAGTTGATTCCTACCTTAAAACATAATTCTTCGGGGAAACTGGCTATCCCTTCTTAATAGTAAACAGGTTCATATGTCTAAAATAAAACAGTAACCTTGCCACTGTAGTTGCCGTTCCCCTCATAGATTGTCATCATTTTGGAGACACACCAATTTTTAAGTGACAAAACTGAACCCAAAATGCCTATCTTTTAAAAAAAAAATTATTTTAAGCAGCTAACAGGTGGCAACATTTTTTGGTATCATCCCTAGGTGGGGTGCAAACCCCTGCTACATTCAGTGCACTTAGGTATAGACAATCCCCTAGGCTCCCACCTCCTGTGCTATTGCAGCACTAACATTATCAGGGGTGACCCGGGAGCACTGTGGTGGGTAAGGGACTCGGTCAGAGTCATTTTCCGAGGGAACCTGAAGTCACATAGTAAAAGGGGGTGGGGGAGAGCAGGTAGCCACCCGTGGACAAACCCTGCCCTGCAGCATCCAAGACGGCTGCTGGTGCCCCCTGAGCAAGAACTCCTCAACTTGCCACCCACAAGATGGCAGCTCCACGAGGCCACAGCCATGTTGTGAAATCCCCTTAACAGGCCTCTAGCTGCTCTGCTGGAGCCCAGATCAAAGACGGGACCTCGCCACATAGGAAAGAAATGGGCCAACCTATGGAACCACCGCAGCCCATGGGAGGGACAGGACAAGCTGCTCAAACAAAGCAATTCCTCCTAAAGGAGCTCCCATCCATAGCCCATTTTGGAGCCACCATGATCAAGATGACCGCCGAGATCTCATAAAGCTCACAATCTTGCCACCAATCAGCAGCCGGGAAGGGGGCATGTGACATGCTCCCAGAATCCGAGCTATGGATTTTAACCTGAAAGTGAGCCGTAGACCCCTCCCCATACTCCTACGGTCATGCTGTTGTCGAAAAGGATGCTGTCCCCCAGCTTCCCCCTGCCTGACAGCGTGGTTGGAGCCACTAACCGAACGATGCAGCTCAGCATACTACAGGACTCCACCAGTGATTCAGAGCTGCCCCACAGAGAGCCCAGGGCACTGAAGAAGATGCTGGCCTAACTTCACAGCTGGGCCAAGCGCTGGCACTCCTGCAGCCACAGGAGTGGCTCTAAGGTAGGAACCACCGATTTTAACAGGGAACAGCAGTAGGGGAGCCATTCTGGGGAGGGAGAGGAGAAAAGAACCCGAGCACTGGTCAGGAGGAATGAGCCCATTTGGCCCGTCTGGAATGCCTGATCATGCTCCACCAGTCATGTGCCCAGCCCTGCCCATGAATATGGCATAGATGGGCAGCGGACTATGAGCTGAATGGGTGGTGGCCTACCATTCAACTGTCTGTGATTTCTGGGTCACCCCTGATTTTGCTCAAGCATTTTTTTTTTTGTCTCTCGAAAATTACTATTTTTTGTGAGAAAACAGTGGATAAATTTTAACACTTCACTTCAGGGCATAAAACCCTGGATCCTTTATCTCAGGGGCTTGTGCCTAACCCTCAGAGTCATCAGCTCTGGCTGATTGCAAGCACAAAATAATGTCAAGCATTTTAGAGTTACAGTCCTGTTTTCTTAAGAAAATGCATCTTACCCTTATCCACTTATTCTGTCAGCTTCTGACTGAATAAGGAACAAATTTGAAGATGCTTCACAGAGAATAGACCTACAGTCTTCAAGTACTGAGTGACTGCAGTGCCCTTCCCTTCCCCGACTGCTAGACCTAGAGAAGGCCCTTACCTTTCTCTGCCTGGTCACTGCAGTAGTTTTCAGTTTGACAAATGGAGGAAAAAGAAGGAAGAGCTGATGGTCCTTTGCTCATTTGATCCCTCTTTCTCCGCCCTCCACCAAATGCCACTGCCCCCAGACAGCCTTGTGGAACCTCCCCTCATGGCCTTGCCATGATCTATGCCTGCCCCCAAGGGAGGTCCCCTAACCTACTTCCAGTTCCTGGGAGGGAGGGCTCCAGACAACTGGCCAGCTGCTGCGATGCCTGGCAGCTTCTCTAGTAAATTTGAGAGTAAAAAGGACTGAACAATAGTGACTGTGGCTGGTAGCAAGCAAACAAGCTATGTGTTTACTGTGCAGTACTAAGCAAAGTCGATGGAAAGTGTGGGCAGGATTTAAAGACTGTGCTGATTTTTCTCTAAAAGTCCATTTTGCAAGTTTGTGCATGGTAAAAGGGAAACACTATGGCAAAGAAATCAAATGCAGCCAGAACCAGTGTGTGTATGATGCAGAAAGTTTCAGTGGCCATGTTGGGGTGTAGTTCAAAGTAAAATGTAAACAAACAACGAAGCAGCATGTTGAGACAGGGTCTAATGGTACAAAACAACCAAAGACTAAGCAGAAATTTCAAAAAAAGTGCAATTCAGGCAGCAGTTTCAGCAAAGTGCAGGAAGAAAGAGACATTTACAGTTTAAACAGTCAGAACCAGTGTGCTAAATCTAACAGTGCAGATCAGTAACTGGATTGGGTGTCTTATTTTGTTGCAGAGCAAAATGACTAGTAAAAAGACAGGGTATCCCCTCCATGTCAGAGCCTGGATTGCCCAGCAAGAAAGAGAATTAGCCCAGTATGAGAGGCTGTACAATTGTGAAAGTGCACCAGCAAATGTAGCATTACCAAACTTTTCGGTGAATGTCTGTGTGATCTGCATGAGAACTGGGAGAGATGTTCTAATGATACCACACTGTAAAGATTGCAGGAAGCAGTATGGGATGTGTGAAAGTAGTGGCGCTGTGCAAGCCAAGACCAAAGCAATGTCTGGCTTGAACATGGACTCTGTGTGAGGGCCCAACTTGTGCCTTACCGGGAGAAACTACATGCAGGCAGGAAGATCCAGAGGAGCTAGTAAAAGAGGTTTTTGAGGGTGTGACCCACAGTGACTTGCAGTGGCAGGAAGAAATGGTCATTTCAACCCCGGAAAAGGTTGAAAGGGACCTGCCAGAGACTGAGTTGAGAGACCTGTGGGCAGCAGGCCCAAGTCCGAGTTTAATTGGTGACGATGAAATAGAAGATGCCTCGCATTGGGAGGTGACTGCCTTGGAATGTAACGAGGAGTGGACTCTGTCTGGGGCTGAAACTGCTATCAGCTCCTGGGCAGAGCACATAGAGCAAGCAGAAATGACGCAAGTTAGTAAGGCAGCTGGTAGTGAGCATGGGCTGCCAGTGACCCTAACTGCATGTGAGCCACAAGAGACTGTACAGGGCTCAAGAGAAGTAGAAAACACAGGGATGGACTGCTTTTTCCCTATTATGACCATTCAAAGCTGGCTTGACCAGGTCTGGCCACCTCCAAGCCAAGCTGTTGGTTTGAGTCTGCCCAAAAGCAGCAAAGAAGAACATCTGGTCAGATAGAGGGCTGAGGCAGAGTATGGACTAAAATATCCATTTTTTAACAGATGGATGTGGGAAGCCATTGAGGACCATAGGGAAGAGTGGCTTTGGGAAGAGGCCAGAGCTACCATTAAACCCAATGTGTGTAAGTTTGTGAGACTCAAACTATGCCATGACAGATTGAAGTTTTGGAAGCTAGGTCACACCCTCTACCTAGATTCTGTCCGAGCAATTGACAAAACTGGAACAGAAACAGTCCACACCCAGAGACTTGTTTGTCCACATAAGACAATAGTTTGTGGTCCTCATCCTGAGTGGTACTACCCTTGAGTGCCACCATACCAGCATATTGCCGGCTTGAAAGATAGCCACACCAGAAGTGGTGCAACAAGGTGGGTCCACCATCCAATTCTGCAGACATTCAGCCTAAGAAAGGAAAAGTCTTCTGTCAAGTACCAAGAAGGGGAAACCAATGTGGGTGCTTTTGCCCTGTCGAATCCAACTTCCATGAGGGAAGTCTCCTGCCAAGCGCCAAGAAGGGGAGGCCAATGTGGGTGCTTCTGTCCTGGTGAATCCAGTTCGAACTCGATCTGCAGCAACCAGATCCAGCAGTGGCATGGAAGAGCCTGATCTGAAGATTTGTCTTCAGCCAGAAGTGAAGAGATCCAGACCAGATCCAGAGAATGATGCAATTAGTTAACCTGCACTTCAGGAACTAGTAGGCTAGATTTTCCTCTTACTTTTTATATTTTAACTGTACCCACTTGAAGAGAAGGTGCCCTTTAAACTGTTCAATCCAAGGGACAGCCGGATCTGGACTACAGTTTAACAGGCCTCAAGCTTGTGCCAAGAACTGTTTTAAAAAGACTATTCTTGAATGTGAGTGCTGTGTGCACTCAGAACTCTTTCTCCTTAGAGTCGGGACTTTGTAGGGACTTCCTCTCAAATGTTTTGCACTGTGCTTATTTTAATACTTTTATACTGCCTTTTGTAGAAAAACCTTTAAAATCTTTTGGGATTGTATAGTATCTGCTGGTGGGAGGTTTGGTCACAGTGTTTTTATTGCAGGATGTGTTTTTGGAATGTTTTCTTTTGCAGGTGCTCCTGAGCGAAGAAAAGAAGACAAGAAGAGGGTGTTTAGGACTCAACCGAGTCCTCTTTTTAGAGGGTTGAGGTTTTAGAAATGTGTTAACTAGGAAATGTTAAGCATTTTTCTGTTTTTCAGGTTTAGAATATGTATTACTGGGGTTTGGGAAATGCATAGCAATATATGTTACCCCGTGGTAGCATAGGTTGGATAGCTTTTCCCTAGAGGGCTAGGGGACTAGACAGGTTGGTGGTCCTGATTCAGACAGGGATCACCAGTGCTGTCTGTTAGGGCATGCTTTAGGCAGTCTCTTGGAGCCACTGAAAGAGTTCTGAGATAGTTGTTAGGTGAAGCTGAAGATGCTTTTGTGGGCCTCTGTTCTCTGGTGCAACCTGCCTATGTCTCGGCATAGGTAAGGGTAAGCCTGGCCACCTCACCCCATAGGGCATCCAGAGGTTGGATGGCCTGTGTTACAGTTGAAAACACTTGCTGCAGACAGCAAGTTTCATCTGTTGGTGATGAGTATAACCACCCAGTCCCCTGAGGTTACTAGAATCCCATTAGTGTTAGACTAGGAAGGTAGTGGGCAGCTAATAGAGGGTTTATTAGAAGCGCTCTACAGATGACATCATTGTTTACTCAGCTAGCCTAAGGAGAGAATGGATTATGTCATTTGGAACTCTCACAGCAGCCTGAGCCATTTTGGAATCAGCTGCCTGGGGACAGTTTAGAATGTTGGGACAGGAGTCAGTGTAGCTGTGTAGTTCTGTAGTAGGAGTCAGAGTGAGCAGAGCTCTGAGTGCAGAGGTGCCTGCCAGCCTGCCCTGAGGCCAAGTGAAGGACTTCTGGTCATTTTCTCACCCTAGTGAGTGACACAGCAGCAGTACCACAGGAAGTGGTGGAGATCATTGCCAGCAGGACCCCTGTGGGTCAAGTCTTACAGACAGAATGGGACTAATAAATTCAGTGTTTCCAAGGGGCAATCTCCTGAGGAACAAGAAGATTTGCCAGCTGCCCAGGTCAGAGGTAAAGATATGGAAAAGCAACAGGGAGAAGTATGTTTTGCTCCACCAGTCTGATGTCTGTAACAAGGGATAAACAAAACTGTGAGTACAGAAACAGAGACTAGTTCTTTTGGGAGTCATGTGGTGGTGTATGTGCACAGAGACAAGGCTAGAATACAACACTTAGGGACCCAGCCTCACCACTAATATGTGTTGAATGTAATTTAAATGTGTGGATGCCTTTAGCAATCTGGTGAGATTGAAGGATCTGATTAGTGTAACCCCAAAGAGATGGCAGAGGCTGGTTGGGGCTAGGGTGAGCACACCCTCACCTGAAATTCCAGTCAGGGCTAACTGTTCACTGGAGGGGCACAAGTTTACCCTGCAGATGTTAACTAAGCCCATCAGGTCAGGAGGATGTATGTTTTTAAAGCATGTGGCAACCCCACGTAACAGACACTTAGAGAGAGAGAAAAAAAATTTTGATCGTGAAGTGTGTGGCAACCCCCATGTAACAGACACTTTTGGGAAAAGGATGTCCTTGTGGACCCCTGAGCAGAGGGATGGATTGGTTGTAGTTTGTGACAGAGAAAAATGTGCAAACCCCAAGAAATGTGGTGTTCTGGAAAAGAAGAGTACTTGTGTCATCCTGTAATGTACAGTTTCAAACCTGGGGGATCACCCTATTCTGTTTTTCCATCTATGTCAAAATAAAGCCATTCTGTACAATCCCATCTCCAGTATTGGACAGTCCATATGTGCTTCCCAGTTTGAACTGGTTTATGGGACCCCTCAGAAGATAGACATAGCATAGCCCTAGCACCTCTCCCCCAGAACTTGGAGTAAATATAAATGCTATTTTGCACCCTAACCCCCCAACCTCTTAGATGCCGAGCCAGGTAATCACCCCAGTCCTTTTGTCTAAGCTTTCCTTATATATTTCTACTGTCTTTCATCATGTGCCTGCCTATACACATTATGCAGAAATAACTACATTATTCTATAAGTCCCTTGTGCACATACTCAGTTCGGTGATATGGCTATAAGTCGTGCCCTTCTGGCTGCATGGAATAAAGCACAGTCCAGTCTCAAACTACAAAATCTTGTTCCCCTATGCAAGTTCAAAACACTAGTCTCCAGAAAAATTGGTGACTCCTATGCATGCCACTGGGCACCAGCCTTCTCCTCTCCCACTCATTTCCATCCTTCCCTATTTCTCCCTCCCTCCTCCTCCCCCCCTCCCTCCTCCTCACTCACGCTCACTTCCTACCCCACCACCCCTCCCTCCTCCCCTCTTCCTTAGTTTGCCTTCTGTTCACTCTCACCCACTTCCATATCCTTCCAGCCCTTCTCCTTCTCCCCACTTCTCTGCCCTCCCTCTGCCTCTGCCCCTCACCTCCCCTCCTCTATGCTCCTGCCCTCACCTATATCCTTGACTCACTCCCTTCCCCTTAACCTTTACCTCAGCCTACTTTCCCACAAAATCTCTGCTGGTCCCATAGTTTATTTTCCTGTCTACTATTTGTTCCAAATGCTTAACCTAATGTTCTCACCATGTCTTAACCTCACTGCTCTATACACCCATGACCTGTATTTGTATTTTGTATATATCCTTGTAAATATTTTACTCTGTACATGAGAATTTATTGTTTGCTTGTTTTACCCTGTACATTGTATAGTTGCTAATTATGTTTTATGCCTATGACTGTTTGCTCAGGACCTCCTTGTAAATGAGCCTGCTCAATGGAGTATTTCCTGCAAATAAACTTTGACTTTCACTTGACTTTGTTATGCCAACTTGTGGTTTGATGCCTTGTCTGAGTACAAGTTAGGGGGATCCCGGTTGCAAGATGTCGTTCTTGGCCAGGGTAAGGGTTGCAGCAAGTCTGTACTTTAATTAGTTCGGCTCTGAGGGCTCTGACCAAGTGTGCATATTGCAGATGCTGTTTTTGTATTTCTGTTGGGTAGTCCTGATCAAGCAAGAGTCTCATGCTATTGTATGAAAACTCCTTCTGCCATGCCAGCTGTAGCACCTCTTCCTTAACCCTGTATCTGGCTAATTTCATAATGGTCTGGCGCAGTCGAGCATTAGGGTTGGGGTTGGGTAACAGGGCCCAGTGAGCACATTCCAGTTTCACCTGTAAAGTAGCTGGCAGGGCCAAGTCATCATGGAGCAAATCGGAGAGAAAATCACACAGGTTGCTAGTTTTATTTCCCTCTGGGAGCCCTGATAGTCGTAGGTTATCTCTAATAGAGTGTGCCTCCAAATCTGTACATTTGGCCTGTAGCATATCTGTATGGTGAATTAAGGCTTTCACTGTGGCTTCAATCTGCAGTATGCCATCTTCCATGACGCCTACCCTCTGCTCTGCTTCATCAAGGAGAGACTCCACTCCCGTCGGTCGGTCATTTAACTTTTTAAACTCTTGGCGGTTTTCTTTCCGAGATACTTTGATTTCATGCAGCAGCATCTCAAAGTGGCTTCTAGTTAAATGCTCCAATTCCATATTGGTGTCATCTTCACGGACTTTCAAACTGGCTAGAGAAACATTGCAGCTGCAGTTGGCGTCTTGTGAAGCAAAGCCTTGCAGTGACATTTTTAATTGTTTGGAGTGGGCTCTGGTACAGCAGCCATCTCCCTCATCATCCCATAGCATTGAAACTGTAAAAACTTCAGTTTTTTTATTAAGAGGGAGAGGTTTATAGGCGGGGAGTTGGAGCTCTGCATTCAGGCTGCTTGTGGCTCTGTGATGTCTCCAGAAGTTCTAAGTTAAGTATCTTAATAGCATCTTTCACTTCACTCAGCCATATCAGAGCCTTTGTATTTGTGCATCTATCAACTGGGAGAGTTTTACGTCTTGCAGAAAATGATCTATCTCCTGCTCTGTGGCAGCCGGAGACTCTGGGTGATACAGGGAACTATAGACTTGTTTAAACTGATGTACTATGTCTTGAAATTTGGTCATTATAGTACTCTGCTCAGTAACTATCTGGTGTATCACCCTTGCTACTTCTTGCTTCCTGAGGTGTAAAGCCATCAACCTGTCCACTTTTCTCCCTGATTGAAGTATTACGCATTGGACCTAGTGATAGTATGCTCAGCTTTTTCCCATAAAAGTTCTCCATATTTGGCTAGGAAACTGTTTAACTTGAGTCATACTGATTCCTCTGCTCTAGGTGAAAGATTGTTTTCTATGTCCCTAATTTCCTGGAGCAGCTGGTTAGAGGCTTACTCTCTTTGTAACTTCCGTTTTGTGGCCAGGAGGATAAGCTCACCCTGGAGACTGCATTTTAATGCTGCCCATAATATGCCTGCTCTAGCTACTGAGCCCTGATTACTAGCCATATACTGTTTGATAAAGTTCTGTATATGTTCCACTGTATCTTTGGATTTGAGAAGCTGGTTATTCAGCCTGCAGATCTTGCTATCACCCATGGCCTGTGTGAAACTGTTGCAGGTGGACTGGCTGATGGTCCGACAATATCTTGGCTTCATGTTCACATGTATGAATAACATGGACTAGATCAACTCCTACCAAATAATAATCCAACCTAGAGACAAAGTTATGTGGCAGCGAGTGAAAAGTATATTCTCGCTGATCTCAATGGAGTATTCGCCAGGGGATCTACCAATCCTAATATATCTCTCATTTCTCTTATGGCTCTCTACCCTGGTGTGAGTCCCCTTCTAGAAGTACAAGATCCATCCAGTTCATTATCTATGACTATATTCCAGTCTCCAGCTCAAATAAGGGGTACCTTAGACCATAGGGCCAGTTTGTTAGGTAATGACATGAATAACTGGGGAGTATACAAATTAGGATCATACACGATCTTAGTACTACCTCTCCTTGCCCAAGTAGCAATTAAAGAATTATATACCTTCCCTCTGGATATGTTATTTTCTGTTTTAGTTGAAATTGCAATTAAAATGTCAACCCCCCTTCCTTATATTGTTGTCTCCGGCACCATAGTACTGCCCCACCCACTCACTATGGAGTAGTGAAACCTGTGCTGTCTTGTGATGTATCTCTTGTAAGAACCCCACATCAGTCTGCAACTTTTCAAGATGCTTAAGGATATTATAGAATTTCTCCTTAGTTTGTGCCCCTTTCACATTACAGGTATAATATCTTATTGGCTTAATCATTTATAACCTCTGTTTCTGTATCTCTGTGTAGGCTTTAGTATGTATCCCTGCATATACTGTCTTCCATGCAGTGTGCCAGAGTACCCTAAGTCCCCACTGAACTATAAAAAACAACATTAAAACATACAGAACAATATTTAAAAACGTATACATAATACGGATAGCTCAGAAAGCACCAAAGCACCACACAAAGTAGTGCGTCTTCTAAATTTTGGAAGAGGGTCCTCCTCCCTACTCTCCCTCTTCTGTATCCTTTGGCCGGTAAAGGTGTCCACACTATGTGAGCATGACCAACTCCCACAGGGTGCTCACCACTTAATATATATTAGGGAAAAGTTACCGTGTCCTGTAGGGTAATCATAATAGAATGAACTGAAAGTGGACCATGCAGTTGTCCATCCTTTCTGTAGGATGGTGAGTAGCTCAGGAGGGTGTGGAGTCCCCCCTTGAGGTTCATCTAATGGATTGGAGGGGGACAGGCAATCTGTTCCCCACCCCACCCAGAGGCAGAGGGAGCACAGTGAGACCCCTGATCCTTGGTAGCCAGAAATGTAAACATATCACCAGGAAATTAAAACCCAAACCATTTTGCACCTTGCATGTGCAGAATGCCTAATTGAAGGAGTATGCATTGTGGGCCACTTCGTGCTGGTTGGTGGCAGGATTTCCTAGCTTTCAGATTAAACAATGTGCTGTGCTTCATGGGTTGAAGGGGGCCACATGCTAATATGAGCCCCCCCGCACCACAGTGTCTACTAGTAGCTTAGTGGTAGTGAAACATCTGTTCCATCATCCTGCAATTGTATAATGATGACCCCTCAATGCAGACTGCAACACCCAGGGGGGGCATTACAAAGGGTGCACCCACCAAAAAAGGTGACAAACCTCCAGCCTACAAAGCCACCCTATGCCCACCAGCACACTCAAACCCTAAAACATGTTTTGCAAGGTAATTGATGCCAACAGTGGGAAATTATAATAACAGTGGTTAAATAAGCAACTTCAGAAAATAAATATATTGTTCTCATAGCGTCCCATAAAGAAATCTCTCTGTTTGTGGACTCCAGAGATCCCAAACTGGTGGCATGCAATTAAAAATAGTCACACGGTTGAGGCGCTGGATGCCACACCTCGCACCACACTGGCGACCCAGATTTGGGAATGAACTCGGGTCACCAGGGGTCGGAAGGGGGAAGGAGGATTGAGTGTTCCAATGGATGCTCTCCTCCTCCTTCGGGGTGGGTTTCCAGGGGTGCTTCAGGCACCTGACGTCCCTGAGGGTCAGTGGGAGCACCAACTTTTGGGGCTCTGGCAGCTTCCATGGGTTTGGAGGTGGGGAGGGGAGGATGCTGGTAGGCACTTGGTAGCGACGTGCGTCAGCACATTGCCTACCCAAGCTGTCATCCTCAGGGGTGGAAGGGGATCACAGAAAAGCGGAAAAAAAACTTGTCGGTCCTAGATGACAACCGATCCGTGCCTCCCAGCCACCGACCCACGGGCAGACCCCGTTGTGCAGGCTCTCCTCTGAAGGTTAAGGAAGGGGGTCCTTCCTCGCCCCACCGGGGGGGTTATCCGGGCATCAAAGAAGTAAATGGAGAAGCCTGGCACTCTAGGGGCAGACTCCATGACGGTGGTCTGGGAGGTTGACTGGTCCGAAGGAGTGGACGGTTGAGGGTCAGGTAGGTGGATAAACAGAAAGTAAAAAAAAAAAAAAAGTTACACGACATATTAAAAGTCAACCAGTACACAGAGATACTCAAGTCTCATGGATTGGGGGTACTCTGCCAGGGAAGTGGGGTGGAACATAACAGATCTCCCCTTCAGACTGAAACTGTCTTATCACCACACATTTAGATCAAAGGTAACCATGTCTCTGCACCTGCTAGCATTCTCGAAACTGGCATCAATATCTCGCTCTTCCCTTAGTTTTCGTCTTCGGATGCCCACCGTTAAAATCAGCTGTCAAACCTATATATTCAGAAAAAAAGGTGAAAAAGAGAAAATAAGTCTTACATATGGGGCTCCAGGAGTGAATCCTATGCCACAAATTTTACAATCATCCTTCTGTGGGAAGAAGTTTAAAATCTCTGCAGATGTCTGAAGGGGCTGAAGGTACCACTCCAGCTCAGAGCTTGCATGCTGCCGAGTATTTACAATATGGTGCCAATTGTTACTGAAGCAGAGCATGTCCACCCCCCCGACAGAGCAGTTTTAAGCAAGTGTACTCACTCAGTTACTGCAAGAAGGCTATGTGACAATAGCCAAGGTCACCATTCAGCTTCTAGCAGGAATTCCTCCCTTCTCATCTCTCCTTTCATGGAGGAGCAGGGATGGGAAACAGGTCAGGAAAGAGGTTGTACAATCCAGCCTCAACCTTCTGAGTATTGTTGAATTGTTTAGTTCCTTGGTTGACAGTGATGAGAAGTTTCACTGGGTAAAGAATCCGGAACCTGATTTGAGCAGCTGACAGTTTAGATGTTTGCCTTGATAGTCTCCCTGCAGTTGACAAGTTTGGGGGGGTCAAATCATTAAAGATGAATAACTGCTTACCTTCCCAAAACAGCTCCATATTCTCCTGTGCTTTCTGCTGAATATGGAGCTTCTCAAGGTAATTTAAAAACTTAAGGATGATTGGCCCGAGATTGTATGGTGCGGCCAGACATGGGGCGTAATGATGTAGGACCCGCCATATCCATACGGAGTTTTTGAACGAACTGCAGTATGCCTGTGCCTCCACCTCCTCAGGAATACACACCATAACTACATTATTGTGGCAATTCCTGCCCTCCAGGTACTCAATGCGCATATCCAATTTCTTGATTTTCCTCTTTAGATCAACTATGTCTGGTCCCACCTGTGCCTGGTGGTCTTCCAGGAAAGATATACAAGCTTCAGTGTCTCCTACTCTGTGAGCCAATGCATATAGTAACGGAAAAATGGATTTCAGCTCCCAGAAATATCGAGGATCACCTCCTTGATGGATCCAAGTTCCTTGAAAAAAAGCTCGTAGGGTATACTCCGGCTTCCACATGCTGTCTGACTGCAAGATCGGGATGTGGAAGCCTTCAGCCTTTTTGGTCCTTGTTCCTGCGCTGGCAGAGGAGGTGGTGTGTGCAGCCATGGTGGATCCTGCATCTCTGACTTGTTTGCTGTCATACTGCTGGCAATTTAGCAAATCAGTGTGGCACAGTGACTTCCAGTACTGTTAGTGTTTTGATGGTACCCATTAAGGAGGGAGAAAGAACCACAATTTTTAATTAAAATAACCTAGTTAAAGTGGCGGGTCCCGTGGAGCTTGGCGCAGCATGTCGTCTCAACTGAACAGCATCGTATGACTCCCCATGTTATCCAAGCATGACACACACCCTGTCATGTTTAATTGCTTAATTATAGATTGAGGGAGTGCTCCTGACCAATCAGAGCACTCCTTTCCTCTGCGTGTGAGGCACTCTTATTCTGTGAAGAGTGTCTCATGAGCAACTGCCCGGAAATGGGTATGTTTGGGCAAGGTTTTAAAAAAAAATGTATATATTATTGATTGAGCTTGATCAGTAATATAATAATACCGCTACTGAGACCACTCGTACAGTTGTAAGAGTGGTCACGCTTACATTCTTAGGATATCAGAACTGCTCAGCTTTGGTTCACGGTTCTCATATCCTAGGAATGTGCATGAGACCACTCTTCCAACCTAAGAGTGGTTTCGGGGGTGCTATTTTATTTATTTATTTAAAAGAGATTAACCAGGAAATAAATACTGAGCTGCGAAGCTTGTTTTCAGATGCGTCCTGGGGGAGAGGGTAAGGGATAAGTACAAACAAGTAGAAGCACAGTAATAACAATATAACAATACACAGTATGTACAATAATATACATTACCAGTAATAACAATGCAACAATACACAGTATGTGCAATAATTTACATTACCAGGGCAAATAATAATAATGCAGGCTAAACATCAGAAGTGCTAAGTACCCGGCACACACAAGAAAGTAACGTCAGAAATATAGGAAAGGGTAGGAGAGAGAGTAAATAGAAGAGGGTGAGAAAGGGAGGCTGGGAGGTGGGTGAAAAGGTAAAGTAGTGGTGGGAGTAAAAGAGAGAGGAGAAGAAAACAGATATTGGTGGGTTGGATGGGGAAATAGTGTTGAGGATTAGGAAGGGGTAGAAAGGGTGATTACTGGGGGTGGGAGTGAGTGAGAAAGAAGGAAGGGAGTTGGAAGTAGCGGTAGAGGGGAAGGGGGTGAGGAAGAGTGGATAAGGTGGGGTGGTGAGAAGTATAGCGGTCAGAGTAGATAAGGAGAAACGTAGGGCTATGAGGCTAAGGTCATTTACAGGAGGAGGCCTTGGAGAAGAGAGGAGAGAGAACGTTTGGAGGTGGCAGAGTGAATTGTTAGAGGAAGGGAGTTCCAAAGATTAGGAAGCCGGAAAGAGAAACAGACTGGCCAGCAAGGGATTTATGAGAGGGGAGCAAAAGAGAATGATAACCTGAGTTATGGAGAGTGTACATGGAGGGGGGCATAAGGTAGAGGAGAGAGTTGACGTAAGGAGGGAGCGAAGCCAACCAGAATTTAGAAATAAAGGAGGCACGCACAGTGGATGAGATGGTGGTCATTCAAGGAAGGATGGGAGAGATCAATGTACAGAGAACAGTGGGGAGTCCAGGGAGGAGGGGGAGGGGCACAGGTCAAGACAAAATGGCAAACGGAGTGGAAGAGAGGATCCAGTCTGGCCAGGAAGGATTTAGGTGCAGCACCATAGACTAAGTTGCCATAATCAAAAATGGTGAGGATCATTTTAGTGATGATGTTCCGGCAGACAGATATAGGGATACCGCTTTTGTTCCTATAAAGTGACCCGAGCTTAGGGTGGAGTTTTTTGTACATGGCATCTATGTACTGAGAAAAACCAAGGTGGTGGTCAAGCCAGATGCTGAGATACTTACATGAAGGTACGTCATCAATTTTGGCCCCATCGAGGGTGAGGAAGGTGAGGACTGAAGGAATCTAGAAAGTCTCTGCCATGTGCCAAAACACATGGAGACTGTTTTCTTAGCATTAAGGGATAGTTGATTAGCCCTGAACCATTTCTGAACATTACTGAAATCAAGTTGAAGCCTGGATGTTAACTCTGATGGAAAAGAGCCAGAGGAACACAGGACCATGTCAATTGTGTACATGTGGATCGATGCAGCGGAGCATGCTGAGGGGAGGACATTGAGGAATATTCAGAAAGCAAAGGGCCAAGGATGGAACCTTAGGGAACACTGGTGTGTGTATGGGTGGGAGGGGAGGGGAGAGTCTCCAGTTCTCACTGATTGAGCTCTACCTACAAGGTAGGAGTTGAATCACATGGTTGCGGAGTCGGATAGAACAACTGATTTTAGTTTGTCGAGGAGAAAAGGGTGGGAGACAGTGTTGAAAGCTTTCACTAGATGCAGAAAGATGGCGGCAGTGAGGAGGCCTTGTTCCATGCCAGAATGGATGTAATCAGTGAGCCTGATGAGAGAGGAAGTGGTGGAGTGATGTCTGTAAAAGCAAGACTGGAAAGAGTGAAAAAGGAAGAGGAGTCGAAGAAAGGGGAGAGTTGAGATAGAACTACGTGTTCTTGAAGTTTGGATAAGGTTGGGAGGAGAGAGACTGGGTGGAAATTGCCAGGAGAAGAAGAGTCAGCTCCTTTAGGAAGGAGAATGACAGTTACATGCTTCCATGTATCCAGGACTGAGGCAAGAGAAAATGATAGGTTGAGCAGGGAGGAGATGGGCACGGAAATAGCTGGTGCAGAGAGGAGTAGGAGCTTGGGATTAAGCCCATCAGGGCTTCCACCTTTCTGGGGGTTGAGACCCAGGAGGGCTTTAAGAGCTGAGGCAGGGGTGATAGGTGAAAAAGAGAAAGGGGAAGAAGAGAGAGAGGAAGGAGAAAGAGGGAGGGGGGGAGTATCGGGGAGTGCAGAGAGGAGTGAGTAAACACAGGTGGTAAAATAGGAGTTGAAAGCTGAGGTGAAAGGAGGGTCTGAAATGGTGGAGTCACCCACCTTGAGAACAGGGAAGGGGGACTGGATGTGAGGGGGGGTGAAAAGAGGGCATGTATTACTTTCCAAAATTTGGAGGGGTTGCTAAGATTGTTCTGAAATGCGGAGAAAAAGAACTCAGCCTTAGCTAACCTATTGGCTCTAGTACACGAGTTCCTCAAAGAACGGTACTTGTTAAGGTTAACTGGAATGCTAGAGGACTTGTAAGACTTCCCTGCCAAGTCATGTGCACGAAGGCAGGCCAAAAGTTCAGCCAAGATCCATGGAAGGTGAGAACCTCTGACCCTGGTTTTCTTGAGTGGGGCATGCTGATCCCAGACTAGTAAAAATTTTGATTGGAAATATTGTAGGGCTTGATTGATATTACTGGCCATAGAAATAGAGGACCAGTCAGTGGAAAGCAGATCAGTGTGTAGTGAGGATAAGTCAATTGATCAGAAGGATCTGATTTGGATAATTTTTTGGGGGACTCTGGGGCAGTGAATTTTGCGCACACAGTAAACCATATGATGGTCACTGACTGCGTCAGGAAGGATAACAGCATCAATGATACAGAGCGGGTGAGTAGCAAGAACCCAGTCCAGTAGAGAATGGTCCTAAGAAAGAGGACTGTGATGGGTAGGGACAGAAATGAACTGCATAAGATGCAGGGACTTTATGCTTTGGCAGAGTTTAGAGTTGAGTGTGAAAGCCAATTAAAGCTGAAATCACCTAAGATAAGAAGCTCCCCAGCAGAGGCATGAGTAGAGATGGCGGTTAGCAGTTCTGTAGCAGAAGCAGGAGAAAGCCTTGGGTGACAGTATACACCTGCTACAAAAATGGGAAGGGAGAAAGGGAAGGAGAGTTTTAGGATGAGAAGTTCATGGGCCACAGGCAATGAAACAGTCAGCACAGGGGTTGACTGAATGGAGGAGGAAAGGTAGAAGGTGATGCCGCCTCCCTTCGTGGCACAATCTTGGTGAGAAAGGGAGTAACCAGGGATGGTGATGGCAGAGTCTGGAATATTGGTGGAAAGCCAAGATTCCAAAACTACTAGAACATCAGGGAGGATGGAGACCATGAGGGGTTGTAGCAGGTCAATTTTGGATAAGAGACTTCGTATATTAATGTGAGCCACATGTATGCCTTTGGGGAGGGCAGTGGTAAGGGAGGGAGTTGGACCAGGGTTGGGCTCAATGGCACTTGCTCTGAGAAGCAGTAGGAGTAAGATAAGTTTGGTAAGGTCTGAGGTGTGTTTGCAGTGAAGTGGAGAGGATGGGGACTGGGGGAAGGGGAGGAGAGTCTGATAGACGTATGGTGGAGCCAGGAAGAGACAGAGGGAGGACTGAGGAAACTGGGAGCCATGGTAGCATAGTGGGGGTGGTGAACAGGAAGAACATACATAACTGCACACCCTATCATGTGTCATCATTTACATGAAGGGCAACTAGTGTAAACAGAACCTTGCTTCCACAGAAACACACTCTCACTGTCTTTGTCATCTGGTGTAAACAGAACTCTGCTGCCATGAAAACAAACAGTTTTAATGCTTCAAAACAGCATTCAATACCAAAAAGAAACACTGGGCTGGATTTTCAAAGCGATCGGTAGATAGACGCAAGCTGCGGCAAACAGCAGCTTGCATCGATTGCCAGTACACCAGGGACCCTGCACCTGATTTTAGCATGGGAGGGATCCCAGTGCCAAAGTTGGCAGATTTGCTGTGATCACTCCCATGCGCTGAACAAGTGGTGCATGGGAGGGGTTTGATGGAGACAGCATCACAACCTAGCAGCAGTGCCAGCAATGCTGAAGTACAGTCCAGTAAGCTGTACATACTGTGTCCTTGTTGTAAACAGTGTCCCAATGAAAAACCACAGTTGGCTAGTCATTGCCCTGTTTACCTTACCCCCCTTTTGGTCGGCAGCTGTCAAACAGTCTGTCCTGGGTACAGATGTGGGACAGTGCACTTCGAATGTTGGAGCAGCTGTGCACTACCCCATCTTGCTCTGAATGGTCTAGGTGTGCCAAGTCAGTGGGCAGGATTGACAAACTGCCAAAAATGTGCACGTGCACAGGACATAGAAACGTAGAAATTGTCAGTAGATAAGGACCGCTAGGCCCATCCAGTCTGACCCTAAACCCTACACTAGTTTGCAGCCTCTGACCCTGCCTGGTCAATGGCTTATCAACCCTCCTTCCCACCTCTAATGTTCCCCTATGCCTGTCCCAGGCATGTTTAAATCCCTCCACTGTGCTCATTCCCACCACCTTCTGTGGCAGACTGTTCCATGTGTCCATCACCCTCTCCATTAAGAAAAACTTCCTCACATTTCCCCTCAACCTGCCCCCTTCCAGTTTCATATCATGCCCCCTCGTTCTTGTACTCCTCTTATATTAGAAGATGTCTCCTCCCTGCACCTTGTTTATACCCTTAAGATACTTGAATGTTCCTGTCATGTCCCCCCGATCCCTCCTCTCCTCCAGGGAGTACATATTAAGGTCCTTTATTCTCTCATTTGTTTTCTGGTGCAAGCCCTGTACCTTCTTAGTCAGTATTGCTAAGAAATCTGGGACTGCATAGCAAGCACAAGATTGCTGACAGATAGCACCATCTCCCTCACATTGTAGTGGGCAAACTAGATGATCTGCCAGTGTACAAAGTAAGGCCTGAGAAATAATTCAAAAGATGTAAAAACAATGCATAGAATCATTTACTGCCCATTGGACAAATCTTAATTGAGTCTGAGCCCCTAAGATGCCCCTCTGGACCAGTGACTAGAGCTGCTGCTAAGAAAAGATCAAGAAAGTCTGCACCTACAGAAGCAAAGTTAAAGTGTTCCCTCCACAAGTCCCAGTTGAGCATGACTGTCAGTCCATATCGGGAAGAAAGTGAGAGTGACTTTGAATACTATCCTTCTTCACAGACAGAGTCAATTGTTTGAGGCAATCCCTAGTCAATACTGGAGACAAAGCTACCTGGGCCTTCTGGACTGTCTAAGCCCCCAGCTTCATCCCTGGACCAATGCTCCCAGAAAGTGAAGTGCAAAGCATCAGATCAGATGAAATGGAATCATTGTGCATGGTTGAACTGTTTGAGCTTTCAGGGGAGGAAAATGATAAATTAGGGCAGACTGGTGATACACCCAGACAAGAAGAAGAGTATTTTGAGTGCCCTGACAGTCCACTGCCAGTGTCAAGCTCTCCATGCAGGCCAAATGTTGTGGACTCAGAAACTGTAACTCCTGGAGCTAGAAAGTGCCCCAGGTTCTAGCCTCTCTACCCCCATGGAGACTCCCTGACAAGTGAGGACAATGCTGAAAATGAGGCTCAGAGTGCAGAGACTATAACAGTTCCCCTAGAAAGACTGGTCGAGCTGTAAAAGCCTGAGGTGCACCTCAGTTATGATTCACTTGGGAGGCCTGTGGACTTGCCTCTCAATGTTGTCCATAAAGGAGTGTATGTGTCCCCGAGCTCATTGCCCAAACTGAGCATCAGTGCTAACTCCAAGTTACTTGTGTTGCCCTCTAAGTATGGTGCCCTTTCCCCATCCAGCCCCAAAGGTAACTGATAGGAAGGGCCCCTCTCTTCAGGTTTCATGTACAAGAAGTAATAACTTGAGTTATGGTACAATGTGTATGTAATACTGTGTAAAAAGGAGCGTACTGCAATGTTTCAGAAATGTGTTCTTGGTAAAATGATATATTGACTGATGATTACATGTCTGACCTAATGCAAATGTATATAGTTGCAGTTGAAACTTATGGAAACTGCTTGCACATGACGTCCAAGCTTCCCAGGCCAGGAAGGGTGTAACCCCCTGCAAATGGGGGTTCCCAAAAGACTTCCAGGAGCTTGCATGAATGCTCCAAGCCTGAATAGTTGTTTGGCATTTAAGCCATTTATCAGTGAGTGTTTTAGAGCCTCTGGTACTGTCTCTTTAAGAGCTGTCTGTTGCAGACATAATTAACTAGTTATATGGGGGACTGTGTGCTTCTCTGAGTACCACTCAAGCTGCTGCTAATTCACTTCATTTTGCAGTCACTAGAGTGCAAGGGAACCTATCTGAAAAGATGTAACTGTTTGCCAGAAATTATTTAGAGTAATAATGAAATTACAGTTTGTCTAACCTGCTTTCTTTGCAGTCAGAACTGTGTCTACTAGTTCCCCATTCTAGTTTTGAACTGCTGAACTGGACCAATCAGTGGGGTAAGCTAGCTCTAAAATGATGCCTTGGACGAATCAGAACTTGGACTCATAATCTGAGCCAGCCACAAGAGGATTGTATGGGCAGTGACTCTGGGAGATGTGGTTTAGACTTCAGTGCCTTTTTGGACCAACAGCAGCAGTCTATTGTGAGTGACAGCCAATCCAGTCAAGAACTGGGAGGAACTCAAAGGAAGTGCCAGGTTTCGTCAGTTGGAGTTCAGTTGAGCTTTGGCAGTGAAGAAGGAAGGGACCCTAGTGCTTTTTCAGTGTGCAGTTTTAGTCAAAAAGCGTGTATGAGCCCAGAGTTCGGTCTGCAGCTTGTGTAACAGCTTGTTGGGACTGAATCCTCCTGTGAAAAGAATCAAAGGATCTCTGAAGAGTAGAAACCAGGCTCACCCTGTAGAAGACTGGAAGAATTGCTGAAAATTGCACTCGGTCTGTCAGGAACAGATCTGCTGTGTGTTCTCCGGGTATTGTGCAGTAATTCGGTCGGGATACAGATGCAGCCTGCCTGGTATAGTACTTTCTTTTATATGGATGTGTGAAGAGGTTTGTGTACCTCAAGTGAGCCCTCTACTGACATTGAAGGACCCTATCTTATTTGGAGGTAGTGAGTACTAATTCAGGGTTGCTCCCTGTTGAATTACCACATTAAATCCAAATGGAATTACGTACTGCTGACTGTTTAATTCTCTTTTCTCTGTGTAGAAAGGGCCCCTACCAGCTACCACAGTTTGGACTAGCCACTAGGGCTTGGGTACCCAGGGACAGTAACTGATAGGGATAGGCCTGTGCACACAGAGCCATAGATAGAATTATTAGAGTGATAAGCTAATTAACCTGATTTCCCCTGTCCTTGTTATATCCCCTAAATAAATCAGAGCTGCTTGTTTCAACAAAGTTATACTGCCTGAGGGTATTTGTCTATGTTAAAGTACTGTACTGTGATTGTTGCACTGTATCTCATTTCACAGGAGGTCCCAGTGCGGAACCAGACCTGGGGTAAGTGTATACTGTGAAGGTAATTCTGATATATTGTGTGGGCCACTAGTGGGAAGAAAGGGGGGTTGCAGTGTCCCAGAGGGCTGTGACCAAGTTAGTTTAACTATTGCAAACCCTGACCTCTGGGTGGAGGCACCCGCCATTGGATCCAGGCCCCTCAACCTGTTAGTGGCAAATCAGGCAGGGGTAGTAGCCCCTGGGATAGCGCCATCTAGGGGTTACATGTGAATACAGTAGTGCTCCACTTTTGACAGTAGCACTTAGCGTCCTATCATACTATACTATAAGCCACCATTTTTAATGTTTGCTTGAATGCATGTGCAAGAAACATAGTGCCATCATCCGAGATTTCGGAGGTGTGTCACCTCCTCCTCCAATTCAGTCAGTGTGTTGGCAGGCACGGCCCCTGTAAGCCAATGCATGCTGGAGCTGTCTATGACAAGCTCCAAAATGCAGTGGCATACAGTTGAAAGGGGGAGCTACGCTTGAGTGAGCAGCGATAAGATATCGCCTGCTCATGCACTCCCCTACACACACACACACACACATACACACGCACACTGCATGCTGGCCCCGCACACACGTATAGCCGACAGGGTGCCCAATCCCCCGTCGGCTTCACTGTCTCTCCCTCCCCATACTATCGCCCGATAGGGGTGCCCAATCCCCGTCGGCTTCACTCCCCCAGTACAATGTCCACGCTGGAGCCCACCCCAGCGTGGCAACAACTACATGGCCGACCAGGGGTGCCCAATCCCGTCGGCTAACGCTCCACCATCCTTGTGCCATGCTGGGGCCCACCCCAGCGTGGCAAGCGTCCAGCGTTGTCTATTTTTTGTTTTCAACCTGGAAAAAATAAGCAGTACCGCAATAGTCTCCCAGCCCACCCTCCCACAACCCACACTCACCCACTCGCACCCTGCCTCCCCACACTCCCCCACCCCATACTTACCTCCGGGCTCCGGCGCGATGATCTTCGGTGGACCGGGAACACGTCTGCACTCTTCAAAGCCGACCGCGAACTGAGGAAATCCCGATAAGCTGTATAATGGGCTAGATAGGGGTTTTCAACTTTATTGCATATCTCAGGCATTTTTGGAAATTTTTGCACCAAATTTTCAACATGGGGTTTTTGGGACCCCTTCTCATGAATGATGTCACTATCATGGCGTTATTCGGGCCGAAGGGTGATTTCGCACAGTGACTGCGCGGTGACTGCAAAATCACCCTTTGGGCCCGAATAATGCCATGACAGTGACATCGTTCATGAGAAAAGTCCAAACCTCATGTTGAAAATTTAGTGTAAAAAATCAAAAAAATGACTGTTTCTGGCGTCGTTGAACATTTCCTCGCAGGCTCGTAAGTTGCAATTTTCAATATTTTCACTCCAGATTTTCAACATTGCCATTTTACCACTCCTTCTTATGAGTAGTACAGTTGTCATTTTTCATCTCCTCAAAACGTGTTTCCGCCCATGTAGCGCACAATGGCACAGTCGGTGTGCGAAATCAATGTACGGGACAAATTAAGAAAATCACAGTGACACTGTTCATGAGCAGAGGTCTTAAAGTGGCTATGTTGAAAATTTGGTGAAAAAATTCCTAAAAATGACTGTTTTACAAGTGTGCGTTGCGCAGTTCCTACGCACGCTCGTAGGTTCGCGAATTTTCAATATTTTCACTCCAGATTTTCAACATTGCCATTTTACCACACCTTCTTATGAGTAGTACAGCTGTCATTTTTCACATCTCACCCAAAACGTGTTTCCGCCCATGTAGCGCACAATGGCGCAGTCGGTGTGCGAAATCAATGTATGGGACAAATTAAGAAAATCACAGTGACACTGTTCATGAGCTGAGGTCTTAAAATGGCTATGTTGAAAATTTGGTGAAAAAATTCCAAAAAAATGACTGTTTTACGAGCATGCGTTGCACAGTTCTACGCATGCTCATAAGTTTGCAATTTAATATTTCACTCCAGATTTTCAACATTGCCATTTTATTACACTTCCTTATGAACAGTACAGCTGCCATTTTTCATATGTCACCCAAAATGTGTTTCGCACATGTAGCGCACAATGGTGCTGTTGGTGTCTTAAAAGCAATGTTTAGGACAGATTAAGAAAATCACAGTTACACTGTTCATGAGCAGAGGTCTTAAAATGACTGTGTTGAAAATTTGGTGACAAAAGTCCATAAAATGACTGTGTTACGAGATGAGCATTTTGCCAGCTTCCATGCACCTCGTAAGTTCATGACTTTGTAATATTTTCAGTCCAGATTTTCACCAGTGGCATTTTCCACACTTCCTTATGAACAGTACAGCTGTCATTTTCATAATATGGCTGAAGTGTGTTTTCACACTTTCAGCGCAGAGATGCTGGTTGCTGTGGGAAATCATTGTTCGGCACAGATAAAGAAAATCACAGTGACACTGTTCATGATCGGAGGCACCAAAATGCCTGAGTTGACAATCTGCTGTAAAAATCCCCAACCTAATTATATTACGGGTAGCGTTGTACAGTTTCTATATGCGCTCGTGACTTCACCATTTTTTAATATTTTTACTGCAGATTTCCAACATTGCCATTTTACACCTCCCCATGAACAGTACAACTGTCAATTTTACATCCTGTTCGAATGTTTTGCACCTGTGGTGCTAAATGCCGTAGTCGCTGTGAATAAGCAGCTTTCGGCTAACAAACTGATATTCCCCCTGTTCATGAGGTGGGGTCACAAAAAAAACATGTTGAAAATTTGGAGTGAAAATACCAACGAATGCCTGAGGTATTAGGGTTTCCAACCATAACGCTCAACCCTGTAGAGAATGACAGGCATCAGGGGTGTGACTTGGGATTCTTACCTGTAATGCTCATACCATTCCACACCCTGCACCCAGTGAGAGGCATCGAGGTATGCCTTGGACTCTTCGGACCCAAAGTTCACTCCATTCTCCTATATCGCACCCATCTCACCGTATTTCCTAATGAAATGGGGTGCGCATAAGAGCCAAAGACCCCAAGGAACACCGTGACACTTGTCAGTGTCTGCAGGGTGGGGTGTGCTGAAATGGCGTGGCCGTTATGCCTGACGACCCAAAGGCACACCCCAATGCCTGTCACTCTCTGCAGAGTAGTGGTGGGGTTGGCTTCAGTTCAATACTTCACTGCCATTCCTATTACGCAGCTCTGTAACTTCTACACTACCACTGCCAATGCCAGCAAGCAAACATTCGGCATTGACAAATGCTTGTTGTATCCTGCGTACCAAGGAGCCCATGTGAAAATAAGATATTGTATCTCATGGACCATCCTGACTTCTTTTTGATGGCAATTTTAATAAATAAATGCAAAATGCTGTACTTTTCAACTGATTTCCAGGTTATGGCAGTGTTTTTAAATAACTATTACTATTTGGTCTCTCTGGGCTGTAAAACAACAACCCCCTCACCCCCCCGGTTCATTAGTTTATAGGCACAGATTTCAGGGGAGGTGGGGGAAGCAAGTTTAAAGTGTGCATATATGGTGCACATTTTTGCTGCAGAAGCAGCAGGATGGGTAAGGTGCTTGAATGTCTCCAAATAGTCTCAAATTGATGGGAGGAAAGTCCACTTATTTTTTACATTTGATGCGTCTGTGCTCCAAATGTTTTGTGAGGGGTGAAAAGGGATTTCAGGAGTGGGTCACTGCTGAGCCCATTGCAGTTCACAATAGCAAGGGCTCGGCAGTCTAGACCAATGACCACACACTGTGGTCGTGACACCACTCGCTGCTTGCTGGGCACAAACTAAAGGACCGAAGCCGCTCCAGTCAGAGAGGGCTTCGGCCCTTTGATTTGCATGAAGCCGCATCACCAAAGAGCTGAGCAACTTTCAATGTCTCAGTATCTACAGGGCAGAGTAAATTCACATTGGCAGAATAATGAGTGGAAGCTTGCACTTCGAATGCCCCTGTCTGTCAGGGAGATAAACAGAAGATTTCAGTATCTGGCATAGTCAATCCGACACCGAACCAAGGGGTCAGGGTGAAACAACAACTACTACAGCAGTTTGTCATGGTTTGGCTCCTCTCTACAGGCCTGGCCAGGTCTGACAGGTCCTTGTTTTGAAACCGGTGGTTAAGGTGCCATCCAGCGGTGGGATTCCTGTGGCAAGGTGCTGTCTTAGGCCCTCGAGGTACAGAAAGCTCACAGCAGCAACAACTTCCTTTTGTAACTATTATTGTAAACTGTTTGCACATTTACCTTGTCCACTCCTGTTGCCAGACTGGCATGTAAAGTCTCTATGCACAAGATATGCCACACGCTTCCTCAGTAACTGTTCCTACGGTGTCTTCGGCCAATCGCAGCACGAGCTGCAAGTGCACGAGGTCAACAGCAACTGGAACTGGAATGCAGAATCTGGCCCCTGGGTGAGTGGGCAGCAGCTAGTGCATGTACAGAAATTTGAATGGAAAAACCTCCTGGGCCCTGTGTGGTATACGCTTGCACAAAGTGTGGCAAGCCTATGGTGGGAAGTTGCGTGTTTCTAGAAGAGGTGGCAGCCATGATGGGAGCAGAGCTGGTGGTTGAAAGGAGCAGCTGGTGCTAGAGAGGGAAACGGAGTGAGGACCAGCAGCAGGAAGAAGAGTAGCACAGACACCACCATAATGATCTCAGTAACAGACACCCAGAGCAAGAAACGGGCACCTCTGGGTTTTCTGACAAATGGGTATGGCAGGAGGGAGATAGGGTGCAGGATGAGGCAGGATCTGCCAACTCGGGTGTCTGAGGAGGCCCAGCCTTGCAGGCCTTTGCTCCTCTGGGAGTGAAATAATCCCGATATGCTCACTATCTGCTGGGAGTCAGTACGAGTAACACTTTTATGTCACTTTTAAATTCTTTTAAATCTGACCACTGTCTGGATCTGCCACTGTCACTGAATGTAAACGTAACTGTGAACTTAAAATATGACAGATTTCTGTTCCAGGCAGCTACCACTTAATGCAAATAAGGTCTGTTCATTTCTCTCAACCGCTGTGCATTTTTCAGCATACTTTAGCATTGCTTCTCAATGAGATACTGATGTTCTGCATGCTGAAGCTATGCACTAATCAGCTGAATGCGCGGAGGTGCCTTACCACCTACGGACCTCTGCACCCGACGGATGGGTGTGCACCAGCTGCATTCACGACTGCCGGCCACCTGTCCATGGCCCCACCCCCCCGGCATGCAGGACTCCGCTGTGCAGCTGGGAGTGGGGTTGTGGGTCTGGCTGATCATCCAATTGGATGCCTGGACTGGGTGGCTCAGTGGATCCCTTCCATGGCGGGGTGCATATTGACAGTGGGTGAGCAACGGCCAGTGGCTGTGATGGTGAGAGGAGGGCAAAGCAGCTGGCCATCTGATGCAGCACCAGAGTGGTGCGCAGGGATGGGGAAGGGGTCCATAGTTGGTGCAGGGGGGCATAACACATATCCAGCTAGCACCTGAAGCAACAGGGGCCAGTGACCGAGGTGGCCCAATGGTGCCCTTGGGGTGGGGGGCAGCATCCTTAGTCTGGTGCCCCTGTGTGAGTGTGTAGGAGTGGGGGGCGCCTGGTAGGGGACCCACAATAACGTGTACAGGGGCAGGTGGCAACGGTCCGGGTGGGAGAGCTATCCACCCTGTCTTGGTGGAGTCCAGATGGTTGCATGGGGTGCATAGGGAGCTTACTGCAGGGTTCTCCCTGGCATAACCTGTACCCCCTACACACCCCCACGGCCAGCACTACACACCTTGGTGCATGGCACATAGTGCTGGCATGCCCCTCGCCTGCTCCTGGCATGTTGCTCTTCACACGGCCAGGAGATTGTGCATGTAGCTGCTGCATGTCCCCCTTGGTGCATCCCACGCGGGTGGCGCATAGGGTGCGGAGTAGCTGCGCACCCCAGATACACGCGCGTAGCCACTCTGCTCCAGTAGTGCATAGGGCCAACTGTTAGTACTATTCTGGACATACAAACTATTAAAATACAAAACTCGCTAGAAACATTACTTCTTAGCACTGCATATTGGGTGCCCAGTAGTCTGAAACCTATTATTCTTTAAAATAATAAAGTGCTGCTTATTCCAGTTGTTTGCTCTGCATGCTGGAGGCTGTGGTGCCATGTATTTTAATGCTGAGACATAATAAGTAGATGTTACAGAGATAATATCATAGTGGTCCGGGTAAACGTGGTAATAACTGGACAAGAGGTAGTAAACACCAAAGCTGAAGGCTGAGGTGTTTATGAACCCCTGGTCCTGTTATTACCAAGGAAACCCAGACCACTATTGGTATCATCACTATTCATACTTCTCAGTCTTTTGTCACTTGAACGAGGGACATGGACATTTTTGGACCCTCGAAATGAGGGACAGTGAGGGATGCTGACCCTCAGACATTTTAAAAGAAAAAAGGAAGTGACAAATATTGAATGTACTATTGGTACTGAAAGTACTATGTCATCAGTGAAGTAATTGTTGCTGCACTGTTCGATCCCTTCTCCAGGTTTGAACCTATTGTAACCATGTATCATTGACTCTACTGTAATCCCTCTACTTTTTCTCTGTATAAAGTCTTGCCTCTGTATCATGTAGCAACTCTCTGTATGTGCCATCTGTATGGCCTGGGTTGTGCCTGTAAACAGTTCCTGGGACCAGTGTACTTACCCAGTTATCAAATACATAAATAAAGAATCAGACCACCAGCAACCTCAGCCACCTCTATAAAATGTGAACAATCAAAACATGTTGTCAGTGTTAGTGGCTCAGCAGGTAGCACACTCAACTCTGAGGCTGGGAGATCAGAAGGCTGTGGGTTCTATCCCCACACCAGGCACTTGAGTTAAATCCCAATACTAACACTGTAGTGCAGCATGAGGGGGGTGCTGCACTCCTGAGGTGCTGTCTTTCGGATGAGATGTTAAACCAAGGTCCCATCTGCCTGTTCAGGTGGATGTTAAAAATCCCAAAATCACTTCTCAAAAAGACTAGGGTAATTTCTACGGTGCTCTGGCCAAATTTCCCCCTATTCACTAAAGATACCACCAACAGCTTAGTCTGGTTCAAGGTCAGTTGGCATTCATCTGTATCCCCCTCCCTGTGCCTGAAAATAGGCAGAATTTGTCTAGTGCACTTACCCGGTCAACAGAAACTTAATAAATGTGTTTTTCAAACTAGTGACACTTTGAGGCCTACAAGGTTGACAGAGTCCTTTTAACAAGTATCAAACGTTTGGCATTGACAAATGCTTGTTTTTCTTAACTTCTTCACTTGGACAATTATTACATCTTGCTATTTAAGGCACTGCTAGCTTGATGTGTAGATATCAAATCAAGAATGAGGTGAGTGGCATCTGTGCTGTAGTTCATACTGTAGGATTTATACAACTGTGATGTCTGTGACGTTCAATGAACTGAGAATGTCAACTAACATTATCAAGCTGCAGTTTTTACCCTTTACAATTTATTTTATTTCAGGATAAATCCTTGAGCATAACTCATTTGCAAGGCTGTCCTGAGGACAGGCAAATAATTTGTTACAGCACAACATTTATATAACATTAACAATATTCAGACTAGTTACGACAAGGATAAAACAGCACTATAAAATCAAGCTCCACACATACAATTACATATATCTACACAGATGTAATTACATTTTTCCAAAATTGTGACATTTCATATTGTTATTGTATTTATTTATTTATTTAATTAATTAATTTATTCAATCTTGGATTACAATGCCTTTGAGCACAGAGTGGCTCATTTACAAAGGTTCCATGTCAGTGGTGAAGGGAGAACAAAGAAACAAGGGGTAAAACAATGTTACAGAAAATCAGTCAGCAATATTTACATACTTTAAATAAAAATCAATTAGATGAGATGGGAAGAGGGCAAAGCAAGGGACCTAGAAACAGTTCAGACCAAAGGCCTTGTCGTAACCTGGGAAGATAGGAAAGGGGTACTCAGGGTCGAGGCAAGAGGTGTTCCCCAGTTGTAAATACGAAGGGTAGGGGTAAGAGGGGGAAGGGGTAAGAGGGCTGAAGGGAGGGTGGGCAATAGTAGGAGGTACTGTGGATAGCAAAGGAAGTGAGGGAACAGTGGGTTGATTGTACCCACAGAAGGTGATGCTGGCGAAACCACAGAAAACTTCAATTTATTCCTGTGAATTGGCACATTGCACCTAGAAGATGTTCGTCCATAATTTGTTCAGAATGTTGATATGGTCAGCATATCATGGTTGATACTTAACCTAAAATTTGATAGACATTTTTGTAAGAAAGATGCAGTATACAATGATGGGTCTGAACTTAAGGTCTTGTGAATCCATGTACATAGAAAAAAAATGAGTTAGAAAACTATTTAATTTCCACATTTAAATGAACAGAAGGGCTAGCCTGTTGCAGCCGTTTTGTATGATAGGATTATATAGAGGATAATGTATGGTTCTCTATCAGTAACTGGTCTGTTAACTGTCGAGAGGTTGCCAGGGCGACTGTGTAAACCTCGAGAGCAAAGCGCGAGAGGTTTACGTAGCTATGGCAACCTCGAGACGGTTAACAGTGACTGGTTGCCGATAGCGGGACCATACATTATTTTTTATAATGTATGGTCCCACATAAAAAGTAAAACAGCTGCTTACTTTTTGAAAAATAGTCTCCACTCCGGCCGTTCAGTCCTTCTAACCACTGGTTGTCTGGTTTCACGTATAAAAAAGCGGCGCGTAAAGACTGATTGACTGTTGTTAACCTATCGGCGTGACGTAGCATCGAGTAGGTTAACAACATTTCTATGTCACATCGATAGGTTAACATCCTTAGGAAATAATGATTTCCTAAGGTTAACAGCGTTCTACCATACATTATAATTGTATTATAATAACTGGTCAGCAATTTCTCTCAATGTACTGACCAGGTTGATATTTTCCATAACAACCGGCTGGTTGTTATGACATTCATGAGCCATGCCAGTCAAACTATGCTGCTGCCTCATTGGCCAACATTCTGTATGTGGGCGGGGCCAAACAGTCTCACAAACTGCTGGAGAAAAATTGCTGGCCTGCTATTATAAAAAATAAAAGATGGGGAGGGTGTTTCATTTGAGAATTTAATGCACACCCTCGTTGTGGATGCTTTGATAAACACCTCGGGCTTCGCCCTTGGGGTTTATGTAGCATCCCACAACTCGGGTGTACATTAAATTCTCATATCAAACCCTTCCCCATCCATTATTCTATATGTATTGTGTTATATTTTTTTCCTTATTCCTCTTTATGATATCGGTGTCTCACATTGTGTGTATTGTATAGCACCTAGTACCTTTGTACATTGCTTTGTATTATACATTTTGTAATCTTTCATCCTTTGTACCTTTCCCCAGGTCGCCCCTGAAAAAGGGACTGTATGGTCTCAGTGGGCTTACCTAGTTACCAAAATTCAAATAACTAAAAATCAAATAATAAAGTCTAAATCTAATTGACTGGCTAAGACTATGTTTTTAATGCAGTCCTTCATTTTTACAGGTGATGTTGGGGACAAGGGAGAGAAAGGTGCTCCAGGAAGACCAGGTCGAGTCGGCCCCCCTGGAGAAAAAGGTAACTGCAAATGACAGCAACAAGGCATGTGTTCCTTGCTTATGCAGAAACAGAAAACATCACAAAATGTAAAAAGAGAACATAATTCCGGTGTTTTACTGTTGCACACAAGGGTGTCTGAACTTTGCAAAAGGTGGAGGGGCGGAATCTTGAAAGGGCACCCAGGCTTTTTATGGAGGGGGGAATATTGAAAGGGCAATAAAGCTTGAAAGGCTTTAAGGGCCCATGTGTAAAATAGTGGGATGGGGTGTCTTGAGCCATCCCTAGCACTATGGTTTTGTTACCCATAGTTGCATAGGAGATCTGTCACAGAGATATTAAAAGCAGTAGTATTTGCTAGTCACTATGTCATTTTTTTTAGAGATAATGTTTTTTTCCTGACAAAAATAAAAGATCTCACTCCCTTGCCACCCCCACCATGAGAAAATTAAATATCTTGATATGGGTTCTATGCTATTTGCCATCAGAAACATGTGGTAGGACCATCCTAGTATGCAAGGAAAAAGTAACGTTAAGAGAGTTTTAAAAATTGCAAGTGATGGCCACCTTCAGTGACTTGAGTCATTAATTACAAAATTAGTTATAGCAGCTGTTTTTAAAATATCTGAAAAAAAAATACACAGAGGATGACTCTAAGGTTGTCACAATTGTGCCTAGTGGGCCTTACCTGGTAACCAAAAGATTAAAATAAAAATAAAAAAAGACACTTTTGCTAACAAAAACAAAACAGTAAAGCCCACATATTCAGAAAAGATGCGTAGCACATCCCTAGATGCACCTGCGCATCTCCGGACTTGTCGGGGGCGTGGCAATATTCAGAAGCCCCCGATGTGCCCCGCAAACCTGACTGTGCCACTGCACAGATTATTGCGATGTGAGAATGCAAATGAGGGGTCCGTCATGCATATTCCCTGCATCCCAATATTCAAACGTCCCCTGGCGAAGACATAGTCAGCTGCACTGGTGCAAAAATAAGTCCACAAAACCCTACTTTAACTATGTGTGGGGCAGGGTGGTGCCTCACGCACAGTCCAGGGCCGGTCACATGGTCCCTCCTCCCCGCGCGCCAGTCTGACAACCATGCCCTGATCACCATAAAAATGTAACACCTCCCTTCCAATCCCTGATCACTGTACAAATATTATAACACCCCTCCCAAGCCCTGATCTTCATTCAAATGTAAGAACCCCCCCTCCCATGCCCTGATCGCCGGTACAGCATTGTGATTGCCCCCTTCCCCATCCCCGTTCATCATAGTAAGAATACTAAAATCCTCAGGCATATCTGGTAGTATAGTTGTTTCCCTCTCCCCAGCCCGAACTCCATATTAATAAAATAATATCCCCTATTGTCCCTGGTAGTCCATTGTGACCACCCTTCCTCAGTCCCATTCTCCACAAAAATACATAGACAGCTAGTAACCTGGTAGTCCAATGCCAGTCCCTCCTAAGCCCTGATCCCACAAAAATACATATGACTGCCCTGGTAACCCTTGGCCCAGTGTGATTCTTGCCCGAGCACAGTTTTCTTTAAACAAGCTCCATCCCGGTTCCTTGCTTTGGTCGAGGTGACGCCCCCCACCCCTACCCCATTATCCAGTGCTAAAACCTGCTCCCCTCTAATCCAGCTAGAACGGTGACTGGTACAGCCCACCCATACCTAACCAACCAGCCACCGACTGAACTTGTATGAGCACTGTACATCATATAGCATATGGCCACTGGGTGACGGCCAACCAATGGGCATGTACTATATAATGTACAGTGCTCCCACAGTTCAGTTGGCAGGGCTGGCCAGTGTGTGGTGTGGTGGGTGGTGCTAGTCGCCGGTCTGCCAGGTTAGAGGGGATGGGTGGGGGCACTGGCTAATGGGTGGGGGTAAGAACTATTAACCACTGGGGAACGGGATGGGAGCTTGTTTTATGGAAACTGTGCTTGGGGGCTAGGGGGTCACACTGACTACCAGGGTTACCAGGGCTGTCATGATGTATTTTGTGGAGATTGGAGCTGGGGAGGGGGGGTCACACTGGATTACCAGAGATACTGGGGATGTTATTGTAATTAATATGAAGTTTGAGGCTGGGGAGGGGGGAACCACTAGACTATCAGGGATACTAGGAGATATTATTATTATTTATATGAAGTTTGGTGCTGGGGAGGGGGTAACCATTAGACTACCAGGGACAGGGGAGATGTCTGTTTTGATTTGCAGATTGGGGCTGGCCCAGTGCATTCCACCAGACGCAGCCATGCAAATAAGCCTATAATGGACATGTAAATGGCCCCTTTGTGCCCTGCATGCCTGAAGGACTTATTTGCATATTTTGGCTCAGTATTGCCCATGGGGGCTGCAGCGCATACAGGTATGCGCCATACACTCCCATATGGGTGGTCTTCTGCTTTGCACCCTGGATGCACCGCACCATACATGATGGCCGCTTGCTATGCACCGTGCTTCCAGGGTCCGATATTCAAACAGAATGCGCAATCTGTTCCCATCGCACATTCTGTCTGATTATCATAACACAGCCATCCTGCACAACCTATTTGTGAGACGCACTGTTCTGCGGTGCGCATCCAGCTGGTTATGAATATTTATTTTTTTCTTTTTATTTATTTATTTAAACATTTGATAACTGGTAAACGCACACTGAGATGAGACTTATTTCCAGGTGCAACCTGGGGGCAGGGGTAATGGGATTAAAGTACACATACAGTAATAATACAAAATTCAAAAAGATATAAATACATAAACAAAAGTAAATGCAGGAATACATAGTATGTGGAATGTTTTTACAGGATGACAACATTTAGATAACCTATACAGGAAAACGTAGTAAGCAGAAGGTATTTACAGGATAAAAACATATATCTACATAGGTAGACAAGCTGCATGAAATTAGTAGAAGAATGGCATGCATACTGGTGATATAGTGCTGGAAGATACAGGGCAACTAATAGCTGAAGGCTAGTAGGTATATACTGTATCACAGTCTTCTATTAGGGATTTCTTTTGCTGCTACACTTCAGGAAGTGTTTGTGTTTGGTAACAGATTCCAGGTAACTTCTATGTTTTGTAACAGGCTTATGTAATTGAATTTATATAGCTGTGTGCTCTTTCCACTACCTTTAGTTGTTAAAGTTGTCTGTGTCAGTGCTCAGCAGGTAGCACACTCATCTCTGAGGACAGGAGACCATAAGGCTGTGGGTTCTATCCCCACACCAGGCACTTTAGTTAATATCCCAATACTGACACTGTAGTGCAGCATGAGGGGTGTGCTGCACTCCTGAGGTGCCGTATTTTGGATGAGATGTTAAACCGAGGTCCCATCTGCCTGTTCTGGTAGTAGTTCAGGTGGATGTTAAAGATCCCATGGCACTTCTCGAAAAGAGTAGGGGAATTTCCCTGATGTCCAGGCCAAATTTCCCCCATTCACTAAAAATACCACCAACAGCTTAATCTGGATCAGTTTCAGTTTGTTACCATCTGTATCCCCCCTCCCCCCGGTAGCCCCTGAAAAAGGGACTTCTAGTATCAGTGGGCCTACCGGGTCAACAAAATTCAATAAATAAATAAAGTGATTTCCCACAGTCTGCTATTGTGGATTTCTTTTGCTGCTACACTTCAGGAAGAGTCTGTGTTTTGTAACAGGTTTTATATAATTCTTCTGTAGTTTACAGAAGAAAGTCTTTTTTTACCTGATTGTTTTTTTATAGATACCAAATACCAAAGGAACAACCCCCCAACCACCCGGCTGGTCTAGTACCAAGGGAACAACTCCTCCCCAAACCACCCCTGGTTGGTCTAACTTTATAGTGGTAGGCCAAGCCACACCTACTTAAAGACACAAGAACAGTTAGGCAGCACAGCACAAGCCGTAGCCTAACTGGTATATAGGCAGGAGTACAAAGGATGCAGCTAGCAGCTAGGTCCACAAGGGCAATACAAGAGGAGGAGAGAGAAGCTGTAGGTCACTACAGAAGAAGAGAGACAGGGAGAGAAGGAGAATGAAAAAAAAAAGGGTTAGTAGGCAGAAGAGGGAAAAGGGTTAGGAGATAGCAATTAGGAGGCATAAGCAGGCGGAAGAGTGAGGAGGGTAACAGTCATGATGGGAGTGGTGCAGCGCATTGGTTGTGGAGCAGCGGTTTTCAGGGAGACATTCTGGAGGCTGCGATGCTACACTATCTGCAGGCATCTCCCGGGGCTGAGGGAGGAGGTTGCCTGTCACCACGCAGAGTTGGCCAGGTTACAGGCGGCATCCACCCCCACCCAGAGACCACCGGGTCCACAACATGAACCTTATAGGATGACCATAAAAAAGTATGACTGGACCATAGTGGGCTTGGGGGTGGGGGAGTCAGCTATTACTTCTCCCCAACTGATCTAGCTGAATAACTCCCTCACTATTTTGGAAGAGCAGGAATGCCCCACACAGGCACCTGCAACTGGGATCAGGGAGGATGGTCAGGACTTCCATGCTGGAGGCCCATGGAAGGGGGACAGGGGACCCCGGAGGAGGAGGAAGCTTCTCCTAGTGGGGGACTCTATTGTTCAGGGTGTGAAGTTAGCGACACCTAGCAGGGGGAAGAGGGAGGTCAAGAGCATCCCAGGAAGTGTTGCATGGAGGGATGGGAAGCAAATCCATAGGATCGCTAGGGTGATAGCCAGGAGGGAGCAGCTGGATGTCATTGTCCACCTGGGGACCAATGACCTGGTGGGGAGAAAGGTGGAGTTAGCTAGAGTCCAAGAGGATTTCAGGAAGCTGGGGGGGGGGGACCTGAAACAGGGAGCACATTCCATCTCATTCTCAGAGGTGCTGCCTGTCCAAGGCACAGGGAAGGATAGGGCACTCCACATCCAATCCTAAGACACCTGGTTGAAGGATTGGTGTGGAAGGGAAGGATTTTGCTTCATGGGGGACTGGGGCCCCACCTGGGCAGATGTCTGGGCAGGGGACCTCACTCTTTGGTGGAAGTTGGTATACTTTGGCAGAGAGCATTTAAACTGGCTGGGAGTCAGGAGGAACATGTGGCTTAGGATCACTCCCCATGGTAGCATGCAAAACACAAGTTGAAAACAGAAACAACTGAAGCGGACAGTTAGGAGCAGGCAGGCAAAGCATGTAAAAGGGGGGATGGGGGGCAGGAGCACATGAACAAGAAAACTGGGGTGGGGGAAACAGGCAAAGGAGAGAGAACAAGAAGAGAGGGAGGGCAGGGTATAAAACATGGAAGGTCATGGTCACAAATGCCCGCAGTCTGGGAAATAAGGTTCCAGACCTGGAAGCCTTGATGATGGATGCAGACCTTGACAGAGCAGCAATAACAGAGACATGATACTCTGCTAATCACAGCTGGGATGTCAATGTACCAGGCTATACACTGTTCAGAAGGGACAAGGAAGGTAAAAAGGGAGGGAGGGTAGCCCTGTACATCAGAGAAGGCATAAAGCTACAGAAGTACAGGGAAGATGGGGGGTGAGGCAATGTGCATCACCCTTGAACCAGGAAATGGCACATCAATACATACTGGGGTGATCTACAGACCTCTGGCACGGAGGGAGGAAATGGACAGGGTACTAAAGGAGGAAATTCACGACATGGCAGCTAAAGGTGAAATCCTGCTGATGGGGGATTTCAATATGCCGGATGTAGATTGGACCACCCAGGCAACTGCGTCAGCCAGCAGCACGGCCATCCAAGAATCCCTAATCCCTGCAGGGGGTTGGACTCAGACAGCTGGTGCATGAGCCAATCAGAGACAAATTGATTCTGGACCTGGTATGGACCAATGGAAACAGAGTCAAAGGAGTCCAGGTAGAAGGGCAGCTGGGATCCAGTGACCACCACATGGTGTGGTTTGGCATGGAAACAGGGACTCAATTAAGCCACACAAGGGCAAAAGTATTAGATTTCAGGCGGGCAGATTTTATTTTATTTATTTATTTATTAAACATCAGTTTACAACCTTTGAGCCAGGGGCTCATTTACAAAGGTACCTAGTCACAGAGAGGACAAAAACAGTACAAACAGACTTTTTACAATATAACAGTACAAAATTTGGAGGAACATGAAGACATATAATGGTTACAATTTTAAGGTTACAGGATTGTCAGAGCACAAGTAAGTTCAGAATAATTTGTACATCAGGCAACCAGTGGTGGGACTATACAGAAATAAGCATTGTAGAGACATGTGGAGAAAAAATAGGACCATAGACAGTGGTAGGTAGTAGGTTTGGTGCAGCCACTTGGGGAGCTTTGTCAGAGCAGTTGAGCAAGAGTAAACTTAGAAGCAGCCACAGCTGCGCGTAGTAAGTAGGTGATTATGAAGGGAGGTTTTGAAACGAGAGATCGTGGAAGCATCAGCGATAGTGGTGGGAAGGGTGTTATACCAGGATGGGGCTCTGTAGCAGTAGGCCCTTTGTCCTTGTGAGGTCCTTGCCCTCGGTACTAACAGTGTGGTTTTGCATGAGGTTCGAGTTTGCACTAGTGAGTTTGCTTGGTGGATAGAGGCAGTCAACCCAGGTGGGGATAGACCAAGGAGAGTTTTTTTTGTTATGAGGCAGGTTTGATATCTCAAGACGCTCTGTCAGGTCAAGGCAGCATGCTTGCGCATATAAATGGCAGGTATGTGTTAGTCTGGGAGCCCGGTGGTTAGCCCACATGCCTTATTTAAAGTGAGGCGGATTTTGTTTAGGGAGGTCTGGTCAGCAGCCCCATAAACTGGCAAGCCATAATCTACTAGGGACAGTATAGAGGATGTGACTGCAAGTCGGAGGGCATCGGAGGGAGACAGTTTTTGTGGTGGTAAAGGATACCCAGCCGAATATTGAAGGCTGAGGCTAGGGCAGCAATGTGGGCATGGAATGTGAGGGCAGGGTAGAAAGATATCCCAAGGTACTTGCACGAGTAGACTTGCTCGAGTGGGAACTTGGAGCTATGAGGACCTGAAGTGGAAAGTTACTAGCTTTGTTTTGGGGTGGGGCAAAGAGCATGGTTTTAGTTTTAAGATTTATTACAAGTCTATGCTTTTGAACCAGGCTTAAAGGCATTATAAGATAATTGCAAGGAGTCCTGGAGGGTGATAGGGTTACGGTCGGAGGCAAAGATAACGGCATTGTCTGCATAAAGTAAGAGTTTACCAGCACATGCACCTGGCAGGGTATTGAGATATAGGGAAAAGAGCAAGGGCCCAAGAATGGAGCCCTTGGGAACACCAGAGCAGATAGGGCAGGCGTTGGAGAGTGTCCCATTAATGCTAACACACTGGGAGCGGGCAGACAGGTAGCTGGAGCACCAGGAGACTGGCCCAGTGGCAAAGCCTGTGTGGCTGAGGGCATCCAGCAGGAGGGGATGGGAAACAGTATCGAAGGCTTTTGATAAGTCAAAGAACACTGCACCCGCTAGAGAGCCAGAGTCCAGAGAGGAGTGAAGAAAATTAGAAAACTCAAGGAGGGCGGTGTTAGTACTCTGACCAGCACGGAAGCCGTGCTGTTCAGGGCAGAGGACGCTGTATTTGGTTACATATTCTGTGATTTGGGTGGACACTACTTTTTCTAAGGCTTTTGAGAGAGGTGAGAGGATAGAGATTGGCCGATAATTACCAGATAGGGACCTATCACTACCCTTGTGTATGGGTGTGACTGTGGCAATTTTCCAGGCTGAGGGAAATTGCCCCAGGCAGAGAGATTTGTTGAAGAGACTGGTGATTGGGCGATAACCAGATCCAGTACCTGACGAGGAGACTGGGGTCCAGGGAGTCACCCAGTAGTATTGCTCTTTAAGGCCTTGATTAGGTATGGTCTGACTTCTTGGGCAGTAACCCGGTGTAAGTGGAACCAAGGGCGTGTGAGAACAGGGTCAGGTGGGGGGGCGGGCAAAAAAAGTTGCTCAGGAGGACTGGGCTAAGTCTGTGAAGGATGCATTGAGGTAGTTGGCAATGTGAGCTGGGTCAGTGGAGATAGAGCCATCAATGTTGATTTGGGAGGGTGGAGGAGGATGTGTGCTCCCATTCAGTTGTTTGATATTGTCCCAGAAGGTTCTGGCATTCCCCCAGGATGAGGTGAGTGAGGCCTGATAGTGATCAGCCTTAGCCTTACGGATGGCCCAGGTACATTTGTTTCATGCAGCTACATAAGCCTGCCTGTCTGCAGGGTGGCCAGTTTCCGTGGCAAGGTGCCATAAGTTATCCCTGTGCTTAAGAAGTTGGAGCAGGGGAGGTGTAACCCAGGGAGCATGCCGTACTTTGGAACGGAGTAGATGTTTAAGAGCAGACCTGGAGAAAGGAGAGGCAATAGATGGAGTGGAGGAACAGTGGGGGAAACTAAAAGGAGCCACAGTGGAGGTAACTAACCAATGCCTTAGGATAGTGGCCCAAGGGAAAAGAAGAAGGAAACTACTATGGTTCTCTAAAGAGGTAGCAGACTAAGTATGGGCTAAAAGAGCAAGTTTCAGGAAGTATAAGGGAACCCAAAGGGAGGAGGACAGGGAGGTGTACTTTGAATGTCTAAGGGAAGCAGGGAAAGCTGTTAGGAGAGCCAAGGCACAGACAGAGGAGGGTTTAGCACAGACTGTGAAAAAAGGGGACAAGACATTCTATAGGTACATCAGTGATAGAAGAAAAACTGGAGGGGAGGTTGTGAGGCTCAAAGGGAGGAGGAAGAGTGTAAGGAGGGGGATCTAGACAAAGCAGAAATACTGAACAAATACTTCTGTTCAGTATTCACTAAGGAGGGAGAGGGTCAAGGACCACAGTTGGGGAGAAGAGGCAAAGGGGGGTTGGGGGAGAAGTGGATACCAGTCCATTCACAGTGGAGAGAGTTCTGGATGAACTCACAAAGCTGAAGTTGGATAAAGCCATTGGGCCAGACCACATACACCCGAGGATATTAAGGGAGCTGAGAAGGGAACTAGCAGCGCCTCTGGCCACCCTTTTCACAGTGTCACTCAACACAGGCATGGTTCCAGAGGACTGGAGGAGGGCACGTGTAGTCGCACTGCACAAAAGTGGCAGTAGGGAGGAAGCAGGAAACAACAGGCCAGTCAGCCTCACCCCAGTGGTGGGGAAGATCATGGAGACACTGCTGAAAGAAAGGATAGTGGTACACCTGGAATCCAATGGTGCCCAGGATCTGAGGCAACACGGATTCACAGCAGGAAGGTCTTGTCAAACAAATCTGCTAGATTTTTTTGATTAGGTGACTAGGGAAGTGAATCAAAGAGGGGTAGTAGACATTGCCTACCTAGATTTCAGCAAAGCCTTTGATACCATCCCACACAATAGGCTGCTTAACAAGATGAGTAGTCTGGGCATGGGACATAAGGTGATATATTGGGTTAGAATTTGATTGACGGACAGAAGAGAGAGGGTGGTGGTATCCAATCCAGGGAGAGATAGGTGACCAGTGGAGCACCACTGGGATCAGTACTGGGACCAGTCCTGTTTAATGTCTTCATTAGTGACATTGCAGAGGGGCTAGAAGGAAAGGTCTGCCTATTTGCAGATGACACCAAGATCTGCAACAGAGTAGATATTCCAGAAGGGGTGCAGAAAATGAAGAGGGACCTGGAAAAGCTTGAAAGATGGTCGGAGGTGTGGCAACTGAGGTTCAATTCCAAAAAGTGCAAGATAATGCACCTGAGTAGGGGAACCCTGGGGAAAGCTACAGAATGGGGGGGTGCTGACTGTCACCAAAGAGGAAAGGGACCTAGGGGTTATCATATCTGATGACCTTAAGGTATCAAAGCAGTGCTCAAAGGCTGCAGGGATGGCCAGTGGCATGCTGGGGTGCATAGGCAGAAGCATTGCTAGCAGGAGACAGGCGGTGGTGATGCCATTGTATAAAACACTGGTAAGGCCTCACCTGGAGTACTGCATGCAGTACTGGAGACCACACATGTGTAAGGACATAGACATGGTGGAGGCTAACCAGAGAAGGGTGACTCAGATAGTGCATGGCTTACATCACAAAACATATGAGGAGAGACTTAGAGTCCTCAATATGCACTCACTGGAGGAGAGGAGAGGAGAGAAAGGGGGGACATGATAGAAACTTTCAAGTACCTCAAGGGCATAAACAATGTGCAGGTGGGGGATATTTTCCAATGTAGAAAAGATATCAGAATAAGGGGACACAATATGAAATTGGAGGGGGGTAGATTAAGAGGTAATGTGAGGAAGTTTTTCTACACAGAGAAGGTGGTGGACACTTGGAACAGTCTGCCACAAGAGGCAGTGGCTGCAAGCACAGTGGAAGGGTTTAAACATGCCTGGAACAGGCACAAGTGAACATTTGGGTGGGGAGGGGAGTGATGAAAAGCCATTGATCATTTAGGGTCAATGACTGCGTACAAGTTTAGGGTTTACAGGCAGACGAGATGGGCCTAGCGGTCCTTATCTGCTGACAATTTCTATGTACTGTATCTGTGTATCTATGTTGTTGGTTTAAGGACAGGAGCAGATGGGTGGTGGCAGGAGGTGTAGTTGTTTTTTGATAGAGTTGTGAGAGAACAAGTTTATTAGGCGAGGTGGTTGTTTGTTCCATAGTGAGGGGAGCCTATAGGTGAAGGCAGATTTGCCAGCATTCGAGGAGGGTAAGGGGAGTGGGAATGAGTGGGAATCCCTTGAGCTTAGGGTGTAAGGTGAAGTGAGTGCGGGTGTTAGCTTCTCTGAGAGGTACGTGGGGAGCAAGCTAAACAAATATGGGGCCCAAAGATGACATTTTTGGCCCACTAACAAATGATGCTGCTTTAACTGACTGGTTTATTAACTTCTCTGATTCTTGATCCACTGTTCATGGCATTAACTATGCAACTCTCATTTAATTATCAATATTCCCCTCTTTCCCACCATTTTCTTCCCATCCCCAACCATTGATTTTGTTTGCCATGACTGCACCCTTTCTCTGGCAGGTCAGGTACAGTCACTCCACCTGTGACTGTACCTGACCTACCCATGACCTATAACTGCCATGACAATGGACCCACTTGATCCTGCTTCTAGAGTGCCTGTCCCTGGTTTAGGTCTTACCCGAGCCGCAGACTAGCTGACACTCACTGGACTGCGCTGCTTGCACATTCCAGCCATAAATACTTCTTTACAACAACTACTGTACTGCATGATTGCCCCTGTAGTTACTGTATTTATTGTATTTTGCCACTGTACTGCATTGTCTTTGATTGTTGAAAGTATCCTGTAACATGTCCGCCTGTTGTAATTTCCCATGTATCTTTGTTAAGGTGTGATATTTCCCACACTGCTATTTATACTGTGATGTCTGTACACTGTATGCTCTGTATTGTTTTCTATGATGTGGTGCCTTTGTAAAGGAGTCTCTGACTCAAAGGTATTAATTCCGAGTGTATTCAATAAATAAAAATAAGAGTGTGTGAGCAACAATTCACAACCGATGCTATTGTCATTCCCTGGTCAACCAGCAGAGGGCGCATGAATGCTAGCAGCCCAACCCCCTGCCTCTTCTCCATGATGGGTTTATCCCCAGTTGAAAATGGGCAACTTTCAACCAGTTGTTAGACCTGAGTAGCTAATGCAAGGCAGGCGTGGTAGATGAGTGTGGGCAGTCTAATTTCCAAAGGGGAGATTTTCTTAATACTAATAAGCAGACAAGCAAATTGGTGGGTTTGGATGTGCCCTCACCTCATTTAGATTTCACATAATTTTGTGAATTTAAAGTCATGTAGAGGCACATGGGGGTCCATATTGTAGAAGGGGCAGTGGAAGGAATCCAGGGGGAAAGAGGCTCCCATCCTAAACTGTTTCAGTGTCTGGTCACGGTCATGAAGCAGTCTTTATTCGCTGTCATACTGTGTACAACTCACAAGGAACACATATTGTTGACATTTTTCACCCTCCATTGCCTTTGAGAGGTACTCTCCATGCAATATATAGATTAATTAATGGTTCTCTGCCTCCTGTATGGAGAGGGCACTGTATGCCCTAGTCTTCAAAGTCTGTATTGGCCAGCCTAGAATCACACGTCTTGGATCCATTGAGCATGACATTCCTAGTATGTCCCATATTTCCCTTACGTAATCCCTCCAAAAGGCAGTCAGAATTGAATAAGTCCACAAAATATGTTTACGATTTTGCCTTCTGCTCACCTCGGTTTTTCTAACAGGCCTCATTGATTGTGGGGCAGTATTTGGCTTGCTATACCAGAGTAAGAAAATATCAAATTATTTGCTTCTTTGCATTTTCTTTTCATGTTTGGGAGTTTATTGTACGACGTGAAGAGAGATAAACATACCTCTGATCCTCTTTGGAGAGTGGCAATTGAAGCTCCTTCTCCTATGCTTGCCACCCTTCAGTTGTAGTAACTCCTATTGCCCAAAAAGGTTGGGTAGATTTTGAATATGATATGTGCACCTGGTAGGTGGAGGGCCAGCTCTACAAAGATATTCGGCAGCAGCTTCTTCTGGTTCTCCACCATATTCCAGTCTAGCAATGTGCTCAAACAATGCCACAGTTATAGGCATCTATAGAAATCCGTTTAGTCCAAGCTCAGTTTGCTAAAGGTCTTCAAAATATAATTTTTTCAGTAATTGCTGCAGAGTCATAAGGCCCAACTAGTCCCAATAGGATAATCGAGAATCTTTTCCTGCCATAGTAAACTGTTGGTCTGTGGCAAAATGCTGCCTTAAAGAAAGTTGTGATTGCATTATGTGTTTTCCAAAAGGCAATTGTGCAGGCCATTGCCCCAGGCCCTGCACATGATAGTATAGAACTGACCAATTAAATAGTAAGTTCAACGACCTGTAGTACAGACCCTCCAACAGCTGACAGATGAAAATAGGTACGGGTATACCACTGACGGGGGAGGGGGGACTGGTACACCACTGACCCCGGGGGGCAGAATCACAATCTGCCCTCCTTTCAGACTTTCACATATGCCTCATTACACAAAGCAGCAAGCCTAAAATCACTATTTACTGTTTTTCCACAACCAACAGATTTCTTGATGTCAGTGACCCTCCCTAACATTACTTATTTATCATGCAGTTTAAAAACTGCAAACATAAAATAGCACAAAGTATTAATCAGTTCTATTTGCTGGCCCATCTGGTAGCACCAACACTGAACTTGCAAAGGAACTCTGCATAGCATAAATACATGGAAAAAAAAATCAAGAAACATGATTCTGACCTTCTTCAGTCTTGACTGCTTCTTGACTGCTTCTGTTTTTAACAAAACGACCATGGCACAGTCACAACCCCTTGCAAACTGGGCAGTCGGGTTCATGACCACTAAACTGGCATCATCACTGAGGCGAGGATCATGAGACTCACTGCAGAGAACTGGGGAAATACAGTACACAGATTAAAATATTTTCTGTCGGCCACAAAATTCAGAACAAACTGAGAACTCCTCAGGATCCGGTACCACTGTAAGAAAGCCGGCATTTTACCGGCCAAACTGGTACTGTTGGAGGGTCTGGTAGTATAAATCCCTTGCTACACTTCTTTTAGTTTACTTGACATCTGGATTGCACCACTACACCAAGGTCAACAGCTGTGCCACTCCAAAATGTTTTTCCATATCTGGCAGAGTCAGGCCACCAATTGCCTTAGGCAGCTGTGGATTACTGTATTTTACCTGTAGACATTTCCCAATCCAAACCAACCAGGAGAGCATCATATTCCAGTTACAAAACATAAAGCCTGGGATATGTACCAACAATGTCTGAAACAAAGCAACCATGGAAGTATATTCATCTACACCATCTGTACCCTGTGAGTGAGCCACACCAGTAGAAGATTTAATCTCTGCAAATCCAGTCATAGTTTAGTTGTGAGTAGGTCATATTCTTAACTCTTTCCAAGTGGCCCCTGTCCTTCCTGAGATGGGGCCTCCAGAACTGGGCACAGTACTCCAGGTGTGGTCTCACCATGGACCTGAAGGGGGCAGTATCACTTCCTTTTTTCTGCTGGTGAATGCTCTACCTATAGTATACACCACAGCATTCTTCTCGCCCTCCAATTTGAGAAGGCAGTAGGAAGGGCTGGGGCGATACTGGGATGTATAGGGAGAGGCATCACCAGCAGAAAATAGGAAGTTGTCATCCCTCTGTACTGACAGTTGGTGAGACTCCATCTGGAGTACTGCGTCCAGTTCTGGAGACCCCATCTCCACAAGGACATAGACAGGATGAAGGCAGTCCAGAGGAGGGCAACTAAAATGGTGCAGGGTCTGCAAGAGAAGCCATATGAGGAGAGACTAAACGAGCTTAATATGTATACCCATGAGGAAAGGGGGGGGGGGACATGATAGAAACTTTTAAGTACCTCAGTGGAGTCACCAAAGTCCAAGAGGGTAGCATCCTTCAGAAAAAGAGATGTGCAAGAACAAGGGGACACAATTTGAAGATGGGGGGATGGCTCGGGGCAATGTGAGGAAGTATTTTTTCACAGAGAGGGTGGTGGATGCATGGAACAGCTTTCCTGAGGAGGTTGTGGGGTCTAAAACTGTGGGAGAATTCAAGAATGCATGGGACAGACATAAGGCAATTCTTGTGGGGGGGTAGGAAGAAATAGCCTGTTGGTTAACTAGGATCTGCAGCTTATCCTGTAGGTAGGGAAATGGGCAGACTAGGTGGGCCAAGCGGTCCTTATCTGCTGTCAAAGTCTATGTTTCTATGTTTTCCTTGCTGCATTGGGCTGAGGACTAAAGGTTGCTGCTGATAATGACTCCCAGATCCCTGTCTTCAGCAGTCTCAACCAACTTCAATCCCCCCAGCCAATAGTCAATTTTTTTTCCCTACATATTTGCCCTATTCACGCTTAATGTGTGAGTCACGTATTGCCAGTGTGTAGTGGTCCATGCCTCGATACCCCAGAGCCCGCACAGGCCACCTGGTGACATGCACACCTGCCACATATGCCTACAAACTCGCAAGGAGCTGTGCACTGGGGATGAGGCAGGCCAAAAGGTGTGGCGTGGTCAGGCACTAGGCATCCAATTAGGTGCCCTGCCTGGCCATTCAGTGGATCCCCTTCTGTGCTCTTGCAGGGGATCATAGGATGGATGTGGATGGCTGGCCAGTGACTGCCATATTCCCTTCACAATGGGGAACAGGCTGCAATTATTGCCCAGTAGGAATGGGCAAACCAGTTCAGGAAAAACCTGACCCCCCTCCCGTACCAACAATATTCAAGGGCGTCGAGCCACATCTGAACATTTTTGTTCAATTTGGATCAGTTCGGATACCCCTATATTAATTTCCCTGGTTTCTAGTGGATCCCCCCTCCCAACCTCCGAGTGCCTCCATGAAACTCAAACAGGTTTTCCCTGCTCTCTAGCGGGTCCCCCCCACTCTGGCAGGTAGCACCCCACCACCCTGCTCCCCATCCTCAAACCAGTGAACAGCACAGCCCTCCTATGGGCAGCTGCCAGACTGAGCTCTGTCAGTGAATGAGCATGTACTTGTTACATGCTCATTAACTGGACAGAGCTCTAGTGGTGGCTCACACAGGAGAGCTAGCCGGTGCCACTGGCTCAGGGCGGGTGGAGGGCGCTACTTCCCATGGTGGGGGGGTCCGCAGACAGCAGGAAAAACCTGTTTGATTTTCATGGGGTGCTCGGGGATTGGGGGGTCCACTAGATACCAGGGAACTTAATATATGGACTCAGGCATGAGGGGGTCTGCTAGATACCAGGGAAATTAATTAATATATGGGTGCACTCAGGGATGGGGGGTCCGCTAGACACCAGGGAAATTAATTAATGTACAGGTGATCTCTGGGATAGGGAGGGTGGTCCACTAGACACCAGGGAAATTTAATATACAATATGGGTGCTCTCGGGATTGGGGGTGGCTAAACACCAGGGAAATTAATTATATGGGCACTCTTGGGGATGGGGGGCTCCACCAGACACCAGGGAAATGAATATAGGGGTGCTGTCGGGGATAGGGAGGGGGTCCGCTAAACACTATATAAAAGGAACTAGAAACAGCTTTTTTTTTTGTTAACAGTTACCATAATGTATAAAGGTTCTAAAAGGTTCGGATAAGTTTCGTATAACCATCCAAACCTTTTGTTACTTATAAGAACCTTTTAAAATATTTGAACCTTTCTAGGTTCACCGATCCCTATTGCCCAGCACATTAATTGCAACCAGCATTACAGGGGAGTTATGGTGGTGGTCGGGCACAGGCCCATGCCCATGCCCATCTGGTCTGGGCCATCTGGCCCCTGGGTGGTTCAGTGGTGGGCTGTGGAGACACAGTCGGTATCTCCCTGTTGTATTAACACCACCCCCTGCCTCAACACATGTAGTTGGCATTGTGCATGCCATGTGTTGTGGCCAGGCACCCCTGCTATTCCCCCTTCCTTCTTGAGGGCTGAGACACAAGTGCCAATCAGGAGGAAGGGGGAGGCCGCCGCAGGACTGGCTGCCCTCCTGGCACCATCTCCTTGTTTATGTCTATCCAATAGCCTCTGCCATAGGACTTGTGGAGGTGCCCAGTCACTGGTGCGGGGCCTATGGGGGGGTCGGGCCATTATCCTGCAATTCCCCCCCGCCCACTTTTCTTGTCCCCTGGGCCCACAGTGCATGCAGTGGCTGGATGTATGAGCTCAACCTATGCGGAGATGCCCCTCAGCACCTGCGATTGTGGCCTTTGTCCTAATAGTCTTGCTGCACTGCCACCCTGATTCCTCTAGGGGCACACAAGCAGCAGGACATGTTAATCCCCAACCCCCCAAGGGAGAAAAGCTGTCCTAGGGACTCTCAAGCCTCCTTCCCCGGCCAGCTCCCAAGCACCCCTGATCCTTTTCAGAACCAGAGATGGAATGGCAGGAGGTGAGGCATTCAGTGCCACAAACCTCCATGCCACTGGGCTGGCTCCTCCTCCCATTTCTTGATGGCACAATCAGCTTGGTACATTTTTCCTAATTTTCAGCCTTGAAAGCTTCCCTTTTTTCTCTCACTGACTTTGTCACCTTCTTGGAGAACCATAATGGTCTCCTTTTTCCTCCCACCTTTCCTTACCTCTTTCATGCAGATGCTCATTGCCCTAATGTTGCCCTTCTTTATTCCCTTTCACTGCTCCTTCACTCCTCCTTGGCTATCCCTTTCACTGAAGCATTTTGGGAGGTAGTCACCCCATTTCATTGAAATCTGCCCTTCTGAAATCCAGGACTCTCATCCTCATGTGGCTCATCTCAGTTCCTTTCCTTACGCTGAAACACACCACACGGTGATCACTAGTACCCAGGTGACTTCTCACTATGACGTTTGCAATGCTGTACCTGTTTGTGAGTACCAAGTCTAACACTTCCCCACCTCTAGTAGGTTCTTTTATAAGCTGCTCGAGAAAGGCTCCCCGCAGGCAGTCTAGGATGGCCCTGCTACTTGTAGAAGCTGCAACCTGTAGGCAGTAGCAGATTCAGCTGTGTAGTGATGTAGCACCCGCTACCCCCTTAGACTAGAAAGCACTAGCTTTTTATACTTAGTTTTTAATTTATTAAACCTTTTAAATGGAACATTTTACATTTAAGGGGGATAATGCTACCTTCTTGAAAAAATTCTAAATCTGACGCTGCTGGTTAGTTCCACTGCACATACGGTAGTTTAAAATGTCCAACTATCGGCACCTCCCCCTTCCCTGCCATCCTAATGATAGCCTTCCCTAGAGATCTCTCTGTCTTGTCCCCTTGTATTGGCAGTCTGTAAGCTGTCCCTGTCTGGACAGCAGTCACACAGCCTTTCTCCACGGTGACCCACAGCACCTGTAGACCCTCCTCATCTTGTTGTAACCACACTTCAGTGACTTTTATTCTGTCCCTCACATACATTGCCAACCCATTCAAACATACAAAACTGCCAGCAGATACAGGCCAGATGGGCTATCAAGTCTGCTCGATTGTGCAGCTATCAGTCCCTTACACTGCAGCTGTCCCTCCACCCCTACCCGCATATCCAAATTTATGCCTGTGCTTGCTGACACCCCTCGCCCCGGTGACCGTCCCCTGACCCTGTCCCATCCCCTCTTAAAACTGCCCACTGACTTTAAGGATACCACTTCTTCAGGCAGTGCATTCCACCTTGTCACTATCCTTTCTGTGAAATAGTGCCTTCTCATTTCCCTCCTGAATCTTCCACTCTCCAATCTGAGACCGTGCCCCCTAGTGTCCCTCCCACTCCTTAACTTAAAAATTCCCTCTGTACCAGTCTTGTTTAATTGTTTCATATATTTAAAGGTTTCTATTATGTCCCCTCTAGTCCTCCTTTCCTTGAGGGAGTACAGTACATGTTGAGCTCCTTCAGCTTCTCCTCATATTGTTTGTCTTCCTGTCCTAGGATCATCTTAGTTGCTCTGCGTTGGACCCCCTCCAGCAATTTAACATCCTTCTTTAAGTACGGGCACCACAACTGCACGCAATACTTCAAGTGCGGCTTCACCAACAACCTGTAGAGTTGCAGGATTACCTTTCCCTCCTGGAGGTGATTCCTCTGGCAATACATCCCAGCATCTTATTAGCTTTAGCTGCCGCTTCCTGCACAAAGCTGAGTGGTTCAGTTGCCCTGTTATTATCACGCCAAGATCCTTCTCCTCCTCTGTAGTGGTTAACTTTAACCCCTCCACCCCTGAAGCTGATAACAATTCCTTGGGTTCCTTGCTCCCAGGCATGACTTATCACTTCTTCACGTTGAACCCCAGTTGCCATGTGTCCGACCATTGCTCAAGCCTAGCCAGATCATTCTGTAACCCCTGCCACCCTTCTATGTCATCCACCACCGCACCAATTTTGGTGTCATCTGCAAAAAGGCTGTTATTGTTCTTAATCCCATGTGAGATGTCAGCAATAAAATGCCAAATAACACTGGGCCCAGTACTAAGCCTTGTGGTACTCTACTGGTTACAGTTCTTGGAGTTGAGAGTCTCCCCCACAATAACTACCCTCTGCTGCCTGTCCTACAGCCAGTTCCTGACCCAATACACCATTTTCTCCCCTGCTCCTTGGTATCTCAGTTTGTTAATCAGCCTCCCATGTGGTGCAGAATTAAAGGCCTTGCTGAAGTCCAGATACAGGATATCCACCGCTTGGCCCTGTCTAGTGCCCTCGTCACCCAGTCATAAAAGTCCACCAGGTTGGTCTGACAGGATCTGCCAGAGACAAACCCATGTTGCCTATTGTTCTGGAGACCATTCCCTTCCAGAAATGTTACAAGCGTTTCCTTAAGGATAGTCTCCATTAGCTTCCCTACAATGGATGTAAGGCTGACTGCCCTATAGTCAGGGCACCGTGTTTTCTGCGATTCTGCGGTTGCAGCAACTGTCACAGAAACATTGTCCTGCTGCAGAAACAAGCCTCTGCTGCAGAAACAACATTTTTTGGTGCAGTAAAAATGGCCATCACCACTGAAACCTCAACTAAATGTCTAAAATGATTGTGAACCAGCATTAAAATGGCATTAGTGTGTGTTGTTGGCAGCTCCATAATGCCTCCATCTCCCCATGGGTTGTGGTAGTCAGTGGGGCCACTCCTTTACAATTCACTGGCACTCAGCCCTGAAGCTTATGATCATTATGGCCTTCTACAAACACTAAGGGAACTTCAGGAAGTCTATTTCATGAGAAAGAATGGTAGTTCTGTTTGCCAATTGCAGAAGTGTGGAATGAAAAAGTATTAGTAATTATTGAAGACAAAAAATGGGAGGCTTTCTGGACCTTTGTCTAATGGAAAATAGTCCAGCTACTCTCTAACCTCACAGTAAATCCTTACAGAGTGGCAGAGAAGTAGATATGGAAGCCAAGTGGCATTGACACAAACGACACCACCAGTGTTGAACTATGGGAGCGGGAGGAAGCAACTAGAGCAGCATTGCAGCACAAACCGTCACCACCAGGCTTCGGCCAAGTGGGCGGGAGGGAGCCATTGGAGCAGCACTGTTTTGCAACCAGACAGTACTGGTCTTCAAACAACTGGGGCGAGCAGGGGAAGAAATTCTCAGGAGCGTAGCTGTCATAAACCATCACTGGGCAGGTGGGAGGGAGCTATGGGACAATAAAACAGACTGCAGTAAAAGTAAAAAAAAAAATAAAAACTTCAATTCCCCATGCCCTACATGGAATCCAAATCATGGTGCCAGAATTGCTTTGCATTGCCTTGCCTGTGCATCTATCAAACTGCCCCAGGCTGCCTTTTCCAGAGCATTCTTTCTGGGTAACTAGATTTTATTTGGGGCCTTTTTTGATTTGCCAGAAAATGTAAAGCCCATTACAGAACTGCTGCAGAATCGCCACAGAATTGCTGCAGAATCGCCACAGAATTGCTGCAGAATCGCCACAGAATTGCTCATAACCCAGCTGCAGCAAGCATGTGGTCCTGCCTCAGAATGTAGGTCCAGTTTGCTGTGGTGAACACGGACCCTGCCTATAATTGACTGGTTCATTCTTGGATCCGCTTTTGTGGAGGGGCACCAGGCGCGCCATCCTCCAGTCCTGGGGTATGCACCCAGTTTCCAGAGAGGTATTTAACAAGGCTGCTAGTGGCTCCGTCAGGACCTCCGCCAGTTCCTTCAGAACCCTGAGGTGTATGCCTCCATTCTTCCCAGCCTGTCTCTCCTAAAGAGTGAGTAGCCTTGTATGGCCATGTCCCAGTCATGGTGTGTGGTGCGCCATGTCTCTGTAATGGCCACTAGATCCAGATAGGACTCTACCATGATAGAGAAGACAAAACTGTGTGCCCACTGGCTTAGGCGATGGTGCACAAGCGGAGCTGCCAGCTCAAAAAAGATAAGCAATCCAAAGTAAAGCACGGCACTCAGGCAGCAATTCAAAAATAAAGTACTTATTTATTGGTCGAAAAAAAAAAAGCCTGAACAAAGAACCTGTACCCCTAGCTCCTCAACCCTTCAGTGAGTCTTCAAACGGGGGCATTTCATGGCAGCTAGCGGCAAAGTATAGTCTAGCAAAGTGGCATGTTGCCTATAATAATGTTGGCCGCCTTGCTCTCACTGCTCCACACCTCACTCACCACTGTGACCTGTATAATAAACTTTGTTGGCTGTCCCCATTCAACTACCACTCCCTAGTCCTGGGCTGCTTTATTGATAAGATAGTCAGGACTGTCACTCCTCCTGCCTTGTCAAGCCTCCTTAAGCCTGTCCAACCTACATACCTACTCAGGTCTACCAACTCTCACACCTTCCTTGTACCTAAGTCCCACTCCTTAATGTTGAGATGTTGAAAGTTCCGATTGACTTCTAGTGAGTTTTTTTGAATTGATTGCTCTTTCACAGAATTTGACCATCCTAATTTGAGCGTGTTGCAAGCGTGCTGTAAATACGCTGAACTGGAGATTTGAGAACGCTGCTGGAATTGTTGGCAGGTTTCTGTCCATTCCCCTGCGTTGCGGAGCGGAATCCAGTCTGCTTGTTTTTGTGCTACTTTTGGATAGGTATTGAAGTTTTAAGGGTATTAAGACTGAGAGTCGATAACGTTGCTGAAACTATTGGAGAGTCCTGTATGTCTCCCTGTGCTGTCAAGTAGATTTTGGCTTGCTCGTTTGTATGGAGAAGGATTTAACCTGTTCATTCGACCACCAGTTTGTTGAAAGGCATCTGTGTGCAGGGACAAAGGGTTCTGCAAGCTGACAGTGGGGCTAAGTTGGAGAACGCCATTAGGATATAATTTAATTAATTGAGTTACGTTCTGGTCTTTTCTGCTGATGGCTTTTCATCACACAAGTTGTAAGGGGGAAGTGAACAGGATGTGGCTGTGTGGATAATCGTCGCTGGATTGTTTGGTGGATTTAAGGTTGTCAGAAACTCGATTTGGGACTAAGCGGAGTTGCCCTGAGCTGTCTGGCGGTTTGCGTGGTGGGCTGTAGTGGCACGGGGTTTCTACTCTTGTTCACCATGGAATCGGTGCTGAGGGTCGAGCCCTAGGGTACTCCGGGGGGCCTATCTTTTGGTGGGCTCAACCGGGGATCTCTGTAGTAGCTGCTGCGGCCAGCATCCGCCAGGTCAGTCTGTTTGGGCTGTTCTGGTCCCAGAGTGGTGTCTGCTTATCAGAGGAACTTTTATCTGTGGAACTTTGGACTCCTGTTCTCCTGTTCTTTGTCCTGATTTATGGTCAGAGTGTTTTTATTTCATTTATTTATTGACAGTGAGAGTGCCAAACAATAACTTTCCAGACTCTTGTAGTGAGAGTACATAATCAATCAATCAATCAACTTTATTTAACCAGGCGTAGACATCATTGAGCAAGCTCATTTTCAAGGTGGTCCTGGAAATCAACAGTATACAGACACAAGTAGACAATCACAGGAGTACAGGAGTAGATCAAACATATCATAAGAATACAGATGTCATAATACACGCAGTTAGCAAAGACATCTCAATAAGAATTATTTGCATGTATATATATATACTAGGCCAGAGAAGGAAAGATGAGAGTGAGAGTGAGAGAGAGCGAGAGAGGGAGGGAGAATGAGAGAGAGAGGGAGAGAGGGGAGGAGTGTGAAAGAGAATGAGCGAGAGGGAAGGGAGGAAGAGAGAGAGGGAGAGTGAGGGAGAGGGGAGAAGGGAATGAGAGAGTGGAGGGGAGAGAGGGAGGGAGGGAGAGAGAGAGAGAGAGAGAGAGAGAGAGAGAGGAAAGGGAGGGAAAGAGGGGAGAGGGGGAGAGAGAGAGAGAGAGAGAGAACGACAGAGGGAGGGAGAGAAAGAGTGAGGAACAGGAGAAGGGAAGGGCAAGTAATGAGAGCTCCCTAGCTAGGGAACTAGGCGATCTAAGTGCCAGAGTAAACGCAAAAAGTATTGGAGGTTATGGAAGTTAGGTCACCTAAAGCAGTTACAGGTATCTTTCAGGTATTCAGTTATCTTTGCTTTGAAGGTGAATGGACCGGGGAGGGTATAAAGTTTTAAAGATTTTTGCATGGTATTCCATAGGGAAGGGAAGGAGAGTGATTGCCACGTCAGGTACAGGATGTTTTAACTCTTGGTGCCTGAAGATAAAATAGGAGAAACGCCATAGACAATGAAAGCACCCTTGGCACGCTCAGAGGCTGAGATGTACCCCGGGGGCCTGTCCGACAGTGCTCTGTAGAGCCAGAGAAGAGCATTTCTTTTCCTGCTTGTGGGGAGGGAGGACCATCCCAGCTCACGGTAGAGCAGGCAATGATGAGTGCGAGAAGGTAGATTAAGGATGAACCTCAAGGCCCTGTGGTAGAGGGTGTCAAGCTTACTAAGCGCTGAGGAGAGACAGTTATTGTACAGGAAATCGGCATAGTCCAGGAGAGGCATGAATGTAGATTGCACTAGCCTCTTCCTGGCATCTTTGGTGAGGTTTTTAATGCAGTAGAATATGCCTAAGCGTTGTCTTAGTTTTTTGGTGACCTCATTCAGGTGAAAAAGAAAGTTGAGTTTATTATTCAGCCAGAACCCCAGATATTTAAAGTTGTCCACAGTTTCAAGGTGTTCGCCCAGCAGAGTTAGGATCTTGTGATTGCTAGAGGGGCCAGGGGCTGTCTTGGGCAAGATAATCATAGCTTTAGTTTTTTTAGCATTGAGTAGGGCTTATGTTTAACTAGATTATGCTGTAGAGAAATAAAATCCTGCTGTAGGTCCTCAAAAGCCAAGTCCAGAGTGGGGTTGACGGTATAGAGGACAGTGTCATCTGCAAATAGGTGAACATTAGCTGTGCGCAGATTTGAGTCAAGACTATTGATGTAGATTGTAAATAGGATTGGGCCCAGAATGGAGCCTTGTGGGACACCTCGTAACAATGGTTTTAGAGGAGACAGGTCACCTGAGGCTTTGACTTGCTGATGTCTGCTAGTAAGGTAGCAAGTGAACCATCTAACAGCGGCACCGTCGAGGCCGATGTCACTCAAAGCATTAAGCATAATGTTGTGGTCCACTGTGTTGAATGCCTTGCTGAGGTCAAGGAAGAGAGCAAACACATACTGCTTGGAGTCTAAGGCCGTCTGCCAATCTGTGGTAACTTTAGTAAGGTCAGAAACCATGCTGTACTTAGCTCGAAAGCCCGATTGAGCAGTGTTTAGCAGATTCTGTGAGTCCAGGTGCTCCCTGATTTGGATGTTAACAATTTTTTCAAGTAATTTTGAGAGAGTGGGTAGTAGGGAGATTGGTTGGTATTTATTCATATCGCTCAGGTCCCCGGATTTAAACAAGGGATGATGAGTGCAGTTTTCCATAGGTTGGGTAGCGTGCCTTGCATAAGGGAGGAGTTAAATAGATGGGTAATGGGGCGGTCAGGGGACGGTAACCAATTTTTAGGAAGAAGGGTTCGATGTTGTCTGCACCAGCGCTCTTTTTTTGTATCTAGCGCCAATAGAAGGTCCTCAACCTGCTTAAAGGTAACAGGTCGGAAGCTGAATGTAGCGGAATGACGCTGAATGGAGTTAGCATTGGGTCTAGTGACAACAGTGGTATCCCTGTGTGGACTCAGTTTACTGATTGGGGAGGTGTCAAAGGCTAGCCCTGCAGTAGCAAAATGATCATTAAGGTGTTTTAGGATCTCAGCTTTGTCAGTGAAGGCATTATCCCCAGACACTATTTTGGTGGGGAGGGAGGCTACAGTGGTGTGGCCTTCAACCTCTTTGAGGATGTTCCAAAACTTGGCAGCATTGTACTTGTTATCTTCCAATGCTGCTTGGAAAAAGCTAGCTTTTTTGGATCTAATAAGTTTGGTGCAGGCGTTTCTGGTGGCATGAAATGTGAGCCAATTGGCTTCTGAATGAGATTTCCTGGCTTTTTTCCAAAGGCGGTCTCTATCCTTAAGAGCTTTCTTCAGTAAAGGGGAGAACCAGCCAGGTGGTCTGTTTTTGGACTTGAAGAGCCTGGGGGGTGTTTGTCTAGCAGTTCCTTTAATAGTTTGTGGAAAATGTTGAAAGCCTCATTGACAGATGGGGCTAGGTAAAAGTCCTGCCAAACAAAATTGCCCAGATCCTGCAGGAATGTGGTTAGACAGAAACTTTTCAAGCATCTCTTCAATATAGTATTGGGGGCCGACTTTACCTGAGGAGAGTGTCTAATACAGGCTATGGTGCAGTGATCGCTTATATCGTTGAAGAACACCCTGGTGTGGGTAATATTGTGTGGTTTATTAACTAGCACGAGCTCTAGCAGGGTGCTTTGGTTAGGGTTAAGCCTGTTAGGTGTAGTGGGTGCAGAGGTTAGTTGTGACAGCCCACATGCGTCACAGAGGTCTTTAAGCTTCTTCAAACTGTCATCATTCCAATTAAGGTTGAAGTCCTCCATAAGAATGCACTCTGAGTTTGTTGAGTCAAACAAGCCTTGCAGATGAGGTAAGAGGGCTGTGCCACCAGAGGGTGGTAGGTAGCATGCGGCAATGAGGAGCACCTTGTCATTGGCGAGTGTTAGCTTTAAAACTAGACATTCAAATTCATTAGCTTTGGATGTGCAGTCTACAACTGAGACAGAGAATTTACTCTTAGCATAGATTAAGACCCCCGGTTTGTCTATCACATCGGAAGGTGCTGTAGCCTGGCATGTTAACGGCTTTGTCTGGGGTTGTGGATCTAAGCCAGGATTCCGGGATCATAAGGAAGTCAGGTGATTCATGAAGAATCCAAGTTTGGATCAGGTCGAGCTTTTTAATCAAGCTATGGATGTTCACGTGGAGGAAGCTGATACTCTTATATTGAGGGATGATCAGAGAGGTGGGTGGGCCTGGATTTAGCTCAACATTTCCAGAACAAAGTAGGAGGAGCAATAGCAGTTTCCTGAGGAGATGGAGTAGTCTAGAGAGTAAACGCATCTTATTCCATTTGGAATAGTTTTTTTTTGCTGTGATTAAGACCTGGCCACTAGGATAATTTGTTGTAGAGAGCGCAAGTGTTAGAGGTTTGACCATCAGGTTCAGGGGTGCTCTGCTCCATGCGCTGTGTACTGCTTGGCACATGATTAAGTGGGGCAGGGAGGCAGACGTCCCCATGGTGAAGTGCCATGTGATGTTCTGTGATAGCTGAGTCGTGTATCCCTCTAATAGGGAGGAACTGGCCTTGGTGTAAGTAGGTAACTGGGGTGTAGTATACTACGTAGGATGACAGAATACAGCATACAACTAGGAAGGAATCCTTTCGAGGCATTATTGAAATGCCGAACCACTGTCAAAGAGCAATGGTAAGGGAACAATAACCAGGGTGGAGGGAGTTAATTTTGGAAAGCAGGACTGGCTAGAGAGAGAAGAAAACAGCAGTTGGGTGGAGCCAGTGAGGGTCAACCAATGACAGCTTAGGGGGATTGGCCTAGCTCTTGAGGAAAGAGCATTTAATAGAGGCCGGGGGCAGGTGGTGTGGGATGAAAAACAGAGAGCTGGCAAAAGAGAGAGCAGAGAAGAGCCGCGGAAAGACAAATCCCCCGGTGGCCAGTCACAGCAAAAGCCGTTGGAAGAATTCCTAACTCATTTACATCTACCTATCTTGGGAGGTGAGAGCTCCCGTGAGGACTGTCCTTTCCTGATTGGTGGTGAGAAGACCTCTGGATTTGGACATGGGAAATCTCTTCCTAAATGGTTTTATGTTTTATTAGTTTTTGGTTTTTTATGTTAATTGTCTATATTGATTTTAGTTTTATTAGTCTTATGGTACTTTTTGGGGGGGATTTAAAAACAGTTATTAGTTAGTAGGATTTGGTAGGATTGTGTATTGGTTTATTTTAGTTTATTGATTGTGTTAGTGTAACCCCTAGATGGCGCTATCCCAGGGGCTACTACCCCTGCCTGATTTGCCACTAACAGGTTGAGGGGCCTGGATCCAATGGCGGGTGCCTCCACCCAGAGGTCAGGGTTTGCAATAGTTAAACTAACTTGGTCACAGCCCTCTGGGACACTGCAACCCCTTTCTTCCCACTAGTGGCCCACACAATATATCAGAATTACCTTCACAGTATACACTTACCCCAGGTCTGGTTCCGCACTGGGACCTCCTGTGAAATGAGATACAGTGCAACAATCACAGTACAGTACTTTAACATAGACAAATACCTCAGGCAGTATAACTTTGCTGAAACAAGCAGCTCTGATTTATTTAGGGATATAACAAGGACAGGGGAAATCAGGTTAATTAGCTTATCACTCTAATAATTCATTTATGGCTCTGTGCACAGGCCTATCCCTATCAGTTACTGTCCCTGGGTACCCAAGCCCTAGTGGCTAGTCCAAACCGTGGCAGCTGGTAGGGCCCTTTCACACAGAGAAAAGGAGAATTAAACAGTCAGCAGTACAGTAATTCCATTTGGATTTAATGTGGCAATTCAACAGGAGCAACCCTGAATTAGTACTCACGACCTCCAAATAAGATAGGGTCCTTCAATGTCAGCAGGGCTCACTTGAGGTACACAAACCTCTTCACACATCCATATAAAAGAAAGTACTATACCAGGCAGGCTGCATCTGTATCCCGATCGCAATTACTGCACAATACCCGGAGACACACAGCAGATTCAGTTCCTGACAGACCGAGTGCAATTTTCAGCAATTCTTCCAGTCTTCTACAGGGTGAGCCTGGTTTCTACTCTTCAGAGATCCTTTGATTCTTTTCACAGGACGATTCAGTCCTAACAAGCTGTTACACAAGCTGCAGACCGGAACTCTGGGCCTTACACACGCTTTTTGACTAAAACTGCACACTGAAAAAGCACAGGGCTCCTTCCTTCTTCACTGCCAAAGCTCAACTGAAGCTCCAACCGACAAAACTGGGCACTTCCTTTGAGTTCCTCCCAGTTCTTGACTGGATTGGCTGTCACCACAATAGACTGCTGCTGTTGGTCCAAAAAGGCACTGAAGTCTAAACTACATCTCCCAGAGTCACTGCCCATACAATCCTCTTGTGGCTGGCTCAGATTATGAGTCCAAGTTCTGATTCGTCCAAGGCACCATTTTAGAGCTAGCTTACCCCACACTGATTGGTCCAGTTCAGCAGTTCAAAACTAGAATGGGGAACTAGCAGACACAGTTCTGACTGCAAAGAAAGCAGGTTAGACAAACTGTAATTTCATTATTACTCTAAATAATTTCTGGCAAACAGTTACATCTTTCAGATAGGTTCCTTTGCACTCTAGTGACTGCAAAATGAAGTGAATTGGCAGCAGCTCAAGTGGTACTCAGAGAAGCACACAGTCCCCCATACAAACTAATTATGTCTGCAAGCAGACAGCTCTTAAAGAGACAGTACCAGAGGCTCTAAAAACACTAACTGATAAATGGCTTAAATGCCAAACACCATTCAGGCTTGGAGCATTCAAGCAAGCTCCTGAAGTCTTTTGGGAACCCCATTTGCAGGGGGTTACACCCTTCCTGGTTTGGGAAAGCTTGACGTCTGCCAAGCAAGTACCCCATAAGTTTCAACTGCAACCATATACATTTGCATTAGGCTCGCATATGTAATCATCAGTCAATATATCATTTTACCAAGAACACATTTCTGAAACATTGCAGTACGTCACTCTTTACACAGTATTACATACACATTGTACCATAACTCAAGTTATTACCTCTTGTACATGAAACCTGAAGAGAGGGCCCTTCCTATCAGTTACCTTGGGGCTGGACGGGCAAGGGCACCATACTTAGAGGGCAACACAAGTAACTTGAGTTAGCACTGACGCTCAGTTTGGGCAATGAGCTCGGGACACATACACCTTTTATGGACAACATTGAGAGGCAATCCACAGGCCTCCCAAGGGAATCATAACTGAGGTGCACCACAGGCTTTACAGCTCGACCAGTCTTTCTAGGGGGAACTGTTACAGTCTCTGCACTCTGAGCCTCATTTTCAGCATTGTCCACACTTGTCAGGGAGTCTCCATGGGGGTAGAGAGGCTAGAACTTGGGGCACTTTCAGCTCCAGGAGTTACAGTTTCTGAGTCCACAACATTTGGCTCGCATGGAGAGCTTTCGGACACTGGCAGTGGACTGTCAGGGCACTCAAAATACTCTTCTTGTTCGGGTGTATCACCAGTCTGCCCCAATCTATCATTTTCCTCCTGAAAGCTCAAACAGTTCAACCATGCACAATGATTCCATTTCATCTGATCTGATGCTTTGCACTTCACTTTCTGGGAGCATTGGCTCCAGGGATGAAGCTGGGGCTTAAACAGTCCAGAAGGCCCAGCTTTGTCTCCAGTATTGACTAGGGATTGCCCCAAACAATTGACTCAGTTCGTAAGAAGGATAGTATTCAAAGTCACTCTCACTTTCTTCCGATATGGACTGACAGTCATGCTCAACTGGGACTTGTGGAGGAACACTTTAACTTTGCTTCTGTAGGTGCAGACTTTCTTGATCTTTTCTTAGCAGCAGCTCTAGTCACTGGTCCAGAGGGGCATCTTCTAGGGCTCAGACTCAATTAAGATTTGTCCAATGGGCAGTAAATGATTTCTATGCATTGTTTTTACATCTTTGAATTATTCTCAGGCCTTACTTTGTACACTGGCAGATCATCTAGTTTGCCCACTACAATGTGAGGGAGATGGTGCCATCTGTCAGCAATCTTGTGCTTGCCATGCAATCCCAGATTTCTTAGCAATACCCGATCTCCCTCCTGGAGTTCCTGTGCTTTCACCTTTTTATCATACCTTTCTTTGTTGGCCAGATTTCTTTTGGCAGCCATGGTTTGAGCCAGTTGGTACGCATGAGTTAGCTGGGCCTTTAACTTTTGCACATACTGTAAATAGTTGTCAGCCTGAACCCATCAGGAGAGACCCCAAAACACACATCTACTGGTAGTCGAGCCTTCTTCCAAACATCAGGCGGTAGGGGAGAATCCAGTGGCATCACTTTGGTGCAGTTATAAGCATGTACCAGGGTGCTAATTTGTTGGCTCCATCTAGGCTTGTCCTTTGGGTGCAGGGTGCCTAGCATATCTAGCAAAGTGCGGTTGAAACGTTCAGGCTGTGGGTCCCCTGGGGGTGGTAAGGAGTGGTTCTGGACTTTCACTCCCCACAGAGAAAGCATCTCTTTGATCAGACGACTCTCAAAGTCTCTCCCTGATCAGAATGGATTCTTTGTGAGCCCCATAGTGAACAAAAAGTTTTCTACAAGTACTTTGGCCACAGTGGATGCTTTCTGGTCTTTGGTGGGGAAAGCTTGGGCATATCTCGTGAAATGGTCAGTGACCACCAGCACATTACTGATATTTCTTTGATCTGACTCCAAACTTAGAAAATCAATACAGACCAGCTCCATGGGTGCACTGGTGGTGATGTTAACAAGGGGGGCAGCCCTCTGGGGCAAAGCTTTCCTCTGTAAGCAGCGACCACAAGTTCGAATGTGTTGCTCCACATCAGCCCCCATCTTAGGCCAATAGAATCTGGATCTCACCAAGTCAAGTGTTCTGTCTATACCAAGGTGCCCCATGTGGTTGTGCAAGGACCTCAGTACTGAGTCTCGAAAGGCAGTGGGCAGCACTAGTTGTTGTTTGTCTACTTGTCCCCCTCTGTCTACTGTTTCTCTGTATAACAGTTTATTGATCAGTTTCAACTTAGGACCTTCTTTGTATAACAGTGCAGTTCTCAAATCAGTGGAGCGTAATTTGGACACATCTTTTCCTGCATAGAGGGCTTCTAAAGCTGCTTTGATCATGGGATCGCGGGATTGAGCCGCGAATACTGTCATTGTCCAGCTGAGGCAGTGCACCAATGTCTATTGCAGAAAAGTGGCAATAAGCAGCAGGTATGCAATTCTCAGAGGCTCCCAAGCAATCCACCATGCAGTCCACTGCATCGTGACATTTGTTCCTCCCTGTCAAATCCTCGGCAGAGTGCCCGAATGTCAGGTTCTGCCAATCGGACCCAATCATTCTGGGGAACAGGCCCGGAGAGAGCATCAGCATCTATGTGGTTCAGACCTGCTCGGTATTCGAGAGCATAGTCATATGTAGATAATGCAGAAAGCCACCTATGGCCAGTGGCATCCAACTTAGCTGAGGTCTGCACATAGGTCAAAGGATTATTGTCAGTTTTACTAGTATTTTAGCCCCATACAAGTACTCATGGAATTGGTCAACAATAGCCCACTTCAAAGCTAGGAACTCTAACTTATGTACAGGATAGTTCTTTTCGGATGGGGTCAGGCTTCTACTGGCAAAGGCCACTGGTCTCAGGCCATTCTCGTGCTCTTGGTACAACACAGCCCCAACCCTTGCAAGCTAGCATCAGTGTGCAGGACGTAAGGTTTTCTTGATCGGCATAGGCCAGCACTGGAGCATGGGTGTTGATATATGATCTCATGAAAAGCAGTCTCACAATCAGGAGTCCAGCGGGCCCCAAATACTTCACTCGGATGAAAATACACTCTTTCAGTCTTGAGGATGCTGACTTTTGGTATTTTTGTGGGTTGGGGATACCCTTGAGTAAGGTTAAGTAAAGGGCGGATCACTCTTGAATAGTCCTTGATGAAGCGCCGATAATAACCACAGAATCCCAGGAATCTTTGCAGTTCTTTAGATTTTTGGCTGTGGCCAGGTGGTCAAGGCCTCAACTTTACTTGGGTCGGTCTCTATTCCTCGGTGGATACTATGTGTCCCACATACTTTACTGATGTTTGAAAAATTGACACTTATCAATGGACAGTTTAAGGCCAAAGTCCTCCAGTCGGTCCAATACCTTAAATAATCTGCTCTCATGTTCCTCCAGTGAGCTGCCAAACACAATAACATCATCTAGGTATACCAGGCACTCTAGTAAGTTCATGTCCCCACTGCACGCTCCATCAATCGTTGAAAAGTGGCTGGGGCACCTGAAACCTTGAGGCATCCTCATGAATTCATAGAAGCCAAGCGGACAGATAAAGGCTGTCTTTCACGGTCCTCTGGGGCCATCGGGATCTGATAGTACCCACTGTGAGATCCAGCACAGAGAACCACTTGCTCCCGCTTAGGCAGTCCAAAGCATCCTGAATGCGGGCATTGTGTACTGATCAGGATAGTCCGCACGTTTAAGAGTGATAATCCACACACATCCTTACTGTTCCATTCTTTTTCTCACTACCACAATGGGGAAGCATAAGGCTTCTGGATTCTTGTATTACACCAGCAGCTAACATCTCTTGCAGATGCCGCCTCACATCATCTATGTCAGCAGGTGCCAGGCGTCGAGACCTCTCACGAATGGTCTTTTCATGCAGCCGGATATTGTGCTCAGCTCCTTGCACCATCCTACATCCCATTCCTTTAAAGAAAACACCTGGTCTCTCTGGGCAAGCTTCTCACTGATCTTCACTTTCCATTCAGCTGGCAGGGAGTCGCCAAATCAAACAAGTCAGGCGTTACTCTGTCATTCTTCCTTGAACTCTTGCTGCTGGGTAGCACTGCAGTGTCTGCACAATGCACATTAGCCAGGATGCAACCTCTGTTTACTCGAATGTCTCTTTCAGACACATTATGAACTTGGACCATTACCCTTCTGGCATAAGCATGGGCTCTAGCGGCAAAATACTAGGCTTGACCAGCAGTCCTCTGGCAATTTTCCATCGCCTGGTGCATCCAACATTAATATTTTATTCTTAACATCCTTTCTGATACGGACCTCTCCTGTAAGGTACACTGGGCATTTGGCGCCAGGATCAGAGACTCAGGATCCTTCTTCCATACAATTCGACCGGTTCCTCTGGTTCTGTTTTTTCAGCACTCTCTGTGCCTCATAGGCCTTCTTAATTAAAGCCGGAACTCTTAAAGCTCTACTAGTCTTTGACCCTGTTTTTCATAACACAACTGTGCCAGCCTTCCGAACATATGAGCATTTGTTCCAATCAACAAAGGACACCATCATACAGTCCAGTGGGGGACACACTAGGCTAGGGTCTCTACTTGTTCGCCACTCCAGCCACGGAGGTGGGAAAGACAGCCAAATTCGGATATACCCGAATAGGGTAGGCCTTCACTTAACCCCCATACATGCAGTCCTTCTAATGGTTGTAAGGGTACGCCTGACAAATGCTTCTGATACCAATCTTGGAACATAATTGTCACTTGGGAGCCACTGTCTAATATAGCTCTTGTAGACACTCCATTCACCTTTACAGTGGTCTCCATGGAGGGACCCACTATTCTGGACCAGTCTGGAGAGGCGGTAGTGGGGGCCTGGGCAACTGACCTTGCCACAAAAGGACGTGAATTAGCATTTTGGTGCCCTCACTGGGATCATGTCGCGCACCTCTTAACCACTGATTTCTTCTCCAAGCTCTCCTTGTAGCCTATATGCAACTTTGTCAGTGTCTTTTGGGACTGGCATTCCTTTCATGTGCCCATCTTTCCCACAATTATAGCAAAACATACTTTCTGGAGTTTGAGCTGGCCGAGGCGCCACACTGGGAGCCAGGGCGGGGTATTACTAACTGGAAACCTTGGTGCCATCTCTGTCTGCGGCGTGATAAGCATTTGGAGACATCTCGTCAGTTTCTCCACTTCCATGGTCAAGGAATCGAGTTCGGAGCTGTTATCAGCAGGAGATACATGGGTGGGTACCCCACCCCATAGCAGATGCAGTCGGATATAGGTCAGGGCCTGCATTTGCAGGCGTGGCCTTCATAAAGGGACTGTTTTTGAATTCTCGGATCTCTCAACAGTTCGCCCCATTGTGACATATCTTTTCCTTGTCAGAGCACTCATTGACTGCCAACCTCTGCCCCTGAACTTCACTTGATGGGTCACCCTCAGTCACCGGGTCGTAGCCGCAGCTATTGGTGCAGGTCCCTCCCGAGGTCGCCTTTTCTCAACTCTCGAATTTCTCTCATTAACTCATCATAGGAGGGTGGGATTCCAGTCGATCTGCCAGGTGTAACTGAAGCAACAGCAGTTCTGAGAAGGGGCAGACTTAAGATCCTGTCCAGCCTGGTTCGGTCCAGTTCAATCGCTGGCAAACTACCTTTTCTGAGGCATTCTTGCAACAATTTTTCCAGCCGAGATACATACACAGACAACAACTCCCTTGGTACTGTTGTGCATCTCTTACTCCACCATAGGTCCTCATCAGAATCTGGGCTCCCATACACATTCTCCAAGGCCTCAAGATAGGCCTGTGCAGTCGCTTCAGGGTTACTGGCCCGTTTAGCACGGATGGTAGCCAGGGCAGGACCTCGGAGGCTCTCACTAACCCTCTTTCGCTTTTCACCTTCCGAGCATTGCCATTCTAGCACTTGGGGGGCAACATAGTCTATCCAGGTCTCCCAGTCATCCTCCCCTTGGGGGTTGGGGAGGGTGCCAGAGAAGATCCTCAACCTTCGGTAAGAGTCGTGACTAATGGCAGGTGCAGAAATAGGAGTCTGCATTGGTTCAGCCACCATTACGGGCACTGGAGCAGGAGAGGGTGTTGGGGAGGAACACTCAGGTGGCAAGAATAGTTTCTTCAAGTCCTCCACAGTTTTCCCTCTCCAGCAACCATTCAGCAAATTTCTCCTCAAAAGTTTCAGATAGTGGTGGGGCTGATTCCCGGTCTTTACTGTCCTTAGTTATCACTCTCCAAGCAGTGAGGGCTCCTCTGGGGTAATGGTCTGTGGCACTTTGGAGCTATCTATGGGATCCTTAAACTCTACTGAGGCCAGGAAAGTGTGGGTGAGCAGATTAGCATGCCGACCCACCACCACAGGGTTTTGTAAACCTTCCACCTTGAAAGTACTCCTGCACAGTGTCCGTATTGATACCCAGGGGATGTCCAGGATAAGCATAGCATTTGGGGTCGATCTCCTCCAAGTACACCACTCCACCAGCCGGTGCACAGCCACTTCTGTCGGGTACCCATTTTTTCTTAACAGTGGTTCAGAATATGGCCACTAGAGGACACACAATCCCAGCGGTGCCTCCAAGATGTAACCCCAGATGGCGCTATCCCAGGGGCTACTACCCCTGCCTGATTTGCCACTAACAGGTTGAGGGGCCTGGATCCAATGGCGGTGCCTCCACCCAGAGGTCAGGGTTTGCAATAGTTAAACTAACTTGGTCACAGCCCTCTGGGACACTGCAACCCCTCTTCTTCCCACTAGTGGCCCACACAATATATCAGAATTACCTTCACAGTATACACTTACCCCCAGGTCTGGTTCCGCACTGGGACCTCCTGTGAAATGAGATACAGTGCAACAATCACAGTACAGTACTTTAACATAGACAAATACCTCAGGCAGTATAACTTGCTGAAACAAGCAGCTCTGATTTATTTAGGGGATATAACAAGGACAGGGGAAATCAGGTTAATTAGCTTATCACTCTAATAATCTATTTATGGCTCTGTGCACAGGCCTATCCCTATCAGTTACTGTCCCTGGTACCCAAGCCCTAGTGGCTAGTCCAAACCGTGGCAGCTGGTAGGGGCCCTTTCACACAGAGAAAGGAGAATTAAACAGTCAGCAGTACAGTAATTCCATTTGGATTTAATGTGGCAATTCAACAGGAGCAACCTGAATTAGTACTCACGACCTCCAAATAAGATAGGGTCCTTCAATGTCAGCAGGGCTCACTTGAGGTACACAAACCTCTTCACACTCCATATAAAAGAAAGTACTATACCAGGCAGGCTGCATCTGTATCCCGATCGCAATTACTGCACAATACCCGGAGAACACACAGCAGATTCAGTTCCTGACAGACCGAGTGCAATTTTCAGCAATTCTTCCAGTCTTCTACAGGGTGAGCCTGGTTTCTACTCTTCAGAGATCCTTTGATTCTTTTCACAGGACGGATTCAGTCCTACAAGCTGTTACACAAGCTGCAGACCGGAACTCTGGGCCTTACACACGTTTTTGACTAAAACTGCACACTGAAAAGCACAGGGCTCCTTCCTTCTTCACTGCCAAAGCTCAACTGAAGCTCCAACCGACAAAACTGGGCACTTCCTTTGAGTTCCTCCCAGTTCTTGACTGGATTGGCTGTCACTCACAATAGACTGCTGCTGTTGGTCCAAAAAGGCACTGAAGTCTAAACTACATCTCCCAGAGTCACTGCCCATACAATCCTCTTGTGGCTGGCTCAGATTATGAGTCAAGTTCTGATTCGTCCAAGGCACCATTTTAGAGCTAGCTTACCCCACACTGATTGGTCCAGTTCAGCAGTTCAAAACTAGAATGGGGAACTAGCAGACACAGTTCTGACTGCAAAGAAAGCAGGTTAGACAAACTGTAATTTCATTATTACTCTAAATAATTTCTGGCAAACAGTTACATCTTTCAGATAGGTTCCCTTTGCACTCCTAGTGACTGCAAAAATGAAGTGAATTGGCAGCAGCTCAAGTGGTACTCAGAGAAGCACACAGTCCCCCCATACAAACTAATTATGTCTGCAAGCAGACAGCTCTTAAAGAGACAGTACCAGAGGCTCTAAAAACACTAACTGATAAATGGCTTAAATGCCAAACACCATTCAGGCTTGGAGCATTCAAGCAAGCTCCTGGAAGTCTTTTGGGAACCCCCATTTGCAGGGGGGTTACATTAGGTTTTGATTTTTGTTTGAATAGTTGGATAGTTTGAGGAGGGTTCCTTGTTTTTAAAATGTGTCGGGGCTCTACCTCCATGGCTGTGTGCTATGCGTCCTCCACCCCTTTTCCCCTTCCTCACTTCAGTTTACAACTTACCTACGCTGTAGGGCGTTGGGTATTGTGCGGAGAAATCAAGGGGGGGGCGTGGGGGCATGTACAGCAGGGGACGAATGAGGGGGGCCACCACATCAGGGTTGTGAGATCTAGGAGACGCTCTGGGACGAAATGGAACCAGGAGCGTGGTTCACCATGTCTGGTTTTCATACCCAAGGGCACTATAGATAATGGTAGACAGGTGGTCTGGGCGGCCCGGGAAGTTCACCCCACTCGGGCGGTGTTATGCAATGCTAGGTCCATTAAAAATAAGACTGCAATTATTGCAGATCTTGTTAAATCGGTGGACCTTGCTTGCATCACCAAGACCTGGTTGGATGAGAATTCTGGCCCTCTTTTGGAGGCTGCAGTTCCTGCTGGGTACTTGGTGATACACTGCCTGAGATTGGGTTGCAAGGGGGGCTAGCGATCTGTTTCAAGTCCGAATGTAACCTCACAAATGTACCAGTGGGGGGAGACTGAGTCATTTGAGTATACCGTGGTGGTAGGTGTAGGCTGTAGGATCATTCTCATTTACCATCCACCAGGTGACGAGAAACGATTCCTCCTGGAAGTTGCAGATTTTGTCATTGACATGGCGTTTGAGTCACCTAGGCTGATGGTCCTGGGCGACTTTAATACCTGGGTCAATGACGAACTCTCGCATTTTGGGCAGCACTTCCTCCAGTTGATGACATCTCTGGGCCTCACACAGGTTGTTTCCACTGCCACTCACAATCGGGGTCACTTTCTTGACTTAGTCTTCCTCCTGGGGATTTAGGCCTCCAACCTGGGGGTGAAACCATTTGGATGGTCTGATCATTACACTGTGGGGTTTAGTTTTAGCACCCCCCTTTGTAGGCCAACCCCTGTAGTGATGATTCAGAACTGCCCTTTGCGAGATATAAATTCTCAAGGCCTAATGGCGATCCTTGATCTCTCATCCTTCTCATGACCCAGAAGCCCTCATGATGGCTTGTAATTCGGCCATTATGGCAGCTCTGGATGTCATTGCTCCTGTCCATGTTTGTCCACTCTCCCTTCGCCCTCGATCCCCATGGTTTAATGAGAATCTGAGAGAGATGCCGCGACTTGGATGAAGGTTGGAGCGTTGCTGGTGGAAGTCCGCTCTTGATGCCGACCGCCTTAGATTGATGGACCATTATCAAGTCTATCAATCTGAAATCTCCCATAAGAAGGCAGAGTTCCTGTCTGGGGAGATTACGGCTGCTCAAAATCGACCAGCTCAGCTGTTCCGAACTGTGTACAGACTGTGCAACCCAGCCTGTCTACAAGTTCGGAAAGCCTTTTCGCAAGAAGAGTGCGATGAACTTACTCGATTTTTTGCAAATAAGGTGGCTGACATCAGATTGGCTTTCCATCTGGCACACTCTATGGGAGCTGCCGTAGACCAGTGCAGGTTCATATATCCTGGTCTTTTTTGGAGTACCTTTGTCGGTCCAGGTTTCATGGATGTCATACAGATTGTCCAGAGTGTGCACCCTACATGCTGTAGTTTGGACCCGGGACCTACTTCTCTAATTTTGGGTTGTAGTGATGTCACTGGCCCGGTCCTAGCTCAGATAGTCTGGTGCTCCTTGGAGATAGGTGAATTTCCAAGCTCCCTAAAGGAGGCAGTGGTAACACCACTCTTGAAGAAAGCTTCTTTGGCCCCAGACTGCCTTGCTAACTACAGACTAATCTATAACCTTCCCTTTGTAGGGAAGGTGACTGAGAAAGTAGTGGCCACACAGCTGGAGGACCATTTGACCATCCATGCCATCTATGAACCCCTCCAGTCCGGATTTCGAAAGATGCATGGTACTGAGACAGCGCTGATTCGGGTGCTCAATGATCTCCTGATGGCTAGAGACAGGAGGAGCCGCTCCATCTTGGTCCTCCTAGATCTCTCATCAGTGTTCGACACTGTGGACCATGGGGTACTGCTTGATCACCTGAGGTTCATTTGCGGACTATCGGGTACAGTCCAAAAGTGGTTTACATTGTTCCTCACGGGAAGATCTCAGAGGGTGGTGTCTGGGTTTTTTCCTCTCAGACCCGTCCCTCTATCATGTGGAGTCCCTCAGGGCTCAGCGCTTTCCCCCATGTTGTTTGCAGTGTACATGCTGCTCCTCGGAGACATTGTAAGAAAGTATGAGCTGAGGTTTCACTGCTATGCAGATGATACCCAGCTCTACCTCTCTTTTGCCCTCGATCAGGATGGAGCTCTCTCAGTCTTTAATAACTGCCTTGCTGAAATCCAGGAGTGGATGAATGCCAGTTGGTTAAGGTTGAACTCTGATAAGATCGAGGTATTGGTAGTGGAGCCGAGTCGCCGGACAGAGAGGCTGGGTGGGGGTTCACCCTCCGGCTTATACCTAAGGGGTGAGCCTTTCCTAACCTCTGAACTGATGCAAAACCTGGGGGTAGTTTTTGACGATGGGCTGACCATGCATTCTCAGGTATCAGCTGTCATCAAATCCTCATTTTACCATCTGAGGAATATCACCAGGATTAAGCACCTTGTTCCATCCGGCGACCTTCCCACTCTGATCCACACCTTTGTGACCTCGCGCTTGGAGTATTGCAACTCCCTGTATCTAGGGTTATGTGGGGTGGAAATCTGCTGCCTGCAGCTAGTGCAGAATGCTGAGGCATGGCTATTGACGGGATCCTCGCGGTCCTGTCATATTTTGCCAGTACTGCGTGGACTGCACTGGCTGCCAGTTCAGTGGTGGATCACCTTTAAAGTCAGTCTTCTGACTTTCAAAGCCCTACATGGACTTGGCCCGTATTACCTGAAAGAACTCCTTGTCCCTCATTGCCCCGGGCTATCCCTTCGCTCAGCCAATGAGGGGTTGCTAGAGATTCCGAGGGTGTGTTTGAAATCTTCTGGGGCTAGAGCATTTATGTATGCTGCCCCTACCCTCTGAAATTCTTTGCCCCGTTGGCTACGTGAGCACACGACCATGGAGGGTTTTAAACAAGCACTGAAAACCTGGTTATGGAGCCAAGCTTATGGTATTTAACTGATGGAAAGATTTTACGATCATATTATGTTGTTTATATGTTCTGTTGATTTTGCTGTTGTGAAATTTTGTGATTTTAATTTGTTAGGCGCCTTGGTTTTTGAAAGGCGCCATACAAATAAAGTTTATTATTATTATTATTATTGACTGGTGACTGGGCCTTTGCTGTCTGTGCTCCTAGATTCTGGAACTCCCTCCCTGTGTCTGCGTGTTGTGCTGGCACCCACAACAGTTTTAAGAAATCACTGCGGGAGCATCATAACACTCTCTTGGCCCTTAACTACCCCTGAATCTATATTTCTGTTTTTATGTTTGCTTGCACGCATGTGCAAGAAACATAGTGCCATCATCTGAGTTTTCGGAGGTGTGGCACCCTGTCTTCCAATTCAGTCAGTGTGCTTGCAGGCTCGGCCACAGTTTGCCAATGAATGCTGCAGCTGTCTATGACAGCAGTTGAAAATGCAGTGCCGTACAGTTCAAAGGGAGAGCTATGCTTAAGTGAGCAGCGATATCGCGTGCTCATGTGCTCCTCCCACACATGCACACGCATATTGTGTGCTCATGCTCCCCCCCCACACACACACACTGTATGGCCGATGGGAGTGCCCAATCACCTGTCGGCTCTGCTGCACTCCCCCCCAACAGAGTTCCAGGTGCCACGCTGGGAGCCCACCCCAGTGTGGCAACAGTCCGTATGGCCGACGGGGGTGCCCAATCCCCCATCGGCTCCACTGCCCCCCCCAAACAGCCTTCCAGCTGCCATGCTGGGAGCCCACCCCAGCGTGGCAAAGTCCCGCCGTCCAAGAAAAAAGAAAAACCTTCCTTGCTGACTGTCCTGACCTCCCCCACCCGCCTCACCCTCTGAGCACCCTGCCTTCCCACACCCCCACCTCTCCCCATACTTACCTCTGGAGTCTGACGCGACGATCTTCGGTGGACTGGGAACACGTCTGCACTCTTCAAAGCCGACCGTGAACTGAAGAAATGCCGGTAAGCTGTATAATGGAATAAATAGTTTTTTTTCAACTTTGATGCATATCTCAGGCATTTGGGGGAATTTTTTTCTCCAAATTTTCAACATGGGGTTTTTGGGACCCCACTTCATGAATTCTGTCACTGTCATTTTGTTAATCAGGCCCGAAAGGTGATTTCACTGTCACTGCACGGAACCACCTTTCGGGATGGATTTATGAAACGACAGTGTCACAGTTCATGAGGTAGGCCCTGAAAAACCCTATGTTGAAAATTTGCTGAAAAAATTCCCAAAAATTACTGTTTTACTAGCATGCGTTGCACTGTTCCTATGCACGCTCGTAAGTTCGCGAATTTTCAATATGTTCACTCCAGATGTTCAACATTACCATTTTACCACACTTCCTTATGAGCAGTACAGCTGTCATTTTTCACATCTCACCCAAAATGTGTTTCTGCCCATGTAGCGCACAATGGCGCAGTCAGTGTGCGAAATCAATGTTTGGGACAGATTACGAAAATCACAGTGACACTGTTCATGAGCAGAGGTGTTAAAATGGCTATGGAAAAAATTTGGTGAAAAAAGTCCTTAAAATGACTGTGTAACGAGTGACCATTGCGCAGTTTCCATGCATCCTCGTAAGTTCATGGATTTCCAATATTTTCAGTCCAGATTTTCACCACTGACATTTTTCCACACTTCCTTATGAACAATACAGCTGTCATTTTTCACACCATAGCCGAAATATGTTTTCGCACTTCCAGCGCAGAAATGCGTGGTCGCTGTGGGAAATCACTGCTCAGGACAGATTAAGAAAATCACAATGACACTGTTCATGAGCAGAGGTTCCAAAATCCCTGTGTTGACAATCTGCTGTAAAAAATCCCCAAACTAATTGCATTACGGGTGTGCGTTGCGCATTTTCTACACACGCTCTTGACGTCACCAGTTTTTTTTTATATTTTCACTGCAGATTTTCAACATTGCCATTTTCCCCATGAACAGTACAGCTGTCATGTTTCACATCCTGTCCAAAATGTGTTTTCACACCTGTGGTGCCAAATGGCGTAGTCGCTGTGCGAAATCAGTTTTCGGCTAACAAACTGATATTGCCACTGTTCATAAGGTGGGGGTCACAAAAAACCCATGTTGAAAATTTGGAGTGAAAATGCCAAATAACGCCTGAGGCAGTAGGGTTTCCGACCATGATGCCCCACTCTGTAGAGATTGACAGGCATCAGGGGTGTGACTTGGGATTCTCGCCTGTAATGCTCATACCATTCCACACCCTGCAGCCAGTGAGAGGCATCGAGGTATGCCTTGGACTCTTCAGCCCCAAAGTTCACCCCATTCTCCTATACCGCACCCATCTCACCGTACTTCCTGATGGAATGGGGTGCTCATAAGGGCCAAAGACCCCAAGGCACACCGTGACACTTGTCAGTGTCTGCAGGGTGGGTGTGGTTAAATGGCCATTATGCCTGATGACCCAAAGGCACACCCCAATGCCTGTCACTCTCTGCAGGGTGGTGGTGGGGTTGGCTTCAGTTCAATGCTTCACGGCCGTTCCTATTATGCAGCTCTGTAACTCCGACACTACCAATGCCAATGCCAGCAAGCAAACATTCGGCATTGACAAATGCTTTTTTTCTTCTCTACAGTCTACTGCTGTATACACTGTATTAACCCAGGGCCTTTATATTTATCTAGATTCATGAGTGCCTTTCTCACAAAATGGCAACCTAAACAGGCTTTTGTTAACACTTATTGTTTACTTATAATCTTCTACCACCTGGTCCCTGTCACCATATGTAATGTATGTATTGTGTATGTATTGTTATAACACCTAATTTACTGTACTGTAGTCTCATCATATGTTAATGCCCTCTAGCTCTGCCTGTATTTTTTCCTTGTTACATTGTCTGCATTTCTCATTGTAACCTTCCGGGTCACACCTGAAAATAGGCATAGTTTGTCTAGTGTGCTTACCCAGTCAACAAAAGCTAAATAAATAAATTGTGCCCTTTACTTTCCATCCCTACTTATCCATACTACCACCTCCTGTTCCTGCTGACCTACCAGTTTTGCTTATAGAAACACAGAATTTGACAGCAGATAAGGACCGCTTGGCCCACCTAGTCTGTCCATTTTCCTACCTAACAGATAAGCTGCAGATCCTAGTTAACCAACAGCTTACTTCCTCCTACCCACCACTAGGACTGCCTTATGTCTGTCCCACGCATTCTTGAATTCCCCCACTGTTCTTGACTCCACAACCTCCTCAGGGAGGCTGTTCCATGCATCCACAACCCTCTCTGTGAAAAAATACTTCCTCACATTATCTCTGAGCTGTCTTCCCTCTATCTTCAAATTGTGCCCCCTTGTTCTTGCACATCTCTTTTTTTGAAAGATGAAAATTATCTTATTCCTTCTACCCTTTAATCTCCTTAACCCCCTTCCCAGTTAAATCCCTTTCATTTTTTCCCTGTCTGTGTCACAGACTCCCTGTGGACCTGCCCTTGGTGTAGTGTCATCCCTTGTATTTTCTTCTCTGCTTCCTACCATCTGGGGGAGACAAATGCTGCCTCCATTGGTGTTTCCGCCTCCCTCCCCTAGCTAGTTGAAATGCTTGTCCAAGTTGCATATAAACCTCTTGCCAAGCACTTCAGTCCCTTCACAGAGAGATGCAGGCCTTCTCCCTTACAGAGGCCCCCATCTTCCCAGGTTGATCCCCAGTCTTGGATGTAAAAAACAAGTTCTCTATGCACCAAGCCTGCCTTCAGTTGTTAAAGATCTTGATTTGGAGTTCCCTTGCCTGCCCTTCACAAGTAGCACCTTGGAAAATGCCTCCATGCTTGCTATCTGCTTGAGGCCCCTCCCTAACTCCCTTGAAGTTCTCATGCACTACCCCAACTCTCTCTTTCTAACTAGGTAATTTGTTCCAAGAAGGACAAGGACGTCCAGCTCCTGCTGCCCTAGTGATCTGTAGGATCTGCTCCCTGTCTCTTCCTGCCAAGGCATCCCTCTGAGACTACACGTCCCTATCATTTCCTGTTCCAGCCCCCAGCTCACTGACCCTCACTATGGAGTCCCCTACCAGCAGCTGGTTCCTCTTGATCTGGGTGCTTCCCTCTCACCCTTTGGGGCCTCTGTGCCAAGGGACCCCCATCTCCCCTCCTACTGTGATGGGGATCTCCTCTTGGTTGTTCTGTTCTGCCATTATGGTGAAGGAGTTCTGCAGTGTTATTGATGGAGGAGTGAGCACCTCATCCCTCCCACCTTCCCTGAGCCCACCAGGGTCCAGTCGCTCCTTCCCTGTCTGGGTATTTTCTGGCAGATTTATGGTGATCCTGGTGGCTCCTGGGTGGGATGGAACATCTGGTGTACCCTTGCCAGACTAGCTCAGAGTCCAGCTACCAGTGCTCACAATCCAGAGAACTGAGTGCAGATGGAGCAGCACCTCAGCCTCCAGAAAATGTCCTGAAAGACTGTCGCTCTGAATCCATTGCACTGCAACACTCCTATTTCTAGCTTTTCCTACTATTCTCCTGCTTGGCTACCTGACTATACTTCCCAGGATATTACTTTAAACTATTAATATAGAAAGGTAGTTGGTAAGGATGCAAGTTTATCACAAGCTTATAAGCATTTAGCATACTTCCTTGCACAATCCCTGTACACTTATTTTAGATAGGAAGTTCCCCAAAGATGCTATTTAGATTCAATATTTACGGCCTCATAGCATTTAATACAATAAAATACCACTACTAGGAGTAACTTACCCTGATGCTCTGAGACAGTTGTTATTGAGGGGCACCCCAAGTAAGGAGCTGCTGGGGTCCCTTTATCATTCAGAACTCCTGGCTAAGACACCCGTGGCTTACCTGATTCCTCCAGAAGCAGAGTTTCTGGGGAACTGCGGACTTCCTCCGGATGCACCCAAGTCAGACATCCACTCCTGCTCTGTTCCACTCACACAATGAGAAGTGAATGTAATGGGATCCTCGAGTGAGTTCTATATAGCAAGCCCAAACCACCCTGAAATCATAAATGTGACTCAGTCCCTCCTCCTCCTTTACTGTATCAACTAGCCGAGGCTCCAGGCCAGATAATTATCACCCCACCCCTAAACTACAGGGCAAACACAGGGAAAGACACAACTCTTTAATATGACCCTTAAATGTGAGCTACTGTGTTTGGTCTCAAATGTAGTCTAATGTGTGCTCCTGGTGGGTTCCCTTTTTTGCCAATACTGTGTTTTTAGTATTGGAGATGGTACTGCGTAAATCTGAAGAGATGAAAGTGAAAAAAAAAAAACAGCAACACAGCTCATTTCAACTTAATTATAAATACATATTTTTTATTTTTACCAAGCTGATCCTCCACTCTTCACCCAACGTGTCACCCAAATGTGGGCTTCCTCTGGAAAGAGGATCTGTATTCAAATGATAAACATCTAAATTACTAAAATATGCTAATAGTTACATTATATACACATTTAATCACTCTTCAGTCCATTGCACTACATATGAGTTGCAATTCCACCTTAAATTCCCATTTACATCATATAACTCAATTAAGATGATATTGGCCAGTTAGCCACCATGAACATTATATAGCTATAATAACTGGCTCTTCCTTTTTATCATTGAAAAACCATGGCATTATTTGCCATAATAAAGGAGTGGTTATTATGACAAATATGGGCATGGTTTCTCTCACTCTGCACATGCTGCCGCCGTAGCTCTTCCTCCCGGACCGCTGGCCGTCTCGTCTTTCCCCTGGAGTCGGAACCGCCACTGGAACTCGTGGTAAGTGACCACCAGAAAAGATTCAACACATTAAAATTTTAACCTACATTTTGTCTGCGGGCGAAATAATTCATTTAAAAGTTTAAATAAATAAAACAGCCCATGGACTGGGCACTGGAACCTAAGCAGACCATGGCCGCTTAAAGAACGTTTTTTCTATATACTTCCTGTGGCCAAAGGAAGACCCAGCAATTATATAAAATAAAATATAGAGGTGGTTTGTAAACTTTGAGTTTATACATTCTCGGTGTTAGATGTTTTAATAAACCCTCGAGCTTCGCCTCAGGGTTTATGTAGCATCTAACACCTCAGGGTGTGAAACTTCTCTATTACACACACCACCCCATACTTTATTCTATATATAATATATAAATATATGGGTTCCCCTTTTTCCCATAGGGAAACTGTGGTGTAATTTTCCATTATAAAGGAGTTTTTATAATGGCAAACATGCGCACAGATTCCTTCACTCTGCACATGCACCCACTGCAGTTCGCTACTTCCCTACCGCGCTGCTTGCCTTCTCAACGAAAAGTCAACTGCCGTCCACCACAGTAGCTCAGTAGTAAGTTATATTTTTTTTAAGAATTCTGGTCACATTCCACATTTACGGGGACAAACAGATATTTTTAAACATTTTGAAACCACAGGCACCATCACCGAATGAAAATGAAAACAGAGTGTGGCCCTCCTCGATCAGAACCTCTGCTATTTTAATAGTAATAGTAAGATGTTTTTATTCATTTAGAATACAAATGAATAAAGGATAAGCTCGATTGAGGAAAGCTCATTTTCAACAAGATCCCATACAATAAAAAAGGATACAACATAAAAAGAAAATATTACAATTACATAGAATATAGCTAACAATGGAATATAACCAAAGAATTAACAGGGAAGGCAATAAAAAAAGAAAAACATATTACAGTTCAAATTTACACACAACATCAATACCATCATTCACAATTTTATTTAATATCTATCTATGATAAGGTAAAATAAAATAAATCCCTAAGGTGCGATGCACTCTTACTAATAAGAATAACCCTCACTTTATATTTGCAGATATCCTTCATATATCTATGCAGCATATAATTGCTGTGGTGAAAAATGGAAACCCAGCAATTATATAAAATAAAATATGGGGTGGTGTGTAAACTCAAAATTTCACACACCCTTGGGGTTAGATGCTTGCACAACCCCACCCCCGAGCTTCGCTCTCAGGGTTTATGTGGCATCTAACCCCATGTGTGTGTATATGTGTGTGTGTGTGTGTGTAACTTCTCATTACACACACCACCCCATACTTTATTCTATATATTAAAAATTCTACCAACCACCGAAAATAGTGATATCCTAACTTATTAAGTCATTCCATATTTACGTACAGCCTTCTTTTTCCAATTCTGCCATTTCACACTTGGTGACCTCCAGTCATGTAGTGAGTCCATGCTTATAAACTGTTTCTCACTCCAGCAGTTTATCATATTATCAGCTACTATGTGAACAGAATCCATAATCAATTTCCAGGTTTACTAGTTCTTAAAAATATATTTGTAGGTCTAGGTGTTTTTACTGTTAAGAAACCAGTAGGCGGGGGTGAAGAATTGAGAATTTTGTTTCATTATAACACAGTATAATATAGTCTGTATGAACAGTACGCATTCTTGTGGTTATAGGCGTTAAGAGTGTACCAATATTTATTAATGCACCAAATTCATCTGTTAAAAATAATTTAAAAAGGGTTTGTTTACTTGCTGTTTTTAATTGACAACTTTCTAAAAGTCATTGAATTATTTTATTGTATTGCTAGTGTTCCAGGAATTAGTTGTTCCAGACATACCTTCATCATGACATTGCTTGTTTTGTTGGTTTTTAAATTACATCTTTTTGTTAATGGCCAGTTTCAAACCCTAAAACCTGAATGTGATAGCAACATCTGAATCAGATTGCGGTTTTTCTCTGTATATTCTTATTTGAACTGCATGAGCATAAGACGTGTGCTTACTGTGATCCAGCATAGTGTCCTGCTGACATCATGATGACATACAGTAACTGTGCTGTTAGCTGCATCAAGTGCTGCTTATGTACTGCTTGGGCAGAGGTGTGACTGGCAGCAACCAATCACCATCTTAGAATGTGTGACATCCTCATGTCCAGACATTTGCCCTGACTAGTGCTACTGACCATTTCCTAGCAATAGCGTGGCATTGCCCTCTGCGGAAGACTCATGGGGCAAGTACAAATCTCCAAATGCTGGGGCAGGCCACTCACCTGCTATTCTCAAGCTTAGCTGTATGCTTGATCAAATGGTGCACCCCTTTTTGTCAACACCCTGGCGGCGAAACAGGAAAAAACACCATTACAGTGACATTCGCGGTAATGGTCCTTTTTCCATGTTTCACCTTCCCGCAGTGTTTCACCCCCTCCCTGGACCAACTCCAACCTGGAGTTGGAATCCTAAAGTCTGGGGGTGTGGGGTACAGAGCCCCCTGCATGGGGTTGTGGGGGGCGCAGCCCCCCACAGAAAACACCCATAGAACAGGCGGCACAATACCTGCGTCGGTATTATGCCATCGCTGTGGGGGAGGTCGGCATTGTCACTGTCGACAAAACTTGGTGCTTCCATGATCAAACAGTTCTCAAGCATTCTACAGTGCATTTAAAGATCTCATAAAATGAAGGAACAGTCTCATTTTCAGTCTTAACCTGTTACATTATAGATTTCATTTTACATTTCCATCATATAGAAATAGAGGTTATCAAACAGAAACAGTCAGATTATTTAGATGATATGTAATCACTCATCTTGCTGGTTTCTAGACTTAGTTTTTGGTTAATGTTCTATGAAATTAATACACATTGATTCCTTAGATTTCTTATATCACTATTGCCATGGGTCTTGTCCCATTTATGTGACTATATTACTGACAGCTCTTATTTTCTTTCTATGTAGAGTTCCAATTTCACTGGCATACCGTAATTATGGTATATATCTTCAATGTCACATTTCATCCCAAATGGAACCTTCTTTTTATGTTTTCTTGCACACATGCACAAAAAACACTATGTGGCAGTTTAGGAGAGAAGCGGGTTGTGGAGGCGTGGCACTGTGGCAGCCAAAGGAGGCATTGCATTTGGGGGCTTGGCACTGGTGGACCAATGGAGGCACAGTGTGCTGATGACACTGGCTTCCAAAAGTGCCACCAACTTCTAAGGTTTTCACCGCAGCAATCAGGGGCCGCATCATCATTGCAGCATCAGGCATTCCGCTGCAATGAGGGAGCGACCAGTCATTGCAGGGTGGTACCTTGCCTAGTGAAATATTGTTTGTGAACATGGTGGCAAGCCACCGCCATGTTTACAAACAATATTTCCAACCCCCAGTGCCGAGGGGGTGCCCAATCCACCTCGGCATCATGCACTCCCCCAAAACATCCTTTGTTTGCTGACGGGGGCCCCAATCCCCATCGGCTTTAGTCCCCCCTTCGCAGTTTAATTTGCCGATGGAGAGCCCACTCCTCATTGGCATTATGTCCCCCACCAAAAAAAAAACTTTGTTTTGTTCTGATAGGGGTGCCCAATCCCCCACGGCTCTTGCCCCCCCCGGCATGTGCTGATGGGGGTATCCAATCCCCCGTCGGCTACTGCCCCCCAAAGAAAAACACTAGGGTGGCATGCTGGGAGCCCACCCCAGCGTGCTAAATGTCCCTGTTAAAAAAAAAAAAAAGTCCCGCAAATTTTTTTTTTGTTTGTTTAACCTGTGAAACAGAAAACAGTCCCTCGTTGAGTCCGGTGACCCTCCCCAACCCACACCCACCCTCTGCACACCTCGCCTCCCCACCCCCACCCCATACTTACCTCCAGAGCCCTGCATGATGATCTTTGGTGGACCGGGAACACGTCTGCACTCTTCAAAGCCGACCATGAACTGAAGAAATGCCGGTAAGCTGTATAATGGCATAAATAGGGTTTTTTTCAACTTTGGTGCAGATCTCAGGCATTTTTGAGAATTTTGGCACCAAATTTTCAACATGGGGTTATTGGGACCCTTCCTTATGAATTCAGCCACTGTCATGACGTTATTTGGTCCTGAAAGGTGATTTTGCGGTCACTGCATGGACTCACCTTTCAGGACTGATTAATGTAATGACAGTGCCAGTGTTCATGAGGTGGGCTCTCAAAAAGTCTATGTTGCAAATTTGGTGGAAAAAATCCAAAAAATGACTGTTTTACGAGTGTGCATTTCGCAGTTGCTATGCAAGCTCATAATTTCTCGAATATGAAATATTTTCACTCCAGAATTTCAACAGTGCCATTTTTCGGCACCTTCTTATGAACAGTACAGCTGCCATTTTTCACATCCTGGCCAAAATGTGTTTTTGCACTTCCAGCGCAGAATAGCGTGCTCATTGTGGGAAATCCATGCTTGGGACACATTAAGAAAATCACTGTGACACTGTTCATGAGCAGAGGTCCTAAAATGCCTATTTTGAAAATTGTGTGATGAAAGTCCATAAATGAGTGTTACGAGCTGCAGCATTAAAGTAGCTCTATGCAGGCTCAACTTCATGAATTTGCAATATTTTCACCCAGATTTTCAACATTGTCATTTTTCTGCACCTCCTATGAACAGTACAGCTGCCATTGTTCACATCCTGGCCAAAATGTGTTTTCGCACTTCTGGCACAGAATAGCACGGTCACTGTGGGAAGTCAGTGTTCGGGACACATTAAGAAAATCACAGTGACACTGTTCATGAGCAGAGGTTCTAAAATGCCTATGTTGAAAATTTGGTGATGAAAGTCCATAAAATGACTGTGTTACGCGCATGCATTGAGCAGTTTCTACGTATGCTCAGAAGTGCGAGCATTTTTAATATTCCCACTACAGATTTTCAACATTGCCATCTCTTCAAACCTCCCTATGGATGGTACAGCTGTCATTCTTCACATCCTGCCCGATCTGTGATTTTGTACATGTGGTGCAGAATGGCACGGTTGCTGTTGGAACTCAAAGTTCGGGACACATTGACAAAATCACACTGCCACTCTTCATGTAGAAGAGGTCCCAAATGCTCTTATGAGGTGGGGTCACAAAAAGGCCATGTTGAAAATTTGTAGTGCAAATACCAACAAATGCCTGGGGCATTAGGATTTCTAACCATAACGTCCCACCCTGTACAGACTGACAGGCATTGGGGTGTGCCTTTGGATTGCTGACTGAACTGCTCATGCCATCCAACCCCAACCCCCCCAGCCAGTGACAGGCATTGAGGTGTACCTTGGACTCTTCGGCCCCAGAGTTCATCCCATTCTTCTATGCTGCACGCATTTCAGTGTATGTCCTTATGGAATGGGGGTGACTGTAAAGTCAAACACCCCAAGGCACACCTCAACACATGTCAGTGTCTGCAGAATAAGGTGAGGTGACATAGCATGAACGTCATGGGCGATTACCCAAACACTTACCCCAATGCCTGTCCATCTCTACAGGATGGAGGTGGGGTTGGCATGAAGTTCAATACTTCACTGCCATTCTTATTCTGCATCTGTCTAACTCCTGCATTTCCCATGCTAGTATCAGCAAGCAAACATTCGGCATTGACAAATACTTGTTTGTTAATGCCATAGATTTTCTGTAAATGGCTGTTTCCAGGATAACAGTCCAACCTGTGTACATCTTTCAAAATGGCTGTAGTTCACAGTGATATGAGAGTAAAGTAAGCACAGTGAATGGGCACACAACCAGGCATAGCATTCTGGGTATTTCTTTTTACAAGCAGAGCCCCAGTTCTCCATAGTCATGCACACTTGTTTAGTCAGCATATCTAGAGTCTATATCCCAACCATTTTTTTCTGAATTTCTTTATCCCAGTCACCTCCCCTGATAGGTTGTTCAACCTTTTCTAGGGCCCACAATCAGAGTGTTGCCACAGAGTGATGCAAAAAAAATCAGATGGACTTCTATGAAAGTTCCAATCTTGTTTTCTTTTTAAATCCACACATGACATTTGACAACTGTTTCGTGGCTCCGCCACTTTGTCAGACCCAAACAGTGTGTTTCTGTATATAAGGAAACATTTAAAAACAGAATTTCAATCCATCTGTTCTCATTCATATTTTATACAGTTCCACCTTAAATGTGCTCCCCTTCACCCTCTCAGCTGAGATTATCAAATATAGTTTCAGTATTAACTCCGTGGTAGTGACCCCACTAATCATTTATACGTCAAGTGATGCCACTAAGGAGTGCCACACCCCAAAATCAGTGTGCTTTAAAACACATTTTTTAAGTTTATGATTTTAAAGAGCTCCACCAAGACATATTTTACAGCTCATGCACGTGATATATAGGTGCCTTAACTCCGCAGCATGCTGGGATTGTGAAGATGTCACAAACTAATCCATTAGATAAAAAACTGTATCCCTCATAGAATTCAGTAAACCGGGTCCCAAGACTTCCCCGTTGTAAGTGCCATCCACACTCTGCCCCCGCACTCACTAACGTGATGACGAGATGCTAGGGAGAGCACGAGGGCACGCTCCATTATAGCCAATGGGTGGCGGCTTTCTGATCAGTTTTTAATATTATAATGGCCACTTGGTAAGGAAATGTGGGCACCAGTTGACTAACAGGGGCCTTGTTAGTTGACTGGTGCCCATATTTCATTACTTGACCCTATCATTTACTAAGTTGTTATTTTTGCTATATTTCCAAGAAGTCCTCTCAAATATAAATGTTCACCTAATTCATTGCTTTGTATCCACTTAAATCTCTTTCTCATTTCATTCCTATTTTTTGTTGCCCTGTGCAAAAACATAAGCAAAGTTCAGACTTCAATCCTATCAAAATTATCTTTTAAACTAGCAAAATTAGGGAGTACACTTACCTTCAGACATTTCAGCGTTCTGGCCAGCTGACTCCCCAAACCACTAGGAGTGTCTGCTGGCCATTCATTCGCAGTTAAATATTGCATTGAAATCCATCTCAATGGTCAGCGTGGCTCAGTTGGTAGCACATCCGCCTCTGAACCAGAAGGTCGTGGGGTCTTGTCTCACACCGGGATTGGACTTGCACCTAAAACACTGGCATCTGAGTGCAGTATTAGGGGGGTGCTGTACTGCTGAGGTGTGCTGTCCTTCAGATGAGATGTTAAACCGATGTCCCTTCTACCCAACCTGGTGTTGTCCTGGTGGGTGTCCAGGTAGAAGTAAAAGAATCCAGGGCACTCTTTGCAAAGAGTAAGGGACATTCCCAGTGTCCTGGCCAACATTCCTCTTCCCACAAACCAGTTCATGCAACTGTCCAGGCTGTGTGTGGGTGTTTATGTGTGATATGGCCGCCACTTCACATTAAGTCACTTCATTACCAGTCTAGCATTGCTTGTAAAACGCTTTGGAATACACTATATGAAAAGCGCTATATAACTGCTGATTCTTCTTCTTAGGTGGATACAAAGCAATGAATTAGGTAAGCATTTATATTTGAGAGGACTTCTTAGAAATATAGTAAAAATAACAACTTAGTAAATGATATATTTGTTTGTATTAAATAGAAAGAGAAACTGGAACATAGCCAGCTACAAAAAAATGACCAGCGATGCTATTTAACCTACCATACTGCAAGTCTGAAACAAATAAAGTTTTAAGGTGGTTAGCAGAAAGAAAGAAACTGGAATAATGTATATATTTATTTTACTTCATTTATTATAGGAAACCAGGAAAGCAAGTAAAACCTATACTACAGGGATATAAAAAAATACTCAAGTAAAGGTAATGAAATATATGGAGTTGTATATTAAAATCATAAACTTAAAAAACGTATTTTAAAGAACACTGATTTTGGGGTGGGGCACTCCTTAGTGGCATCACTTGACGTATAAATGATTAGTGGGGTCACTACCACGGAGTTAATATTGAAACTATATTTGATAATCTCAGCTGAGAGGGTGAAGCGGAGCACATTTAAGGTGGAACTGTATAAAATATGTATAAGAACAGATGGATTGAATTTCTGTTTTTAAATGTTTCCTTATATACAGAAACACAGTGTTTGGGCCTGAAGAAGTGATGGAGCCACAAAACTGTCACCCGATTGTCATGTGTGGATTTAAAAACTAAAACTAAAACAAGATTGGAACTTTCATTTGAGTTCACCAGATTTATTTTGCATTGTTTTGATTTATTTGGATGACCCAAGACTCAAGGGATTTATAAATGTTAGGCAACCTGTACCTAGGTTTTTGATATGTTGCCACAGAGTGCCTATACTATTAAAATGCCTCACGACAAGTGACCCCTCACTGTAATTTCTAATTGAACTTTTGTGCTTATTGATTCTTATTTTAACCTGTTTGTTCATTTTGTCTGCATAATATTCTTGAACAAGGATGTCCTGACATATATCATACACATTTCAGCATGTCATATTCATTTTGGTATGTGTCACATTCAAGAAAGCTGTCATTTTGAATTGAATTGCCTCTCACAGCTTTCTGTATTAAAGGAGAACAGTAGTTAGCTAAAGCTCCTCACTCTCCAAAATCTGACTGCCTGATTTAGCTTTTGGCAAGAAAAATAAAAAATTAAGTGTCTGCACTTTCTTGCTAGTACACTCGTAAACTCTGCTGGCAGGCAACATGGTGGGCACTGCACAGTGCCATCTCGTGTTAGTGTGCGGTGCTGCACTGCTCGCTCAGCATACAAGTGAGCAGTGTGGTGCCGCACACTAACACGAGATGGCACTGTGCAGCGCCCACCATGTTGCCTGCTGGCAGAGTTTACGAGTGTACTAGCAAGTAAGTGCAGACACTTAATTTTTTATTTTCTTGCCAAAAGCCAAATTGGGCAGTCAGGTTTTGGGGTGTGTGTAGCTTTAGCTAACCACTGTTCTCCTTGGACTTGGGATTAATATGGGCGTTGCCTGATATTAAAATTAGTAGCACATCTTTCAACTGTTATGAATTTCACATAACGCTATGATTTTTAAACTCAAATTTACCCTTGCTAATGTTCCTGATAATGTTAGAACTATTTCTGGACACTCAAACTTTTAAAACAACAGATTAACTTGATAGAAGCAGCCTCTAACGCTAAGCATATGGGGTGCACTATTCATAGATGTATCATTCTTTAAAATGAGAAAATGCTACGTATTCTGGCTGTTTGCTCTGAATTTTGAAGGCCATGCTATGCATTGCAATGCTGAGAGGTTGAGAGGCATGATTAGTAGATAGATCAATATTTGTTTTTATGTGTAATTTCATTTCACAAAGCCTTTCCCTTTTATTAGGTGAGATATGACAGAAGGTTGGATCCCATCCCGCATACAACTTTGGTGTATTATTTTGAAAACCCTTACGGTCCACTCACCTGGCTCTCTTCTCTGGCAGTTCAAACCATGGGCACCAAATGCTAAGGGATTACCTCCTCTCTTCTGCCTATAGATCATTCTTCTACTTGTTCCATCTGCCACTGGATTCAGTACTAGCTCTCACCTCCTTTCTTGGGTGCTTGATGTCTCAGCACTGGCCAGTCCCTGGGGTCACGCCCCACCAGGATGTCTCTTGATGAGCTTTGTTTGGGGGAGCCTGCTACAAGCCCAAAAGCCACCAGATCTCCCTAGAGGGGATACCCTGGGGTTCGGCATTCCTCTATGTGGTCCCACTATAACTCTACTCTATGGGCAGTTTCTGTGGCTCACACCTCACAGATTCCAATGGCTCAGGATCTGTCCTGGATGCCTAGTGTCCATCCCTAGTAGGCACAAGGGTCCCATTTACTACTCCACATGATACCATCACAGCAGTGAGGTGTCAAGGACTTCCTCCAATCTCAGGGCACCGAGAGCAGCAGGCAAGCAACTCCAGCCACTGTACTTGGTGGAAGCTCTCCCTGTGGGTGTCACTTGTGCCCCTGGGGCAAGTCCTGCAGTCACCCACTCAGTGAGCAGTCCACGTGCTTACTTCTGCAGGCACGATAAAGGAGACTCTGACACAACCAGCCCCATTGCTGACTGTGCCTCTGTTTCATCAGCTGGCACCTATATCCAGGTTGTCCCAGCTGGCACCTTGCCCACACCTTGGGGGCACCTGCCATGGGAGATTGCCTAGTGCATTGGAGTTCTTTCCTAAAATTGCCATTTTTTAACTTCTAACTGACTTTTACCACAAGGGCACCCTGCTTTTATTTTCTGTAACGCCTCCCACAGCTATACCCTTGGGGAATGATGACAGGGCATCTCTCCTCTCTGGCCAGAATCTGGTGGACAACCACCTCCCCCTGCTGTAAGGACAATTTATTACAGTACTATGTTAAAAGAGTTCAATTGTTTAGCAAAAAAACGTGTTAGCGTGAAAGAACAAAGGAAGAGATATGGAGGGATATGTTGAAAAAAGTGTAACTGGAATTTTTTTTTCTTACATTTAAAGTCTGTGTTTCACAACCATGTTTTTATTATTGTTTACTAATTCCTTTATCTTTTGCAGGGAATATGGGAGACAAGGGATCAAAGGGAGAGATGGGTCGCCATGGAAAAATTGGTCCAGTTGGTTTAAAAGGTACTTTAAAATTGGCCATCCAGCCATTACATTGTGTATTCTATACTTCAAATTATATCTGCAATTTAATAATCCCATTGCTGTTTATAAATACATATAGTGGTAGCTAGTGACATGATGCAGCATATCCAGATATAACATGATGTAACACAAGAAATTCCCATTCATTTCAATTGGATTCCTGTGATATTTGCTGATATATTTAGATACATAGTGCATCTTGTCACTGTCTACCACTGTAGAATAATATATGGGCAGCTAAATGAATATTTAAAAGAGAATGATATAGTAGAAATGAATGATTGAATGTATGAATGAATGAATATCCCCAAAAGAAAAGCAAGGGATAACAAAGTTAATGGCAAGGGGATAGTACTTATGATGTTCTTGATGAATCACAATCTTTGTTTAATGAATGGTAGAAATATTAAAGACTATTATGGTGAAATTACTTTTTCTGCGAAAAATGGTGATTCTATTTTAGATCTTGCTGCTGTTGATATTAGTCTCTTGCATAAAGTGGAAGCTTTTTAAATATTTTCAGAAGTAGTATCTGACCATTTTCCAGTCTTGGTTGCTATAAACTTGGGTAATAATGTCAATCTGGATACTCCGATTAATAATAATAATTTCCAGGAGAAGAAAGCTGATAGACATATGATGGTTATAGCAGACAAAAAAATAAAGTAGAACCAATTGTTACCACAAAAAAATAGAAAGATTGCATAACAGCTATATGGATTTAAGTTTAAAGGATATATTTATACATTGTCCTGAGATAGCTGTTTTAATACACTTTGAAAACTTGGCGACCTATTTTAAACAAGGTATAAATCAGGGAGCAAGAACTCAATCATTTGGTAGTAAACTGGTATCAAAGGAACCATGGTATGATAGGGAGTGACTAAAATGAAAAAAGGTACTGAATTCAATAGCTTGCATTTCGAGAAAAATGTCTCATATTAATTATAGGAGGGGCTTTATTTTGCTAAGACAAGAATACAGAATGTTAATTAGAAGAAGAGTGCTTACAATAAATACTTACGGGGAGAATTGCAGGAAGCAATCAGAAATAAAGATAATAACAATTTCTGGATTCTAAATTCAAATGCACAAAAATGTAATAATATGAATATAGATGCAATTATCCCAGTTTCGAAATGGGTAAAGCATTTTCAAAACCTATACTGTATGGAAAAAATTCAGAATAATCTATTCTTTTCTGCTATAACCAATAATGTACCAACTAATAAAAAGCTACAGTGGAAATCCCTGACAATTAGTCAAATAAAGAAATATATTATGTCCCAAAAATGAAATAAAGCTCCAGAAATAGATGGAATTCCAGCCAAACATTTTCAACATAATGTAGATTGGTGGGCTGAATTATTTTACAGGTTGTTTATGTATGTTATTAATTCTGCTAATATTCCTAAATCTTGGCTTATTGCAGAAGTAGTATAAATTTATAAAAAAGGATGTAGGAAAGACCCCGTTAATTATAAGCCAATTGCTTTACAATGTATATCTGCAAAAAAAAAAAAACAAACTTGAGTTTTATTAGACAAATTAAATGGGTGGACAGATGGAGGTAAGATTTTAAGTACTAAACAATTGTCTTTAGGGAACGTTTTTCAACAGTTAATAGTATTTTTATATTAAACCATCTTATAAGGACCTCCCCATGAATGTATATCTATTTCTCATTAACAATACAGAGCCATTACATATTTGGACTGAGGCAGAGGAAAGGATAATAGCCTTAGAGACAATAGCCATGAAAAGATTGTTGTTACAGAATTAGGATGTCTACCCACTTCCAAAATTTGACCTCCTGTACATAAATGGTGGAATATGCTGAGACCCTTCCCCTTGAAAAAATATGGATGAATGTGGAAATGATCAAAGACATCCAAGGAATTACTTGGAGGGAACTCGAGGCCAGTCTCCCACCATTGCTAAAGTTATAGTCTGGCTAGTAATTTATTTGATCCAGCTACAAAGTCCCCAACCCAAAACCCAATATTTGTCAGCTAGAGAAGAAAATTCTGTGGAACTGGATAAGGAAGACCTTTGTAGGGAGGGGGTTACTATATGTTTATGCTTATCTATTTATTAGATAAATAACAATTATTTGAATAAATTTAGAGTCAGTAATGTACATTTGTGGCTAATTGAGAAATAGAGTTCTTATTGGACAGACTACAGTATGTAAATGATTAGGATGTATGACTTGGTATGGAGACATAACTCTAAGATCTCAGGCAGCACAACATTGGAATGCTTTGCCACCCTTAGTACAGGCTGAAATTGATCATGAAAAGTTTGTAAAGGCAATAAGGAATTGTAATACTCATACTTGCACATGTACAAAATAATTTCTGGGAGATACTCTTTTCCATCCCCTAATTCAAGATTTGCACTAATCTGTCTGTATTTTATATATTTTTATTACATGGTAGTTTGTGTATTGTTGTCAATGTGTTTGTTGTATTGTATTTTATAATTTATGGGACTTTAGGTAGTGTACAGGACTGTGTTGTAAACTGGACTGTTAAAGTCCAATTGGCATGTCTTTTCCTGTATAAAAACAAAGTTTTACCATACCATACCATACCATACCATACCAATTATCCTGTACATTGTGGAAGTAAAGTGTTATAAAAATTAATAAAAAAAATGTTAAAAAATAGACCATCTTATAAGAAAAACAAAGATTCTATTTAACAATGTCCTGTATTTTGCATTTACTGATATCTGTTCAGCCTTTGGTAATGTTAACAGAATAATTTTATGGGAAATTCTAATAGGAAAATAGATGAAAAGTTACTTCTATTGATACAAAGACATCATGCAGATACACATATTCAAATAAGATACAGTAGCAATGGTGAATTGACAAAACCCATTTGCTGTGACAAATGAGTAAAACAAGGATGCTTATTAGCCCCGATACTGATATATATATATATATATATATATATATATATATATACACACACTGACTTGTTTATAATTTTGACAAGCAAGACACTGATGCTTCCAATATATATGGAAACAAAATTAGTATATTTTTATAGGCAGATGATGTAGTCCTCATTTTTGTGTCAGCTAAAGGACTCTAACTTGCTTTAGACTCTGTAGTGATTACTTTAGACAAATTACAGCTCAAAATAAATATAGATAAATCAGAGGTTATGATTATTAATAAACCTAAGAGTTAAAGATACACATGGGTAATTAATGGAACACCATTGGAAGGGGTTGACAAGTATAACTATTCTGGAGTATGTGGAAGGTACAAATGGAAGCAAGCAAGAAAAATGCTAGACAAAATGTATTGGCAATAAATAGATTCTCAAAACAATTTATAAATAAATCTTCTGCAGCCATATTAAAAATATATCAAATGAAAGTCAACTCTGCAATTTTATATAGTGCTAAGCTATGGGGAAACTCAAAATTGGTTGAAACTACTGTATAGGACCAATACAAAATATTTTTATTAGATTGGCTTTAGGGTTACCACAATTTATACTACCAGAATTTTTGAGAGTTGAGATTGGTATACTCTCACTGAAAGCACTTTCTGAACTGGGACAAATTAATTATTTTTTAAAAGTGCTTAAAAATGAAGAAACAAATCCTTTAATATATATCTGTTGGTTAGATGCACTGAATGTATCAGGTTTTGGTATCTTCATATCAGTAAAATATTGAACCTGGTTTAAAGAACTAGATCTTTGATTAAGATGAATGGGGCTTGAAAGTATAGTTACAATATGGAACATCACTGAACTGCAGTTCTATGTTAGGGCTGCAAAGAATAGAAACATAGACATATATAAACAAAAAGACATGAAAAAAATATCTGTAACTAAAAATGTTATGGGCAATAAGCTTAAACAATACATCAAGAAGAACAATATATCTTAAAGTGTGAAGATAATCATCATGTTAAAACTATTGTTAGACTAAGATTTGATGTTTATGCAGGTACTGGCACATATTGTTTAAGATGGTCTCGATATTGTGAAGGTTTGGACTATAAGAGCGGTTGCTCAGGATGCTGGTGTACAAAGCATATCTTTTTAGGGTGCAAACAGTTACATTGCTGTATAATCATATACCATCTGTCTAGAAGCTCTGTAGATGAAAAACTTATTTATTTATTAAATTCTGCTGATATAAAAGTAATGTATTGTGTGACTAGGTTTGTGTTGGCAGCTCGTAGTACAAAATAAGATCGACTGCTGTAGAAATTATAGATTGTAAAGCCAAATTATTTATAATTATCTACTGTCTTAAACGTACAGATGTTTTATATGCTTCCTATTTAATGAATGCCTTTTTAGATGTATTTTATGACTTGCATTATTGTATGTTGAACATAAATTTTATACATACTTGTGAAATAAATAAACTTGAAACTTGTACGGGCAGTCGCATACTGTACAACAAGGCTGTGTTCCCACCTTGGAGCTGAGTTGAAATCATAGGCACCTTGAGAGTGAAGCTGAGTTTGACATGGTTGCCAATATTTTATTTGATATTCTGTATGTTTTTTAAGAATATTTGTTTTAGGAGTACTTTGCCTGTCCTGAAAGGAGAATACTTTTTGAAACTTGTTTTACTATAGTAACCCCGCTTTTAAATAACCACTTAATCATAACACAATCACAGTCAAAATAAACATATTTTTATTTTAATTTTTAAGAATGGTGACAATCTCTGGCAGTTGCTCAGAATGTCTTCCTGTTTGAATACACACTGCCACTATCGGTAAATTGTATTCTAACAGGAAATCATTCTGAGCAGCTGTTGAGTATTGTTACCATTCTTTAAAAAGGAAAAAAAATCAAAAATGAAGTACATTATTTCTGTTATGAACTGAATCCATTATTTAAAAAAAATTATTTAAATATTTTAATAAGTGATTTTTTTTATGGGAGAGGATACATGTAAACAACATATGTCAGTCATTTTTTGGTGAACAGCAGATGCCACCGTTGCGTTATACTGCAGTGGCACTGTTGTAATACTGGCACTAACCAGCAGATTGTCTGCACCAGAATGCTTTTTTTTTTTATCTTTTAATGGCTTGATTGGGGGATGATAAGATTCCAAGAACAGATAGGAAGGTGAAACAGATTGGGATTCTTGTGAATAATATGTTGAGATATTATACCGGGTTGATTTTTGCCCAGCTTGTCTCACTTAGATTGAATCTCAAGATGCTTCCACTCTGTGCATCTTATGTTCATTTTTATGTTGTTCCTGCATAGCGGACATGACTGTGCAGTGAGGTGGTGCAGTAGCCCCTGCAGTTTTCGCTCACCCTGGATTCAGGTCCATGATGGTTCACTCACTCACCCTTCCTCCCCCAATTCTCCACAACGTACAGGCCCTTGCAGTATGCTGTCCTCTCATGTAGGGCTGCATAGGTAGCTGAAAATGTTTGTAATGCAGTTCTGGGCATACAGCTGGTGCTGTGGTGAGCTTTTTTTTATGTGTTTGAATGAGCAAGTAGGACTGTGTTTACATTGTGGTTGGTGGCAGCAGTTAAAAATGTGAATATGAAGCAATAAATTTGATCTCTGGGCAAAGTGTGGGCAGTGTGGTGCGGGGATTTTAAGTGGGTAGAAGGACCTGTTGGCTGGCATCATTTCTTACATGGGCTTATGTTGTGGATTTTAATCACGAGTAAGCAGAGGGCTCAGCCAGTCAGGTTGCTGGATTTTTTCTATCCAGTTCATAATAGAGTTTTTGAGTGTATGGATTTTCCATATACAACAGCTTCTAACCATACACTGTATCTCTGTTTTGCTTTTCATCAGCAGGGACTGTGGGAAGACAGAGTATGAGATTGTTTTACATACACAAGATGGAGTGGAAAGGATGAGAAGGGACTTGGAAAGGTTGGAGGAATGGTCAAATGTATGGCAGCTCAGATTCAATGCAAAGAAGTGCAAGGTAATGCACATGGGAAACAAAAAACCAGGGGAAGTGTACACAAAGGGGAGTGAGATACTGACAACAGTAAAAATGGAAAGGGACTTGGGGGTAATTATATCAGATGACCTAAAGGTGGGCAAGCAATGTGAGAAGGCAGTAAGGAAGGCTGGGGGGATACTGGGATGCATAGGAAGAGGCATCAATAGTAGAAAACAGGAAGTTGTTATCCCTCTGTACAGACAGTTGGTGAGAACCCATCTGGAGTACTGTGTGCAGTTCTGGAGACCCCATCTCCGCAAAGACATAGACAGAGTGGAGGCTGTTCAGAGGAGGGCAACCAAAATGGTGCAGAGTCTGCACCACAAGACATATGAAGAAAGACTAAAGGAGCTTAATATGTATACCCTTGAGGAAAGAAGGGAGAGAGGAGACATGATAGAAACTTTCAAGTACCTCCAGGGAATCAACAAAGTCCAAGAGGGTAGCATCTTTCAGAAAAAGAGATGTGCAAGAACAAGGGGGCACAATTTGAAGATGGAGGGACAGCTCAGAGGTAATGTGAGGAAGTATTTTTTCACAGAGAGGTTGTGGATGCATGGAACAGCCTCCTTGAGGAGGTTGTGGAGTCAAGAACAGTGGGGGAATTCAAGAATGCATGGGACAGACATAAGGCAGTCCTAGTGGGGGGTAGGAGGAAGTAAGCTGTTGGTTAACTAGGATCTGCAGCTTATCTGTTAGGTAGGAAAATGGGCAGACTAGGTGGGCCAAGTGGTCCTTATCTGCCATCAAATTCTATGTTTCTATTGTTTTTATGTTGATTGCGCACAGCGCAAGAAACATATTGCGGCAGCTTTCTCAGAAGCAGGTTGTGGAGGCATGGCACTTTTGTGGCCAATGCTCCCACAGCCTGCAAAGCCTTGTCCCGCTTCCCCCAATGCCGTTGCAGGCTGCTGGTGACAGTAGTTTGGAACGTTGCCACCAACTTATGAGAATTTTGCTGCTGCAATCAGTGGCTGCCTCATCATTGCAACGTCAGCCATCCGCTGCAATGAGGAGCAACCTGTCATTGCAGGGGTGGGATGTAGAACCTGATATTGTTTGTGAACACGGTGGCATCTTGGCGTGTTCCTAAACATCGCCCTCCACCATGCTTATTTGCTGGCCAGAGGCCCTCCCCATTGGCATAATGTAACCCCGTTTCATTGTCTGCCGACGGGGTGCCCAATCCCGTCAACGGAAAAGAATTCCCCCATTGTTTGCCAATGGGGTGCCCAATCCCTGTCAGCAGAAAGAATTCTCCCCCTTTTGTTGTTTGCCAGCAGTGTGCTCAATCCCGTCGTGAAAGGATCACCTTTTGTTGTTTGCCGATAGAGGTGCCCAATCCCCATCGGCGAAAGGAATCCCCCTTTTGCTGTTTGCCGACGGGGTGCCCAACTCGCCAGAAAAGAAATCCCCTTTGTTGTTTGCCAATGGGGTACCTAATCTCGCTAGCTACAGCTGCCCTCAAAAGCAGACTCCAGTGGCACGCTGGGAGCCCACCCCAGCATGCCACATGCCCTGTAAATAAAAGCGGTCCCATAAAGTCTTTTTTTGTTTTATTCACCCTGTAAAAAATGGTCCTTGTAGTCTCCCAGCCCCCCCACCGGTAACCCGCACCGACCCACTGTGCACCCTGCCTCCCCACACACCCACCTCACCGCATACTTACCACCGGAGCTTGGCACGATGATCTTCGGTGGACCGGGAACACGCCTGCACTCTTCAAAGCCGACCGCGAACTGAGGAAATGCCGGTAAGCTGTATAATGTAATAAATAGGGTTTTTCCAACTTTAGTACATATCTCGGGCATTTTTGGGAATGTTTTCACCAAATTTTCAACATGGGGTTTTTGGGACCCCTCCTCATGAATTCTTGAACTGTCATGGCGTTAATTGGCCCGGAAAGGTGATTTCGCGGTCACTGCGGAATCACCTTCGGGCTGATTAACAAAATGACAGTGCCAGTGTTCACTGAGATGGGCTCAAAAAAGCCTATGTTGCAAATTTGGTGGAAAAATCCAAAATGACTTGTACTTGACATGCGCTGCGAGTTGCTCACGCACGCCGTAACTCCATGAATTTGCAATATTTTCATGCCAGAGTTTCAACATTGGCATTTTGTCACACCTCCTTGTGAACAGTACAGCTGTCATTGTTCACATCCTGGTGGAAATGTGTTTTTCGCACTTCTGGTGCAGAATAGTGCGGTCGCTGTCGGAAATCATTGTTTGGGACAGATTAAGAAAATGACAGTGACACTGTTCATGAGTATGAGTAGAGGTCCTGAAATGGCTATGTTGAAAATTTGGTAACGATACTCCATAAAATGACTGTGTTATGCAGTTTGCACGCACGCTCGTAACATCGCGAATGTATAATATTTTCACTCCAGATTTTCAACATTGTCATTTTCCCACACCTACTTATGAACAGTGTAGCTGTCATTTTCCCCATCCTGGCTGAAATGTGTTTTCGCACTTCCGGCGCAGAATAGAGCGGTCGCTGTGGGAAATCACTGTCCGGGACAGAGTAAAAAAAAATAACAGTGATACTGTTCGTGAGCAGAGGTCCTAAATGCCTTTGTTGAAAATTTGGTGATGATAGCCCATCAAATGACTGTGCTACAAGTCTGCATTGCACACTTTCCACACACCCTTGTAACCTCGCAGATTTGTAATATTGTCATGCCAGATTTTCAACAGTAGCATTTTTTCACACCTCCTTATGAACAGTACAGCTGTCATTTTTCCACATCCTGACTGAAATGTGGTTTCACAGTTGCGGCACAGAATAACGCGGTCGCTGTGGGAAATCAGTGTTCAGGACAGATTAAGAAAATGACAGTGGCACTGTTCATGAGCGGAGGTCCTAAAATCCCTGTGTTGAAAATGTGGTGACGAAACTCCATAACATGACTGTGTTACAAGCGTGCGTTGAACTGTTTCTACGCACCCTTGTAACTTCGCAAAATTGTAATATTTTCACGCCACATTTTCAACAGTGGCAGTTTTTCACACCTGCTTATGAACAGTACAGCTGTCATTTTTCACATCCTGGCTAAAATATGTTTTTGCACTCCTGCCGGAGAATAGCACGGTCGCTGTGGGAAATCAGTGTTTGGGACAGATTAAGATCGAACGAGTGAGAGGGGGGAGTGATCGAGTTAACTGAGCTCTGTTGGGACTGCTGCAGATTTGTTTGTGGGCAGAAAAAGGCTGCAACACAACAGCCCGGTACAAAAGGGCAGCCTGCAGCACTGGGAGAAACAGAACGAGAGAGCGAGTTGAGGGAGGGGGAGTGAGCGAACTCACCGGAGCGCTGTCAGAACTGCTGTGGATTTCTTTGTGGGCAGAAAAAGGCATCAAAGCAGGCAGGGGCCCAGTAGAAAAGGCAAGCCTACAGCGGTGGGAGAAACAGTATGAGTGAGTGAGACAGGGGGGCTGAGTGAGCTCAACAGAGGTCTATCAGGACTGCTGCGGATTTCTTTCTGAGCAGAAAAAGGCACCAATGCAGGCAGGAGCCCCATACAAAAGGGCCACTTGCAACGCCAGGACAAACAGAATGAGCGCATGACAGAGGGAGACTGAGCGACCTCAATGGAGCTCTGATGGGCAGCTGTGGATTTCTTTGTGGACAGACAAAGGTGCCAACACAGCCAGGAGCCCCGTACACAAGTGCAGCCTGCAGCGGCAAGAGAAACAGAACGAGTGAGTGACAGAGTGGTAGTGAGCGAGCTCAACGGAGCTGTATTGTGACTGCTGAGGATTTCTTTGTGGGCAGAAAATGCGGCAATGCAGGCAGGAGCCCAGTACAAAAGGTCAGCTTGCAGTGCCGGCAGAAACAGAATGAGTGAGTGAGAGAGGAGGAGTGAGCGAGCTCAATGGAGCTGTGTCGGGACTGCTTCAGATTTCTTTCTGGCTAGAACAAGCCATCAATGCAGGCAGGAGCCCAGTACAAAAGGGCAGCCTGCAGCGGCAGAATACATAGAACGAGCGAGTGAGGGGGGAGGAGTGAGTGAGCTCAACGGAACTCTATTGGGACTGCTGCAGATTTGTTTGTGGGCAGAAAAAGGCAGCAATGGACGAAGGGGGCCCAGTACAAAAGGGCAGCCTGCAGTGGCGGGAAAACCAGAATGAGCAAGTGAGAGAGGGGGAGTGAGCGAGCTTAATGGAGCTCTATTGTAACTGCTGCAAATTTCTTTGTGGGCAGACGAAGGCGGCAACGCAGGCAGGAGCCCAATAGAAAAGGGCAGCCTGCAGTGCTGGCAGAAACAGAATGAGCGAGTGAGAGAGGGGGAGTCAGCAGGCTCAACAGACCTGTGTCAGGACTGCTGCACATTTCTTTCAGGGTAGAAAAAGCCACCAACAGAGGCAGGAGCCCAGTACAAAAGGGCAGCCTGCAGCGCCAGGAGAACCAGAATGAGCGAGTGAGAGAGGGGGAGTGAGCCACCTCAATGGAGCTCTGTCGGGACAGCTGCGGATTTCTTAGTGGGCAGAACAAGGTGCCAACACAGGCAGGAGTCCCGTACAAAAGAGCAGCCTGCAGCACTGGGAAACACAGACTGAGTGAGAGACAGAGGGGCAGTGAGCGAGCTCAACACACCAATGCAATCAACATTCGACATTGACAAATGCTTGTTTTTAACTGATGTAACCCCTCCCAAAGGTGGCTTACCTTTTGTCTCCCCCACTGGGCACCACTGCCACCTCCCACTGTGCCACTCCTTCACCACTGCCCTGGTCTGGACTGCTGCTGTGGAGTCAGGTGCTGGACTGGACACTTTCATTTCTTTGGGCAAGGAAGCAAAGCAGCCTCCTCACTGTGACTGGCTAGTCACACGCAGCTTCTTCACTCTTTTGCCCTTATGGACTTTGGCAGTGGGGTCAGGGAGCAAACTTCAAACCTCAGCTCATTTTTGTCTGGCACAGCCATACCAGGAACATCAGTGGCCCCATCAACACAGGGACTTCGCTTTCCTGAGCCCATGGACTGCAAACGGAGTGGTGAAGAGCACTGAGGAGCCTAAACCCTTCTTCAAAGGCTCTCAAGGCCGCACTGCAGTCACACCATTAATTGCATCAATGAAACTGCTCTTCCATGGGAGCACAACTTAGGGGGGCACCCAGCAGCAGTCCTCAGCCACCAAATCACCCCCGTTCCAAATGGATGTCAGCAAATATCGGGAGGTACTGTCCCTGATGGACAGGAGCCAGACCAAGGGTTGGAAACATCATTCAAGTTTGTAAATAAATAAGAATCTGCATGGGGCACATATGAGAAAGCTTCAAATTTGTCTGGGAGAGAGGAGTAAGACGTGCACGTGATTGTGGGGAATAATCTCTGAGGCACTCCAGGATCATTACATCCAGGGTTATGTCCTCCTGATAGGTTGCTGATGCACATGTGACTTCCAAAGTGAAATCTGACCGACGTTGTCCTGTAACCTAATCAGACCAGCTCAGTTTCAGATGTGCATCTGATCAGGTTGCAACACAGGATCACAGCTTCTGCTCTCAGCAGTTTAGGACGCAAAACTGACCTTCTCTACTAAGATTTTTTAGGTATTTTACTCTATTTGGCTTGTGATTTTGGGCTTTGACTTGGAGGCTTTCGTCTGTTTATTTTCTTCTTTTAATCGTTAACTATGTGGCTGACTCTGACTCTACCCAGGGCCAGCACCGTGACAGTGTGTCATGTGAGTCAGGAATATTTTATGTATATGGATGTACAGTGAACTCTGCCAGGATCAAGCTCAACTCTGCAGAATTCTGCAGTAGAGTTACTGCAAGGAACAATGCAATTTCAGTGGGAGTTAATCCCTTTTGTCATGCAAGGAAACTGTGACACTGTGCATGATCCTGGCGGGCTTTACTGTATAAAGCTAATTTATCTTAGTTCTTTGTCCCTTTTGACCCTGAATTGGTGCTTTTAAGTTTTAATCTGCTATGTTGTTTCTAGTTACACTCTGCACGAGACTGCCTGACTTTTAAATTTGCCAATCAGCCACTATAACACATATTGATGCCTAGATGGTGTGCTGGTACATGAGTGTGATGTCTCATGTAGCAGTCACATGCTGTACTACACCTGGTAGTGGAGAGTCCCCCTAGTGGTCGGGATCTCACTGGATTTAGGAAGTGTTGTAGAAACATAGAAATATAGACTTTGATGGCTGATAAGGACCGCTTGGCCCATCTAGTCTGCCCATTTCTCTACCTACAGGATAGGCCGCAGATCCTAGTTAGCCAACAGCCTATTTCTTCCTACCCCCCACAATAATTGCCTTATGTCTGTCCCATGCATTCTTGAATTCTCCCACAGTTTTACACTCCACAACCTCCTTAGGAAGGCTGTTCCAAGCATCCACTACCCTCTCTGTGAAATAATACTTCCTCACATTGCCCCTGAACCGCCCCCCCTCTATCTTTAAATTGTGTCCCCTTGTTCTTGCACGTCTCTTTTTCTGAAAGATGCTACCCTCTTGGACTTTGTTGATTCCACTGAGGTACTTAAAAGTTTCTATCATGTCTTCCCTCTCCCTTCTTTCTTCAAGGGTATACATATTAAGCTCCTTTAGTCTCTCCTCATACGGCTTCTCTTGCAGACCCTGCACCATTTTAGTTGCCCTCCTCTGGACTGCCTCTATCCTGTCTATGTCCTTGCGGAGATGGGGTCTCTAGAACTGAACAGAGTACTCCAGATGGGGTCTCACCAACTGTCTGTACAGAGGGATAACAACTTCCTGTTTTCTGCTGCTGATGCCTCTCCCTATGCATCCCAGTATACCCCAGCCCTCCCTACTACCTTCTCACATTGCTTGCTAATCTTAAGGTCATCTGATATGATTACCCCCAGGTCCCTTTCCTTTTTTGTTGTTGTTACTACCTCCCCCCATTGTGTATTCTTCCCCTGGGTTCTTGTTTCCCAGGTACATTATTTTGCACTTCTTTGCATTGAATCCTAGCTGCCATACTTCTGACCATTCCTCCAACCTTGCCAAGTCCCTTCTCATCCTTTCCACGCCTCCTTGTGTATCAACCCTGTTGCAGATCTTTGTGTCATCTGCAAAGAGGCATACTTTTCCTTCCAGTCCCTCTGCAATGTCACTTATGAAGACATTAAAAAGGACTGGACCCAATACTGAACCTTACGGTACCCCACTAGTAACCCCTCTTTCTTCAGAGTGGACTCCATTTACAATTACAATTGTAGAATCTTGGAACCCCTCCTAGCAGTACCAGGATTAGCTGCATTCCACTCAGTGATCCAGATAGTGTGTGATTTTAGAGTGTGGACTTTGGTGGGGCCCTGAGCTGAATGAGAGCGTTCTGGATGTTGGCATCTCAAAGTGATTTTTTTTTCCATATTCTGTTTTTCCTTTCTTGGGGCCAGGACAGGCTGGGCTCTTCAGCTCTGCTCCACCAATCCCACCGTACTGCACCTCCCTGGGGACTTATCTGAGAGCTGGAGCACCCCACAGACTCCTACCCCCGTGATGGGGTCAGGAGGCGAGGGCAGTCCTCCCCCTGAAGCACAATCCAGTTTTATGGCCCCAGGGTCCCCAGTGCTGCGGCGGGTGAGGCTCAGCGGGCAGCCTTCATTAATGCCTGTCTTGCCACCATTTTTCACTGCCTTTTGTCCCATCCATACACTGTGGCATGTTCTTCAATGTGTGCGTGTGGAGGCACGTGTGCACTGTGGAGTCCTGCAGCACCTCCCTGCTTTTGCCCTCCTTGACCCTCACTGCCACCAGGCTTTCACTTGGTGGCAGTTATTTGGTGAGTGTGCAGTTCTCCCTTCCCGGGAGAGGAGAGTAGCCTTGCGGGCGCTGGATCCTCTCCCTCCGTGGACAACCCCTTTCAAACTCGTGCTCGTTCCCAAACATAGGTCACTGGCGTGGTGAGAGGTAATGCTCTTAAGGCGCCGCAGCCCTCTGCACCACTTGCCTGGCTATCTCAGAGTAATTTGAAAATGGCACCTGTGTCATGTTTCTTAATTGCCCTTCTGTTTCAGTCCTGAGCTCCTCCCCTGTATCTGAGCAGACTGCAGCACAGTTTCAGAGCTCCTGTCATCTGCATTTAAGAATATATTCAACTGCAATCTTAAGGTACAATTTGTTACTCTGGTTTGTGTACTCATTACAGCTAATCACAGGGACAGGCTAATTTCTATTCATTCTGGCTAAATAAATATGCTACTCTCTCAATCGCTTGCTGGTATGATAAATAATACAAATAAATACTTTAAGTATTCGGTGTGCAAGTTTCACTTTGAAACAGGTGCCTTCAGATAACCAGAGTCATGTTTATGCTGATCGCCACCCTCCTCTACTAGTAGAGATGGGTGCATGCCTATGCGTACGTGTAACCCCTCATTCAGCAGTCACACACTTGCTGTTTACCTATCATCACGCCAGACAAACCAGCCAACAAGCTACCAACCAGTGCCAATCCCATACACAAGAGCAAGTATACAATCACAGATGCTTTGGATACCACATCCATGCTGATACAGAATCAACAGGCGATGGCAGTTCTAATCCAGGTGCAACAATTTATGACAGCAAAGATGGAGAGGCTAGCAGAAATAGCTAACCCACTCAACCCAATCAATAATGATACCCCATCTACCTTGCCACCACTCACTTCTAAGCACATTACTCATCAAGTGGACCTGACCCAGGGGAGCAATCTGATAAAGAATCCATCAGGTATGTGTAGCTTTATTTCAGAAGCCCTACCTGTGCCACATTGTGCCTTTAATTTAAAAATTCATTTATCAGGCCCACTATAACTTTAAATCAGACCTCTACTTGTGCCACACTGTGGCTTTAACTTCAAATCTGTGGCTAGTGACTGATGCCATGCCTGTCTCCCCTCCTACCAGGGTCAGATACATGCAGTGCATCCTTCTGCAGTGGAGGAATCCCCAAGTAGTGGGGCACACACTGAAATTCAGAAAATGAACTTGCCCTGAGCAGTGCCTTGAGCCCCTGCTAGCAGCTCCAGGTTCATTCACTCCACTCCTCCCTGCAGAACAGACAGCAGGAGCAGGGAGGAGTCCTTACAGTCAGAAGACAGTATTACTTTTGAGCTTTGAGCCGCAGGTGCTGCTTGGCATACACGCCATTTGCCACTGTTGCAGTGTTACTCAGTGAATGCATTTCACCCCTCTCCCTTCTGCTCATCATGGGCGTTGGCCACTGTAGAAGTGCATGCACCATACTCTCCTTCTTGGGCACTGGCTTCTCTTGCTCACACATGTGTGCTGGCACATTGACAGCATGACATTGACGTTGTCAGTGTCTCAGTGAGGGCATGCAGCGCTGACAAAGCATGTGACTGCTTCTCACCCATATTCTAATATAGGACTTCACTCCCTTCCCTCCTGCTCATCATGGGCATTGGCTGCTGCAGAAGTCATGCACCATACTCTCCTCCTTGGGCATTGGCTCCTGTTGTTCATACATGCGCTCTGGCACATTGACAGCATGACATTGACATCATCAATGTCTCAGTGAGGGCATGCAGTGCTGACACAGCGTCTAGGCACCATGCAGCCATGGGCACCCTAGTATTCAATTTTCATGATTCCCTCTGCTCACAGATGTGGGGGCTAGCATTCATAACTCACTAGCAGCATAAGTCAGCCACATCCCTACGCGACTGCTTCTCACCCATATTTTAATATAGAAAACTGTCTGTCGATTGTGTTACATATTGGAATTCAACTTACCTCTCCCAGATGCCTTTCTGCTGCCAGAAGGGACCTGATTTGTGTCACCTCTGGAATCCATCTTGAAAAGCACCAGAGTTGTTAATACTGGCCACTTTTGCACAGACAGTGACTCTGACAGTCATTCCCCGTAGTCATCCTGAGCCATCAGGTGCTCAGAACTGAACCTCTCTGGCTTCACTTAATTACATATTACAGAAGGAGACTGATTAAGTCATTGTGGCCCTGGATGTGGCCCAATCTCTGCGCCACTTCCACAGTCACACTGTCTAAGCAGCAGCATATTTATGCCTATATATAAAATTTACATTATTTATTGGCACTATTAGCATTCAGTATCCCGAGGGAGACACCCAACACAGCATCTCTGCTCCTGCAAAATCAGCAAGTCACAGCCATGCTCATTCAAGTGCAATAAGAGTTTAGCTGCCACGATGAGAAATTGGTAGGAATAGCAAACCAGTGCAATCCAGCTCCACAAGAACAGAGGGGACAAGGAATATATTCTGTATTCTTTATGGTACCCAAGAGTACAGGAGACTTACATCCTGTCCTAGATTTAAAATTCTTGAATTGCTTTGTACAACAGAAGCAGTTCAAGATGGAAACCAACCAGTCCACTCTCAGAGCAATGTGGCCCAGAGACTTTATCATCTCCATAGATATGAAGAATGCGTACCTCCACATTCCCATGAGGCTGTCATACCACAAATACATTAGGTCTTACATACTGGAAAGACACTTTAAATATCAGGCACACCCAATCAGCCTAGCATCTAGCCCTACTGCACTTCATTTATTTATTTACTTACTGAATTTTGTTTACTGGGTAGGCTCACTGAAACTAGAAGTCCCTTTTTCAGGTGACCTGGGATTAAGTACACATGGATAGAAACATAACACACAAGCAGGAAGTGAATGAGTAATATATAATGAACGATACATGGTCTAGTTACAATCAGTCAGTAAACATCCGGTTACAAAAGTGTCACCTAATCAAAAACAAAAACATTCTCGTAATATTCGACAACAACGTGATGGTGGCATACATTGTAAAATAAGGTGGAACAAAGAGCAGGGCCATGCAAAAGGAAGCCATGATGGTTCTGAATTGGGCACAAGGCCATCTAACTAGCATTCCAGCCATTCCTTGAACCAGCAAACTAAATACGATCGCAGACTGACTGAGTTACCAACAGATCCATCCGGGCGAGTCGAGACTCCGTCCTCAGGTCTTCCATCGCATAAACAGGTGCTGAGAGCCAGTGCAAGTGAACCTTATGTCAACCAGCAAGAACACTCAATGTCCCAGGATTTACTTCAGGTTCAAAGACAACCAATCCATGGGAGTGGACACCCTGTCATTGGAATGATACTTTGACATGGCATACATCTTCTCTCCTCCTCCTCCTCTGCTCCCACAAGTACTGAAGAAAATTTGACGATCCAGATTGAAGATAATCCTGATCACCCCATACTGGCCCAGGAGATTGCGGTGCACCACAATGGTGGCCATGGCTATGGACCACCCATGGAGGCTTCCACTGAGACATGATATATTGCAACAAGGACCAGTCTGCTAATCCAACCCTCTAAACCTCACATTCACAGCTTGGCTCTGGAAGGGGAGAGTAAGAGACTGCTAAAAGATGGTTATCATCTTTCTGTCACAGACACCTTGACTATATCCAGAGGGGGTCTACTGCAATGACATATAAAAGGCAATGGTCAAACTTAAAGATAGAAACATAGAGATTGTCGACAAATATGGACCTCCAGGCCCATCAAGTCTGCCCAATTTTCCTACCTTAATTGGCAGCCGATGTTCCTATCTGGTCATCAGATTTAGCCTCTTCTTCCCACCTCTAGGATTCCCTTATGCCTATCCCATGCTTGTTTAAAGCCTCCCACTACCTCCTGGGGTACGTTGTTCCATGCATCCACCACCCTTTTCATGAAAAAGAACTTCCTCACATTTCCCCTTATACTGCCCCCTTCCAATCTCACATAGTGCACCCTTGTTCTTGTGCCCCTCCTATATTGAGAGGTGTCTCCCCCTTGCACCTTGTTTATGCCCTTAAGATACCTGAAAATTTCTATTATATCCCCCTGTTCCCTCCTTACTTCCAGTGTATATATATTGAGGTCTTTCAGTCTCTCCCCATATGTCTTCTGGTGTAAGCCCTGCACCATCTTTGTTGCCCTTCTCTGGACCGCCTCCACCTGGTCTATGTCCTTCTGAAAATGCAATCTCCAGAATTGTACACAGTATTCCAGATGAGGCCTCACCAGTGTTTTGTATAGTGGTATCACTTCTCTCTTCTTTGGCTAGTGATGCCACTTCCTATGCACCCCAACATGCCCTTGCCCTTCCCTACAGCCTTTGTACCCTGCTTGGTTACCTTCAGGTCATCTGAGATAATAATCCCCAAATCTCTTTCTTCCCTGGAGACTGTCAGTAACTACCCCCCCCCCATCTTGTAGTTTTCCCCAGGGTTTCTGTGGCCCAGGTGCATAAATTTGCACTTCTTTGCATTGAACCTCAGTAACCACTATTTGGACCATTTTTCCAGTTTTTCTATGTCACCCCCTCATTCTCTCCACCCCATCAGGAGTGTCTACCCTGTTACAGATCTTGGTGTCATCTGCAAACAGGCAAACCTTCTCTTCCAGCCCTTCCACAATGTCACTGATGAAGAAATTAAAAAGGAGTGGCCTCAGGACTGATCCCTGAGGTACCCCATTGGTCATTCCCCTTTCCTCGGACTGGATCCCATTTACCAGCACCCTCTGATCTCTATCCTACAACCAGTTTCAAACCCATTTTACCACTGTGTCCCATACCCAGGCTTCCCAACTTGTACAACAGTCTCCTATGTGGAATGGTGTCGAAAGCCTTGCTGAAATCTAGGTAGGTGACATCCACCGCTCCTCCCTGGTCCACCTCCTTTGTCACGCAGTCCACAAAGTCTATTAGATTTGTTTGACATGATCTTCCCACAGTGAATCCATGCTGCCTTGGGTCCTGCGCACTGGTGGATTCCAAGTGTTCCACAATCCTCTCCTTTAGCAATGCCTCCATTATTTTCCATACTATTGAGGTGAGGCTGACTGGCCTGTAATTTTCTGCCTCTTCCTTGCTACCACTTTTGTATAGGGGGACCACGTGTGCCCTCCTCCAGTCCTCTGGTATCACCCCTGTGCTGAGTGACTCACTGAACATGGCTGCCAGTGGTGCTGCTAGTACCATCCTTAGTTCCCTCAATATCCTGGGATGTATGCCATCTGGTCCCATTGCTTTGTCTACCTTTAGTTTTGTGGGCTCCTCTGGGACTCTACCTTCTGTAAATGGACTGGTGTCCCCCTCCTTCCCTACTTCTCTACTGTTCTCAACAGTGGTCATCCTACCTATTCTACCCTGGGGCATCCATCATATGATCCACTACCTAGCAAAATTCTGCCTGATTCCTTGTAGATAATTTGAACTTGCCAGAAACTCCCTTGAAATCCATCACCTCCTCCAACTTACCCCACCTGTTCCTCCATAATCATGCTATTTCTCCCCACCCCCTCTGTTTCCTCTAGTCCACCCCTTACCACACCCTCCTAACTTCCCACCCTACTTCACAGTCACTGTGACAATTTCTCAGATAGTCTCACTCCCCTGACCCTCTATTGATGAGGCCCCTTGAGCCGAAGTATCTCTTCACTCTGCACACATACCTATTCACCCCCCTGATCATCTATTGACGAGGTCCTGTGCTGAAGTATCTCTCACCCTGCATACATACCCCTTACTTTTCACTCTGTCCATTCCTTGAAAGATTGGCATATATTGTACATTGCCTGCATTGTTGTTATTCTTTCTATTATTCTGTAGTTCTATAATGTATTTCATTGTATGTCTAGACTTTGAATTACCTGTTTACCTGTCAAACCAACTGTTGTTATTGTTATTGTTTTACCTGATGTGGAACCTATTGTAATGAGTTTGTTTTCAAAGGTGTTTGTCCGAGATCACAATAAAAAACAAACAAACAAAAATTTGTTTTTGGTACCTAGCTGTGGCCTCTGTCCCTCCCCTTCCTTGGTGAATACCGAACAGAAGTATATGTTCAGCATTGACACCTTTTCCTGGTCCCCCTCCACACACTCCTTCTCTTCCCCTCTGAGCCTTACAATCCCCCCCCCTTAGACTTCCTTCTTTCACTGATGTACCTATAAAATGTTTTATCCCTTTTTCACTGTCTGTGCCAGTCTTTCCTATGTTTGCACCTGTGCACTACTAACAGCTTTCCCTGCTTCCTTCAGACAATTCAGGAACATCACCCAATCCTCTTCCTTCTATGTTCCCTTATACTTTCTGAACACCACCTTCTTGGTCCTAACCTTCTCTGCTGCCTCTCCTGAGAACTATAGTGGTTTCTTCCTCCTTTTCCCTTTGTTTATGAGCCTAATGCACTGGTTTGTCACCTCCGCTATGACTCCTTTTATGTTTGCCCACTGCTCCTCAACCCCCCTACCTGCATCTCTCCTTTCCAGGGCTTCTTTAATAGCCATTCCCATTCTAGCAAATTCTGCCCTCCTGAAATCTAAAACCCTTGCCTTTGTGTGACTGGATTGTGACTCTGTATCTATATTGGCTCCTGGCTGTGGCCGCCACCTCTCAAACAAGGTGTTCTGTGAAATCCCCATCACCATAGGCCACTTCCATAGTAGACATCTTCCTATTTTTGCAAGAGAGCCTAGTCAAGGGACTCTGTTCATCATCTCTATGGGTTCAGGTAGCAGCAATCAGAGCAGCACAAGGTCAGATAGCTGGAACAGTGCCAGGGGCTCACCTCGACATACTTTGTTTTCTGAAAGCAGCCACAAATATATGACCTAAAGTTAAACAGATTACAGCATCCTAGGATTTGAATAAAGTTCTCAAATCAATGATCAAAACACTATTTGAACCATGAGCCACAGTAGATCAAAAATGGCTGTATCTCAAGACAGTCTTCATGGTGGAGATTTGCTCAGTCAGATGGACAGGTGAGCAGCAAGCCCTGACCTGCAGAGAACCATAATTGTCTTTTTCATGAAGACAGAGTAACACTGAGAACAATCCCATCTTTCTTTCCTAAAATTGCCTCAGATTTTCACTTAAGACAGATGATCAAACTGCCAGCCCAAATGCCTGTCTCAGAGGGTGCAAAGTATCCCAAACTTTACACTCCAGGAATGAGGAGAGTCATCGCTACATATGTCAACAGGACAAGGGACTTTTGTAAGACAGACTGTTCATCATTGTTCAGGGACACAGGAACTGCCACCCTGCCTCATGCTCTACTATTGCATTCTGACTCAAGACAGTTATCCAGGAAGCCTACAAAGTGAGTTCTGAAACTCTACCCACAGACATTAAAAGCCCATTCCACCAGAGCAATCACCATGTCATGGACCAAAAGAAACTGGGCTACGACAGAGGAGATCTGTGCAGCTGCCACATGGACATTGATTCACACATTTACTAGACATTACAGACTCACTGTCACTCATGACTACTTGGCTGATTGTTTTTAGACACAGCCTGTGGTGAGTCCCACCCCACCCGCTACCCACCCACCCCAAGGCTCACCCTACATGTATTGGGCAGGTTCCATAGGGTCCTGCAACATCCTGCATCCATACAGGAAGTAACAAAGAGAGGAAGCATAACAAAACACAACAGAAATAAAACAAATATTTGGGAAATAACAAATAGCCATCTTAAGCAGGCAGTTGATTGAGGAGGGAAACAGACATGATGGGAGTGGTGCAGTGTAGTGGTTGTGGAGCAGCTGTCTTCAGGGAGACATTCTGAAGGCTGTGATGCTGCCCTATCTGCAGGCACCTCTCTGGGCTGAGGGAGCAGGTTGCCTGACTCCGAGCAGAGTTGGCTAAACTGAAGGCAGCATCCACCCCCACCCAGAGACCACCAGGTCCACAACCTGTACCTCAAAGGATGCCAGAGAAGAGGACTGACTGGATTACAGTGGGCTCAGGGAGGGTGAGGGAGGGGGTCAAAAGCACATCCCCAACTGGTCCCACTTAGTAACTCCTACACTGTTTTGGAGGAACAGGAAAGCCCCACTCAGGAACCTGAGTCTGGGACCAGGGAGGATGGAAGGGTCCTCCAGGATGGAGCCCCAGGGAAGGGAGGCAGGGAATGCTGGAGGAGGGGGATGCTTCTCATAGTGGAGGACTCTATTGTCCAGGGAGTGGCGTTAGGGTCACCTAGCAGGGGGGAGAGAGGAAGGTCAAGTGCCTCCCAGGAAGCACGGCAATAGCTAGGAGGGAGCAGCTAGATGTCATTGTCCACCTGGGGACCAATGACATGGCCAAGAGAAGGGTGAAGTTAGCCAGAGTCCAGGAAGATTTCAGGAAGTTGGGGGGGAACCTGAAACAGATAGCATGCTCCGTCTCATTCTCGGAGGTGCTACCTATCCAGGGCACAGGGAAAGCTAGGGCACTCCACATCCGTACCTTCAACTCATGATGGAAGGATTGGTGTGGAAGGAAGGGTTTTGGCTTCATAGGGGACTGGGGCCTGACCTGGGCAGATGCAGACTTATATAAGGAGGACAGCCTGCATCTGTCCAAGAAGGGGACCTTGGTCCTTTGTGAGAAGTTTAAATGCTTCAGCTGTGAGCATTTAAACTGGCCGGGGGGGGGGAAGCCAGGAGGAACAGGAGGCTTAGGAACACTCCCCCATATGAACATGCAGGAACATAAGTTGACTACAAGAACAGCTAAAGCAGGCAGAGAGGGGCAGACAGGTGAAGAATGTATAACGAGTGATACAAGGAGGGCAAGAGCACATAGGAAAGGAAACTGGGGTGGGGGGAAGATGCAGGAGAGGGAGAACAAGAGCAGAGGGAGGGCAGACTGTAAAACATGGAAGGTCATGCTAACGAATGCCTGTAACTTAGGAAATAAGGTTCCAAACCTCGAGGCCTTGTTGGCAGATGCAGACTTTGACATAGCAGCAATAACAGAGGCATGGTACTCTGTTAATCATGTCTGGGAAGTCAATGTACCAGGCTATACACTGTTCAGGAGGGACAGGGAGGGTAAAAAGGGTGGGGGAGTGGCCCTGTACATCAGAGATGGTATAAAGGCTACAGAAGATCAGGGAAGACAGGAGGAGGTCAAAGTAATGTGGATCACCCTGGAGCCAGGGAATGGAACAGCAATACTCACAGGGGTGATCTACAGACCTCCGGCACAGAGGGAGGAGGTAGACAGGGAACTAGTGGAGAACATTCAAGACATGGCAGCTAAAGGCAAAATCCTGTTACTGGGGGATTTCAATATGCCGGACGTGGATTGGACCACCCAGATGGCTGCTTCAGCCAGAAGCACAGTCATCCTTGAATGCATGCAGGGGGTTGGACTTGGGGAGCTGGTGCATGAGCAAACCAGGGACAAGTCAATTATGGACCTGGTATGGACCAATGGGAACAGAGTTGAAGAAATACAAGTAGAAGGGCAGTTGGGGTCCAGTGACCACCTCATGTTGTGGTTCAGCATGGAGACATGGACTCAATTAAGCCACACAAGGGCAAGAGTATTAGATATCAGGAAGGTGGATTTCACTGAAATAATTAGATGTATACAAGCAGTCCTGGGGAAGGGAGAGGTAATAGAGGGGGTGGAAGAACAATGGGAGAAACTGAAAGGAGCCATAGCGGAGATAACAAATCAGCACGTTAGGATAGTGGCCAAAGGGAAAAGAAGGAAACCACTATGGTTCTCTAAAGAGGTGGGGGATAAAGTCAGGGCTAAAAGACTGAGTTTCAGGAAATATAAGGGGAACCAAAGGGAGGAGGACAGGAAGGTGTACCTTCAATGTTTAAGAGAAGCAGGGAAGGCTGTTAGGAGGGTGAAGGCTCAGACAGAAGAGGGCTTAGCACAGTCTGTAAACAAAGGGGATAAGGCATTTTATAGGTACATAAGTGAAAGAAGAAAAACTGGGGGGATTGTGAGGCTCAAAGGGGAGAAGGAAGAGTGTAAGGAGGGGGATCTGCACAAGGCAGAAATACTGAACAAATACTTCTGCTCAGTATTCACTAAGAGGGGGAGGGTCAAGGATCACAATTGGGATGCAGAGGCAATGAGGGAGGAGACATGGACACCAGTCAATTCACAGTGGAGAGAGTTCTGGAAGAACCCACAAAGCTGAAGGTGGATAAGGCCATGGGGCCAGGTGGCATCCACCCGAGGATATTAAAGGAGCTGCGAAGGGAACTAGCAGCACCTCTGGCGGCCCTGTTCACAGAGTCACTTAACATGGGTGTCATTCCAGAGGACTGGAGGAGGGTACATGTAGTCCCACTGCACAAAAGTGGCAGTAGGGAGGAGGCGGGGAAACTACAGGCCAGTCAGCCTCACCTCAGTGGTGGGGAGGATCATGGAAACACTGCTGAAATAAAGGATGGTGGCACATCACTCACCAAGCTAATTTCACTCATTTTGGTATGAAGTGGTCTTCTCACTCAATCAAATATTTAGGAATATATCTTACTAAAGACCCAAGTCCTTTAAGAAACTCAATCTGGATGATTTAGTAGTGAACATTCAGCAGGACCTCCAAAGATGGCAAAACTTCCTCTTTCGCTATGGGGTCATATTAGTATTATCAAAATGAATGTCTTACCCCGCCTCTTTTATCCTTTAAATTTACTGAATCTCTGGCTCCCAATGTCCTATTTCTGGCAACTCCACTCCGCCCTTTCCAAATTCATCTGGCAAGGCAGACATCCTAGATGCTCCTTTCTTAAACTTAGCCTTCCCAAAGAACTGGGGGGACTCCTCTGCTACTGGTCTAGTCATTTGTACAAATTGGGGAGATGGTTTTCGGCCACAGGTAATGAGCACCTTCCTATTTGGCTACAGCTTGAAAGACGGTTACTGGAATTATACAACCTCAATTCGCCTATGACATTTTTTTCTACTATGTCGGCATTACCAATCCCAATACAAAATTCAGTCATTGGTACCTCGTTTAAAGTTTTAACCCAATGTTGGAACTTCTTCAAAATTTCGTCTAAGGGTGATACTGGCGCAATCCCTTATCCTTAACCTTAATATCAAAATAGGGGGATCTCTGATTTCCCCAGAATGGCTTCCTCAGTTACAGGGAGTCCTAGTGGAAAATCTGTTTTCTCAAGACGGTCTCCTTTCTTCCCCTGAAATAATAGCTAGATTTAATATACCTCAGAAACACATTTTTAAAGTGTTCCAGTTGAGACATCTTATTGTCTCCATCTTTGGAACCACATTTAAGCAGTCCCAGGTCAGGCCTTTCCTAGACCAGATTCAGGATCATGCGAACAAGTCCCATGGAATTTCGAGGATGTATTCCAACCTCCTGGGACTTAAATTTCCTAACGCCCTTCCAGGATCCAAAATATGGGCTTCTCTTCTGCCCGAACGCTACTCCTGTATGGAGCCAAATCTGGAAAGATATGCACAGATATCATACTCAAGATAGGCATAGACTCACTCAGTATCATATCTTTAAATAACTTGTACTATATGCCAGTTAAACTAGCTAAAGTGGGCAAGCTTCCTGTGTCCACATGCACTAGGTGTGGTAAATCTGAAGGGAACCTGATACATATATTTTGGCATTGTGAAAAGATGGCCTCACTATGGTACACAATTCAATCCAAACTAGATCCATTATTAGGATTGGAGGAATTGTTTACCGTAGAAATATGTATCTTAGGAATGTTTTCCAATATTAAGGTCCAGGAGCGTAGATTCCATATGACAATAATTTAAATTGTAGTTAAAAGATTGGTACTTAAACACTGGATGGATCAATTGGCTATAACTTATGCTGAATGGTTGAAGAAATTATCTGCCTGCTTCAATACTGAGAGAGACTGATAGCCAGCTCCCGGAATCACATGGACTCATTTAATAATAAATGGGGTAAACTATACGCTTTGTATTTGAATTAAGATCCATTTAATATATGCCTCTGTTAGTTTCTGTTAGTCTTACTTTTCTGGTACTTTATAACTAATTGGTTCATAATTTCTCATCATTATCCTGTAATGTTGAGTTTATTTGGCACACCCAAGGGGAGGGGGGAGGGTTGAGTGGAGAGAGAGGGTAGGGGGGTGGAGGGAAGGGTTTAATAGGGGTATTAATATTGTTAATTCCGTTATAATCGATCCAGAGACAGACTAGGTTCTGGCTACAATTTTCCTGTACTTGGATTTACTTGGGTTTGTTAATTTGTTTTGTTGTTTTGTAGTTTTGTGTGTGATACAAATTCAATAAAGATGATGAATTTAAAAAAAAAAAAAAGGATGGTGGTACATATGGAATCCAGCAGTGCTCAGGATCTGAGGCAACATGGATTCACAGCAGGAAGGTCAGGTCAAACGAATTTAATAGTTTTTTTGATTGTGTGACTAGGGAACTAATTCAGGGAGGGGCGGTAGATGTCGCCTATCTAGATTTCAGTAAAGCCTTCAACACTGTCCCAGATAGAAGACTGATTACAAGATGGGTAGTCTGGACATGGGAGACAAGGTGGTGAACTGAGCTAGGAACTGGTTAACAGACAGGAGACAGAAGGTGATGGTAAATGGGATACAATCTGGGGAGAGGGGGGTGACCATTGGGGTACCACAGGGATCAGTACTAGGACCAGTCCTCTTCAATGTCTTCATTAGTGACATTGCAGAGGGGCTGGAAGGAAAGATCTGCCTGTTTGCAGATGACACTAAGATCTGCAACAGGGTGGATACTTCAGAAGGGGTGCAGAAAATGAAGAGGGACCTGGAGAAGCTTGAAAGATGGTCGGAGATGTGGCAACTGAGGTTCAATGCAAAGAACTGTAAAATAATGCACCTGGGTAGAGGGAACCCTGGGGAGAGCTACAGGTTGGGGGGGGGGAACTGACTGTCACCAAAGAGGAAAGGGACCTAGGGGTTATCATCTCTGATGACATTAAGATATCAAAGCAGTGTACAAAGATGGCAGGGAGGGCCAGTGGCATACTGGGGTGCATAGGCAGGGGTATCACTAGCAGGAGGTGGGAGGTGGTGATACCATTGTATAAAACATTGATAAGGCCTCACCTGGAGTACTGTGTTCAGTTCTGGAGGCCACACCTGCGCAAGGACATAGATAAGATAGAGACTATCCAGAGAAGGGCAACAAAGATGGTGCAGGCCTTGCACCACAAAACATATGAGGAGAGACTAAGGGACCTCAAAATGTACTCACTGGAGGAGAGGAGACAGTGGGGGGACATGATTGAAACTTTCAAGTACCTCAAGGGCAGAAACAAGGTGCAGGTGGGGGACCTTTTCCAATGTAGGAAAAGTACTAGAACAAGGGGGCACAATATGACATTGGAAGGGGGTAGATTAAGAGGTAATGTGAGGAAATTTTTCTACATAGAAAGGGTAGTCAATGCTTGGAATAGTCTGCCACAGGAGGTAGTGGGTGCAAGCACAGTGGAGGGGTTTAAGCTTGCCTGGGACAGGCACAAGGGAAGCCTAAGAGGGGAGGGAGTGATGAAAAGCCATTGATCACATAGGGTCAGTGGCCACATACAATGTATAGGGCCTATGGGCAGACTAGATGGGCCTAGCGGTCCTTATCTATTGACAATTTCTATGTTTCTATGTTGATGCCAAGACCACTTCAGCTGCTCTGTACTGCAAGTGGTCATGTCTCTCCTGTCAGAACATGACATGTCTCCCCCCTCCCTAAAACAAAGGTACTGCTTTTTAGAACCCTAGATGTAATGATCCTGGAGTGACTCAGAAAGTATCCCCCACAATGGTAGTTTACTCACCTGGTAAAGGTGATTGTGGGGTACACATCTCTGAGGCACTCCACATCCCGCTCTTGGAGACACTCGTGTTCTGACAAGGAAATGACATTCAGCTCCGGCATGCTATACAGACCAGTCCAGTAGAGCATATAAATAGGTAAGGAATACTTATGATTGATAATCTCACTACTGGCCAACAGACTGGTATTAGTCACAAGCCTATAAGTTAACTAGTTTTTATTCTAGATAACAGCTTTGGAAGAGATTGAAACTGAGCTATTCTGATTAGGTCACAAAATAACGTGGGTCAGATTTCACTTTTGAAGTCACATGTGCATCAGCAACTTATCAGGTGAACATAACCCTAGATGTAATGATTCTGGAGTGCCTCAGAGATGTATACCCCCACAATCTCCTTTACTAGGTGAGTAAACTACTATTGCAGCAGCCAGCCACTGGATTAAGAAATGGTGTTTTAAAAGTCTTTCCAAAATGATTTTGCTGTTCCAGTCTGGAACAATACCACAGTTCCTACACAGAGCTTTGTGTGCTTTCAGGACATGTTCTGACATATGACTTAAGTAACCTGAAGACCTGAGTGACTTCCTACCCCTAGTGGTGGGTGAAGGCAAGTCCCTTTCTTGGTTAAAGAAGACATCGGAAACCAACATTGCCTGCATCCCTCACCACCCGGAAGCACATTGCGTCCATTGCACCTGTAGCGCCACTTGTATCTGTAACTCAGAGGAAGGTGTCCTGATGGAGCCAGTTACTGCAGAGGCTGCTTAAGGCCATCAGTACTGGGTCAATACCCCACCAATTCTTTAGCTAGCTAGCACCAGTTAACTAATTGCTGGACATTCCTATATAACTTTCACTCAAAACATACTTTAGAACTGCAACAGAACTGCAGGAACGATTTGCATCTGTGCTAAAGTGTATTTGTTTGTGATTCCCAACCACCAACTTTCAATCAGTATTGCCCCATGGTCCAGCATCAGACCTGCAACCATCCTGTGCACATTGATTATCTTCAGGAGAGTGCAATGCAAGAGGTGTAGCAGCTGCTTTGCGTTTCCTTGTAAGGGGACTCCTGGTGGGCCGAACATCCAGTTAGACTAGACACAGTAGTTACCCTGGGCCATGCCCACTCCCATGGCTGGCAAGCCAAAAGGGGTATAATTTCACACAGGTACCCCTCAATCACTCCTACTTCACTCTGATAGGTACCCACACAAGGGAATTTTGGATACTGGTGCACCAAATAGAGTGAGACTGCAAAGGCTACATAGGTACTCATGGGGGGCAGAGCTGCTACACTTATTTCACTCTCCTCAAAGACAGTCCTTGGCAAAGATGGAACAGAAGATCACGAAACACTCAAAGTGACAGTCCATATGTGGTCCTTTACTTGGGAGAATGGGTTCACTTATGACAGTTCATTTGGTACAGTTTCAATTCGTGTTAAAGATACACAGGAGCACACATTCCAACTAGTTCATCACAGACGTTGTCTCTGTATTATGTCAGTTACCTTTGGGCCATCTGATCCCTTATGCTATTACGTGGACTCTCCTGTCCGTTTATATCCACGAACCTGGCTTACTAGCCAGTGGAATGGGGAATGTTACCTTGCTCTGGATACTGAGTTTCAGATTCTGTTTGGCTATATAAACTCAAATTCTAACTTGCCATCTTTCGCAGTGGAGCTTTACCCTTAGGGTATGATTAAGGAATCTGGACCCCCACCTTTCTTCATGGCACCTCAGTCCAGACTTCTATACACTGGGATCTGATCCTGCTGACCCACCCTCCAGAATCTCGCACCTGGATAGACGGCATAGACAGACATCCCTATATTTCAAAAACAATTCACTTGCTTTTCCACCCGGGGGGTGGTGGTGGAAGAAATGAATGGGGATCTAAAGAGGAATGGTCAAGAGGGTGTCAACTGAGTTTCAATGTGAATTCTGACTGTCAATAGGCTATTTCATCCTACTTTTCTGCAGCCGAAAAGAGCAGCTTCAGTTGCTCGGTGCGAGGAGCTTGCTCAGTTCTTCTCTGACAGGTTGTCTTCCATTCGGGCTGGGATCCTTCCAGTGGGGCAAAGTCAGCCCTGCAGTGGTCAGCCTTGCTTTGGTAGGGGCGCTCCTATTGTCTGGGGTGAGTGTCACCTGGTGGGGGTGGCTGAGGTCTTTGAAGTAATCTTGAAGTTGCAGCCCACTTTTTGTGAAATGGACCCAGGCGTGACTCATCTCTTGGTGGGATGTGTTGAGTCCGTTGGTCTGGGATGTTCGCAGAGATTGTCTGGTGTTCACTCTCATAGGGCCTTTTACCTGATGCCTTGAAAGAGGTGCTGGTGAAGCCCCTTCTGAAGAAACCTTCACTCAGCCCTGATGTCTTGACAAATTATCAACTTATCTCCAACCTACCATTTCTGGGGAAGTAAAATTTCTGGCCAAGGTTCAGTAACTGAGCCCTTATCCCAATATATAGATCATCATTTAAAACCCTGTGTAGAGAGTTTGAGGTCCTATCTTAAAGACTCTAAGGGCGTGTTGAATTTGGTTTCAGATATTCATGTGGGTAGAGGCAGGTTACTGGCAACGATGGATGTAACTAGCTTGTATACTAATATACCACTTGAGTTTGGGCTATTTGGTTTGAAACATCATTCGGATAAAAGAAGTAAAATAAATCCACCAACAGAGGTACTGGTGAAGATGATGGAAATTGTACTAAAAAATAATGCCTTTAGTTTTATGGGACAATACTACTTACAACAGAAGGACACAGCAATGTGGACAACATTTGCCCCTAATTATGCAAACCTTGCAATGGGATACTGGAAGAAATGGTCATTTATTCAGAAGGGAATCCATATAGAACAAATATAGAGTTCTATAGGAGATATATAGATGATTGTATACTTATATGGAATGAAAGTATAGATGATTTATTACAATTTCAGGATTATATACAGATGCAAGAACCTGTGTTCAAATTTAAGCTAAAATACAGTGCCCCTATGATCAATTTTCTGGACCTGACTATACAGAGGATTGAGTCTGGTGACCTTGTAACCTCGGTGTTCTGCAAGCCCACAGACAGGAACACCCTGCTAAAAGTAGACAGCGGCCATCCTTGGCATACTGTTGCAAATATTCCTGAAGGCCAATTTATGCAGATGAAATTCAGTTGCACAGAAGATATTGAATACAGTGAATGTGCAGAGGATCTGGCCTGTCGGTTTGTGGAACGGGGGGTACAGCAGGGCAACCATAGCAAAGGCTAGGGCAATGGTGGATGAGATACCTAGGGAAGTGATACTTTTGGATAAAAATGTACAAGCTGAGGAGGGCTCTAGGATGAAGTTTGTAACTACTTATTCTGTTGATGGAAAGATGGTAAAAGAAATTATACATAAAAACTGGAATATCATTAGGGTTGAACCAAAATTGAAAGATGTTTCTGTTAATTTTCCCAGGATCACGTTTAGAAGGGCCCGAAATATTAGGGACAGTATTGCACACAGTGAACAACCTGTGGTTAAAAAACAAAAAAGGTTTTTTGGTTCTCCAAATCCTGGCTGCAAATGGTATGGAAGGTGTAAATACTGTTCAGTGATACAGAAGACTAAAACCTTCACAGGCCCTAAAGATGGTAGAGAATATAAAATGTTACACCTCATTACATGTGATACATGCAATGTTTTCTATTTAACCATATGCAGTTGTGGAATTTTTTATGCTGGTAGGACGAAAAGGAAATTAAAAGATAGAGTGGGAGAGCATATGTGGGTCATCACGACTGGAAATCTGAAATACACCCTTGCAGCACATATACATGCAGCCAGGGATAAGATGGCAGATGCAGCACAGTTTTTAGGTATAGACACGGTGTCTTTGGGTAGCAGGAGAGGGGATATAGAGACCAAACTGGCAAATACGGAGGCCTATTGGATATACCAGTTGGGGGCATTAGAATGGCCAGGAATCAATGACCAAATTGAATTGGCCAGGCTATTACATTATTAGAAAATGGGTACAAGTATTTCAGCCTTCTGATTGGCTGAGAGACTTCTGTAGCTGGGCATCTATCAGACAACAGGTGCCCGGCTATTACAAGTACCAGCCCAGCCTACCCCATCACCACAATCCTGCTGCCCAACCTGGTCTGTAATTGGCTAAAGTCCCCTCATTTCATTTTGAAATGTCTGACATGTTTTTCACTTGCTTAGCGAGAGAGTTAGCGAGACCCCCACCACCGTCATTCATTCACTCCCTACTGAAACAGTTTTCCCAGCAATGTAAAAAATTCTCCCCGCCTGTTAAATAGTGCCACAGTACACAGTAACTCCAAATAAGAAGTTACGCTTTTAAAATCAGAATTGTGTTTTTACATGGCTCTGTTTAAGACCACAACTCCGTTCTGTCACATACACTGACACCCCCCCGAGTGAGTTGGGCAGCCAGCGAGTTGCTGGTCAGCCAAGCATCTCCCCCTAGCCCAGTTTTAATTTATGTTTAAATAAATTTAAAGAGTTGCCACACATGAACGAAGCAAACAATAATTTATTTATTTTTATTTTATTTATTTATTTCAATCTAGGATTACAATACCTTTGAGCCGAGGCTCTTTTATAAAGGTTCCATGTCAGTGTGCAACAGTCATCATTTTAGTTACAAACATATAGTCATTGACGTACAGATATGTAATAACCAGTACAAAGACTTGAGCTATGAGCAAGACAAGGGAAGGAGGGTGGGGTGGGTGGGGAAGTGAGGTAGGAGATCGGGGAAAGGAGGTGCAGGGGTGGGGGAGGTACAGGAGGTGGTTGGGGGAGGGGGAAAGAGTGGAGATATGGGGGGGAGGTGGGTGAGGGTAGGAGGCAGTGCAGCCAGGGGGCCTTGTCGAGGGAATAGACAGGTAAGGTGCTAGGGGTGCAAAGACTGATTGTAAGTGCTGGGTGCTGGGGCATGTGCAGCTGGAACGGTGGAAATGTTAAGATGGGCAATTGCAGGATACAAGCAGTGAGAGGTGCAGCTTGGACTTGAAGAGGCCGAGTGTTGGAGCGGTTGCTATGTCGCTGCCAAGAGAGTAGAGCCATTTGGATGCCCGATAGGCGAATGATCATTGTCCTTGGGTTGTGTGACATCGTGGAATATGTAGTAGATGGGAATTGGATCTCCTTGTAGTGACGTTCCTATGTCTAGGCTTAAGGAGGGCACAGACACCAGGTGGGGCAAGCCCTATTATAATTTTCTTGGCCATGATGCAGGTTTGGTATTTTATGCGTTTGTCCAGTTGAATCCATCCAAATTGGGAATAAAGGTCACATGTGTAGGTACGGCAATGTGAGCCAGTGGCGAACAGCAGGCCTTATTCAGGAGGTCGCAATATGTTTGAGAGCAGTGAGTAGTTGCAGACCCATATATGATAAGACCATAGTCTATGATGCTAGCAGTGGAGCTTTGGACAGCCACTGACGGTGCTTCTGGGGTTAGGTGTTTCCTGTGCCGAGATAATATGCCTAACCTCGCATTGGCAGACTTGCAACATTGCTGATATGGACAGCGATGAGAGGTGGGGATCAGGGTGATGCCGAAGGTACTTGAACGATTGTGTTTGCTCTAGGATGGCTCCTTGTTCAGTTGCAATGGAGAGGTGGAGTTGTTTGTTTTTGTTGTGGGGGCTGCAGAAGACCATAGACTTGTTTTTTTTCTGATTGAAAAGCAGTTTATGATTTAGGAACCAGGATTCGATGGAGGAGAAGGCCCGCTGAAGTTTAGTTTGTAACTGGATTGGATCAGGGTCCGAGGTGAGGATCATAGCATCGTCGGCGTAGAGAATTATTTGTTCTGGGCAGCTGCCCGGTGATGAGTTTAAGAATAGGCTGAAGAGGAGGGGTCCCAGAATGGAGCCCTGGGGGACTCCCAAGTGGACCGGTCTAGGGTCCGAGAGTGTATCAGCGATTCTTACTGTTTGGGACCATTCTTCAAGGTAGCTCCTTAATAAAATAATAAAAAGAAGCAGACAACCCGACCCTCTTCACGTCTCCAGCAGTCGGCATTCAAAATGCCTGGCGCATGCCTCTCCATAGCAGGGAAACTCATATGTGCTGCTTGCCGCTCTCCTGCCTGCGCTTTTCTCTTACTATACCGAACTGCAATATGCGATGTGGATGCCGCTCTATGTAACAACCGCTACCAGGGTCCTCTGCAGGGATCGAATTCCAAATAAATGTAAAGGGACTGGGTATGTTTAATTTATAACACACTCCACAAATGACTGTTTCTCCTGATCACGCTCGTTCCCAACAGCTGTACTCTTCCCGACTTGTCGCTCCTGCCACCTGCTTCACTTGCTGCCCCACTAATAATTAAATATGACAAAAAAAAGCAAATCAAAAGATTTTTTTTTCCAATTATTTAACCAGGTGAGACACACTAAGCTGAAAGCTTCTTTACAGGTGAAACCTGGGAGCTCAAGGAAGTTAAGTGACTTGCTCAGGGTCACACAGTATGCAAGTGGGTGCTGTGGGATTCAAACCCAGGTCTCCAGATTTGCAGCTCAGAGCCTTCAACCACTACACCATACTGCCTCCTCCTTTTGAAACTTGCGTGTGTGTGTGTGTGTGTGTGTGTGTGTGTGTGTGTTGGGGGTTAAACCATATGCACTGTTTTCTTACAACCAGCTCTAAGTGTAATGAAAGCGGAGGAACTATTTTACTACAAAATACATGAAACACCTTAGAGTTTTATAATTTCAACTTACATTTATTTTTTTTCAACATATGTAATACAATGGCCCATTTTCTAAGCGCAATAATACCCTCCAGGGTGGGCGGTATGGGCAATACCGGACCTTCCAGGGACTACAAGGCCCTCCGCCTGCATCGTTGGACCTCATTACACCCCTGGGAGGTCCAGTATTGCCCAATACCGCCCACCCTGTTGGGTATTATTGCTTGCATAGACCAGCAGCTAGCTGGAGACTATGAAATACATAATTCTCCCTCCCTTTTTTCTCCGTTCCTCTTCCCTTATCTTCCCCCCCTTCCCCCCTCCTTCCAACCCCCCTCATGTACTCCTAGTGATCTACAGTTTTGGATATGGTGGTGAAACAAGTATACATATGCTACAAAATAAAGGCTTTTTGATAGCATACTTATGACATATCAAAAAACTTGTTTTATAATAGGCCTAGATCATAATAACAATAAAATTAAAAAAGTAGCATATGTAAAGCTATGTTGCTCCACGTCTCCTTATTTACCATATGGGTAACAATATAGCAGATAAATATGTTACAAATAAGGCCCTTTGGAGAGTATGCTCAAATAGAGCAGAATGAAATAAAACAACACAACAAGACTAAATAGATCTAAGGTTGTGATTATCCAGCTTTGGTTTTTAGTTTTTATCTTTATGTAATTCCCTACAAATGGGGATTCCCGAAAGTCTTCCTTGGGTGTGCCTAAATGCCACTTTAAAAGAGTTTGTGTGAAGAGTACCTTAATGCCTCTGTGCTCTGTCTCTTTAAGAGCTGCCAATAACGTGGTGGTTATTTAATCTGGGAGGCAGCTGAGTGTTTCTATGCTCAAGTACCACCCGGGCTGCCAGATAATCGCTCTGTTCTGCCATCACTAGTTGCACAGAGGGAGCTCTGTTAGAAGCTGTACTTATTTGATGATTATCTATTAGAATAGTAATGATATTGTAGTTGGTCTAACCTGCCTTCTTTGCAGCATGGACAGTTCTGTTTATCACCACCATCTTGGTCCTGGACTGCCAGAATGGGCCAGTCAGTACCTTTGGGGACTCTAAAATGGAGTCTGTCCCCAGGGGTCTTGTAGGAGCAAATTTCTGTAGGAATTGTAGTTTTTACATTTTGGCGCCAAAACAGACCTGGAGGGGGAGCCCTTGCTTTGACAGACAGATGGATCAACCAACCAGAACCTTTTGGACTGAAGGGAAATTACCAAGCTGACTGCTGCAGTCAGTCAGTCAGTCTGGAGTTAGAGTTGCAGAGTAAACAGCTCAAGTGATTTTTTTTTTTTAACCAATTATTTTACCAAGTGATTTGAACAGCAGGTCCCGCGTAGTTTGCGCAGGAGATTTATGGAAAGGCTGAGTCTGGTCTGTCTGCCTGCAGTCCCTCGAGAAGGAATCCTTTGAAAGGCTTAATAATCCGGACTGTATCCGAATTGAGTGAGAGAAAAGCCACTGAAGTGTGACCAGGCTAAAACCTGAAGAAGACTGCAGATTTGCTGTATGTGTTCGGCCTGTCAGGACATCCTTTCACCATAGAACTCCCAGTTTTGCTCAGAGACACTGATATTGCTGCTGGACTGCTATCCACTTTGTGGTATGGTGATTGCTTTACTATTTTTTTTTAAATTTGCCCTTTTTCCTGGCAGGACCACCGGGGCCATCCGCCCTGGTCACGGCCCCGGAGACCTCTACCTCCGTCAATTGCTGCTAGGGGACCCACAGTCACCCCAGCTTGCCCCGGAGGGCAGGACATGAGCCACCTTAAGTGACCCGGAACTGTAACTGGTGAGGGGTCCCAGCTGTGGGAGGCAATGTGAGGCTCTCCAGGAGGGCTTCATGGTGGTGGTCCTGCCCACCTTCTTTTCCACCAGATTTTCTCCCTGGAGGAGGCGGGGACGTACAATGGCGCCAGTATCCGCCCAGCCTCCTCCCCCCATCAGCGTCGGGATTGCGTGGAACTCCCGGTCTCCACCAGGGGTCCCTATCGCGCGAGTGCGCGCCCTCCCGGAGTAGGAGAGCTGCCCATCGGATGCTCGATCCTACTCCCCAGCCAGCCCTCCAACGACCCCGGATCCGTTCCCGAACCCGGGTCGCCAAGCGTCATAGCCAAATCCCACGCTCGCCCGGCGAACGGTGTGATTGCTTTACTATAAATGTGCTGTGTGCTGTTAGTGGTTTGCGATTTGGTTCCCCACTGTTAAATTGTGCCATGCTTGCTGGAAGCTGCACGCAGCCTTCCCAGACTGATGTCCGTACTGTTTACCCAGCCTGGGCCCTGCCACACTGGCCCAGCCAGCTACTTCAGGTGCAAAGAACACCATCGATGAGAGGCTTGCCCGGGGATCAGCCCCCTGCTCAACGTCACGAACAGGAATGACACCTCAGTGATTTGTGTGGGCCCTGCTTCTCCTGGCATACCAGTTGTCAACCTGCAGTCTCCATTTCGTCCCTCCTGTGTCTTGCATTGGGTAGCATGAGTAACAATCAGAGAAGCTCCCTGCAGCAAAAGCTAAATCTCAAGTGTTGTCATCTGATTGCATTGTTGTTTTTCCTTTCATGAACTGAGCCTTCAGACTCTGGATTACAAATTGTGTGTGGTTGTGCATGCCTTTTCTTTTCATCACAGGGCCCCAACCAGCTGCGATGCTGGCCTACCCCGGGCAACATTCCACTCTAGCCCACCTTACTTCCAACTGGGTACCCAGAGCTTGTGACTGTGTAGGGACTAAAAGTGCATGCATAATTGCCTGACTAGATCAGTTTTCGAATCAATCAACCTGATTACGCCCCTCCCTTGTTCAATTCCCCTGAATAAATCAGATCTAACTCTTTTTGCATTTAATCTGACTGTGGTTCCAGTTTGTACCAAAAGCACTGTGCTGTTGTTATTTGCTGTACCTAACCTTGTTTTACAGGGAGTCTCCAGGGTCGAACTGTTGGAACCAGCCCTGGTGGTAATTGCAAACAGTGTGGGGAATTATATGCTGAATAGTTGCTACTGTGAAAGTGTTTGTTGCATATTGTCTAGGCTACTAGAGGGGAAAGTGGGGGTTTACAGTGTCCCGGAGGGCTGTACCCAGGTTAGCCTTGTTACTAACAATCCTGTCCTCTGGGTGGAGGCACCCGTTTCAGTACCCAGGCCCCTTAACCTGCAACTAGCCAAGCAGGCAGGGGTAGTAGCCCTTCAGATAGCGTCACCTAGGGGTTACATCTCGGAGGCACCAATGCTGGGATTAGTGCCCCTTAGTGGTCAGATGTTAGAATCATTGTTGCCGGAATATGGCCACACCAGTAGAAGTCATTGTACACCAGTTGGTGGGGTGGTGTATGGGGCAGGAGGTTGACCCCCATTCATGCCATGCTTATACTAGACATTCCCTTGAGTATTAGTAAGGACACCATGGACGGGGTTCTCTCCAAAGTTGAGGGTTTGAAAGACGCTGTGGTGGTGGGTTGGCAGGCTGATTTAACGACCCAAACACTCATGGCCTTGGTGGAGTGTAGTGCCCCCGTGGATGGCACTAAGGTGCCAACGACTATTACCCCCGAAGGGTCCCCAACTGCTTGAAGGGTAATAACTAAAGATAGTAAGGGTCCCTTAGAGGATGAGCCCCCACCATTATCTGAGACTTTTGAGAAGAAATTTGCTTAGCTGTTGCTGGAGGAAGGGAAAACTGTAGAGGACTTTAAGCAATTATTCCTGCCACCTGGGGTGTACCTTCCACCATGTCCCAACCCCTTCCAGTACCGGCTCCAGTGCCTGCACCTACATTGGTGGCTGCAGTTAGTCATGACATGTACTGCAAGTTGAGGATGTTCTCAGATACCCTCCCCACCTCATAGGGGGAAGATGACTGGGAGACCTGGATCGACTATGTTGCCCCCTTGGTACCCGAGTGGCAGCGTGCAGAGGCTGAGAAGCAAAAAAGGATCATGGAAAGTTTGAGGGGTCCGGCCCTGGAAGCCATTAGATTTTTGAGGTCCACGAATCCTGAGGCATCTGCTCAAAAGTACCTGTCTGCCCTGGAAGGCAATTTCGGAAGCACTGAGTCAGTGGAGACTTTGATGTGGCAGTTCAAAGGTACCAATCAGTGGAGAGGGGAAAGTCTGTCTGCGTATGCTACTCAACTAGAGAGGGCCCTGCAGACAGCTTATCGAAAGGGTGGAGTAGCCGCCAGTGACTTGAACAGTGTGAGGCTGGGGCACATACTACAGCATACCAAGCACTCTAAATTGCAGATTACCCAGTTAAAGCTCCATGATAGGAGAGATAACCCACCTGACTACTGTGATCTGATAAAAGAACTCAGGGAGGTTGAAGGTGAAGAAAGAGATTGTGATTATGGGGTGGGCGCAGCCCAAGTGACCACGGCACAGGAAGACCTCTCTGAAATGGAGACCACTAAGGATATTCCACCATGGGCTGAGTGGTGGAGAGATGAGCTGCTGAAGGAAGTCAGAAAAGTACCAGTGGGTGCCTTTATGGAGGTCTTCACTGCAGACAAAGACCCTGGTCTCTCTCAGGACGTGACTGCCATGGGGGTGGGAGTGCACCCTCAGGCATCTTCTATCGAAAATGACCCCCAGGCTGAGATCAAAGAGTTGACTGCCACCCTAAAGGAAATGTTAAGACATGTTGAGTCACCTTCGCCACTGCAAACAAATATTGGACCCCGATCCCTTGCTATTGCTTCAGTCCCTCATGCAATGTCCTCTTCAAGGATGACCCTGGAGTCTATCATTTGTTACAACTGTGGAAAGGATGGCCATATGAAGAAAGAATGCCGGTCTCAGAAAGGCTTAGATAAAATTGTTTACAGACTTCAAGGGGAGCTCCAGAAAGTGAGACCTTGGCCGGGGGGCGCTGGCAACAACTGCAGTGAAGGGTCAAGAAACCCTAATTCAAACTTCTTTGTGGCTAAATTGTCTGTCCAGGCCCCTGCTACAGTCTCTCCTGACTGGTCCAAAATAGTAGGCCCCTCAATGGAAACTACTGTGACTGTCAATGGTATCCATGCTTGGGCTGTGCTCGATAGTGGTTCGCAAGTGACCATTGTATTCCAGGACTGGTATGACAAACATTTATATGATGTGCCATTACAATCTCTGGATGGCCTACATGTGTGGGGCTCGAGAGACAAGTCTTATCCCTACCTAGGATATGTCCGGCTCTGGCTGTCTTTTCCTGCAACTGTGACTGGTGTAGATGAACAAGTAGAGACACTAGCCCTGGTGTGCCCTCTTACCAGATTGTATGATGGGGTTCTTCTGCTAATTGGAATAAATGCCCACATGTTTGGGAGACTGGCACAACTCTGCCATGAGAAACAAGGGCAATGGACTGAATGGGCCCTAAGAATTCCAGCATTAATTAAAAGGGCTTATGACATGCAACAGAAACCCGATGAAACAGACTGAGATGAGCCAGTGGGGATAGTGTGGAAAAAGGATCCTGACTCTTTGGTGTTGGTCCCCGACGCCCAGTGTACGATCCGTGGAGAAGTCTACCTAAGGAGCGGTGTAAAGAACAAAATATTGATGATAGACACCCCTGGTGAAGGGAAGCTGCCAGAGGGGTTGATGGTTAAGCCCAGTATACTACCTGCATGTGCCCATGCCTATGCCTGCCGAGTGATGGTGCAAGTGAGAAACATGTCAGACAGGGACATTAGTGTGAACCGGGGATGTACGCTGGCTACAGTACAGTGCACAGACACTGCAGTATTACCCAGTAACACGTACTCTGGTGAAAAGGAGACAGTGACTCTGGACTTATTTGACTTTGGTGATTCCCCTTTGTCTGCCGAATGGAAGACCCGAATTATCAGGAAACTTGCTCAGAGAGACCAAGAGTTCTCACTAAAAGAGTGGGAGGTGGGGTGTGTCCATGGTGCCAAGCATAACATACGCCTGCATGATGACCGACCATTTCAAGAGAGGTCCCGACACTTTGCCCCAGCTGACATAGATGATGTTAGGAGGCACCTACAGGAAATGCTTGCTGCTGGCATTATTCAGGAATCAAGAAGCCCATATGCATCCCTTCCCCGTTGTAGTGGTGTGTAAAAAGAATGGATCTGTGAGGATGTGTGTGGACTATCAGACCCTCAACCGACGGACTATCCAGATCAATACACCATGCCACGCATACAGGATGCCTTGGATTGCCTGAATGAGGGTCAGTGGTTCTCAGTACTGGATCTCCACAGCTGATATTATCAGATTCTGATGGTCCCGGAGAACCGTGAAAAACAGCCTTCATTATCCTTTGGGGTTCTAAGATTTCCTGAGGATGCCAAAGGAGATTTCAGGTGCCTCTGCCACCTTCCAGAGACTGATGGAACGTGCAGTGAGAGACATGAACTTGCTGGAATGTTTAGTGTACTTGGATGATGTCATTGTTTTTGGATGCACGCTAGAGGAACAGGAGACCAGACTCTTCAAAGTCCTCTATCATTTGGAAGAATTCAGCCTCATGTTATCCATAGACAAGTGCCAGTTTTTTCAAACATCTGTGAAATATGTGGGACACATAGTGTCTGCGGAAGGGATACAGACAGATCCCAGTAAAGTTGAAGCTTTGACCACTTGGCCCCAGCCCAATAACCTAAAAGAGCTACAGCATTTCCTGGAGTTCTGTGGCTACTACCGCAGGTTCATTGAATACTATTCAAAGGTGATTCAACTGCTTCTTAACCTTACCCAAGGCTACCCCCTACCAACCACAAATACAAAAAGGGGGCTATCAAAGACCAAGAGAAAATGTATTGTCGAACAGGTGAGCCTTTTGGGGCTCAGTGTACACCTGAATGTGAAGCAGCTTTCTTTGTAGTCATATACCAGCTCACCCATGCCCCTGTCCTTGCCTATGCTGATCCTACCAAGCCCTATGTTCTCCATATGGACGCTAGTTTGCAGGGCCTTGAGGATGTGCTACATCAAGACTATGAAGATGGTTTGAGACCTGTAGCTTTCATCAGTAGGAGCTTGACCCCATCAGAGCGGAACTATCCAGTCCACTAGTTGGAATTCCTCACCCTAAAATGGGCCATAGTTAACCAGTTTCATGAGTACCTCTATGGGGCAAAGATATTAGTGAAGACTGACAATAACCCACTGACCTATGTGTAGATTTCAGCTAAATTGGACACCACTAGGCACCGTTGGCTTTCTGCCTTATAACTTATGATTATGCTGTTGAATACAGACCAGGACTAAACCACATTGATGCTGATACAATGTCATGAAGGCCAGCTGCCAAGGACAACTGGGGTAGATTGTCTGAACCTCATATCAAAGTATTATGCCAAAAGTTTGATACAGATGAACAAATGTCTGCGGACACAGTGGACTGCCTAGTAGATTGCTTGGGCCCTCCTGATACCTGCATACCGGCTGCCTATTGCCATTTCTCTCCTTTAGCTATTAGTGCACTACCTCAGTCCGATAATGACAGTATTCAGTGGGCTCAATCCCAAGATCCCATGATTCAACCAGCACTTGATGCGCTGCGTGCGGGGAAAGATGTGTCCAAGTTGCGTTCCCCTGACTTGCAAACTGCTCTGTTGTTCAAGGAAGGCCCGAGGTTAAAGTTGCATAATCAATTGTTATACAGAGAGACAGTGGATCATCATGGTCAAGTAGACAAGCAACAGTTGGTCCTACCCACAGCCTTTAAGCAGGTGGTACCGAGGTCCCTCCACAATCAAATGGTGCACCTCGGTATTGACAGAACTCTCGACCTGGTACGATCTCGATTCTACTGGCCAAAGATGGAGGCAGATGTTGAGAATCATGTCAAAACTTGCAGTCGCTGCCTCCAGCGGAAAGCTTTGCCCCAGCTGCCCCACTTGCCAACATCACTACCAGTGCCCCCATGGAACTGGTCTGCATAGACTTCTTGTGCTTAGAACCCGACCAAAAGAACATTGACAATGTGTTCGTAGTTATTGATCATTTTACACGGTATGCACAAGCCTTCCCAACTAAAAATCAAAAAGCCTGTACTGTGGCCAAGGTGCTAGTGGAAAAATTCTTCGTCCACTATGGTGCCCCTCAGCGTATCCATTCTGACCAAGGCAGAGACTTTGAAAGTAGGCTAATCAAAGAAATGCTGTTTCTGTGGGGGGTATGGAAATCAAGAACCCCCCCTATCACCCACAGGGAGACCCTCAACCAGAACACTTTAACTGCACCCTTCTGGACATGCTGGGCACCCTCCTTCCAAAAGACAAGCATAAGTGGAGCCAGCAGATCAGCACCTTGGTACATGCGTACAATTGCACCAAAAGTGATGATACTGGGTTCTCCCCCTACCGTCTCATGTTCGGGAGGGAGGCCCGACTGCCAGTTGATGTCTGCTTTGGGGTCTCTCCAGATGGGGTCCGAGCCAAAAACTACTTGCAGTATTTACAGCAATTGAAAGATCAGTTGAATCATGCCTATCAGCTAGCTCAAACTATGGCTGCTAAGCGAAATCTCACCAACAAAGACATGATAGACGAGTAAAAGCCCAGGAGTTGTTGCCCGGAGATAGGGTGCTACTATGCAATTTGGGACTGCATGGAAAACACAAAATTTCTGATAGATGACACCATCTTCTCCACATAGTAGCTGGTAAATTGGATGATCTGTCGGTGTACAAGGTGCGCCCAGAAGATAATTCTAAAGCTGTGAAGACCATGCACCGTAATTACTTACTGCCCATCGGCCAGGTTGTTATTGATGCTGAACCAACCCCTGACACTTCTCCTGGGCCAGTGACTCATGCTGCTACAAAGAGGAAACAGAGTCAACCTGTTTGTGTTGTTCCAGAACCAAGGCTTTCTGCTCAGCAGGCCCAGAGTGATAGTGATGACTGTTCATCAGTTTCTGATGAGAGCGACTGTGATATTGCGTATTATCCCTCATATGAACTGAGTCAGTTGTTTCGAGGCAATCCTCTGCAGAATCGTGGGGATGAAGCTGGGCATTCAGAACTGCCTAACCCCCAAGCTTCTTCCCTGGACCCAATGCCCCCTGAAAGTGAGGTGCAAAGTATCACGTCTGAGGTTGCAGACTCTCTGTGTCTTGTAGAACTGTTTGATTTGCCCGAAGAAGGGGTTGATGGTCTGAGTCTCCCTGGTGACATACCAGAACTTGAAGAACAATATGAAAGTGCTGACAGTACCCCTTCAGTGCTGCAAAGCCTAACTGTGCCAGAGTCTTCACAGAATGAGCAACCTGGGCCCTCTTCAGAAGATAATAATGAGCAAAATATTGTGGAAACAGTCTGCAGAGCAAGGAGCTGATAGTGTTCCCAATCTGGACATTCCAACTAGTGCAAAGGCATCCCTCACTACAGGAGGAAAAATCAATGCCAGTGTTGACCGCCCAGAGCCTGTATCTGTTCCCCCTAGAAAATCTGGGCAACCTGTTAAGCCAGTACTACGTTTTAGTTACGAGTCCCCTGGGAGGCCTGTGGACTTGCTTCTCAATGTGGTCCATAAAGGTGTTTATGTTTTCAAGAGCTCACTGCCCAAACTGAGCTTGTCTGCCACCTCCCGATTAATTGTTCTTCCTTCAGACCAAGGTGTCCCTGTCCCATCTAGCCCCAAGTTAGCTGATAGGGAAGGGCCCCCTTCTACATTGTTTACTGAACAAGAAGTTATAAAGTGAAGTTATAGGTAACTGTTCATTGTATGTTAATCATAATAGAATCAGTATAGAGTGTATGAAACATGCATAAGTATTGTCAATGAAGGTATGGTATAGTGAAATGTATACTAATGTGATAAGTTTGCGTTAACTGATGCATCAGATAATATTTCCATAGTATGCTAATGTCACCTATGTCTTGTATATATTGATTCTTCAATATTGTGATGGTGTAGACTTGACACGAATGCCAAGTTTTTCCAGGCAGGGAAGGGTGCAACCCCCCTACAAATGGGGGTTCCCGAAAGTCTTCCTTGGGTGTGCCTAAATGCCTACTGCCAGGCTGGTATCCTGTGTCTTAGCGCTTTAAAAGTGTTTGTGTGAAGAGTGCCTTAATACCTCTGTGCTCTGTCTATTTAAGAGCTGCCAATAATGTGGTGCTTATTTAATCTGGGAGGGGGCTGAGTGTTTCTATGCTCAAGTCCCAACCGGACTGCCAGATAATCGCTCCGTTCTGCCATCGCTAGTTGCACAGAGGGAGCTCTGTTAGAAGCTGTACTTATTTGCTGATTATCTATTAGAATAGTAATGATATTGTAGTTTGTCTAACCTGCCTTGTTTGCAGCATGGACAGTTCTGTTTATCACCATCTTGATCCTGGACTGCCAGAATGGGCCAATCAGTACCTTGGGGGACTCTAAAATGGAGCCTGTCCCCAGGGGTCTTGTAGGTGCAAATTTCTGTAGGAATTGTAGTTTTTACATTTCTGCGCCAAAACAGACCTGGAGGGGGAACCCTTGCTTTGACAGACAGATGGAACAACCAACCAGAACCTTTTGGGCCAAAGGGAAATTCCCAAGCTGCCTGCTGCAGTCAGTCAGTCTGGAGTTAGAGTTGGCAGAGTAAACAGCTCAAGGGAGTTGAGCAGCAGCTCCTGCGTAGTTCGCGTGGGAGATTGGTGGAAAGGCTGAGTCTGGCCTGTCTGCCTGCAGTGCCTTGAGAAGGAATCCTTTGAAAGGCTTAATAATCCGGACTGTATCCAAATTGAGTGAGAGAAAAGCAATTGAAGTGTGACCAGGCTTAAACCTAAAGAAGACTGAAGATTTGCTGTATGCAATCGGCCTGTCAGGACATCCATTCACCACAGAACTCCCGGTTTTGCTCAGAGACATTGATATTGCTGCTGGACTGCTGTCCGCTTTGTGGTATGGTGATTGCTTTACTATAAATGTGCTGTGTGCTGTTAGTGGGTTGCAATTTGGTTCCCCACTGTTTAATTGTGCCATGCTTGCTGGAAGCTGCATCCAGCCTTCCTGGACTGATTTCCAAACTGTTTTAGCCAGCCTGGGCCCTGCCACACTGGCCTAGCCAGCTACTTCAGGTGCAGAGAACACCATCGATGAAAGACTTCTCCTGGGGATCAGCCCCCTGCTCAACATCTCAAACAGGAACAACACCTCGGTGATTTGTGTGGGCCCTGCTTCTCCTGGCATACCAGTTGTCAACCTGCAGTCTCCATATCATCCCTCCTGTGTCTTGCATTGGGTAGCATGAGTAACAATCAGGGTAGCTCCCTGCAACAAAAGCTAAATCTCAAGTGTTGTCATCTGATTGCATTGTTTTTCCTTTCATGAACTGAGCCTTCAGGCTCTGGATTTCAAATTGTGTGTGGTTGTGCATGCCTTTTCTTTTCATCACAGGGCCCAAACCAGCTGTGACGCCGGCCTACCCCGGGCAACATTCCAGGCTAGCCCACCTTACTTCCAACTGGGTACCCAGAGCGTGTGACTGTGTAGGGACAAAAAGTGCTTGCATAATTGCCTGACTAGATCAGTTTTCAAATCAATCAACCTGATTATGCCTCTCTTGTTCAATTCCCCTGACTAAATCCGATCTAACTCTTTTTGCATTTAATCTGACTGTGGTTCCAGTTTGTACCAAAAGCACTGTACAGTTATTTGCTGTGCCTAACCTTGTTTCACAGGGGGTCTCCAGGGTCGAACTGGTGAAACCAGCCCTGTTGGTAAGTGCAAACAGTGTGGGGAATTGTATGCTGAACAGTTGCTACTGTGAAAGTGTTTGTTGCATATTGTCTAGGCCACTAGAGGGGAAAGAAGGGGATTATAGTGTCCCAGAGGGCTGTACCCAGGTTAGCCTTGTTACTGACAACCCTGTCCTCTGGGTGGAGGCACCCGTTTCAGTACCCAGGCCCCTTAACCTGCAACTAGCCAAGCAGGCAGGGGTAGTAGCCCTTCAGATAGCGCCACATGGGGGTTACATTTATTTTATATTGCACTAGTGAAGCATTTATTCAGTAGCACACTCTGGGGAAACACAATGCCATCAGAAACCCAGATACTTAATTTTTCATTTAGGAAAACTGGTAATCAAGGATGAGTAATTATAAAGAAAAATACATAAAAACCAAGATCAGTAAAGGGGCCACGTAAAAGCAGAAAAATAGCACTTTTAAAAGACAGATTTAAGCTGCAAGTGCAGCAAGTGTTGGTGATAGGAAAACACCTTTGTGTGATTATGTAATATACTGTTAAAACTTGATATGGATTTAATTAGTTTTTTGATTCTTGTATTGTCAGAGAGACACTGATGTGGTTAAAGCAACAAAGGTGTATGGCAGTTAATTGATTTATGAACATTTTTCACATTTTTTAGCACATGAATCTTGAAGTGAATTTATTCATTTTAGTCTTTGGTAACCGGGTAAGGCCCACTAGGCACAAGTGCCTGTTTTCAGGGGCGACCTGGGAGCACTGGACGGTTAAGTGACTTGCTCAGAGTCACACAGTATGCAAGTGGAGGTTGTGAGAATCAAACCCAGGTCTGGTCTGCTGGATGTACCAAGCTCATTCACAACTCATTACTCTAACCTCTAGGCTATACTGCCAGCCCCATAAGATAAATATCTGCCACTAGTAGGTGTTAATCACCTTGACAAAGCATCCAGTTTGGATGTGAAATGTTATGCTAGTGGGTAGCCTCCCTGGGCTATATTATCCTTCTGCATGTACTGTTTGTGGTCACGTTAAAGACAATCTTGCAATCTAACTTGAGTCTGTTAACAGTTTTGGCTACACTTCAGTGCTGGGTCTGTTTTGTCTATAATATCATTTTTGGAGAAGGTTGTTGAGAAAGTGGTAGCCTTGCATCTCGATTCACACCTCATGGCCTTTGACACCTCCGAGCCATTCCAGTCTGGATTTAGGTCAAGGCATAGCACCAAGACAGCACTGGTTAGGGTGCAAAATGATCTCCTCGATCTCTCTGCAGCATTTGACATCATGGATCACATGGTGCTACTGGATTGCCTTGGAGAGGTCTGTGGACTCACCGGTACTGTCATCAACTGGTTCGAGTCCTTTCTTATGAGCAGGATGCAATGGGTAGTGATGGGGAAGTTCTCTTCCTGTCTGAAGCTACAGCCTTGTGGGGTTCCTCAGGGTTCAATTTTATCACCTATGTTGTTCTCGGTGTAAATACTTCCCCTTGGTGAGATCATTCGGTGTTACAGTCTGGGTTTTCACTGCTATGCAGATGATACCCAGCTGTATGTGTCCTTTGCATCCGGAGCATTTAACGTCATGGAGGTGCTTGATAAATGCCTAGCTGAGATCCAAGACTGGATGTCCTCTAACTGGCTGAGACTTAACCCTGACAAGATAGAGGTATTAGTGATTGAGCCTGGTTACCGGCATGATGTGGTCACTGCCGGGTCAGGAACAGAGTTGTTCCTGGGTACCACCCCATAGGCGGTTTGGCACTTAAAGCTCAGCTGTCATCCATCATCTGGAGTGGTTTTTACCCCTTAAGGAATGTCGCCCAGATTAAACCCTTAATGCCACTTGGTGACCTGCCCTTGCTGGTACATGCCTTTATTACATTGAGGCTTGACTACTGTGACGCTCTTTACTTCTGGGTCAGTGGAGGTAATCTTTGTCGACTACAGCTGGTGCAGAACGCAGTGGTAAAGTTGCTGACTGGCCTTCCTAGGTCATGTCATATAACCCCGGTCCTGCGTGAACTGCACTGGCTGCCTGTTAGATGGAGGATTGCCTTCAAGATGGGCTTGCTCACCTATAAGGCCCTACACACTTTGGGCCCTGGCTACCTGAATGACCTCCTGACCCCCTGTCCACCATGGGCGCTTTCTCCGCTCCTCCACCGAGGGCCTCCTAGTGGTTCCGAGGGCCAGACTGAAAACCTCGGGAGATCGTGCATTTGAGGTGGCAGGCCCTACCCTCTGGAACTCACTCCCAAGATCTTTGAGGAAGGCCCCATTGGTGGAGGCCTTTAACCAGGATATAAGGGCACACCTTGTAGAGAGGCATTTGGAATACAGCTATAGTTGGTTTTATTAATTATTATTTATTTCTATTTATTTGTCAACTTCTGAACTGTACTAATTGTGTCATCCATGTTTCAATTGTGTATTGTTATACTGTTATATTTTTACACCTCTTCTTTTGTGAGGTGCCCAGAGCCTCCAGGGTTGGGCGCTCAAGAAATAAAATATTACTTACTTACTTGCTTACTAATGCGAAGAAGTGCACAATCATGCACTTCAGTCACAGAAACCCAAGTGTGGAGTACAAGATGGGGGGAGTGGTACTGACAACCACCAAACAGGAAAGAGATGTGGGGGTAATCGTATCTTATGACCTAAAGGTGGCCAAACAGTGTGACAAGGCTGTGGGGAGAGCCAGTGGGATGCTAGGGTGCACCATGTTGTTGACTGTTTAATGTATATTCCCTGATAAAGCTAGCTTAGTCCCTGCTTAGGTAGGGGAGTTTTTTTTAACTAATATTAATACAGTATCTTCCCTGTTAAAACGAATATAGTCACTGCTTAGGCTGGTAAGTTGTTTAGCTAAGTTTAGGACTTGTACCCATACTGTTGATTGCTTAAATGTATATTCACTGTAAGGGCTGATTTAGTCACTGCTTAGTTAAGGGAGCTGTGTGACTATACTATGGGTGTTTACCCATGATCTAGTGGATGCAAGCTATGGTATTACCCCTGTGTGTACCTGCTTTACTACTTATATTTCTTCTCTCTCTGCTGCTACCCCCTACCTTTATCATCTCCACTACCTCGCCTCTTCCCTCTTCTATATTCTCCTCACACTATGCTCCTCCTCATCCTCACCACCCTACCCCTTCTGTTTACCCCAATGTCCATCCCTCCCACTTCCCTTCCTGCCCAGCCAATGTCAAAATCCTGCCCTCACTCCTTCACCCTCTCTGTTCCATCATCATGCCTCCACCCCCTTCTTCACCCACCCTGGCACCTGGGACCCTCCTTCCTCCACTCAACTGGTCCTCACTTAGTGACACTTTGTTCCATTCTGTTCACACATATCTCTACACCCATTCACACCCCCACTTGTTCTCCTCATAAGTCCTTTCCTCCTCGGAAACACATATTCTTCTCCTCTATACTGCTTATCATCTACTACTCCTGTCAGCGGGTGACACTGAACCCAATCCAGGGCCACCATATCCCCCCCCCCCCATCGACCTCCCAAAAGGACTAAAAATAGTCCACCTCAACATCAGGAACATCAGGAGTCCTGCTTCCAAAGATTGACCTACTCCAACCTATCATGATTAGCTTGAAACCTAGTGTGTTGATCATCACTGAATCATGGCTCTCACTTAAAATCCCTGACACTGCCATCTCCATCCCTGGTTACTCCCTCATCCTCATCCGACAGGACTGACCAACCAGGAGTGGGGGGTGGCCATTTATATATTATCATCCATCCAGTATAGTATCTGTCTCTCAACCTCCTCTCCCTCTGCCTATGAAGTTCTGCTACTAAAACTGTCCCTTCCTTACTCACTATCTGTATTTGTGAATGTGGTCTACTGCTGCCCTAGCCTCCTTTCCTCATCTATCACAGACCTTATCTCAACTCTCCCCACCCACTCCTCAACCAGTGAAATCATCCTTGGTGATTTCAACATAAATTGGCTGTCCAGTACTCAATCCAAAATCTGTAACCACATCTCTTCCCTGAATTTGACACAACTGATTGCCGAACTAACCTGTTTAAACCACAAGTCTGGTAAGCACACCATTCTTGACTGAGTCACCAGGTAGTTACTTCAGGAATCCTACCAGATGCACTCAGTGACCACCATATGGTCTACTGTGTGTGTAAAATCCACCACCCCAAAGCCCCGCCAAATATCCTCCATCTCCACTCCTTTAGGTCCCTAGACTTGTCCTCCCTTCATGAGAATCTTTTTGGTACTGATTGATCTCCCATTGCAAATGCCTCCTCTGTTGACTCAGTCCTGAGCTACTTCAGCACACAGTTTTTAAATGCACGTTCCTTTTAGGAAGACTAGGGTCCGTGGCTCCCACCTCCCCTGGGTATCAGCCGAACTGCTAGCCTGCCATGCTGCTCATGACCTGGCATGGGTGACATACAAAACATTAGGTGTTCTTGCAGATTTGCTTAAATATTGAACTCTCCATAATGCCTGCACCAGGGTTATCCAGCTTGCCAAAGCAGAATATTTCTCTGCCATCTTACTAGAGAACCTGAACTGTCCCTCCAAATTCTGGAAGGTGGTCCATGTCCTATTCACCCTTCCCGCCCAATCCTCCCCATCCAGTCCTAAAGGTAGGCGACATCACCATCTCTGATCCCCCAGATGTAGCTACCAAATTGAACATCTTCACCACTTGTGCTTCTACTCTTCTTGCATACTTTCCCCCCTCAACTCCCCACTGCTAGCTCCTTCAACACCTACTTCCTCTTCCCGCTGCTTCTCCTTCTCTCCAGTCTCCCTCATTGACAACCTACAAGCTCTTCTAGCCCTGAACCCCCATAAGGGCAAAAGCCCAGATGGGCTTGACCCTAAGCTCCTGCACCTCTCTGCCCACACTATTGCTCTCCCACTTTCCACCCTTCTGAATCTCTCCTTTACACTTGCCACCATCCCTGATGCCTGGAAGCTGGCCACCGTCATCCCTCTTTCCAAGGGCAGTGACTCCTCTAACCCAGGTAACTACTGCCTGATATCTCTGCTCCCTATCCTTGCAAAACTCCAAGAGCACCTGGTTCTGGCCAAGCTTTCTCCTTTCCTTGACTCCTCATTCTTCACCCCCCTTCCAGTCAGGCTTCCACAAAGCCCACTCCACCATAACCTCCCTTCTTCAACTCTCTGACTTCTTGTCATTCCCTGCTTGGCCACTCCCCTGTATCCCCCCTGACCAAGTCTTCTCAGGCTGCTCCCATTCTTTTGCTTTGCACTTTTTTCCTAAATTGCCTTAACTATCCACCACTCCACCCTCGCTTCTCTACTTATGGGTATTGTAACAAACATGCACTTTTGTAATTTCCAACTTACTGTATGACCACTGTATTTACTTTGCTGTGATACTGCTTGTACCCATTGTCTTGTCCTACGTTATCTTTGACTTGGAACTTTAGTAGACGAGCTCCCCAGTTCAAAAGTATTAATCTGAAACTGAAATAAAATAAAAAATAAATTCTCTCTGGCATGGATCAGGGATACATCACCTCTGCCATCTTTGTCGATCTGGCCAAAGCCTTCAACACTGTTGCCAATACCCTTCTTCTCAACAAGCTTACAGCAGCTGGCCTCTCCAAGACAGCCATTAGCTGATTCCATTCCTATCTTTTGGGTAGGACCCAATCAGTCAGGATAGGCAAGTCCTCCCCCCACCCCCACGAACACCAGAGTCCCTCAAGGTTTGGTACTTGGACCAATGATCTTCTTGATATTTTTAAGTGATTTACCCACAGTCTGCTCTACAGCTGATATCCACATGTACACAGATGATACTGTTTTGTATGCCCCTCCGCCACCCCCCTCGATGTGGCAACCAGCCTCCAGATGGTCTTCAGTAATGTCCAACACTGGTTTCACTCAAATCAACTGTCACTAAATGCCAAAAAGATGGTCTCTATGACCTTTGGCACCAGGCAAAAGCTTGCCAGGCTTACTATCACATCTGCCTTCCATACCCTCGAGGGGCCCATATTAGAGGATGTCTCCCCCTTCAAATTCCTCTGGCTCGGGCTCGACCAGAACCTTGACTTCGCTGGCCATGTGGATGCACACAAAAAATTACTTTCCAAACTAGGCGCTCTGTTCAGACACTGTGGCTGTCTTCCCCCTCTGGCCCACCGTAAGATTGTCCAGAAGATGATCCTCCCTATCTTTGACTTCAGAGAAATAGTCTATAGTGTTGCCCCAAAGTCCACCCTTACCAGACTGGACACTCTCTTCAACTCCTTCTGTTGCTTTTCTCTTGCCTGTCCACCACATGCATATCACTGTGATCTCTACACTGCTCTCTCCTTCCCCTCTCTTGGGACCAAACCTCTTGCCCACAGTGCCTCATTAGTTTGGAAGTTCTGGCTTGGCTCCCTTCCACCCTACCTCAACACCCTCCACTCCACCCTCCACCCCCTCCTACTCCCTGTGTAACTCACCCTATAGGACCCTCGCCCTCCCAGCCCAAACTTCCACTTCAGGGAGAGCTGCCTTCTCCTATCACTTTCCAAACATTTGGAACTCCCTCTCCTTGGATATATGCTCTACCACGTCTACTCGCTCTTTGTCGTATATTCTTCGACACTACATTTCTCCATCCTGCAACTGCTTCTGACCCACAAACATTTCTCCATTCTACAACTGCTTCTGACCCACATACATTTCTCCATCCTGCAACTGCTTTTGGCCCACATCTCCTTCACTACCTTTCTTTTCCCCCACTACTGTTCTATTTTACCAATTTCACCCCCTTCTGCCCCTTTCTTTGCCCACCGTAAGTATACAGCACTGGCTGGATTTACATTGAGCAGTGTTCTTACCCTTGGGTACTGCTCCTGAGGGTTATGGCTTGCCTCCAACCCCCCTCTACATTCTCTCTCCTCCTCAGTTTCCCAACTCCATCTGTATCATGCAGTTGTTACCATCTCTAGGTTCTGCTCCAGTGTGTTACATTCTACCTCCCTTTTTATTTCACTTCCCTTTTATGTGCCAGCACCAGTTATTCTGTCCCCTAACTACTCCCCAACATTCCTCACCTGTTCCTTCAAAATCCCTTGCAGGGTGTGCATCCTGGTGGAGGGAAGGGGTGAAGGTTTGCCTTACTCCTGCCATCTCTCTGTGATGGCATAACTCTCACTTACTACTCAAAGAGCTAACTCAGGAATTTTATCTGTGCTGATATGTTTTGTGTGTATGTATATGATTTATGTCTATTGAGTGTAAGGGCAACTAAAATGGTGCAGGGTCTACATCAGAAACCATATGAAGAGAGACTGAGAGAGCTTAATATGTATACCCTTGATGAAAGGAGGGACGGGGGGACATGATAGAAACTTTTAAGTACCTCAAGGGAATCAACAAAGTCCAAGAGGGTAGCATCTTTCAGAAAAAGAGATGTGTAAGAACAAGGGGGCACAATTTAAAGTTAGAGGGGGGACGGCTCATGGGTAATGTAAGGAAATTCTTTTTCACGGAGGGAGTGGTGGACGCATGGAACCGCCTTCCTGGAGAGGTTGTAGGGTCTAAAACAGTGGAGGAATTCAAACATGCATGGGACAGACATAAGGCAATTATAGTGGGGGGTTGCAGGAAATAGGCTGTTGGTTAACTAGAATCTGCAGCTTATCCAGTAGGTAGGGAAATGGGCAGACTGGGTGGGCCAAGTGGTCCTTATCTGCCGTCAAAGTCTATGTTTCTATGTAAGTATGGGAGTGTATGTATATATATATCAGTGTTCCCCATTCATTGTTTTAGGGCGGTGGGCCACCACCCTATATTGTTTTACCACTGCTCTATATTTTTTACCACCAACCTATATTTTTTTGCCACCACCCTATATATTTATCCATTTTTTTATAAAATCCTCCAAAATTGTCTTTTATTGACATCCTTTATTGCAATACTACCCATTTAATACCAGCACACTATATGTTACTTAAAAGCTACTTATGCACATGTACAGTGCATATAGGAGGTCGAAAAATAACTCACCATTTGACCTGATCACCATTGCCACTGCCCTGTATTTTCAGAGAGAGAACCCTGTATATATATATATATATATATATATATATATATATACTATATATACAGTATATATATATATATATATCACATATATATATATATATATATATATATATACACACACACATTATAGTTATGTGTGTGTGTCTGTGTGAATATGTATAATGCTTATATGCACATTGTCTATACCTGGATGTCAAGGGCTGCCTACCTATACCTCAAATATGTTTGGCATAGTTTTAAATGTATTTAATTTATATGTACAGAATTAAATCTATGTATATTTTACTTTGATCTCTTATTCAAATGAATCCCCTTTCCCCTCTCCCCCAGGATGCATCTGAAAATGAGCTATTGTAGCTCAGTATGCCTTGCCTGATTAAACTTTTCAAATAAATAAATAATAGGGAGGAGTATCACCAGCAGAAAGAGGGAGGTGGTGATGCCACTGTATAGATCACTAGTGAGACCTCATCTGGAGTACTGTGTCCAGTTCTGGAGACCACATCTCCAGAAGGACATAGACAGAGTAGCGGTGGTCCAGAGGAGGGCAACAAAAATGGTGCAAGGTCTGCACTAGAAACCCTGAGAGGAGAGACTAAAGGACCTCAATGTGTACACCCCGGAGGAAAGACGTGAGATCTGATAGAAACTTTCAAATATCTCACGAGTATTAATAAAGTACAAGAGGAACACATGTTTCAGAAAAACATGCTCAAAAACAAGGGATAATGCTATGAAGCTGGAGGGGGTATATTCAGGGGAAATGTGAGGAAGTACGTCTTCACAGAAACAGTGGTTTATGCCTGGAACAGCCTCCCAGTGGAGGTGGTGGAGGCAAAAACTGTAATGGGATTCAAAAATACATGGGCTAGGCATAATAGAACCTTAGGGGTTCGGGAAGGGAGGGTTAAGCCAGAGATCAAATAGGGTCTGCGATGTTACAATAGGTAGGGAAAATGGGCAGACTAGGTGGGCCATGCAGTCCTTATCTGCGTCAAATTCTATGTATCTATGCTTTGCTGCTCTTTACAGATACAGAACTTTTCTGACAGTTACCATCATTCTGATCACTGGGGTACTGGCCAAGTTCTTCATTCTGTACTCTTAATTGGATCTTTCTAGGCTTGAAAGCCATCAATACACACTCCTTAAAGGGGTGATTACCAGGCAAACCCACCTTATTGCACTTGGTCACCTCACCTCCCTTCCTGCACATCCCATACAGGGTCACAGGTGGGAGGGCTGGAAGGTGCTCATGCTTCCTCAATACCTGGTGCCCAGCCACTGTGCCAGGCTGCATCAGCCCCTTCCAACCACTGAAAAAAAAGCAAAAACTGAGCACACAAGCAACCAGATGGAAGCAAGAAGTTTTACGCTGACTTAACATTGTACAAATATGATATTCTTTATTGCTGTAGCAAACAACTGCAGGATAAAACAAGCATTTGTCAATGCCGAATGTTGTCTCGCTGGCATTGGCATTGGTAGTGCAGGAGTTAGAGACGCATAAGAGGAATGGTAGTGAAATATTGAAGTGACGCCAACCCCACCCTCACCCTGCAGAGACCGACAGGCATTGAGGTGTGCCTTTGGGTAGTCAGTTATAATGCTCATGGCATTTTACCTCACCCTACCCTGTAGACACTGACAAGTGTTATGGTGTGCTTTGGGGTCTTTGGGCCTTATACTTACCCCATTCCATAAGGAAATATGCTGAGATGGGTGCATTATAGGAGAATGGGGTGAACTTTGTGGCCGATCACTCCAAGGCACACCACAATGTCTGTCACTGGCTGCAGGGTGGGGTGGGGTGGAATAAGGGAGCATTACAGCCGATGATTCCAAGTCACACCCCTAACACCTGCCAGTCTGCACAGGGTGGGGTGTTACAGTTGTAAACCCTAACACTGTAGGCGTGTGTTGGTATTTTCACTATAAATTTTCAACATGGGCTTTTTGTGACCTCACCTCATGAAGAGTGGCACTATCAGTTTGTTAGCTGAAAGGTGGTTTTGCACAGCAGCTATGCCACTTAGCGGCACAGATCTGAGAACACGTTTTGGGCAGTATGTAAAAAATGACAACTGTATTGTTCATGAGGAGGTATAAAAAAATGGCAACATTGAAAATTTGTAGCGAAAATATGAAAAATTGGCGAAGTCATGAGCATGCATAGAAACTGTGCAACACACGTCCGTAACCCAATTATATTTGGGATTTTTTTAACCACATTTTTGGCATAGGCATTTTGGGACCAACCCTCATGAACAGTGGCAGTGTGATTTTGTTAATTTGTCCAAAAAGTTAATTTCCCACTGCGACCACGCCATTGTGCACCACAGGTGTGAAAACCCATTTTGGGCAGGATGTGAAACATTACAGCTGTACTGTTCATAAGGAGATGTGAAAAAATGGCAGTGTTGAAAATCTGGCATGAAAATATTGCAAATTTGCGAAGTTACAAGGGTGCGTGGGAACTGTGCAACGCACGCTTGTAACACAGTCATTTTATAGACTTTTGTCACCAAATTTTCAACATAGGCATTTTAGGACCTCTGTTCATGAACAGTGTCACCATAATTTCCTCAAACTGTCCTGAAAACTGATTTCATGTAGCGACCTGCGCTATTCTGCGCAGACGTGTGAAAACACATTTTGGCCAGGATATGTAAAATGACAGCTGTTCTGTTTATAAGAAGGTGTGGAAAAATGCCAATTTTGAAAATCTGGAGTGAAAATATTACAAATTCACAAAATTACGAGCGTGCGTGGAAACTGCGGAACACATGCTCGTAAAACAGACATTTTTTTTATTTTTTCCACCAAATTTGCAACATAGGCCTTTTGAGAGCCCCCCCATGAACAGTGGCACTGTTGTTTCATTAATCAATCTCCAAAGGTTATTCCACACAGTGACTGCGAAATCACCTTTTGGGACCGAATAACGCCATGACAGTAATAGAATTCATGAGGGTGTGTCCCAATAACCCCATGTTGAAAATTTGGTGTCAAAATTCCCAAAAATGCCAGAGATATGCACCAAAGTTGAAAAAACCCTATTTGTGCCATTATACAGCTTACTGGCATTTCTTCAGTTTGCGGTTGGCTTTGAAGAGTGCAGATGTGTTCCCGGTCCACCGAAGATCGTCTCGTCAGACTCCGGAGGTAAGTATGGGGTGAGGGGGTATGGGGAGGCAGGATGCGCAGAGGGTGGGTTCGGGTTGGGGAGGGGTAGGGAGACCGCGATGCACTTTTTCTGTTTTACAGGTGAAAAAAAAAAAGGGAACATTGCAGGATGGTTTGTTTTTCAGGGACATTTTGGCACACTGGGGTGGGCTCCCAGCATGCCACAGGATTGTTTTGGGGGATGTAGGCAACCAGGGGATTAGGCCCTCCCGTTGGCACATACGAAGGGGGGCAAGGAAGTGCGAGGGATTGGGCACCCCTCGGCACACAACAGATGGGGGAAATTATGCCAACAAGGAGTGGGTCTCCATCGGGCAAAATAAACAGGGATGGGGGACTGTAGCCAACAGGGATTGGGCCCCGTTGGCAAAGAAAGACTGTTGGGGGGGCGCGCTGATGCTGAGGGGATTAGGCCTGCTGCTTTTACTCAAGGGATCATTATGCCGGCCAGGGGTAGGCTCCCTGTCAGCAAATGAAGTGGGTCGGGAATGCGACAGGATTGGGCACCCCTGAAGTCAGGCGGCGGCAGTCAGTGCCACCATGTTTACTTCGGGAGGTGTGTTATTGTGCCGCTATAATGAGAAGCTTGCTTCTCCTTGCAGTGGACCTTTTCTTAGATCTGGTGGCCACATTCTGTATTGCTGGTGTGGTGCCTGAATGCTGCCTTATTGGGGAATGAGGGACACACCTACTGATGAGTGCCCTGCATTCTCCCACAGTGGCCGCCCCTCCAAATCTGCTACTACTGCAATATGTTGACTCATGCGCAAGCGCGAGCCAACATAAAAACAGCTGTTATAGACAGGTTGCAGGCACAGAGGGGCTCAAAATCCTGTTTAACGCAGGCATGAACTTTTTCAAAGGCTTATCGCCCTCTGCTGTTAAACTGAATATATACACCACAAATGGAATGTCAATCAATTTAAAGTGATACAGTTAATCATGACAGATATTAATAACAAACTTTGTGACATGTCACGTATAGTATATAACAGTGAAAGCACAATATAATAAATACATGTGAACAAATACAAAACCAAAAACACTAGGGTTATTGAGTGACATATTACAAACCTACACAGGTCCCCAAAAAAGGTCTATAACTTGTGCTGAAGATTTTCCTCCAGTACTGAAAATCAGGTGAGACATCAATGTTAAATTAAGTCCTAGTCATAGATAGGGTGGATTTTGGTTTTAGTCTTTGTTAACTGGGTAAGGCCCACTAGGCACAAGTGCCTGTTTTTAGGGGTGACCTGGGAGCACTGGACAGTTAAGAGACTTGCTCAGAGTCACACAGTATGCAAGTGGAGGTTGTGAGAATAAAACCCAGGTCTGTTCTGCTGGATGTACTAAACTCATTCATAGCTTGTTACTCTAACCTCTAGGTTATACTGCAAGCCCTTGGAGCTAAATCACCAAGTATCCGACAATAGCTTGTATGTTGGTGCACTTCCCATTTACAGCCCACTTCAAGGAGTGTGCCAGTAAATTAGCTGTTGAACTGTGGCTCAGGAGAAAACAATAAATTTACATCAGTCTCAGTCCTAAGTAAGAAAAACAAGGCTGGAACACCAGGAACTGACAGTAAGTTCCACATGGGTCACTTCCCCTCTCACCACAAATCATCAGTAATACTGAAATACTAAAATGCCAGCAGAATAGGCCTAACGGTCTTTCGCGCCTGCTCATTTGGTCAGCCCCCACCCTGGGAGCTGGCCTTGCTGCCCCCCTCGCCTTCTCTGGCTTCTCCCTTCCCAGTTCCGGATATTCTCGCTGCATTGGATTTTGCTTCCAGAACCCTTCCCCTGTACCTGTCCCACCCTCTCTTGAACCCCTCCACCGTCTCTGCCTCCACCAGCCCCCTGGGCAGCGCATTCCATGGTTCCACCACCCTCTTAGTGAAGTAGCACCTCCTCCTTTCTCCCCTGAATCTTCTCCCCTCCAGCTTCCACCCATACCCTCTAGTTGCCCCCTCCTCCTTCCTTTGAAGCTCCCTGACTGCTCCTCCCCTATTTACCCCCTTCATGTACCTGAAGACCTCTATCATGTCCCCCCCCGGTCCCTTCTCTCTTCCAATGTGTACATATTTAGCTCTTCGAGCCTCTCCCCATAGGTCCTGTCCCCCAAGCCCCAAATCATTTTGGTTGCCCTCCTCTGGACCCTCTCCAGGAGTTTAATGTCCCTCTTTAAGTGTGGCCTCCAAAACTGCACGCAGTACTTGAGGTGCGGCCTCATCAAGCAGTTTTACAGAGGGAGTATCACTTCCCTCCTTCTGGAGGTGATCCCCCTAGCGATGCATCCCAGCATCCTGTTGGACTTGGCTGCTGCCCTCCTACAAGTCTCCGAGTTCTTCATCTTCAGATCCACCACCACCCCATGTCCCTCTCAGCCATTGAGACTTGTAGCAATCCCCTCCCCCGGGTGTACACTTGGCCTGGGTTTCTGGCCCCCAGGTGCAGTACCTTGCATTTCCCTGCATTGAACCTCAGCTTCCACTTTCTAAACCATCTTTCCAGAGCCTCCAGGTCCCCCTGTAGGGCCACCCTCCACTCCTCCCCTCTCACTACAAATCATCAGTAATACTGAAATACAAGGAGACTGACAGTAACCTGTATGTCAGCAAACTTCCCTTTCACAGCTGTTCAGATACAGTATGTGTAGTCTTAACTCTCTGTTTGTTTGATGAAATGTTATCACCACAGCAGTTTTTGGCATAAATGGCTTAAACTGAGGAACACATGATCCTTTTTTTGGCTTGATTTTCTCATCGCAAAATAGATTAAAAATCTCAAGTAGTTTGTGTGTATTGCTGCACTGTGCACAGTGACCACACAGATAATTTCCAGGTGGTGGTAATCCAAATGCAAACCATGTGACCACCTCTTCCTCAGAGGCATAGTTAGAATGCACCAAACAGTCCATAAAGTGTGTCACTGTGCCAGAGGAGGAACCAGTCTTTAAAAAACAAGTATTTGTCAATGCCGAATGTTGTCTTGCTGGCATTGGCATTGATAGTGCAGGAGTTAGAGATGCACAATAGGAATGGCAGTGAAGTATTGAACTAATGCCAACCCCACCCCCACCCTGCAGAGACTGACAGGCGTTGGGGTATGCCTTTGGGTCGTCAGCTATAACGCTCATGCCATTTTACCTCACCCTACCCTGTAGACACTGACAAGTGTTGTGGTGTGCTTTGGGGTCTTTGGGCCTTATACTTACCCCATTCCATAAGGAAATACACAGAGGTGGGTGCAGTATAGGAGAATGGGGTGAACTTTAGAGACGAACACTCCAAGGCACACCTCGATGCCTGTCACTGGCTGTAGGGTGGGGGTGGAATGGCATGAGCATTACAGCCAATGATCCCAAGTCACACCCCTGACACCTGTCAGTCTCTACAGGGTGGGGAGTTACAGCTGAAAACTCTAACGCCATAGGCGTTTGTTGGTATGTTTACTCCAAATTTTCAACATGAGCTTTTTGAGACCCCGCCTCTTGAAGAGCAGCACTACCAGTTTGTTAGCCGAAAGGTGGATTTGCACAGCGACTATGCCATTTGGCGCCACAGGCACGAAAACACATTTTGGGCTGGATGTGAAAAATAACAACTGTATTGTTCATGAGGAGGTGTAAAAAAATGGCAACATTGAAAATATGGAGTGAAAATATGAAAAATTAGTGAAGTCATGAGCATGCATAGAAACTGCGCAACACACGTCCGTAACACAATTATTTTGAGGATTTTTTTAACCGCATTTTCAACATAGGCATTTTGGGACCTCGACTCATGAACAGTGGCACTGTGATTTTGTTAATCTGTCCCAAAAGTTGATTTCCCACAGCGACCATGCCATTGTGCGCCACAGGTGCGGAAACACATTTTGGGCAGGATGTGAAAAATGACAGCTGTACTGTTCATAAGGAGGTGTGAAAAATGGCAGTGTTGAAAATCTGGCATGAAAATATTGCAAATTTTCCAGGTTACAAGGGTGCGTGGAAAGGCACTGTGAGAGAGTGAAGTCGCCCCCCCCCCCCTTCTAGTAAGATTGTGGGTCCTGGATGTACTTCTGTTCTGTGTCCTTGTCATAACTGTATTGTTATATGTTTGTTTGTTGGCCTGGCCACCCACTTTGTTTATATGTATATTGTTGTCTTGTCTATTGTCCATCCTTCTTTTGTCCCTTTCCAGTACATCCCAGTACCACTATTCTGCCTACAAAAGCCTGTAATGATAAATATTGAGGACGTCAGGACTGCTCCCCTGTTGTTGTAAAAGCGTCATGTCCTCTTTGAAAATATGACTGGAGCTTGCTATATGCTTCTTATTGTGAAAAACGCATGTTTCCCTGGTTAAAAATGGTACTGAGAGCTGTTTTGGCTCCGTAGGCTTTCCCCCTGTTAAAATGCCTGCTTGTAGGCCTGTTTGTGAGGGTACAAAGTGCCCTTTTGATTCTCAGCCCCCTCAGCTTTTATCATCTTCTGGCACCCTTGTATTGCAGCGCACTATCTTTAAATGATTTAAAATGCCCTGTTTAAGCTTTATTTTGTCCTTCTGTGCCTCTGTGGGCTTGTTTGCGCCCTGCAGGGTTTAAAGTAATGTTGAGAACCCCCTGGTTCTCTTCTCTATCCCCTGAAATGCTCTTTTGGAAAGAGCTCTTAATAAATGTGGCTTTCCTGACTTAATTATGCCGCTGGGCTCCTGCTGTTGACAGTGCGAATACGAAGCTCACAGGTATTTTGTCCCGGCAAGATATGCACGCAGTTATAAAGGCATTTAGCCTTCTAATTCTGCCCATCTTGGAGTTTTATGGCTGAAATTAAGTGTTTGCAGGTCTACATACCCTCTGGAGACAAAGTGGAGCATTTCTGAGCTGTTCCTGAACCTTTTGAAAAACCAGGGTTTCCCTGCTGTTTCTGGCATCTCAGAGCCCTGGAAACCAACCACCTTCTGCTGCAGCACTCCTCTGAGAGCTGGCCAGCCACATCCTGAATGTATTTATGCTGCTGCTGGAAGGGGTGGTGCTTAGCTTCCTGATGCCGAAGTTGGGGTTTAAACCTTCTAAAAAGAGTGTAATCCACTTTTGTGAATATATATATATATATATATATATATATATATATATGTTTCTATGTTGATTTAAAGGTGTATTGCTTTGTAAATAAAGAAATGTTGTTAAAAGTAAGGTATGGGGTGGAGCTAGATAATCACATGACCACTGCAAAGTATATAACCTATGCACCTAGAACAGGTAGTCAGATGAGTTCAGATATTCAGCTGAGCTAGTCAGTTGGATACTTGGATGTGAAGTTGTAAACATCCTTAGTGCTAGCAATTCCTAGCTGTATTGATTTTGTTTTGATGCAGTTTTGCTTATCTTTTATTTTTGCTGTTATCAGTTTGCTTTATAATTTCCGTAAATAAATATCTTTATTTTGCTGCATTTATGCCGGTGGTCCATTTTCACCTACAGCCTGTGACAGGCATTTTAGGACCTCTGCTCATGAACAGTGTCACTGTCATTTTCTTAATCTGTCCCTAAAACTGATTTCTCACAGCGACCGTGCTATTCTGCGCCGGAAGTGCGAAAACATCTTTTTGGCCAGGATGTGTAAAATGACAGCTGTACTGTTTATAAGGAGGTGTGGAAAAATGCCAATGTTGAAAATCTGGAGTGAAAATATTACAACTTCACGAAGTTACGAGAGTGCATGGAAACTGAGCAATGCACGCTCGTAAAACAGTCATTTTTTGGATTTTTTTCACCAAATTTGCAACATAGGATTTTTGAGAGCCCACCTCATGAACAGTGGTACTGTCATTTTGTTAATTTGTCCCAAAAGGTGGTTCCATGCAGTGACAGCGAAATCACCTTTTGGGACCGAATAATGCCATGACAATGACTGAATTCATGAAGAGGGGTCCCAATAACCCCATGATCAACATGTGGTGCCAAAATTCCTAAAAATGCCTGAGATGTGCACCAAAGTTGAAAACCCCCCTATTTATGCCATTATACAGCTTACCAGCATTTCTTCAGTTCGCGGTCGGCTTTGAAGAGTACAGACGTGTTCCCAGTCCACCGAAGATCATCGCACTGGGCTCCGGAGGTAAGTATGGGGTGAAGGGGTGTGGGGGAGGCAGAGTGCGCAGAGGGTGGGTGCGGGTTGGGGAGGCAGGAGGAGCCGCAAGGGACCGTTTCTTGTTTACAGGGGAGAAAAAGACAAGGGTTGGTTTTTTTTGCAGGGTTTGGTACACTGGGGTAGGCTCCAGTGTACCACCTGCATTATGAGGAGGGGGACCGCATCCGACAGGGATTGGGCCCATCCGTCGGCACACAGCACAAATCAGGGGTTGGGGACATTATGCAGATGGGGAGTGGGCTCCCCCATTGACAAATTGAACTAGACAGTGGGGACTGATGCAGACAGGGATTGGGTCCCCCGTTGGCAAAGAAAGACTGTTGGGGGGGTGCATGATGCCAAGGGGGATCAGGCACCCCGCCTTGGCACACAATTGTAATGGGAGGGGGACATTATGCCAACGGGGTGGGCTCCCCTGTCGGCAAATGAAGTGGGTTGGGGTATGCCGACAGGGATTAAAGTACCCCTAAAGTTGGTACTAGTGCGACGGCACTACGCCGCTTATGTTTATTGGACAACTGCACCAGTAAGGCATGTCAGAGGCGTGTTATTGTGCTGCTGCATGACAGCTTAGCTTTCATTGCAGTGGCACTTTTGTTAGATGTGGTGACCACTTTATGTATTGCTGGTGTCAGCGCCTGCATGCTGGCTTATTGTGGAATGAGGGACGCACCTACTGATGCGTGCCCTGCATTCGCCCACAGTGACCGCACCTCCAAATCTGCTACTACTGCAATATGTTGGCTGGCACTCAAGTGAACATAAAAAGTATATGCACAGCTAAGCACTGTAACCAATAGGCCAGGGGTCTGGATGTCACATAGGCCCCCAGAAAATGTGTGGATTTTTGATGCATTCTGGTGTATATTGGGGCAATTGTGGGAGTATTCAGTGTCCTACTACCATAACTTTTTTATATACCAGTCTGTAGTACTAGACCCCCAAGGAGAGAGTGAAGTACTGCACCCCCTCCAAGGAGAGTATCCTCTTGGATACTAAATTCTTCTCCCCCTGGCTGGGCCTTGATGATAAGAGCTTGGTTCCAAACTCTGACCACCAGCCCATGAGCAGTAGCTCTACTGCTGTGCCTACTACTCTGCATGTTTCTTGGCATTTCTTATGTTCTCTTTCAGGAACTGACCTTGATTTTTAGTGCTCATGAACATGCGCCCATTGTTGTTACTATATCTGTTATTGCTGCGTCATATCCTGGGGTATCCCTTCCCCTGGGTCACACCTGAAAACGATCTCTGGCCCAGTCACTAAATTGTAAAGGAGCACTGTCAACCCTTTGGGCATCATATTATTTTAGTTGAAATCCCACATTATATGATTTCTTACCTTCTCTAAAATTCATTGGTGTCGCTGGTTGTTTAGTCTACCTCCTTTCATAGCAAAAGTGAAATGTATGCCAAGGGTGTAATTATATTCCAGTCAAATCACTCTGTCTTTTTTCTGGTACAAATTCTTGCTCTATTTTTATCGCATAATTTCTGAACAATAGGAAGACCCCCAACTAGAGCAGCCACCCTTGATGCAATATCATCCTCTCATCCCACTGCTTCTTGACTGGCTAGACTGTGATGGGGGTGTTCCCAAGTCCAGGAAAGATGCAGTAGGTGTTGATTAAGGAATGTAAACAAGCACATTTTGATGTGGTAACGTCAGTATGATGGGCACTCTGTTTTTCTCTTTTAAAAAGAAACAAAAATCAGAATCAAACAACCTGCTACATCAACACATTCTACAGAATGTGAACAATCATAAAATGTGTATTTTGAACTAGGGACAGTTTGAGGCCTTGGGAAGGTTTCGTGGGTGTACACTAAGACGCAACCACCAGATGGTTTCAGTTTAATTTTATACTTGCATTTTTGACTAGTTCTAATTGTTCACACTAATAAATCCCCCTAGATTTATGTCACAAATATATTTGCCATTGCACACAATTTATTAGGTCTTCCACATCCCCGAGGAACGTTTTTTTTCCATGGCAGTCTGCTTCTCGCCTCATTTCACTGTCAGACCAGCACTGAGCATGAATATGAATCATGTTCATAAAGTGTGCCCATTCCCCCCATTGATGCACCACATCTCTGGTATTTACTCTCCCTGTTTTATGCTTTGTTTGATCCCCCCTTTGTTTTGTTCAGTGTGCCTCCCTCTCCAGGGGGTCCAGGGCAGTGTCTACTGATGCCATCCCTCACACTTCCCCCTCAGAGGCCCCCCTCTGGCTACCACAGCTGTAGCAACTGGTGTTCTCCCCAGCCATGGGCAGCCAAATCCCACTGGTAACAAATAAGCACAAAACCAGAATCCTCCTTCCCAAGTTCCTTTCACTCCCAGACCCAGACAGCTCATCAAGACAGTTGAAGTCAGATTAAGCTAATAATTGCTTAGCATTAATCCAATGACTTCACTAGTGCAGCATGTGGATGGTGGAATTCAAGCTAAGCAGCATTGCACAAAGCCACAACAAAAGACACCCACCGTGCCGGGCCAGTATAGACTTATAGCACCACAGAGCGTCCTCCTCCAGGTTAAAGTCCCAGCTAAGCTAGCCCACATGACAGTTAAAAAAAAATTGAGATACCTGACCTCAACTTGGATGAATAAGCTGCTGCTCTTCTGCTTACACTACTAGAGGGTGGCAGCTTTCATTGCAGCATAGTAGCACTGAACTGGAATCCTCATTCTAGTCCCTGACCCAGACAACTCTCGAGAAGTAGATTTTGATTGCAGTGCTCAGCTGAGTTGACCACCAGGTCACACCACTGACATCACATTACTACCACTGACTCATCACTTGGCCTGTATGGAAAGAAAGACCGGTAGTGCGTGAGAGTGAGTGGTAGTGGGAAAATCTGAGGAACTGGTTGGCCGTGCATGCAAACACATGGCCAGTAAGTGTCCAATCCACTCATTGTGGACGCCTTGGGGTCTGTTCATGTTGTTTGAGAGTCAGGGACAGGTGAGTGTGAGCTACAGTACTTGCTTATCCTGTCTGGATGAGAGAAGCCTCTCCCCCACCCCATCACTCCAAGGTGCCAGCCAAGCCGAGGACTCAAATAACTGACCAATGACTGAGTCATTGTTTTTAAGCTAGTGTGATTCTGAAATTTTTGATGTCACTCTGAATTTTCTGCATGCACATGCATATGGGAATTATGCATGATTACACCACTACACTGCATTTTGCAAGAATGAGGGGTGTCTCCTTGAAGCCTTTCTTACCTCTATCTGTAGTCTTTTAGATTATGCCAAATCCTTTGAATTATGCCCTTGATGTGACCAGGTACTGTTAAAGAAAGTAGAGAATACCATGCCCTGTGGTTGTGACGAAGAATGGGAACATCAGTTATTCCTATGGTAGTATTGATGCTCTCATCCTGGCCCCTCTGACAAGTTTAGCATCATACCCTGTCTTGCTGAACCTTTTTTGTAAATCTTCAGCTGTTGTTTCATAGTCTTCACTCTTTGTGCCATTACGTTTCTCCCTAAGAAACGTCCCATAAGGTTTATCACTCAATAGACTTCTGGGATGTGAGCTGTTACTACACAAGAGTGTATTCTTGTCAGCTGTTTCATTGTACAGTTTGCTACAGAGAATGTTTCCATCTTTGAATATTTCCAAATCCAAATATGGAATCTGTCATCACATTGTAATGTGAATTATACGTTGGGGCTCACACTGTTTAAATACTGAACATATGTAGTTCTTCCAAGCTGCCTCTTCGCAGATAAAGGAAATCCTCTCTATGTATTCTATACAACAGAATTTTGGTTTTTGTAAATGTTAGTCTCCCCCATGGTAAAACTGGATTCAAACTGGTCCATAAAAAGATTGACAAAAGATGGAGCCAATGTTCACCCCATTGCTGTTCTTCAAGTTTGTAAATAGAATATTTTATCAAAGCAAAGTAGTTTTTTATCAAGTACCAGTGAAGCCATTTTCACTAAAACTCTGTACTGGGTGTTTTCCTTCTCATTTCTGAGGTTCAACATTGCTCTAATAACCTCCAGACAATCCCTCTGGGGTATGGAGGTGTAAAGGTCCTCCATGTCTTTGGTGACTAAAAGCACCCCCTCTAAGTCTAAACCCTGTTTGTTCACATCTTCTAACAGCTTTAAAACATCTCGAGTCCTGTAGGTAAGAAGGCATCACCTGTACAAATTCTCTTAAGTGAAAGTCCACATAGCATAACAGGGGCTCAAGAGCAGATCCAAACCTGGAGACTATGGGTTTCCCAGGAGGTGACCTAGCTGGTTTGTGGACTTTTGGTTGGCAGTAAAAAACAGGAATGGGCTTATCCTGTAGCAGGGACTCTGCAGCCCACTCTGGGATTTCTTCTGCATCCCTGCCCCTAGTGACGGTCTCTTATATTATCTGTAAAATGACTCTTGTAGGTGTAACCCCCCCCCCGGCCCCCTCATCTAGGGGCATAAATCATCATCACAGTTGTTCCAGGGGGCACTGGAGAGGACTACATCAAGCGCAACACCTGAGCCATTGAACCCCCAAACAAGGTAGGAAAAATATCTGTTCTACCTCACGACTTCTTCTCCTGGTGCACTATCGAGCTCACCTCCAATTCTGAATCTGTTTGTCCCCCTGAACACTGACCACTGGACCAGGATCTCCAGACTGCAATCTCCTGTCTCTTCTGAGCCGCAGGGCCCCTTGATTCCGATATAGCCTGATGGATACCTTCTGGAATTACAACTTATGAAATAAATTAGACACGAGGGAAGGGGCTTTCCATTTTATCTATTCCCCTTCCAAACTTAAATAAAGAATCATTTTCAAGTTTCTTCCCAACTAGCTTCTTTATTTTAGCTCCTGCACCTCAAATGATTCCAGGAATGCAAGGGTCACATCCTTCATTGAATAAATAAAGCAGCTCCATGGAACTATCTTAACCTTTTACAACATATCCAAGGCTGGACATTCTGAGCAGCAATAATGGTTTACAGGCAGTACAAGCTGGGCTTTTTTCACTCTGACCTCTTGGATGATTTACCCAAGGAACCTCCCTACTTGGAAAATCCACAGGCTCCTGGATCACTGGACTGGTAAGCCAATCTCTCTCTTTTTCCTATTCTGGGTTACACATTCTCATCCATCTCTGTCTGGTCTTGCACTGGTCACTGCCCTATGTCCGGTGCTAGAAAGCGTGCTGCTTCCCACCTGGCCCCTGAACCTTGGTCTAAATCTCAAGGGGGACCAGGATTTTTTCCTCTGACCCAGGCCCTGTAATCCACCCTCTCTCACTTTTACAGGGAAGTCTAAACCTGCTGGTGTTCCCAACCTCACGGCACCCGTTCCCTCCTTACAGTTCAGCCTTTTCTTCTACACTGCTCTCCACTGGTGCAGCAGCCCTCAAACTCAGCCTGGCTCCAGTACCTGAGCTACCCTGATATGGACTGCCCTGCCACGGGAGAGCCCCTGGGTCTTGCCACCACCCAGGCCCCTCTGAGCAGCCCATCTCTGCAGATAGTGCCCCAAATCCTCTTTTCCGCTCCCAGATGACCCTTAAGGAGGGTCCAGCCCCAGGCCCACATCCCTGTCAACACATCCTGGCCTTGCGGTAAGCTCCAACCAGAGGCCACCTTCCAAGGCTTGTCCTAAGACCTGCAACCCACCTGGCCCTTTAATGCCGGCGCCCCATGACCTGCCCCTCCAAGCAGGTCCCCTAAAATGGGTGAAGGGCCCCCTGGCTCCCTCTATCCTCAGGGGGCCCTTCATGCATTTTAGGGCCCCCTGGCTCTCTCTATCCTCAGGCCACCATGTAACACCAGGTACGGGGAAGAGCCACTGCCACACTGCCACCCCTCTGTGGGGACCCTGCCACCATTCCCACAGCCCTGGCAGCCTAAGCAACTACTCCCCGGGATCTCTAAGGGCTCCTGCCTCTCCTGACATCCTACCACCACCTGCACCTCCCTTACCCCGACTACAGGCACCTGGCTGACCAGCCTGGGGTCACTTGTCCTTGACAGGGGTATCGGCGGCAAGCCAATACCGCAACTGGTCTGCCTCAGTAGGAGGGGTTATTGACTTTAAATCCCCATGCTCGCTACACAGCGTGAGCACCCCCCGTGCTAGAACACCTGCCTGTAATCTAAGCTGCTGGAGAAGCATCGTTGTACCTGCAAGTCTGCACTTTATACTGCTACTAAAGGAACTGTCTTTCAAGTCCAGTCTGCTCATTTCAGTGACTTTATCTGCTGCTGCTGTTAACTAACTGCGATCCACTTTAAAACGGGACTTCTGTGGCTAATTGTGTGTGTGCCTGGGGTCACTCGTGCTTGACAGGGGACTCGGCGGTGAGCCAATACCACAATGGGTCTGCCTCAGTGGGAGGGGTTATTGACTTTAAATCCCTGTGCTCGCTTCACAGCGCGAGCGCTGGGTGAGAGCACCACTCAGTAGAAAACAATCTCAAATTCAGGTTGTTTACCCTAGGCTCATTACTATAACTTATTGTGCTGGATTTATACATAAATTGAAGTTAAGTGCGTAACTTTACTTTGTTAAAGTTATGTTTTCAAAAGTTTAAATCCTAGTATCATGTTGATAACTAATATGTTATAGATTTCAGTTAGACATTTTATACTTCAAGATAAGTTTTTATACTAGACTACTTAACAAAGTTTGTTAGTTATTCAGCAATTTTTAAACATGTTGCTTCATTTTTTTATTTTGTGCTGCTTGACTTATAATAAATCTACCGAGTCTTTATCCGATTACCACAGGTTTGACTCCCCATATGGACTTAAAATTGATCAGGACTATTGGGGTCCATACTTAGTATTGATCAGTGAATGGGACAAGTCATTTGTTTCTCAGCCTAAAGTTTTGTATTTTAGTGTATTTTACTATCATTTGCACAGTTATTTCCTAGCTGGGGAATCTAGTTTTACCAGGTGTACTATTAATAATAACCATGAATTGAAGTGTTATTATAAACTTAACTCCATGAGATTGATAATACTCCTACTTCTACTTTCAGGTTCAGTTCATCCCCATCCTGGCCCAGGTTTAACCCACTCTTCCCCTGTTTCTTCAACTTCTAATGATTTCCAAATCCATCAAAATGTGACTCAAAAATGAATCAATTCCACTCTAAGCATAGTTCATTTGAACACTCAAAGTCTTGCGGCCAAGTGGTCCCAATTTGAGGCCTGGGCTTCTCATCATGACTTTGATATAATTACTTTATCTGAAACATGGTTGACCAGTAAGATTGATAATGGGAAAGTTTTCCTACCCGGTTATAATGTTATCCAAAAAGACAGAAGAGTGAAAAGGGGAAGGGGAACATTAATTTATACAAAATTAAAACTCAAATGTGTTACTTTAGATTATCCATCTGACAATTCGAAGCCGAATTTCCAGCCTGATTACTTTCGAGGCAGCCCCCAAGCTCACTGCCAACCGCGGCAGGCACCGACAAACAAGCAACATAAGCAACACAAGCAGCTCACCTGAGGAGCTGAGAAAGTCAATTTCCAGCCTGATTACTTTCAAGGCAGCCCCCCCTCCAAGCTCACTGCCAACCGCGGCAGGCACTCGGGACAAACAAGCAACACAAGCAACACAAGCAGCTCACCTGAGGAGCTGAGGAAGCCGAATTTCCAGCCTGATTGCTTTCGGGGCAGCCCCCAAGCTCACTGCCAACCGCGGCAGGCACTCGGGACAAACAAGCAACACAAGCAGCTCACCTGAGGAGCTGAGGAAGCCGAATTTCCAGCCTGATTACTTTCGAGGTAAAGAGAGCCTCTTCTCTTCGTCTGGACGCCTGCAGGGGGGTGCTACCTGATGAACACTTATATTTTATGAACTTTGTTCCCTGTTCACTGCTGGGTGGGCTTGTTATTTGCTTTTCTTTGTGCTACTAATGCTGAAGTGCAAAGCTAGGGATTCACTGGGTGTCCTAGAGTTGCCTAGCTGATTATACCTTATTGCCAGACATACTAAGCAGCTAATATAGAGCAGACTTGTTTAATTTTGTGGTATTGGATCTAATTGCTGATTATACCTTAAAGCCAGATATACTAAGCAGCTACTATAGAGCAGGCTTGTTTAATATTGTGGTATTGGATCTAATTGCTGATTATACCTTAAAGCCAGATATACTAAGCAGCTAATATAGAGCAGACTTGTTTAATATTGTGGTTTTGGATCTAATTGTGCTTGTAACTGAAGGTATTAGGATAGCTGGGTCCTAGTGTGACCTCATTTGGAATAGCCCTGTTTGCTTAGAGTGGAGCCCTTGTGTAAGTCACAACATTTTTCTCGCTGCATAGTAAGGAGAGGCTTTGTTTTCTCCACTACATAGGCAGCCCCCCAAGCTCACTGTTAACTGCAGCAGGCACTGGGACAAACAAGCAACACAAGCAACACAAGCAGCTCACCTGAGGAGCTGAGGAAGCGAATTTCCAGCCTGATTACTTGAGGTAAAGAGAGCCTCTTCTCTTCATCTGGATGCTTGCAGGGGTGTTAGCCTGACAGCGCTCGCGCCCGCCTGCCCCACCCACCCCAACCAACTACCCACCCACCCACCCAGGGGCGGCTGTCAATTTAAGGATCCACCCCGTGACATCACATCCGGTGACATCACGTCCTGTTGCCCAGAACCTATCTCCCCACTTTCCCATTTGCAGGTTATACCTGCTGGCCACTAGAGGGACCTATGCTCTCTCGCTACTTCTACTCCTACCTGTACAGTACTTCCTTCCCTTGGATCTTGCTTCACCACAATGGTTGGCCCTGCCTCACGCCTGCCTGTGCCTATCCCCACTAGCAGTGCACTTTGCCCACTTACCCATCTGCTAGTCCACACTGTGCCCTGGCACCCTCCCTCCCCTTGCTCCTGAACCTGCTCTCTTGCCCTTGGGACCTCTGTGCCCTCGGTCCTCCCTGCCTCTCCTAGCTTCCCCTCGCCCAGGCACATCTGGGTGTCTTCTTATTCTTGCCTTCCCTTCCTGTACCACCCTACCCACCCCCTGCTCCCTTAACGTCCCCTCCTCTCATGTCAATTGTAGGAAAACCTCTCACCATCTCCCAGCCAGGGTGTTAGTCATGCTACTACTCCTGTCAGGGAACATTCATCCAAACCCTGGCCCAGTTCCCAGGAGCTCCCCAACTAGCACTACAGGCCTATGCATGGTCTCCATGAATATCTTTTGCCTCCTAAAAAAAAGTTTGACTCACTACAATGCCTGGTCACATCAATTAACCCTGATGTCATCGCTCTGGTTGAGACTTGGCTGTCGAAATCCTCCCCTGACTCCCTGGTCTCCCTTCACCTGGTTTCACCCTCTTCTGGTCCGACCGTGTTGGGAGACGGGGCGGCGGCTGCGCTATTTATGTCAAGGAATCTCTCCCCGTACTAGCCCTGCCTACTCCAATCCTTGACTCTAGGGCCCAGGCGCTTACTCTGAAACTAACCCCTGACCCTTTAAAGGGACCCCTTTATCTGACTACTGCATACGTGCCCCCCAGGGACCAAACGCAGACCATTGCCTCTCTTACAGCATACCTTTCCTCACTACCTCCTTCCGCTGATCAAATTCTGGTGGGTGACTTAAATGTCAACTGGCTCAGCCCCTCCTCCTCCTCTACCCGTGACTCCTTTTTTTTGCAATAGACCTAACACAACTAGTTACCCAACCTACCAGGACTAACCCCAAGAGAGGCTCCAGTACCCTGCTTGATGTGGTACTCACCAACCGCCCTAATCGATCCCCAATGTACAAGTCCTCCCAGACTCTCAGCGATCACTCCCCCATTCTATTCCACTGGTCATCCTCAGTCCCCAAACCCATAGCACAGTCCACATGCCGGCGGTGTCTAATACCTGGTGGTCTGACAAAACTTAAGGAACTTCTGTCCCAAATTGACTAGTCTCCTATACAGGCAACTCCTGACATTGACACAGCTCTCTCCTTCTTTACCCGAACTTTTAATAATGCCTGTGATATCTTTGCCCCAATGTCGACCCGCCGTTCTAAAAGGCAGAATGCCCCTTGGGTAACCCCAGCTTTGATCCATCAACTCAAACATAGGGACAACCTATGGCACGTGCCATTGAGACTGGCCAGCCCAGTGACAGGCAGTTATATGCTGCCACCCAAAACAAGTGCACTCGGGCCATCAGAAAGGCCAAGTCTGAGCACTATCGGTCCTCACTCACAGCCTCATGGGGGAACCCCAGAACCTTCTGGGATAACATTAAACAGTTAAATGGGAGTGCACACCCCCACCCACCTAGATCAACATTAATGGCGTGATCTCTTCAGACCCAGCCCTCATAGCCAACCACCTCAACACCTCATTCACTGACCTTAGCCCTATCCTCCCTACAAATTTTTTGACCCTCCTCCCCAGCGCCTGCCGTAAATCTTTCTCGCCTTATTTTCTCCTCCGTGGTGTTCTGCCCAAGAACTTAGGCGCACCTTGTCACTGCCCTCGAGGTAATAGTGCAGGCAGTGACACCTGAATCCGTGTATCCCTACGGCTGGTCTTAGACACAGTCCTTACCCCGATCATGTGCCTCATCAACCACTCTCTTTGCCTGGGGAAGGTTCCAACTGCCTGAAAAGTCGCCACTGTCATCCCTATCTTTAAAGGTGAAGATAGGACTGTGGCTGGAAACTATCGGCCAATCTCCATTCTCTTTCCTCTCTCCAAGGCCTTGGAAAAAGTGGTAGCCTCTTAAATCTCTGTCTACCTCTCCACCTACAATGTCCTATGTCCTGAGCAGCATGGCTTCTGAGCGGGCCACAGTACCAACACAGCCCTCCTAGAGTTCTCCAACTTTCTCCACTCCTCCTTAGACACTGGTTCTCTGACTGGTGTGGTCTTCATTGACCTCTCTAAAGCTTTTGACACTGTCTCCCACCCCCTCCTTCTTGATGCCCTTAGTCTCTCTGGTTTTGCTGCTGGGCCTATCTGCTGGTGCACCAGTTATCTGTCTGACCGCTCATAGCGTGTAAAAATTAATGGGACCTACTCAGACATCTGTCCCATCTTTTCTGGAGTTCCCCAGGGCTCCATTCTGGGCCCCTTACTATTTTCCCTTTACCTTAACACCCTTTCACGCTCTTGCTCGGGGAACATTCTATTGTACGCTGATGATGCAGTCATCTTTGCCTGAAGTCGTAACCCTATTGCCCTCCAGGACTCGCTGCAGAAGTCCTTCGCTGAAGCTGAGGGCTGGTTCAAAGAACATAGATTGGTGATAAATCTTAAAAAAACAAAAACCATGTTCTTCACTCATCCTCAAAACAAGTCCTGCAACTTCAAACTCCTCATTCACTCTGGGTCCTCTTTCCCACTTGAACAAGTTTGCTCCTGTAAATACCTAGGGATCCATTTTGACCCCTCCCTCTCCTTCCATGGACACATCGCTGCCCTAGCCACTGCCACAAATATCCGATTGGGCATCTTACATCGGTATAAACACTGCCTTCCCAGGAGCTCTTGACCTCCATGTCAACTCCTCTATCCTGTCCCTAGTGGACTATGGACTGCCGGTGTATGGTGCTGCTGATCAGACCGCACTCCATAAAATTCGCGACTACTCTGAATAAGGCCTGCAGGTTAATTACTGGGGCACCTAGGCTAACACACACCTGTCTACTGTACCGCCAGCACTGGTACTTGATCTTGATGAGCCTCAAATATCTGACCTGTACCCTTACAAAAAGACCCTCCTTGGGCTATCCCCGCCTGGATTGACCACCACCATCCGCTGCTCTGTCCCACTAGTTCATACTCGGACCTCTGGGAAAACCTCTCTTGTTATCCCTAGAGCTAGGACCTCTCACGGCCAAGAGCCTTCAGCTTTAGGGCCCCTCCTGGTTCAACACACTGCCCCTCCATCTCCAGAAGCTCCAACTATGTACGTGCTTCCAAATGTCCTTATGGAACCACTCTTGTTAATAACTGAAGCTGTAATTGCTACTAGTCAAAGCTGTACTAATCCTAATGACAAAGCTTACTACTAAGCTGCTAAGGACAACATAACTCTGGTATTGTTTGCATCAATCCTACCTGTACCAGCTTGTTTGTATCTATGTCTTAAGTTACTGTTATACTGTGTTATACTGTTATACTGTGTATTTTCGTTTGCCTTACTGTGACAAGGTACCTTTGTAAATGAGCCTATGGCTGAAAGGTTTTCCAAACTGCTGTCTAAATAAATAAATAAATAAACAATTCTAAATGTGACCTAGTCTCAGTTAATGTGACTTTTGGCCAGAATAAGCATCTTGTAGTTAGCTCTGTTTACATTCTACCAGGGCTTATTAAGGAGGGATTAGACCTTTTAATAAGATTTAAAAATACCTGCATTACCACCAAAGAATGGATGTTATTGGGTGACTTTAATTGTAACTGGGAATCAGAAACAAATCATAAAGTTAGAGAGACATTGTTACAATTAGGGGTCTTTCAGATTATTAATGAAACAACAAGATTTAATTATGAAAAAGGGGGAGGGTCTATATTGGACTGGATTGTTGTCTCACACCCATTTAATATTACTTCATCAGACGCAATTAGTGATCATTGCCCTGTGCAATGTAATTGGTCTACTAAGGCTCAAAAAAATCCTTCTATCTTCATTGAGACTAGGAATTTTAAAAATTTAACATCAGCCCTAGTTAATGTTGAATGTAACAAAATTGACTGGTCACTCCTGAAAACATTCAAAAATATAGATGATTATATTCATTTATTTTCCCAACTAATCAACTCCATTCTTGATAGAATAGCACCAATAAAATGCATGTGCATCAGGGCTAACAAAAATAAATAGGTTAATCGGGAGTTATTAAACCTTATGAGACTTCGTGATAGAGCTTGGAAAGACTATAAAAAAATAGGGACAATTCCAACCTGATAATATATAAGGAGCTAAGGAATCTCTGCAAATCTGAGGTTCACAAATCCCACCCCAAAAAAGTTTTTTTTAGAACAAGCAAGAAATCTGAATAACCCAAATTAGATCTGGCAACTCCTCAATGATTTGATGGGTAAGGGACAAAAAGAAACGGAGTTTGTCATAAAGGACGGTGATAATGTAATTAAGGAAACTAAATTTTTGGCTGAATTATTTAACTATTTCTTTGGTGATCTTGAGAGATACCAGGGTTATAACAGCCCAACCACTCCCCCCATGGTTGCTTCTATGCCCAATGGTGATCCAAAATTTTACTTTAAAGTCTTAACCCCTGCCATTGTTAGGGAATATGTGCTCAAGAATGACCCCAAACCTTAATCTGGTTGTGATGACCTTGATTTCAGATTCCTTAAATTGAGCAATGATGTCCTGGCCTCCCCAGTTTTGGATTTGTTCAGTCTTTCACTTTGTTAAGGTGCATTTCCTAAGGTTTGGAAAACGGCCATCATAAAACCAGTTTTTAAGTGTGGTGTGAGGGACTGTTTGTCTAATTATAGACCGATTTCTCTACTACCACCTTTATCTAAAATATTAGAGAGATTAGTTCTCGATCAATCTATGGAATTTCTTTGCAAATATGATCTACTTTCTAAATTCCAGCGTGGGTTTAAGCCCAAACATAGTATGGAGCGAGCCTTGGTGGGGTTCACTGGCTGCATACAGAGCTCCTTTGATTTAGGGGACTCTGTAGCAGCTGTTTTTGTGGACCTCACCAAGGCCTTCGACCTTGTTAGATATGATTTAGTTTGTTCCATTCTCTATGAGGTTAATTTTTCCCCTGATGTTACTGATTGTTTTTTTAACTATCTTACCACTAGAGCCCATAAAACAGTTACTAATGGGGTCACTATACATGAACTCTGCTCCTTTAATTTGTCAGAAGTCTGAAATGATTTTATTTGCTGATGATGCTATTAGTTTTCATTCCAATAGTGATCCAGTGGAAGCAGTTAAGGTAGTTCAGAACGATTTTTTGTTATTTCACAAGTGGTTAGTCACCAGACACATGATACTTAATGTTAAAAAAAAAACAAGTACATGTTTTTTTCATGTTCTAGTTCTAAGAAACAGAAATGTGTTCTCCCCTTGATGATTGATTTCAATGGTGATTTGATAGAGAAAGTCGATCACATTAACTATCTCGGGGTCATTCTTGACACTAGATTAACTTTTGAAACACATATTCTTTCAATAATAAAAAACAGCCATCAAAGACTGGGGGTTCTATACAGAATTAAACAGTTTCTTACTTCATCTTCTAGACTACAATTTTCACATTGTTTCCTTTTGGGGATTATGGATTACGGAATCCTCATTTACTCATCCACCAGTGAAAACCTTCTCTCAAAACTCAAAGTTACATATAATAATATTCTCAGATTTGCTACAGGTCTCCCTTTTATGACGCATACCTGTCATTTACTAAAAATGGTGAACCTTCCCTCTTTTGAAAATAGAATAAAGTTCAGACTTGGTATTTTGCTCTTCAAAGCCTCTAGAGGTCTTCTCCCCTCTTCCTTATCCTCCATGTTCCCCAGAGCCTCTAACTATCTAGGAACCAGGTCCCAACACAAATTTCAGTTTATGGCCCCAAGGGTAATAATAAAAATTTATGGCCAGAAATCATTTTCATTTTTATTTTGAGCTATTATATTTTTTAATTCTATTCCCACTTCCATCAGTAATTGTCTTACACTTATTTTCAAAACTAGATTAAAAATATGGTTGGAAAGTTTGGTCTCCTGTTCAAGCAGCACCTCTGGGGATTTATATTTATGATTATTGTTTTTGTATTGCAACTGTCTTGTAATGTTTATATTGTGTTAATTGATTCAATGTTGTATTTGTTTTATGTGTCACTTGCCACTTGTGAAAATGGGCAGTCATGCTCATCAAGTTATAAAGTATAAAAAATAAAAATGAAAAATGAAAATGAAATCTTCCCCATGGAGCTTCTGCCCCGGTTCCTTGCCATCACGTTGCTGCAGAGGCCGTCCCTATCTGCCACTTTGGGGGGGCTGCCCCCACAGGTCCACCTGGACCACCAAGCTCCCTTTCTGACTGCCTACTCCGCTCCTCGAGTTGCTCCCCTGCAGCCTCAAGCCTAACGCCCGGGCTGGAAAGGCTCCGACACTTCCTGTCTCCCACCTTATATACCTTCCCTGACCTGCCATCTGCTGCCACCTGGAGGCGTCCAGCAGGTATTGACCCCCAGAGCATTAATAAATTCCCTAGCTTGGGGGGGGGATAGGAGGGGGAAAGGGGTTCCTAAATGGGAGCATAAGTCCCTCATGTAAGGGAGGCTTACATAGGATTATGTGGAAGCTTTTTTAATTGATCTCATTTTGCACTTATCACAGACATTTGGTGGTGAAATCCTCAACATTCTTCACCACCATACCCGTCCTTTATTGCCTGTTTTACAATAATCCCCTTGTCCTGTTTTAGATCTCTTACTGTAGCTCCCAAATTTCTTGTTAAGTTTCTGCTTTGTGGAGGACTGCCATTTCCCATGATCCCTTGCTCTATCCAGAATGGGGGATCTATTGCAATGCTGATGCAAATATCTAATTAGATATCCTGTGTCCTGTATGCCCCCCCCAGAATGCCCCCTGCTCCCACATGACACTGTACACTCATGAGCAGTGTTGAGCAGGGACTGTGGATGCCATTTGATGTGGACAGGCATTGGGATGTGGAGCAGTGTAGCTGGGATATGTGCAAATTATGTGTGTGTCACCAAATACTCTGTAGATTGGGCCCTTAGTTTTGTACCTCACAGGCAGGGGTGGCTACAAATTAGAGGTATCAGTGGGACTCATTTTAGAATGTTCTGCAACACCACATCTTGGTTTAGGAATTGTGTTAGTACCCCCTACTGTTTGCTGTTTTTAAATAGGTCACAGTAAGTTGCTTGACTGTTGCAAGGGTGAAGACCTGTACCCTGCAAAATTTATCCTGGTTCAGGGGATCTCTGAGGAAACCAACAGAGAATACAGTGAGAGTTGTGCCTCTCCACAATTCATTCACCACTCTGGCTGAGCATGGTTCCTCTATGGAGGCACTCACAGTGGAGACCAAGGAGGATGCTGGGAACCTCCACAATGGAGACCCACAGGAGGGTGGCACAGGACCGCACAGGGGAAGGAAACAACTCCTGGTGGGGGACTCAAATTTTGGGGTGGTAGAACTGGGGGAGGGAGGTGAAAGGGAGGTAAGGTGCCTGCCCGGGTCCATGGCTTGGAGGGACAGGAAATTAATCCTCAGGATCATGGGAGCAGCTGCAAGGAGGAGTGAGCTGGATGTCATTATCTACCTAGGGACAAATGACCTGGCTGAGAATGGGATCAGAGCAGGTTTAACAGGAGTTTGTGAAGTTGGGAAGGGGCCTTACACAAGTAGCACACACGGTAACTTTCTCGGAAGTGCTACCTGTCTATGGCATGGATGAGGCTAGGGTACTCCACACCATGGGATTCAATGACTGGTTGAAAAACTGGTGCAGAGCTCAGGGATTTGGCTTCATTGGGGACTGGGGTCCACCTGGAGGGATGCAGGCCTATACAGGCGTGATGGTCTGCATCTATCCGGGGGCAGGAATCAAGATCCTAGGAGATAGGTTTAAATGCTTCTTTGGCAAGCATTTAAACTAGCCAAGGGGGGAGGCACTGAAAAGGAGAGGGATGCCTGGATATCGTGGCAGTCACAGAAACATGGTACACAGAGAACCATGCCTGGTATGTCAACATACCAGGGTACACAATCTACAGGAGGGACAGGGAGGGAAGAAGAGGAGGAGGAGGAGGAGTTCTCTTTGTAAGGGAAGGGATCAAAGCAACAGAACTAAAGGGTAAACAGGGAGGAGATGAGGTACTGTCGATCACCCTGGAGATGGAAATGGCACCGCAATCCATACAGGGATTGTATACAGATTCCCATCTCAGGGGGAGAAAATGGACATGGAAATGATAGAAGGCATCCTTGGGATGGCAGGGAAAGGAGAGATATTGCTGATGGGGGACCTGAAAATGCCAGATGATAACTGGAGCACCTTTGCTGCAGCCACGTCCAAGAGCAGGGCCATTCTTGATGCCCTACAGGGGCATGCCTCAGACAACTAGTTTTGGAACCCACTCAGGAGGGAGCAATGTTAGACCTGGTACTCTCAAATGGGGATGGAGAGATGATCTCCGATCTTGAAGTGGGTAGCCATCTGGGAACAAGCGACCACCAAACAGTGTGGTTCAGGATAAACTTGGCTGTAGAGTCAAGCCATACAAAAGTGAAGGTACTGGACTTCAGGATGGCTGATTTTGTAAAAATGGGAGAGTGTCTCAGAAAAGCACTAGCAAACAGGCAAGAAGGTGGGGTGGACCAACAATGGGGAAACATCAAAACCGCCATCACAGAGGCAACAAGCCATTGTGTGAAGCAAATAAACAAATCAAAATGAAAGAAAAAAACCACTACGGTTCTCAAAAGAAGTGGCGGGGAAGGTAAGAGAGAAAAAGATAGCATTCAGTAAGTATAAGGAAACATAGAAGGAGCAGGACAGAGAACTGTACCAGTTAAAGCAGAAGGAAGCAGGGAAGGCAGTCAGAATAGCAAAGGCCCAAACCGAGAAAAAGATAGCCAACTTGGTTAAGAAGGGGGATAAAACCTTTTATAGGTACATTAGGGAGCAAAGAAAGACTAAGGCAGGGATACTGAGGCTGAATAAAGGGGAAGGTGGTTGAGCGGAGAGCGACAGTGAAAAAGCAGAGATACTGTACGAATACTTCTGCTCAGTATTCACAATGGAAAAGCAGGGGGAGATACCTAATCCAGTCAATAGAAGCACTCTGGATAGGGGGTTGATATTAGTCTTTTCACAGAAGAAAGGGTTCTGAAAGAACCCTTAAAACTGAAGGTGGATAAAGCAATGGGGCCTGATGGGATTCACCCCAGAATTCTTAAACAACAAAGGGAAGAACTAGTAACACCACTGACTACCCTTTTTAATAAATCATGGGAGGAGGATGATGTGGTACCTGAGGACTGGAGGAGGGTGGATGTGATTCCCCTTCACAAAAGTGGGAGCAGGACAGAGGCAGGAAACTACAGACCTGTCAGTTTGACCTCAGTGGTAGGGAAAATGATGGAATCACTTTTGAAGGAAAGAATTGTTGAGTACCTAGAGGCCAGTGGGGCACAGGACCCAAGGCAGCATGGATTCACAGCAGGAAGGTCATGTCAGACAAATCTAATTGATTTCTTTGACTGGGTGACCAAAGTAGTAGACCAGGGAGGGGCTGTGGACATGGCCTACCTGGACTTTAGCAAGGCATTTGACATAGTCCCGCACAAAAGATTAATACAAATTAGCCAGCCTGGGAGTGGGTCCCAGGGTGGTAGCCTGCTAAAACACTGACTGGACAACAGGACACAGTGGGTAATAGTAAATGGAGTCCACAGTGAAGAAAGGGGTTACTAGTGGGGTACCGCGAGTGTTCAGTACTGGGGCGATCCTTTTAATGTCTTTATAAGGACATTGCAGAGGGACTGGAAGGAAAGTATGTCTCTTTGCAGATGACACAAAGATCTGCAACAGGGTTAATACACAAGGTGGGGTGGAAAGGATGAAAAGGGACTTGGCAAGGTTGGAGGATGGTCAAATGTATGGCAGCTTAGATTCAACGAAAAGAAGTGAAGTAATGCACCTGGGAAACAAAACCCAGGGAAGAGTACACAATGGGGGTGAGGTACTGACAACAACAAAATGGAAAGAGACCTGGGTAGTCATATCAGATGACCTAAAGGTGAGCCATCAATGTGAGAAGAAGTAAGGAGGGCTGGGGATACTGGGATGCATAGGAGAGGCATCACCAGTAGAAAACAAGAAGTTGTTGGCTCCTCTGTACAGACAGTTGGTAAGACCATATCTGAGTACTGTGTACAGTTCTGGAGACACCATCTCTGTAACGACATAGACAGGGCGGAGGCTGTCCAGAGGAGGGCAAACAAAATGGTGCAGGGTCTGCACCAGAAGACATATGAAGAAAGACTAAAGGAGCTTAAGATGTATAGCCTCGAGGAAAGGAGGGAGAGGGGGGACATGATAGAAACTTTAAAATACCTCAAGGGAATCAACAAAGTCCAAGAGGGTAGCATCTTTCAGAAAAAGAGATGTGCAAGAAAAAGGGGGCACAATTTGAAGATAGAGGGGACGGCTCAGAGGTAATGTGAGGACGTATTTCTTCACAGAGATGGTTGTAGATGCATGGAACAGCCTTCCTGAGGAAGTCATAGAGTCAAAAACAGTGGAAGAATTCAAGAATGCATGGGACAGACATAAGGCAATTCTAGTGGGGGGGGGTAGGAGGAAGTAGGCTGTTGGTTAACCAGGATCTGCATCTTATCCGTTAGGTAGAGAAATGGGCAGACTAGGTGGGCTGAGCGGTCCTTATCTGCCATCAAATTCTATGTTTCTATGTTTCTAGAGTGTACTTGACATCATGAAGTGTTTGGAGGGTGGGCACATGCATGAGCCGCTGAGGGAATGGCAGCTTGAAAACGGAGCTTTGTAGCCTTTGAATGTAAATTCATCTTTTTTATACTAGGATTTATACTAGGAAATATAGACATACCGAAGGCCGAGGCCCATATAGGCATGTCTCCAGCCAAGCTGGTATCTTCCATAATTATTATAACAATAGTGAATCCAGTTTACGTTTGAAAACAACATGATCATTGTTTTCAACTAATGAACTAGGAAGTGAATTCCACCTCGGAATTATTCTTTGTGTATAATAAAATCTCCTTTTATTAGTTTTTGGATATGTAAGAGATAGCTGATATTTATGGCTTCTTAAGTTACAGTTGTTTTTTTTTTTTTATTTAATTCATATATCGGATTTACAAACCTTTGAGTCAAAGACTCATTTACAAAGGCACCTCCGTCGCAGGGGAGGAGCAGTTGTGTTTATTATAAGACATATTTAATTGTGTAAGTAGCTCTTCATCCTTGTGTATTTTATACATAAAAAGGGCATCCCCTCTTTTTCTTCTCTCCTCCAGTGAATACATCTCCAGTTCTTCCAGTCTTCTATTATAACTCATACTGGATATATCACCCACCAATTTTGTAACTCTCCTCTGGACCCCCTCTATCCTATTTATATCCCTTCTTAAGTAAGTGTTCCAAAGAGAACAGTAGTCCAGATGTGGCCTTACGTAGGCCCTGTATAATGGCATAATGCATTTTTTATCTCTAGAGGCAAAGCTTCTTTTTATGCAACCTATTAACCTATTAGTTTTAATTATGATGTTGTTGTAGTGCGCTTGAAATGTAAAATCAGAATCTATTGTTACACCTAGATCTTTTTGCTGTGTTACAGATCTCATTACTTGCCCCTTTAATGTATATTCATAATGCAAATTATTTCTCCCAAAATGCATAACAACACACTTGTCAGTACTGAAAGTCATTTGATTTTTTTCAGCCCATGTTTAAATTTTTTTAAGTCATTGACAAGTTTTTTGATAATCTGTCAAAGTATCAACCTGTGCTGTTAGTTTGGTATCATCAGCAAATTTTATAGCAAAGCTGTTTAGGTTTAATGTCATATCTGATACGAATATATCGAAAAGAATTGGTCCCAGAACTGATCCCTGAGGAACCCCACTGGTCACGTCCCTCATACCAGATATGTGTCCTCTTATATGTACACATTGGGTATGATTATTCAACCACTCTTCCACCCAGTTTATAATTGGGTTTTTAATTCCGAGTTTTCTCATTTTCTCTATCAGGAGTCCATGTGGCACTTTGTCAAAAGCCTTACGAAGATCAAGAAATATTACATCCAAGGCTTTGTTGTTTTCCATGCTATCACTTATATATTCATAAAATACCATGTTACCTGATAAACAGGACCTATTTTTACGGAAACCGTGTTGTGATTTTTCCTCTAATCCCTTTTCTTGTAAATCACTTTCTATCCTTGTTTTTAATATTGATTCAAAGATTTTACCAACTATACTGGTTAGACTAATAGGTCTATAGTTTTGAATGTATGATCGGTTTCCCTTTTTAAAAATATGTGTTACAATTGCTGTCTTCCAATCACTTGGGACATCACCAGTATTCAATGACATGTTAAAAAGTTTATACAGAGGGTTTACTAGCCACTCTTTAATTTCTTTCAATAGCCTTGCATGTAATCCATCTGGTCCAGGTGATTTATTTATATTTAGTTTGTTTAAATTAGCCATTATCTCTTCTTTAGTTATCTCAATTACTGTGTCCTTTTTATGTTTGCTTGCACACATGTGCAAGAAACATAATGCCATCATCCGAGTTTTCGGAGGTGTGGCAGCCCTCTTCCAATTCAGTCAGTGTGTTTGCAGGCGCGACCGCAGTTCTCCAATGCCTGCTGGAGATGTCTATGACAGCTCCAAAATGCAGTGAAGTATAGTTGAAAGGGGGAGCTACGCTTCAGTGAGCAGCGATAAGATATGGCTTGCTCATGCGCCCCCCCTACACACACACACACACACACACACACACACACACACACACACAGGCACGCATACTGCATGCTGCCCCCCCACACTGTGTAGCGGACATGCCCAATCCCCTAAGTTACATATGCCATGCTGGGTGCCCACCCAGCATGGCCGCAGATTGTATAGCCGACGGGTGCCCAATCCCCGCCGGCTCCACTGTCCCCCCCAGTAGGAGGGTGCCACGCTGGGAGCCCACCCGCGTGGGCAACAGATATTATTATGTTATTGCTGACAGGGTGCCTAACTCTCATCGCTGCCCGCCTCATTTCCACCAGTTAAAATTTTTGTGCCACGCTGGGAGCCCACCAGCGTGGCAAACGCCCCGCTGGCATGTAAAAAAAAAAAAAAACTGTAACTTAAAACGGTCCCTCGCAGTCTCTGCCCCCACCTGCACCCACCCACTGTGCACCCTGCCTCCCACACCCCCTCACCCCTCACCCTATACTTACCTCCGACTCCGCGCAATGATCTTCGGTGGACCGGAACACGTCTGCACTCTTCAAAGCCGACCGTAACTGAGGAAATTCCGTAAGCTGTATAATGTAATGAATAGTTTTTTCAACTTTGCTTGCATATCTCAGCCATTTTTGAATTTTACTAAATTTTCAACATTGGGTTTTTGGGACCCCTTCTCATGAATGCTCTCACTGTCATGGCGTTCATCGAGTCCAAAGGGTGATTTCGCAGTCACTGCATGAAATCACCTTCCGGGACTGAGTAATGAAATGACACTGCCACTTTTCATAAGGTGGACTCTCAAAAAACCTATGTTGAAAATTTTGTGGAACAATTCTTAAAAATGACTGTTGTATGAGTGTGCGCTATGACAGTTCCTATGCGCACTCCGTAAGTTCGCGAATTTTCAATATTTTCACTACAGATTTTCAACATTGCCATTTTACCACACCTCCTTATGAGCAGTACAGCTGTCATTTTTCACATCTTGCCCAAAACATGTTTCCGCCCATGTAGCGCACAATGGGCTTGGTCGGTTGCTTGACACAATGTATGGGACACATTAAGAAAATCACAGTGACACTGTTCATTAGCAGAGGTCTTAAATGGCTATGTTGAAAATTTGGTGAAAAAATTCCTAAAATGACTGTTTTATCGAGCGTCACGTTGCACAGTTCTCCTGCGCCGTAAGTTTGCAAATTTTCTATATTTTCACTCCAGATTTTCCACATTGCCATTTTATTACACTTCCTTATGAATAGTACAGCTGCCATTTTCACATGTCGCCCAAATGTGTTTCTGCACATGTAGCGCACAATGGTGCAGTCGGTTGTCGAAGCAATGTTTGGGACAGATTAAGGAAATCACAGTTACACTGTTCATAAGCAGAGGTCTTAAAATGGCTATGTTGACAATTTGTGACAAAAGTCCATAAATGACTGTGTTATTAGTGAGCATTGCGCAGTTTCCACGCACCCTCGTAAGTTCATGACTTTGTAATATTTTCAGTCCAGATTTTCACCAGTGGCATTTTTCCACACTTCCTTATGAACAGTACAGCTGTCATTTTTCACAACATGGCCGAAATGTTTTTACACTTTCAGCGCAGAGATGCGTGGTCGCTGTGGGAAATCATTGTTTGGGACAGATAAAGAAAATTACAGTGACACTGTTCATGATCGGAGGTCCCAAAATGCCTGTGTTGACAATCTGCTGTAAAATATCCCCAACCTAATTACATTACGGGTGTGCGTTGCACAGTTTCTATGCACGCTCGTGACTTCACCACTTTTTTTAATATTTTGACTACAGATTTGCAACATTGCCATTTTTTACACCTCCCCATGAACAGTACAGCTGTCATTTTTCACATCCTGTTCGGAATGTGTTTTTGCACCTGTGGTGCTAAATGCCGTAGTCGCTGTGCATAAGCAGCTTTCTGCTAACAAACTGATATTGCCACTGTTCATGAGGTGGGGGTCACAAAAAAACCATGTTGAAAATTTGGAGTGAAAATACCAATGAATGCCTGACGTGTTAGGGTTTCCAACCATAACGCCCCACCCTGTAGAGAATGACAGGATCAGGGGTGTGACTTGGGATTCTTGCCTGTAATGCTCATACCATTCCACACCCTGCAGCCAGTGAGAGGCATCGAGGTATGCCTTGGACTCTTCTGCCCCAAAGTTCACCCCATTCTCCTATACCGCACCCATCTCACCGATTTCCTGATGGAAAGGTGCACATAAGGGCCAAAGACCCCAAGGCACACTGTGACACTTGTCAGTGTCTGCAGGGTAGGGTGTGGTGAAATGGCGTGGCCGTTATGCCTGACGACCCAAAGGCACACCCCAATGCCTGTCACTCTCTGCAGGGTGGTGGTGGGGTTGGCTTCTGTTCAATACTTCACTGCCATTTCTATTATGCAGCTCTGTAACTTCTACACTACCAATGCCAATGCTAGCAAGCAAACATTCGGCATTGACAAATGCTTGTTTGTTGTAATATTGGCTTGTTGATTTAGAACTTTTGACTTAGTGTTAAAAACTGAACAAAAATAATTATTTAGTTCTTCTGTGCTGTCTTGAAGCGTTATTTCTTTATTGTCTGTGATTAATGGACCTATATTTCTTGAATTTTTTATTTTATTTATATAAGAATAGAAACTTTTCCCACCATCTTTCATATAGGCTAGGTTTGTTTCAAACTTTTTTTTCCAATTTTAATTTTGGTTTTACATTTTTTTAACAAGCTCTTATATTTCCAAATATTATAATCACTTCCATCTCTTTTCATGACTTTCCACCTGCTAAGTGCATTCACCCAACCCCAAATCTCATTTTAATTTTTTAAGACTGCTGAAAGCTAATGAAATCTGTTTTCACAAAAATCTGACTAGTTTGTTGGTGGTAGCGATAAATGGAAAAATTGCCTCAGTCTCTGTGGATGCGGTAAATGGTGACTGTGACTGTACCCTCCTCGATGGGGGCATCTCATCACAACGACATGGAAGAAATCAAATCTATACTCAAGGCTTTCTTGCAGGATATCCCCCATCTCTGCAGCATAGTACAGGACCATGGGCAAAGAATGGAGGCAGTCAGTGCTGGGTGGCAGATACAGAGTTAAATGCCATGCAAATGGACATTCAGTCAGACAGAACTGCCTATTTGGAACAGCAAATCAGACTCCTTTGAGCCAAAGTGGATAATCTAGAAAACAGAGGGTGCTGAAATAACATTAGAATCGTGGTTCTGGCTTAGGGAATGGAGGATAAAAATGTCTGTGGTTTCCTTCAAGCTATGCTGCCCAAGCTGCTTGATCACTACTGGGATGGTCTGTTGGAAATAGAAAGGGCTCATCGCACCCGGGGTTCTAAGCTTGCCAAAAGAGCACACCCTCGACCCATCCCAACATACTTCCTATGCTACAGGGTCAAAGAACAGACTCCTTGGTGGGCAACAGAGAGAATGGTGCTTAACTCATTCAACCCCATAGCGCGTATGTGCATCATCAGGAAAATTCCTCTAGTCCCCATAGCACATTTGTGCATCAGGTATTCACTTCATCTCATCCCTAGCATGCATATATGCATCCTGCACTTCTTATGCACTTTCTGGATCAACCAATCAGGGATAAGGTTATTGCAAAGTGCAGGTCGGTAGGAAACATTCCTACCTACTAAAATACAGACTTCATATTGAACACATTTACTACCTTTCAGATTTTTTTTAGGTTTTAATTTGGGTTAAAAAGTGAAGAAAATGCTATTTTTCTCCATTGCAGGTAATGTTAAAAAAAATTGTAAATGCTAGAAACTTGTGATCCCTGATTTGAAAGCTCTTTTCATTGTGAAAAATTAGTATGCTGGTGTCTGGAGATAGGAGGTGTACTTTTTTTTTTTTTTTTTGGGATAGAAAAAGTGTAAAAATTTGATTTTCCTCTGTTTCAGGTACTATAAAAGAAAAACTGTAAATGCCAGAAATGTGTGTTTCCCATCATTTGAAAGGTCTCTTTAATGTGGACAATTATCATGCTGGTGTCTGGGGTCTAGGAGGTGTTCTTTTTATGATGTAGGTTTTTATTTGGGAACAAAATGTAAAAAAAAAAATGCTCTTTTTTTATCATTTCAGCAACTGTAAAAAAATATATCTGCAAATGCCACAAACATGAGTGACCCATCATTTTAAAGCTCTTGTTATTGTGAACATTTTCCATGCAGGTGTCTAGGGGCTAGGAGGCATACTTTTTCAGTTATCGTGGTTTGTGCGTCATGTGAGCAGTTGTGCAGAGCATTTTTCCTAATTCAGTCGGTTTACTGGCATTATGTGTTGGCAAATGCCTTAGTTTATGGTCTGTTTTATTATGTAAAACAGCTCAGAAATACTCTAAACTGTGGCAGTGTAATGCACAGATGTTGGTGTGATGGAAAACCATCATACAACAGACATTTGCCACTTCTAAGGTGTTTTTTTGAGTTTTTTTTAAAAAAGAAAAAAAATTAAATTTTCATTGTTACATGCTCTGTAAAAAAAAAACGCTAATGCTACTAATGTGTATGACCCCTCATTTTAAAGATTTTTATATTGTGAGCAAACTTCGTGCTGTAAGTTTTGTTATAGGAGTTATACTTTTTATGTTGCTTGCACGCATGTGCAAGAAACATAGTGCCATCATCGGAGTTTTCGGAGGTGTGGCAGCCCTCTTCCAATTCAGTCAGTGTGTTTGCAGGCGCGGCCCCAGTTCTCCAATGCATGCTGGAGCTGTCTATGACAAGCTCCAAAATGCAGTGGCATACAGTTGAAAGGGGGAGCTACGCTTCAGTGAGCAGCGATCAGATATCGCCTGCTCATGCGCGCTCCCCCTACACACACACACACACACATGCACACAGTGGTACCCACAGCCATAACTAAATCTCTGTAGCAGTCTCACACTGCATAGTAGCTGCCTTAAATTACTTAAAAATCCCCATGTTCATAAAACTAATTCATCTTATTGATCCTGGCATTTTAACATTGTGTCAGTTTGTTACTCATCTTTGTTTTCCGCTTTTAACTACTTTTACTTTCAGCTCATACTGTTCCGTAACAGACCCATGTTCATTCAGTAAAATAAAGCAATCCAGACTTACTATCAGCATATTTTTGTGACAAAAAAAAATCCATGTATTTTTATTCAGATGTATGTACTGTGTGTCAAAATGTCCCCAGCTTTGCATTGTGTGACAGGGAGCAAGTCGGCAGCTTCACAAGCATAGAGGAATGCTTTCACATTCGTCTCATTCTGTAGCGTGACCGAGTGGGGTTCACTGTGGTAAAATACACCTGTCCATCCAGACTTCAATAGTTGCAAACTTTTATAAAAAAAGAAAGAATCCATTCTTTTACCTGTCAAAATGCTGCCAACTTTACATCATATAAAAGCGAGTGGACAGTTTCACAAGCAGAGACACAGGCGAGATTTGTGCCTGGGCAACTGGCAGAGGGGGATGCAATGTAAATGAGGGGTCATGGATCTGAATATAGGCACAGTACAAGGCCATTTTGCTCGATTCCCTTGCTCAGCGCACATACCACCAAGTCAAACCCCAACTTACTACCGGGCAACCCTAGAGGTTGTCAAGATACTGCAGCATCCCCCTCCCCCGCTTATCATTGTTCCCATAGGAAATAGTAGCCTTAAACTAGGTAGTTTAGTGGTCCATCCATCCCTCCCCTATTCCCCGATCACCATCCTGGTCTTAAGAAAACATTATCCTGGTAATCCAGTGGTCCCTACACCGTTCTCCGATCGCCACCCCGATATGAAAATAACTGATCCCCTGGTAGTGTAATGGTCCCACTCCCTCCCCCACTCACTGATCGCCACTCTGATGTTAATAAAAATATTCCCTGGTAGTTTAGTGGTCCATCCCCCCCCCCTCCATCCCAATATGAAAATAACTGATTCCCTCTCCTGGCTCCACCATTCACCGATTGCCATCCTGCTGTTAAAATAAAATAATGCCTGGTAGTCTAGTGGTCCTCCTCCCCATTCTCCCATCGCCATCCCAATATGAAAAGAACTGATTCACTGGTAGTCTAGTAGCCCCACTTGAACCCCCACCCAATATATACATATAATTTCAGTGGTGTCCAGTGTACCTATAAACCCCCCCACCACCACCTCGCTACCTTGGAAAACATGAAAGTGTCCCACAGATGCACTATGCCACTGAATATTATCAGCATATTTTTGTGACAAAAAAAAAATCCATGTATTTTTATTCAGATGTATGTACTGTGTGTCAAAATGCCCCCAGCTTTGCATTGTGTGACAGGGAGTAAGTCGGCAGCTTCACAAGCATAGAGGAATGCTTCACATTCGTCTCATTCTGTATCGTGACCAAGTGGGGTTCACTGTGGTAAAATACACCTGTCCATCCAGACTTCAATAGCTGCAAACTTTTATAAAAAAAGAAAGAATCCATTCTTTTACCTGTCAAAATGCTGCCGACTTTACATCATATAAAAGCGAGTGAACAGTTTCATAAGCAGAGACACAGGCGAGATTTGTACCTGGGCAACTGGCAGAGGGGGATGCAATGTAAATGAGGGGGCATGGATTTGAATATAGGTACAGTACAAGGCCATTGTGCTCGATCCCCTTGCTCAGCGCACATACCACCAAGTCAAACCCCAACTTACTACCGGGCAACCCTAGAGGTTGTCAAGATACTGCAGCATCCCCCTCCCCCGCTGATCATTGTTCCCATAGGAAATAGTAGCCTTAAACTTGGTAGTTTAGTGGTCCAGCCATCCCTCCCCTATTCACCGATCACCATCCTGGTCTTAAGAAAACATTATCCTGGTAATCCAGTGGTCTCTACCCCGTTCTCCGATCGCCACCCCGATATAAAAATAACTGATCCCTGGTAGTGTAATGGTCCCACCTCTCCCCATCACTGATCACCACTCTGATGTTAATAAAATATTCCTGGTAGTCTAGTGGTCCATCCTCCCCCCTTCTCCATCCCAATATGAAAATAACTGATTCCCTCTCCCGTCCACCATTCACCGATTGCCATCCTGCTGTTAAATAAAATAATGCCTGGTAGTCTAGTGGTCCCTCCCCCATTCACAGATTGCCATCCTGATGTTAAATAAAATATTCCCTGATAGTCTAGTGGTCCCTCCCCCCTCCCCATTCTCCCATCGCCATCCCAATATGAAAAGAACTGATTCACTGGTAGTCGAGTAGCCCCCCCCACTTGAACCCCCACCCAATATATACATATAATTTCAGTGGTGTCCAGTGTACTCCCACCCCACCCCCACCCCTACCTTGCTACCTTGGAAAACATGAAGTGTCCCATAGATGCACTATGCCACTGAATATGGCAGTTTTGGACACCTGTCTATCTAAAACCAAGTGCATATATTTGCACTTGGTTTTGCCCATTTCTGAATATCAGGCTTAGGTAGTTGTTTATAAACCCTCGTAACATTATCCCAAAGGGGACGGATAACTGTGCAGCTCCAAAAAATGTTATATGGTGCCCCTTCGGCTCCACACTTTTTCCAGCACCTGTCTTGGCCTAATTCTGTGAAATATTTAGTTTCAGATGGAGTCAGAAAATATCTCCCCCTACCTTCCAATGGAATTCCCTCCAGTAATTAGATGCTGGTGTATGAAAAAAACCTTCCCATACGTTTCTCCACTGTTTGTCATATAACTGGATGTTAGCTTCCCTTTCCCAGATAGTCTGACTAGAACTGGGGGGGGGGGTTCTCTGTTGAAGTTTATAACAGAGTATCATATTAGATATGAGCTTTTTTTATATGATGGCCACATCCTGCCTATTCAATAAATTCAACTAAGGTGTAAGGATCTCTCTGTAAGTCTTGCAGCTTGTTACCTGCTTTAAGAAAGGAAGATACCTGAAGGTATCTGTAAAAATCAATTCACCTCAAGTGATACTCTACTTGTAAATCTCTGAAGGTTTTAAGCTGTCCCTTGTGCACAAATTGTGCAAAGGTTGTTAGGGCGATGTTTTTCCATCTCTGAAAAACTGGGTCCATTCTCATGGAGTGAATGCCTCACAGTCACCTACATACATGTATATGGTTATTGTAGCTGTGATCACTAAAGCCCCACACACTTTTCCCAGACACCACATATTTGTTTTATTCAAGAATTAGTTATGGTGGGGAGGTTGGAGTGGTTATCCAGTGATTCAAATATAAATAAAGGACATGCTTCTTTTATCACTGTGCTGTTCCATGGTCAGTCAGATATTATCGATCCTCTTTATACATTACCCAGGGAAGAAGCTGGGCCATATTGAAATATCCTTTCAAATTAGGGAGACCCCTCTTTTATGTTTTGGGTGCTTTAAATCAAACCATTTGATTCTGGGATTTCCTTTCTGCCAAACAAAATAAGTGGAGTATTATGTCTATTTTAATCCAAAATGATCATGTCATATTATAGGGGACTGTTTGAAACAGGAATAAAAATGAGGTAAAAGAGTCATTCAGATAGATTCTATTCTTCCAAATAAAGACAAGGGTACCAATTCTGATAATTTAAGATCTGCTAGAACCTTTGTAATAAGCTTCCCATAATTTGTCCATATCACCTGGCAACATCTACTGGGATACTCGTATCTCTAAATCTCTCATCTGGGTGGTAACCCACCTATACAGTATGCAAAGTTTGAGGTCTGGGGCTATTGGACCACTTAATAATATAACTTCGCTTTTTTGTGCTCTTTAATTTTGAATCCTGATAAAGTGCCAAAATATTGCAATATGTTCTGTAAAATTGGAAAAGTCCTAACGGGATCTCTAGGATATAACATGGTATAATCGGCATATAGGGAAATTCTAGATTCTTCCCCTCTTATTCGGATCCCTTCAGTGTCTGGATGGGTTCGTATCTTTGCCACCAGAGGCTCCATACTTAATGAAAATAGAATGGGAGACATGAGGCTTCCTTGTCTCATTCCCCTAGTAATGTTAATGGTGTCTGAAACCGTGTCATTACCCTTAATTTAGGCCTGGGGTCCAGTATAAAGTTCCTTAATCCAGAAAACAAATTGCCCCCAAATCCAAATTTTTTAAGTGTCACGAATAGGAAATCCCAGGAGAGATATCAGAGGCCTTTTCAGCATCAGTTGTGATAGACACCTGCTGCTGGAAAGTCCTGCTCCGAACATTATGTTTAAGGTGCCATGATATATGTCTACTAATTGATTACTTGGTATAAACCTGTCTGGTCTTGGTGGATCAACTTTTGCAGAACTGCATTGACCCTATTTGCTAATATTTTCTTAGAAATTTTCATATCAACATTTAATAATGATATGGGCTGGTATGATTAACATTTATCTTCTGCCTGTCTGGATTTTGGTAATACTGTAATAAATGCACTAGGCCCTGAATTCGGACAATCATCCTGCTCCTCCCATGAGTTATACAATGCCAGCAGTGTCGGAATCACCCAGTCTTTACATGTAGTGTACAATTCCACATTAAACCCATTGGGGCAAGGCGATTTGCCCATTTTCTTTTTTTATTAAACTTTTTATTTATGTAGTTTTATGAAAAGAGAGCATACACTGTGTCTTCATTAAAACTATCAACGTGAGGCATGCAAACCTACACAACATTTGTACAGAGATGATACAATTACATTTTGTAAAACACTGAAGTCCAGGTAATGTGTGGTTCGCCCATATTTTAAATAGGAGTATAGCAGTACCGTAGGAAGGGTGAGGTGGGTGGTGCTCTGGCACTGGGCGCAACCTTCGGGGGGGCGCAATTTTCAGCTGAAGCTGATTTGTTTATTAACTTGCACTACTGCTTTTTAAAAATGTATTTTGGCTTGATAAACTGTAATTATGTCTGGCTATCAGTAGGGGCGCATCTGTGGACCAAAGACCAGCAGGTTGGTTGGGGGTCACATGAGCTGCAGGCAAATAATCATGTGGTGTGGTGTTGTTGCGAAGAGAAAGAAAGAGAAACTGAGGACAAAGTCACCAATAGTATAAAAGGTATGGGCTGTGTATGTAGCATGGAGAGGCAGTTAAACTTGAGTCGGAGACAATGTTATTGTTGACAGTAGAGCCTAGAAATGGAGTATCTAGCAGGCAGCAAAAAGCGGTAGAGTATATGTAGAGAGAGAAGATTGGGAGAGATGATAGAGAAGACAAGAGAAATCCATCCTGAAGATTTTTAAGCAAAGCAATGTAGCGCATCACTGTAGTAGTCCATCTACAGTATGTGCAAGTCCGTTCCAACCATCTCCCATGTATTTGTGTGATTCTGTATTCCGTATTGTTTTAAAATGAAAATTAATTCTTCAAATCTGTTTACTGTTTAGTTTGTTGTGTCTATGTGACAGTGTCAATGAATGAGGTGTGAGTGTGTTGTATGTATTGCATGGCAGTGGCAGTGGCGGTGCTTCTGGGGGAGGGATTCTTGATTGGAATTTGAAAAACGCACTGCACTTCAGTGATTGGGAGGAAGGATTGGTTCTGATTTTTAATTTGATTGTGGGACTGGGCCAAGGGACCCACGGCCCAGGCCTGACTCAGGTGTGATAAGATGACTTAGTACTTCATGGGGCTGGGATGGGAGTGAAAAAACATAGAAACATAGAATTTGACGGCAGATAAGGACCGCTTGGCCCACCCAGTCTGCCCATTTCTTTACCTAGTGGATAAGCTGCAGATCCTAGTTAACCAGCAGCCTACTTCTTCCTACCCCCACCCCCTAGAATTGACTTATGACTGTCCCATGCATGCTTGAATTCCACCACTGTTTTTGACTCCACAACCTCCTTCTGAAGGCCGCCCATGCATCCACAATCCTCTCTGTGAAAAATACTTCCTAAATTACCTCTGAGCCGCCCTCTATCTTCAAATTGTGCCCTCTTGGTCTCACACACTCTTTTTGAAAGATGCTACCCTCTTGGACTTTGTTGATTCCCTTGAGGTACTTGAAAGTTTCTATCATGTCCCCCTCTCCCTCCTTTCCTCGAGGCTATACATATTAAGCTCCTTAAGTCTCTCTTCATATGTCTTCCGGTGCAGACCCTGCACCATTTTAGTTGCCCTCCTCTGGACAGCTTCCATTCTGTCTATGTCTTTGCAGAGATTGGGTCTCCAGAATTGCACGTAGTACTCCAGATGTGGTCTCACCAGCTGTCTGTACAGAGGGATAATAACTTCTGTTTTCTACTGGTGATGCCTCTCCCTATGCATCCCAGTATTCCCCCAGCCCTCCTTGCTGCCCTCTCACATTGCTTGCCCACCTTTAGGTCATCTGATATGACTACCCCCAGGTCCCTTTCCATTTTTGTTGTTAGTATCTTACCTCTTGTGTGGGACTTGTACAAATGCTCTTGTTAAGTCTAGGTAGGCCATGTCCACAGCCCTCCCTGATCAACTACTTTGGTCACCCAGTCAAAAAATCTATCAGATTTGTCTGGCATGACCTTCCTGCTATGAATCCATGCTGCCTTGGGTCCTGTGCCCCTCTGGCCTCTAGATACTCAACAATTCTTTCCTTCAGAAGTGATTCTATCATTTTCCCTATCACTGAGGTTAAACTAACAGGTCTGTAGTTTCTTGTTTCTGCCTTGCTCCCACTTTTGTGAAGGGGAATCACATCTGCCCTCCTCCAGTCCTCGGGTACCACCCCATCCTCCCATGATTTGTTAAAGAGGGTAGTCAGTGGTGTCACTAGTTCTACCCTTAGTTCTTTTAGAATTCTGGGATGAATCCCATCAGGTCCCATCGCTTTGTCCACCCTCAGCTTCAAGAGCTCTTTCAGAACCCTTTCCTCTGTAAATGGGTGGCATCAACCTCTGCATCCAGAGTGTTTCTACTGTTTGTTTTAGGTACCTCCTCTTCCTTTGTAAATATTGAGCAAAAATATTTATTTAGTATCTCTGCCTTTTCACAGTCACCTCTGCCCACCCTCCCTCCCCTTTATTAAGCCTCAGCTATCCCTCCTTGGTCTTTCTTCGCCCCCGATGTACCTATAAAAGGTTTTATCCCTTCTTAACTGATTTGGCTATCTTTTCCTTGGTTTGGGCCTTTGCTGTTCTGACTGCCTTTCCAGCTTCCTTTGCTTTAACTGATACAGTTCTCTGTCCTGTTCCTTCTGTGATTCCTTGTACTTCCTGAATGCTTTCTTTTTCTCTTGAACCTTCACTGCCACTTCCTTTGAGAACCATAGTGGTTTCTTACCTCATTTCATTTTGTTTATTTGCTTTACACAAAGGCTTGTTACCTCTGTGATGCCAGTTTTTATTATTCCCCATTGTTCTTCCACCCCTCCTTCCTGCCCGTTTGCTAGTGCATTCCTTAGGCACTCACCCATTTTGGCAAAGTCAGCCCTCCTAAAATCCAGTACCTTTGTCTTTATATGGCTTGACTCTATTGCTGTGTTTATTCACGCCCTCCAATCTGCTACTTGTGTGCTGACTTATTGCCATGGTGTGGGCAGGCCACAGGCACCCTCACTCCAGCCCACCACATTGTTTTCTCTCATCTTGACCTGCATTCCTCCTGCACTTCAATTCCACACCAAAGAGGCTCCCTCAGTCCCACCCCATGCTGTTTCCTTCTACATCATGCAGGCAGGTGGTGGAGGGACGGCACAAACAGACCCAGTCAGAGCAAAGCCTGCAGTCAGACCAAAGTCATACTGCGACTCCATTGCACTGTACTGACTAGTCTCCCTCAAGTTGGTTGGTACATGCTTTTTTTCTTTATTGTACATCCGCTGGGACTGGATGCCAGGTTACAGACACTGTGCAGACTGTGGTCTCTGAATGACTGGTCGTATGACCCCTGAAGATGGAGACGGGTCAGAAATCATCTCTAGCAACAGTCACATACAGAAGTAGCTGTGTTGTAGTATTCCGTTTTCAGAGGATTCTCAGTAAGTGCCGTGTATTTCCTTATTTGTCAATTTTGAAGATATAGGAAATTCCTATATCTTCAAAATGGAGACATAAGAAAATATGTGTACTGTGTTTTCCTAAGCCCAATTATCTCATTCAAAAGTTTAGTATGCTGAAAAATAGTTTGTCACTGTTACCCATGAATGCTACAAGAATCATGCATCTGCAGTGCATTGCTTTTAATAAAGAATCAAGCTAACCTCCCAAATAGATTGACACATTTCCAGGGACCACGCCCCAACCTAGACCTCAAAAACATAGCTGCAATGTGCCCCACTTAAAGTAAACTGTAAAGAAAATAAAAAAAAAAACTGCCTGTCTAAATGTGCTTCTAGCCAGCCAGAGTCTCCTGGCTCAGTTGGTAGCACATCCACTTATGGACCAGAAGGTTGTGAACTCAGCCCTTGTTGGGATTGGACTTGCACCTAAAATGTTGGCATCAGAGTGCAGTAGTGGGGGGTACTGAACTGATGGGGTGTGCTGCCCTTTGGATGAGATGTTAAACTGAGGTCCCTTCTACCTATCCTGGTGTTGTCCTGGTGGGTGTCCAGGAGGAAGTAAAAGAACCAAGGGGCACTCTTCGCAAAGAGCAGCAGACATTCCCGGTGTCCTGGCTAACATTCCCCTTCCCATAAACCAGTTCATTCAATTGTCCAGGCTGTGTGTGGGTGTTGATGTGCGATATGGCCACCACCACACATTTAGTCACTTCACTACTAGTCTAGCATTGTGTCTAAAGCACTTTGGGATATATTGTATATGAAAAGTGCTATATAAATGCTGATTCTTCCCACACCTCAGATTCATGGCAGGAAACTTTAGGGACCGACCATGTAGCAAAAGTGTTTTTTTTTTTTCTTCAAGAAAAGCCCCAAACCTCACCACAGAGCTGGAGCATGTAAACCCTCCAGAGCTTCTGGCTCTTTCCGGGGGGGCGCAAAATTTGTCTCTTGCCCAGGGCACCCAAATGCCTTCCTACAGCTCTGGCCCAGGGCACCCAAATGCCTTCCTACGGCTCTGGAGTATAGTACAAACTGTTCATCCTGTAGAGTCCTGACACTCTCACCCCGAATTACACTAACAGTTCTTTTAAGCCACGAAGACAGTTCCCTTGTAGAAGTAGTTTATGTAAGGAACAAAAAGCAGGTTGAATAACTGTAATTACATTTTAACCAGATGATCTGGTCTCAATTAAGTTAATTACAATATCCACAGGTTTATGCGGAGCATGGCAGGAGCCTGCCCTGTGGGAGCAGGAGAAAATCAGGAAATATTTCAGCTCGCAAACTGAGAGGTACCATATGTACCAACATATTACTTTTACAGCATTAGCCTACTAGGAGTTTTTGAAAGGCAGGTACAGCATAGAGCTACTCACATGGCAATATCTACAGTAGATAACACATAACGGCATTTCCCTTACGCAACTGCTACAAAGGATAGCCCTTAAAATGAATTAATCATTCATTACTGATGATAAAAGTTCCATAATCAGTCCAACATTTAGAAGCGTTAGTCCCCCAGTCTACGATTTGAGCAACCCCCTGCAATAAAAGAAGTGAAAGTCACCCTTCTTCATCTGAGGAGTTGGTAGTGGAGTGAAGGCTGGAAATCAGTTTCTCAGCAAATGCTGATGCCATGTCGGGGTCTACAAAAACATGTAACTTAGCAGCATGTTTAACCAGAAGTCTGGCAGGGAAATTAAGTCGCACCTCAAATCTGTTCTGTAAGAGTTGCTTTTTAATTAGTTGCAGTTCTTTTTCTCTTTGCTGTGTCTGTGCCGCAAGTTCTAGGAAGAAAGAGCGGTGTTGCCTTTCCCATATTATCTCCCCACGAGAGCGAGCTGCCTGTAGAAGTGCTATCTGTGCATCAGGAACAGAGAGCGTGGCAATTACTGTAAACAGCTGCTGAGAACCATTACGTGGCTTGGACCTCTCAGGGATAGTAAAAACTTTTATTATCTGGATTCTGGCATCAAAAGGTAGGAGCTGTAAATCATGGAAGATCATTTTGTTTACTGCAGCTTGCAGGTCCACGGGGCCAGAATGTATGGAAGGGAATCCAACAACTCTGATGCTAGCTTCTCTCTGAAGGTTCTCGAACATTTCAATTTTAGATTTCACAAAGTGCAATGTCTCTCACTAAAGTAGAATTGCACTCTTCTTGCTTCTCCGATCCATTTTTAATCCTCTTTTATGAAACAATAGTGTTGTTTGTACTTTCGTCTACACTATATGATGACCCAGTGTTTTGACTGTTTAATGACTGAAAAACCTTTTGTAATTTTGTTTTGCAAATAAAGAATTTTTAAATTGAAAAAAATTTTTGTGGATAGTGAAGGGAATATTTAATGAAACAAGATTGCCATTCCCACACATTTACTCTATTCATGGAAGTGCCAGCAACGTATCCACCCATGTCCTGGTTAACTTTTGTGTTCTGCCTCTGACAATCTAGTTTTTGTAGTAACCCTACATTGTGGTACAATTTTTAACTGTGTAAGGATTTTCCTGTGCTTAATCACTGACTTTATGCTTCAGGCACTTATGGAAACCACCTTGAGAAAACACATTGTTATTCAATGGGGAGTGTTGTCACACCACAATTCGGAAAGGTGGGAACATGAAATCACAACCCAGACGAACTGCTCAAAATCACTAGTTGTAGACCTCTTGTGATGAAACACTAACAACTTATAACATAACACATGCAACAACAATTGTACCAAAACTGAACAATAATGTACAACTGGTGCTACATAGAATGTGCTGATGTTACCATTTCCCAACTAAAGTAATATGAATTATTAAATCTTCCAAGATTCAGTTACCTCTCCTGTGTAGAGGGTGTTCAATAAGTAGTTTGCAATTGTAGGCAAGCATGACCTGCCTTAGCGTAGATCACTAGCGTGTCACTTCACAGAGACCACCAACCACAGTAATGCAGTAGAAGCATGCACAAAAATGGCATCCCCCCCCGACAGGCACCTCCATGTGTACAGCCTGCACTATAAGCCAGGTGCCCCCAATATTGGAAGAGTTATTGCACTCCCTATCCCACAGTTCTTTGGCTCCCAACAATGATATTTTCTTTAAACCCAGCTCCTGCAAACTTTCTAAAGCCCTATGATAAATAATGTAGTTATGGGACAGTGGAAACCCATTAGAGGCTCCCCATCCACTGACCCCTGACCAGTGTCCCCTCACCACGCCTAGCTCAATAGAACAAAACAGAAAAGGGAGGAATGTGCATTGTACTTTCTCCACCTACCCCTAGAGATCCTGTACAGTAACCATTTACAGTGAGTAAGCTCCGTTCCTCCCCCCAAACCCAGAACAGGTAGAGCAAGCTGCCAAGAGCTTTCCCTAATCTACCTACATAATATCTGGGGTAAACACAGAACTGCTCAGAAGTATCAGTGCCAGTTATAAAAGCAAACTGCCTACTGTATAATATTTTGTTTTGTCCAACATGCTACCATCTCCAGCTTTGCATGCCGCAGCCATGAGTCACCAGATACATTTTTCTCCATAAGACTCCGACAGTCCAGCCAGCCCAACTCAGAACAGATCTTCCAGGTGGCATGCCCAAAAGCCCCCTGTTATCACAAATAACAACCTACAGGTAGGGGAGCTCAATCACTATGCAGACATGCATCCCAGGATGTCACTGGAAGTTCTTACTATACTTCCTGTTACAGAATGTAATACAACTCTGTTTACTTATAGGTGCACCCTGTTTCTTATGATGAACAAAACAGCAAGTTTTTTTTTTTTTTACATATTCAAAGAATGCTTCCTTTGGATTGGCAGCCTCCTGGTACCACACCAGAAGGTGGATGGCCTGGATTAATGTAAACTCTGACCCCACCTTATGCAAAGAAATGTAGGAGCGTGATGTCAAGACACTCCTTCTTTACATGAAGCACAACAGGCTGTTATATTAAAGCCAATAGCTCCAAAATCCTCCCAAAAAGATATAACTGTAACCACAAAGAAAAAATTACTCACCGTAGTAATGTTATTTCTTCCAAGGGATTCTTCAGCAGTATTGATAGGTGCGGTATGTCAGCTGGGTTCAGCCGCCCCACAGAGAAGGACTTAATATAAATGAGTAGGAACACTGGCTAATCAGAAGAGAGAGGCTGAGAGGGAAAGAGCAAGAGAAAGAGAAAGGAGTGCTACCTGCAGTCAGCCTGAAGGACCTCAGAACTACTTTGATGCTGAAAAAAAAGAAAAATGTCAAAAACAGTGCCCAGAAGAAAAAAAACACTGTTAATGTAACAACTGCAAATTCCAAACCACTATTATGAAACAAGTCAACAAAAGAAACAATGAAAATAGGCAAAGTTGGCTAAGACACAATAGCACAGCCATCCCCAGACAGGTTTCGCGGGGGAGGATGGGTAGGAGTGTCAATGATGCTGAAGAATCCCTTGGAAGAAACAACATTACTAAGGTGACTCATTTTTATGTTGCTTGCACGCATGTGCAAGAAACATAGTGCCATCATCCCAGTTTTCGGAGGTGTGGCACCCGTCTTTCAATTCAGTCAGTGAGTTTGCAGGTCGGCTGCAGTTCTCCAGTGACTACTGCACCTGTCTATGACAGCAGTCAAAATGCAGTGGCATACAGCTGAAAGGAGGCTCACTTCAGTGAGAGCTCCCCCACACACACAACACGCATATTGCGGGCTGATGCTCCCTCCCCACGCACACAATGTATGGCCGGCGGGGTGCCCAATCCCGTCAGCTCCACGCCTCCCACAAAAGCTGTCCAGGCACCACGCTGGGAGCCCACCCCAGCATGGCAAAAAATGTTACAGCCAACAGGGTTGCCCAATCCCCCGATTGGCTCCACAGCTGCATGCCCCTCCCACCCAAAAGCTTTCCAGGTGCCACGCTGGGAGCCCACCCCAGCATGCCAAATCTTGTTATAGCCAATGCGGGTGCCCAATCCCTCATCAGCTCCAGCCCCCCCCAAACAGCCTTTCCAGCTGCCATGCTGGGAACCCACCCCAGCGTGCCAAACATCTTGCATCATCTTAATTAAAAAAAACACCTGTAAACAAGAACACGTTCCCTCGCCATCTCCCTGCTCCCCCCAAAACCCACACCCACCCACTGCACACCCTGCCTCCCCACACCCCCCACCCCATACTTACCTCTGGAGCTTGGCACGATGATCATCGGTGGACTGGGAACACATCTGCACTCTTCAAAGCCGACTGCGAACTGAGGAAATGCTGGTAAGCTGTGTAATGGAATAAATAGGTTTTTCAACTTTGTTGCATATCTCGGGCATTTTTGGGACTTTTGGGCCCAAATTTTCAACATGGGGTTTTTGGGACCCCTCCTCATTAATTCTTGCACTGTCATGGCATTAATCAGGCCCAAAGGGTGATTTTGCGGTCACTGCGCGAAATCACCTTTCGGGACAGATTAACGAAATGACACTGCCAGTGTTCATAAGATGGGCTCTCAAAAAGTCTATGTTGAAAATTTGGTGAAAAAATTCCTAAAAATGACTGTTTTATGAGCGTGCATTGCACAGTTCCTACGCACACTCCTACGTTCATGAATTTTCAATATTTGCACTCCGATGACTTCCAAATACCTAAACAGCACATACAAGCAAGCAACATGGGGAGCTCTCGAACCCTACAGAGGTTGGTAGTGGGGTACCACAGGGCTCGGTCCTGGGTCCAATCCTGTTTAATGCATACATATCAGACATCAGGGATGGTATAGGGTGTGAAATGAGTCTCTTCGCGGATGACTCCAAGATGGGAGCAGTAGTTGAGGGAGAAGAGGGAGGTTGGCCCTGCAGGGACCTGGACACCCTGGAAAGCTGGGCTCACACATGGAAATTAAATTTCAATATCACCAAGTGCAAGGTGTTGCATCTTGGTCGGGAAACCCTAAACACAGGTACACCCTGGGAGGGAGGTGCTGGAAGCCTCAACAGGGGAAAAGACCTAGGGGTCATGGTGGATACATGTATGAATAACACTGAGCAGTGCAGGAGAGCAGCTAGCAAGGCAAACAGGATGTTGGGATGCATCGCAGGGGATCACCTCTAGGAGCAAGGAAGTGATTCTGCCACTGTACAATGGACTGGTTAGACCACACCTTGAGTACTGTGTACAGTACTGGAGACCACACTTGAAGAGGGACATACAGCTCCTGGAGAGGGTACAGAGGAGGGCAACAAAGATGATCACGAGGGCTAGGGGATTTGACTTACGAGGACAGACTTGAGGAGCTCTGCCTGTTTTCATTGGAGGAGAGGAGAGACAGGGGGACATGATTGAGGTCTTCAAGTACCTCAAGGAATAAATCGTAAACATGGAGGATCTTTAGACTAAAGCAGGAGGCATCACCAGAGGGCATGGTTTGAAGTTGGAAGGTGGAAGGGTGAGGGGGGAAAGGAGGAGGAGGTTTTTCACTGAGAGGGTGGTGGACCCTTGGAATGCTCTGCCTGGTGAGCTGGTTCAGAGATCCACAGTGGAGAGCTTTAAGAAAGGGTGGGACAGACACAGAAAGTGGATGTATCAGATGATGGCCTGTCCCGGGGGGGTGGGGATGGATGATAGGGGTTTCTGGAGCACAAGGGATGGGAGGGTCTCGGCACCCAACTAAGGATCTAGGTTCGAGCAGACTTGATAGACCATAAGGCCTAATCTGCTGGCAAATAGTATGTTAGTATGTTAGTATGTTAACATTCGGCATTGACAAATGCTTGTTTAGTTATTTATACTCCAAGTCAGAGTGTTACCATTTTAATTCTGAACATTCTAACTGCTCAGGAAAACAGCCATTATTACACATGTATACAGCACTCACTCAAGATTCCATAGTAGAGCTGAGTGAGTTAAAAGGAATAGCCATAACATCTATAGTTTTCAGGACATTTCTAAAGATCTGGCTAACAGACACAAAACTTATGACCCTGTCAAGAAAGAGCTGGCTGAAAGAAATATGCCATACTCTTTATGGTACCTGGCCACTCTCCAAGTTCATTTGGATGGAAAATGGCACTTTTTTAATAATCCACAGGAAGTTGAACAGTTTATTCGCAGCACAGCCAGACACTCAGCTGGGAGTCAGCTGTCACCATCAGAAACCCAGGGTGGAAGGGGGGGGTACCTGGAAACACGTAGAGGTGGGCAAGCCAGAGTAGGCTTGAGCCTGGCTCAAGCTCAGTGCCTGGCTAGAGCTCAGTGCCTGGCTAGGCTTGGCTCGAGTGCCTGGCTTGAGCTCAGTGCCTGGCTAGGCTTGGCTTGACTGCCTGGCTTGACTTGGCTCGAAGTCTGTAAGCAACTGAGAGCCAAGGTCAAGCCAAACCAGTTATGGTCAAAGTAAGCATCTTCGTCAGCCTGAGCAGTCAGCGTAGCATCTGAAACATTCAATTCCTATATAGAGACCAGCCTGCAGTAGCCAGGGCTTGGCTCATATTTTGGCTCATGGAGTCAAGCCAGACCCCTGGCTCAGCCCCAGCTTGGCTCTTGGTGAAAGATTCCTGGCTTGCCCACCTCTAGAAACAACAGCCTCCCAATGTCACCCAGTCGGACAGACAGTCTAAATTTACTGACACTCCAGAAAGCTGGAAATCAGTCAAGTCAAACTGACAGAGGGCCAGGGACTGAACCCCCAGATTGGAAGACAAGCAAAGCCCTCCTTTGTCTGAGATGGAGCCCCCCAGTAAGGTGCCCAGGGATCCACCAGTTTTGATAGTGTCATTAGGCCACCTGGCCCAACCAGCCACTAATCAGTATGTTTTTTTATTGGCCATTTTTCTTTAGATTCTTCCCTCCACTTGGTAGTTGCAAGCCTTTCGAACTCAGAGGGTTTTTGGTGGGAAGACACTAAGTTGCATGGTCGTGCCGTGCGACAGTGTGAATGCGGAGAACAGGGGTGCCCCAGTATCCTGATTTACTTGGATACAGTTTTCCCACTCAGAAGTGTGCTGCGAGTCCCACATGTAGTCAGGCAATTCATGCATTGTTCCACCACAAATGTAGCTCTGCTGAAACAGTTTCCCCCTCACTCCTCCTCCTTGCACCTGACTTTATGGATATTTAAAATGCATACAGTTACCTGGGGGGAGAAAGGGAAAGGGAGAAAATCCAAAAATTGAATATTGCCACCCCCTCTGTTTCTCTGACCCTCATTTTAATTTTCCTTTCCTACCCTCCCCCCATTTATTTTCACAGGACCAGCAGGACTAGAACATGCCAACAGAGCTGACCAAGTTGTTCTGGCTCGCAATGAGTCATGACTTTTGGTGGGTAATTTTGAGGCAGTCACTCTAAAACACCTAGCTTTTTCAAAACTATGTGTTTCTTCTTACCCTCCCCACAGCAATTGTCTTATAATAAGATTGACTTCTAACTTCATCTGCCCTCCATAGTTTCAATTGAGGGGGAAGTGCTCATTGGCTCACTGTTGCTGACCATTTTCTATTCTTATTTATTTAGTTTTTTGTTGACCGGGTAAGTGCACTAGACAAATTTTGCCTATTTTCAGGCACAACTCGGGGAAGGGGGATACAGATGAATGCCAACTGACCTTGAACCAGATTAAGCTGTTGGTGGTATTTTTAGTGAATGGGGGAAATTTGGCCAGGGCACCAAGGAAATTCCCCTACTGTTTTCGAGAAGTGCCATGGGATCTTTAACATCCACCTGAACTACCACCAGAATAGACAGATGGGACCTCGGTTTAACATCTCATCTGAAAGACGGCACCTCAGGAGTGCAGCACCCCCCTCATGCTGCACTACAGTGTCAGTATTTGGAGTTAATTAAAGTGCCTGGTGTGGGGATAGAACCCACAGCCTTCTGATCTCCCAGCCTCAGAGGCGAGTGTGCCACCTGCTGAGCTACTGACACTAATATTTTCTAGGCAAGAGGGTACAAGTCTGGGGCAGACTTATTTCCCTCCATGCACTGCCAGCCAGTTTGCTGCCATATGTGTTTCCTTTAGGTGGATGGCTGGCCGACAGGGGTAAAGTGATTGTTCTCAAAACCCCAGGGTATGGGCATTTAGGGCCATGGTGGGTGATTCTGGGCCACTCTGGAGAGAGTACAAGGTTCCCCTCTGTACAGCATATGTTTTGTTTGCTGGCCATTTCTTCTCACTTTTTCCCCTCTGCACAGCAGTTGGTACCATCTTGAATCCTGTGTTGTTTTGGCAGGAAAACATTCTGAATTGCACTGTTGTGCTGCAAGACGATGCGAGTTCGGGGAAGGAGGAGCACAGCGCAGACCAGTCTCTGCCTCCAGACTTACTGGGACACAGAATCCCACCCTGGAGTCTGTATTTCACCCTGCATGTAAGAGGACATTTCATTGTCCAATACACCATGACTGTGGCTAGACAAAGCTGATGTCCACCCTACCCTTGCTCCTGTTATCATGACCATACAACATGCACATGACCACCTGGGGGGGGTGTTGAGAGAGGTGGAGTAAATCAAAAAACAAAAAAGGGAAGGATGAAAGTGATTATGGTCAAACTGTCTACTTCTCTGACCCTTAGCAGTAGGTTGGGACCGGCACAGCATCACAGAGGGTAAAGCCAGTTCATCAAGCAGAAACTGTATTTTCTATCCCTTACTGTGGAACAGCTGTGGCAACTGATGCTGTCTGGTGATTTGCTCCACATCTTGGTTGTAGACAGCTGTATTTGAAAACTGGAAGTGTTTTCTTGGTACTGCAATGGAGAACACTGTGAAGGGGTGCTCTCAATGAGATGTGGCATAGCGCTAAACAGCAGTGGACTATGTGCACATGCATGCAGAGGCCTGATGGCTTCAGAGTTAGCCTCTAGGGAGCCAGTGCCCCACATTCTCCCCATTGGTAGATACGATAGATGTACTGAAGTCACTATCTCTTCTTGGCTTACATCCCACAAGTAGGGGCAGGGGCGCTGGGGACCTTTGGGGGCGAAAAGCTTGGAGAAATTAGATAACACAGACAACATTTTTGTCCCCGAGTCCGGTGGATCACCATAACAACTCACACACCAAACATTTATCACACTCAACCCCATCACAGCACAGCTGGTACAGGAGGAGAACTGATGAAACATGAGATTTTAAAGTGGCACGGGGCTGAGCAACAGATGCTTGCATTGGTGGGACCTAGAGGAGGAAGGGATGCCAGAGCTTTATGCTAAACTGACCTCCATCACTCTTGTGTACTACCTAACCAATGGCAGATTTCAGTGGGGCAAGCTGTGTGTCAGGAATAGGAAACACGGCACTCTACTTGCTAAGTGGATAAGTTATGGAAGGGAGGTTTCCCAGGACATGGCTCTAGTACATACCTCTATGCAGTCTGTGAAATACCTGCTTCAGTCACAGCAGATGGAACCATGGTCTTAACTAAAAATCGTAGACACCTACATGCATATCTCCTGCACACAGGGCGGTCAAGGAAGTGACCTAGTCTGTTGTTACAAGAACCGGGTTCAGTATGCCCACATGGAGAGGGACTGCATTCAAACCAAGTTAATTTGTCAGAGCTTTGGGAGAGGTGGCCCTTCCTGAGAATCCTGTTTGCAGCTGGCCTAACTGAAGTCTGATCAGGCTACTTGAAGGGCCAAATACATGTGGTAACATTGAGGGTGCCCGGGTCTCCTCTTCCTTCCTGTACTTGTCCCTTCCTACGTTGGGCTGGGAATGTTCTCAGACCATAACCATTCAAGCCTTTGCCCCCCTACTTCTTTACTCCTAGGCAGATAAGTGAGGAGAGGACTTCTCTTCCAGTATGTTGTTTTAGCCTGGGGATTGGTTATGCACACCTTATCATATGACAGTGAATAAAACTGTAATTTGATTGGCTGCTTGCCCTTTTGGGCAAGATTTGAAAATTTTCTCCATCACTGTTCATGATGTGGGGTCTTAAGGAGGATATGGTGAAAGTAGTTATGGGAGTGTATTGAAACTTTCTAACGCTTGTTTATAACTTCAGTAATTTTCAATATTTTGACCCCACATTTTCAGCATAGCCATTTCCCCATGCCACCTCATAAATGTGATAGTGGTCATTTTTCAGATCCTGTTTGAAACATAGTTTTGCACTTGTGGTGTGATACAGCATTTTGACTTGGCAGCGATTTGAAAGCTGTCAGTTTCTGGGTTCATTAGGTGTGGTCATAAGAAGGCTATGTTGAAAGTCTGTGGTAAAAACAGAGCAAAACGACAAAGTTGTGAGCAGCCATTGGAATTTTTTTCAGTGCAGTTGTTGGGACTAATGATATTTGACCAAAAAATAGACTAGTTTGATGTTTAAAACTCTTTTGTCATCTGTTATCATTTTAGCTATTCCCCCTCAATGCTGCAATAATGGCTGAAAGGTGTCACAATTCTACTTAAGATATTACTCTACTATTTACCTCCCCCTACACCTTCCGCACTAGGCTTAAGGTGCACCTGACTACCTCCACAAAATGCAACTGTTAAGATAAGGGACTCCCAAGTGTTAGCCAATACTCTGTGGTCCAACTCCTTTACCGTTGGTACTTGTTATATTGCTACCATGTTTACCCTGTTAAGTATCTATGTGACATATGTTATGTATTTTGTTGTATACAATCCCATGTAATGCTGTATGTAACCCTCGGGTCGCCCCTGAAGAAGGGACTCTCGGGGCCCAGTGGGCTTACCCGATGATCAAAATTTAATAAATAAATAATTTACTGCTTGTACCTTGAACCATGGTTTATTTCAATGTACTTGCTTGTCTTGAAAATTCTAAAATAAAAAGTATAAAAAAACTCTTTTGTGTCTGCTGCTTTATTTTATTAAATATTACCAAATGGTAAGTTCAATAAGACACTCCAGGGAGTGGGTGGTAGTGTGAGCACAGTACTTCTCCCAAAGTAGGCTGGACTATTTCCTCCTGAGCACCAGTGCCACGGTGGAGGTTACAGGGCCTAACATTCACCCTTTGATAGTGTTGGATCATGCACCTGTAACTATTGCACTTTTACTATCTAATATGGTACCTAGAACACCTCAGTGGAAACTCAGTCCTCTTCTGCTACACTCAGAGAAGATTGTGACTTGGCTCAGATGAAATAGACATGTACTTTGATATCAAAAGGCAGCCTGACATAACAGAGCAAATGTGATAGAATGCCTTTAAGCCCTTCATAAGAGGCCGAATCATCAGCTGTTCAGCAAGCTGAACAAGCAGTATAAGCTGGAGACAGCCTCTGCCCAGCAGCAATTAAAGGAGGCAGAGCAGGTGCTACACAATAACCCTAGCAATCAGGAAGCGGTGGCAGAAACAGTCAGCAGTTAAAATGTAAGCTGGATAAGATCATTTGCCAACAGTTGAAAAAATCATTATTTTTCTTGCAACAGATTTATTGGGAGTATGATGAGAGGGCATTCAAACTCTTATCATACCAGCTTAAAAAAAGAGCAGTGGAAACCCATATTCCAGTATTGTGTAGAAACATGGGTCTGATGATAACGGGTCCCAAGCAAATCAACAATACTTTTCAAGCTTTCTATGACGCATTATATGCAGGGAGACCCAGACCTTCTGTAACCCCTACGTGGTGCTATCCCAAGGGCTACTACCCCTGCCTGCTTGGCTAGTAGCAGGTTAGGAGGTCTAGGTACTGAAACGTGTGCCTCCACCTGGCGGTCAGGGTTGTTAGTGGTCAAGCTAACCTGGGCACAGCCCTCTAGGACACTGTAACCCCCCTCTTTCCCTTCTAGTGGCCTGAACAATATACAGTAATCACTCTCACAATGACCCTTATTCACCATGCAATTACCCACACTGTTTGCACTTGCCACCAGGGCTGGTTCCTCTGGCTCGACCTGGGGACCCCTGTAAAACAAGGTTATGCACAGCAAATAGCAACAGTACAGTACTCTTGGCACAAACTGGAACCACAGTCAGGTTAAATGCAAAAAGAGTTAGATCTGATTTATTCATGGGACTTGAACAAGGGAGGGGCGTAATCAGGTTGATTGGCTTAAAGGCTAAATCAATCAGAGAGTTATGCATGCACTTCAGAGTCTCTATACAGTCACACACTCTGGGTTCCCAGGTAGGAAAAAGGTGGGCTAGCCAGGACCATTGCCTGGGGTAGGCCGCCGTTGCAGCTGGTTGGGGCCCTGTGATGGAAGAAAGCAACATGCACAACACACACTATTTGTAATCCGGAGCCAGAGGGCTCAGTTCGTGAAGGAAAAGACAACAAAGCAATCAGGTGACAACACTTTAGATTTAGCTGTTGTTGCAGGGAACTACCCTGATGTTTACTCACGATACCCAATACTGGACACAGGCAGGAAGAAATCGAGACTGCAGGTTGTTGAGCTGGAGTGCCATGAGAAGCAGGGCCCACACAAATCACTGAGGCGTCATTCCTGTTCAAGGTATTGAGCAGTGGGCTGATCCCCATGCAGGTCTCTTGTCGATGGCTTTCTCTGTGTAGCGGGTAGTCTGGCTGGGTCAGTGTGGCAAGGCCCAGGCCAAATGGAGATGCAAATGGATTTAGTCCGTTGGAGCTGGATACAGCCTCCAGCAAGCAGAACACAGTTCAGCACATAGTGGGAAACCAAATCATGACCCACTAACAGCACACAGCACATTTCTATGTAAGAAATTCTACTGTACCAGGCAGATTGCTATCCCGTTGCAATTACAGAGTCTCTGCACAAACCGGAAGTTCAAAGGTGACTGGAAATCCTGGCAGGCCGATTGCATTCAGCAAATCTTCGGTCTTCTTCAGGTTAAAGCCTGGTCACAGTTCTGTGGCTTAAATCATTCTCACAATTCGGATTCAGTCAGAATAAACTTCAGTTTTCCTCTCAGGGATAGCAGGCAGACAGGCAGGCCAAAACTCAGCCCTTTCACAGTTCTCCTGCTCGAATCTATGTAGGATTACTGCTCTATTACCTCGAGCTGTTACTTCTTTCACTCCCCAACTCAAACTGAAAGTAGCTGCAAACAGCCTGGGACTTTCCCCAGGATCCAAAAGGTTCGGTTGGCTGATTTCTCTGTCATTCACAAAAAGGGCTCCCCCTCCAGGTTCATTTAGGTACAAAAAACCCCAAACTACAATTCCTACAGAATTTTGCTCCCACAAGACCCCTGGGAACAGGCTCCAATTTAAAGTCCCCCAAAGGTACTGATTTTTCCATTTCAGCAGTCCAGGACCAAGATGGTGGAAATAAACAGAACTGTCCATGCTGCAAAGAAGGCAGGTTAGACAAATTACAATATCTTTACCATTTTAACAGATAACCAGCAAACAAGCACATCTTCTGACAGATCTCCCTCTGCACTAATAACGATGGCAGAAACGGAGCGATTATCTGGCAGCCCGGGTGGGACTTGAGCATGGAAACACACAGCCCCCTCCCGGATTAATTATAACTGCAATCTAGGCAGCTCTTAAAGAGACAGTACACGGAGGCTATACAGGCACTCTCTGGCAATAACGTTTAAACTGCTAAAACGCAGGACACCAGCCTGGCAGTGAGCATTTAGGCAAGCTCAAGGAAGATTTTTCGGGAACCCCCATTTGTAGGGGGGTTACACTCTTCCCTGCCTGGAGAAAACTTGGCGTCCGTGTCAAGTCTTATACCATCACAATATTGAAAATGCACTATATACAAGACATACGTGACATTAGCATACTATGGAAATACTACATGATGCATCAGTTAATCATAACTTATCACATTACTCTACATTTCACTATACCATATCTTCATTGACAATACTTATGCATGTTTCATACACTCTGTACTGATTCTATTATGATTTACATACTATGAACAGTTACCTATGACTTCACTTTATAACTTCTTGTACAGTAAACAGTGTGGAAGGGGGCCCTTCCCTATCAGCTAACTTGGGGCTTGATGGGACAGGGACACCATGTTCTGAAGGAAGAACAACTAACCTGGAATTGGCCAGTAAGCTCAGTTTGGATAGTAGCTCTGAGAAATATAAACACCTTTGTGAACCACACTGAGAGGCAAATCCACTGGCTTCCCAGGAGAATCATAACTGAAGTGCAATACTGGCTTAACAGCTTGGCCAGTCTTTCTGGGTGGAACAGCCACAGTCTCTGTACTTTCAGCACTAACTTTGGAGCTTTCGTCATTCATGAGGAGTGCCTCTGCACGGATGGCAATGTCCAAACTGGGAGCACTGTCAGCTCCTTGCTCTGTAGGCTCTGTTTCCACAACACTTGGCTCATTTAGAGAAGGTTCTGGCACAATTAGGCTTTGTGGCACTGAAGGGGGGCTGTCAGCACTCTTATATATTGTTGTTCAAGTTCTGGTGTGTCACCAGAGAGATTCAGACCAGCAGCCCCTTCTTCGGGTAAGCTACACAGTTCCATTAAACACAGGGAGCCCGCAGCCTCAGACGTGATACTTTGCACTTCACTTTCAGGGAGCATTGGCTTCAAGCTGGGGAGTTAGGCAGTCCAGAAGGCCCAGTTCATCCCCACAATTCTGCATAGGATTTCCATGAAACAAGTGACTCAGTTCATAGGAGGGATAATAGGCATTACCATAGTCACTTTCATCAGAGGTGGACTGACAACCACTATCATTCTGGGTCTGCTGCGGGGGAAACCTTAAATCTGTAACTACTGGGGTAGGTTGACTCTGTCTCTTTTTTGCAGCAGCATGAGTCACTGGCCCAGGGGAGGAAATGTCTGCTGGCTCAGCTTCAATAATAACTTGACCGATAGGCAGCAAGTGGTTATGGTGCATGGTCTTGGCAGCTTTGGAGTTATTCTCTGGGCATAACTTGTTCACTTGTAGATCATCCAACTTTACAACTACTACATGAGGAAGATGGTGCCACCTATCAGCAATTTTGTGCTTGCCATGTAGCCCCAAATTGCATAACAACACACAGTCTCTGGGCCGTAGCTCTTGAGCCTTTACTTTCTTATCATGCCTCTCTTTGTTGGCGAGATTTCTCTTGGTGGCCATAGTCTGGGACAGTTGATATGCATGGTTCAATTGAGCTGTCAGTTTCTGTACATACTGCAGGTAGTTTTCAGCTTGGACCTCATCTGGAGAACATGAGGCGGTAGGGGGAGAACCCAGTAGCATCATTTTTAGTGCAATTGTATGCGTGTACCAAGGTGCTAATCTGCTGGATCCACTTATGCTTATCTTTTGGATGGAGGGTGCCCAGCATGTTTAGAAGGGTGCAGTTAAAACGTTCTGGTTGAGAGTCCCCCTGCAGGTGTTAAGGGGTGGTTCTTGACTTCCGCACCCCCCACAGAGACAGCATTTCTTTGATTAGCCTACTTTCAAAGTCTCTGCCTTGGTCAGAGTGGATCCATTGGGGGGCACCATAGTGGACGAAGAATTCTTCCGCAAGCACCTTGGCCACGGTAGAGACTTTTTGATCTTTAGTTGGAAAAGCTTGTGCATACCATGTGAAATGATCCGTAACCAGTAACACATTGCCAATATTCCTTTGATCAGGTTCTAAAGACAAAAAATCTATGCAGACCATCCATGGGGGCACTGGTAGTGATTTTGACAAGGGGGGCAGTCCTCTGAGCCAGGGCTTTTCTTTGGAAGCAGCGACTACAGGTCTTTACATGGTGCTCAACATCGGCCCCCATCTTGGGCCAGTAGAATCGAGATCGTACCAGGTCGACAGTCCTGTCAATACAGAGGTGGCCCATGTGATTGTGGAGGGACCTCAGTACCAAGTGTTTAAAGGCCGTGGGCAGGACCAGTTGTTACTTGTCCACTACGATCCATTTTCTCTCTGTATAACAACTGATTGAGTAACTTCAACCTGGGGCCTTCTTTAAACAATAGGGCAGCTTGCAAGTCAGGGGAATGCAACTTAGACAAATCTTTCCCCGCATGCAGGGCATCAAGTGCGGGTTGAATCATAGGATCTTGGGATTGAGCCCACTGAATACTGTCATTGTCAAGCTGAGGTAGTGCACTAATATCTAGAGCAGAGAAATGGCAATAGGCAGCCAGTATGCAGGTATCAGTAGGGCCTAAGAAATCTACTAGACAGTACACTGTGTCCGCAGACATCTGTTCATCTCTGTCAAACTTTTGGCACAATGCTCAGATGTCAGGTTCAGACAGCCTGACCCAATCACTCTTGGAAGTGGGCCTTCGTGACAGGGCGTCAGCATCAATATGGTTCAGTCCCAGTCTGCATTCGACAGCATAATCATAGGTTGATAAGGCAGAGAGCCACCGGTGCCCAGCGGCATCTAACTTAGCTGAAGTCTGTGCATAGGTCAATGGGTTATTGTCAGTCTTCACCAATATCTTTGTCTCATAGAGGTACTCATGAAACTGATCAACGATGGCCCATTTTAGGGCAAGGAACTCCAGCTTGTGCACAGGACAGTTTCGCTCCGACGGGGTCAAACTCCTACAGGTGAAAGCTACCAGTCTCAAACCATTCTCATGGTCTTGATACAGCACTTCCCCCTAGGCCCTGCAGACAAGCATCTGTATGCAGAATATAGGGCTTGGTAGGGTCAGCATAGGCAAGAATGGGGACGTGGGTGAGCTGGTATATGACTTCGTCGAAGGCTGCTTCACATTTGGGTGTCCAGCGGGGCCCAAAAGGTTCACCTGTGTGGAAGTACACTTTCTCTGGTTCTTTGACAGCCCAAAAATATGACAAATTTTTAAACATACCAGCATGCGTAGATACCGCGCAATGTACACCCGTAATGCGGTCATCTTTGGGATTTGTTTTACCAAATTTTCAACATGGGCATTTTGGGACCTCTCCTCATGAACAGTGGCACTGTGATTTTGTTAGTCTGTCCCAAAAGTTGATTTTGCCTAGCGACCGTTCACACTGTGTGCCACAGGTGCGAAAACACGTTTTGGGCAGGATGTGAGAAATGACAGCTGGAAGTAGGCTGTTGGTTAACTAGAATCAGCAGGCTATGCATTAGGTAGGAAAATGGGCAGACTAGGTGGGTCAAGCAGTCCTTATCTGCCGTCAAATTCTATGTTTCTATGTTACTGTTCATGAGGAGGTGTGCAAAAATGGCAATATTGAAAATCTGGCATGAAAATATAAAAAATTCTTGAAATTACGAGTGTGAGTGGAAACTGCCAAATGTACGCTCGTGACATAGTCATTTTTTAGAATGTTTTCACAAAATTTTTAACATAGGAATTTTGGGACCTCCGCTCGTGAACAGTTTCACTGTGATTTTCTTAATCTGTCCTGAACGTTGATTTCCCACAGCGATCGTGCTATTGTGCACCAGATGTGTGAAAACACATTTTGGGTAGGATGTGAAAAATTACAGCTGTACTGTTTATAAGGAGGTGTGAAAAAATGGCAATTTTGGAAATCTGGAGAGAAAATATTAAAAATTGTCAAATTATGAGCGTGTGTGGAAACTGCGCAATGCATGCTCGTAACAGTCATTATTTTGGAATTTTTTCCCCAAATTTGCAACATAGGCTTTTTGGGACCCCACATCATGAACAGTGGCACTGTCATTTCATTAATCAGTCCCGAAAAGTGATTCCGCTAAATGACCACAAAATCACCTTTCAGGACAAATAACAAGATGACAGTGCATGTGTTCATGAGGTAGGGTCCCAAGAATCCCATGTTGAAAATTTGGAGCCAAAATTCAAAAAAATGGCTGAGATATCCACCTAAGTTGACCCCCCCCCCATTGATGCCATTATACAGCTTACCGGCATTTCTTCATTTTGCAGTTCAGCTATGAAGAGTACAGACATGTTCCCGCTCCACTGAAGATTGCAGTGCCAGACTTCCGGAGGTAAGTATGGGGTGAGGGGGGGTGTGGGGAGGTGGGGTGCGCAGAGGGTGGGTGCGGGTTGAGGTAGGGGAGGGAGTGCTGTGGACAACGAGGTGCCGTTTTCTTGTTTCAGATAAAAACAAAAACCCGATTTGTTGGGTCTGCCACACAATGGGGGTGGGGGGAGGAACATGCTGACACGGTCGACTTTGTGTGAGCAGCGGCATACTGGGATGGACTCCCAGTGTGCCAGACAATGTAGGGGGGTGGGGGACATGCTGACATGGGGATTGCACCCCCGATGTTGGCTTTGCTTAGGGATTATGTGGTGGCGACAGGAGCTGCCACCATGTTTACTGAAATGTTTCACCAGGAAAGGCATGTACGGGAGGTATGTCATCTCTGCCGCTGCATGACGAGCTTGTCTCTGATTGCAGCGGCACATTTCTTTCAAGTTGGTGGCACTTTACATAATTCTTGCATGAGCGCTAGCATGCTGGCTAATTGGGGAATAAGGGACGCACCTACTAAAGCGTGCCCTGCATTCTCCAACACTGACACACCTCTCACTGTGCTACTACTACCGCAAGATGTTGCTTGCGTGTGCGCAAGACAACATAAAAATGAGTTTGAGAAGAAGATGAAGGTTTTCCTAGCTGTTGAAGGGAAAACTGTTAGTGACATGAAAGAGTTGTTTTGTGAAGATGATGGGACACCACCTGTGCCATCCACAAAAATCCCTGCTGGTGGACACAGGCGCAGGCATCAGATCACGTTCAAATTGTGAGTCTAGTCAGTACAGGAGACTGCGTATTTTCTCTCAGACTAGCTTCACTTTTTGGGGGGAGGACGACTACAAGAGCTGGATAAGCTAGAACACACAGATGAGCAAAGTGTGGAAACGCTCAGAGGATAAGTGGAAAGGAGTAACTGAGAGGCTATGGGGTATGGCTCTGGATGTAATCAGATCCTTGCATGCCAGCCTGCCCAGCTGTATGATTCATGATTGTCTAGCCATGCTTAAAAGTTCTTCTGGAGCTGTTGTGATTGGAGGTGACCTCATATTTCTGAGCACTAAAACTCAGCACCCAGGAAACCGAATAGGCACAAAATACACTATGAAGCACGACTGAGTTGAACATTACTTCTTTATTAAAGTGCTAGTGCAAAATACAAAATGTTCTAGGTTTGACAGGTACAAGGCTCCCCGCCAAACCTGACACATTTCACACAGACTCCTGGTTGCTTTGTCAAGGGTCACACCCACCCACCCAAAACCATGTTCCTTAAATGCACATCATTTAAAGGCACAATGTCAGTAATTACAAGGTATGGCATAATTATGGGGAAGGGATGGCTACAGAAATTAAACTGGCACTTTAGCCCACTTCAACCTGGGAAGCTCTTGAACTGCTGCCAACATAGGAAGAAAGTAAAATAAAATTGAGCAGTGAACTAATGGCAGAAGGTAATCGACTGTCTCATGACTAACTGGATCAGTGAATTTCGTCCAAATGTATGTAAGTTCAGTTCCTTTTTCTTACTGGAGAAACACAGTAAACTAAGTGAACTGTAACATGCAGTGCAATGAGAAATTTTGTGTAATATAAATGTTTGGGAGTTTTTGTCACCCTGATGGCCAAGTGGTATCATATTGCCTTGCTGTGCTGGTGACCTGGGTTCGGGAGTGAGCTTGGATTGCTGCATCTAGAGGCCGGCCCAGCTGCAGCAGCTGCAATTCAGCAGTGTTTTGTGGTCTGGAAGGGAAAGCATTGGGCACCGGTGCTGCAGGGACCTTTGTGGTGGGCTAAGGTAGCTTGCTCCCTCCGCAGGTTATCGCTGTGTGCAGTGGAGGTCCACAGAGGCTACATCCATGCTGGGGGTAGTGGGAGGACCTGTGGAGGAAACCAGGGTTAAAATCCCATGTCCTTCTATATGAGGGCCTGGGTTTTGAAGGAATCATCTGCCTCCGAGTGCCAGCCAGCACTGATACATACATAGCTACTGTACATAGATGTTGGCAGATGAGGACCGCAAGGCCCATCCAGCCTGCCCATTTAAGCTGTCTAATGAAGAGTCCAGTGACTGTATCTGGTCATTGGCTTTAGCATTTTCTTCTCTCTCTATTATTGCTCTGTTTCTGTCCCATGCATGTTTGAAGCCCGCCACTGTATGGGCTGCCACCACCTCCTGGGGCAGGCTGTTCTATGCATCCACCACCCTTTCTGTGAAAAAGAACTCCCTGACATTTCACCTTATGCGGCTACCCCTTAGTCTCATGCCATGTCCTCTTGTCCTGTCACTAGTATTAATCTGGAATATGTTGTCCCCTTCCACCTTGTTAATGCCCTTGAGGCACTTGAGTGTTTCTATCATGTCACCTCTCTCCCTCCTTTGTTCCAGCATGTAGAAATTGAGGTCCCTCATGCTCTCCTCGTAAGACATGTGATGTAATCCCTTCACCATTTTGGTTGCCCTCCTTTGCACCGTCTCTGTTTTGTCCATGTCCTTTCCAAGGTGTGGTCTCCAGAACTGTACACCGTATTCAAGGTGAAGTCTCACCAGGGTCTTGTACAGTGGAACTATCACCTCCTTCCTTCAGCTTGTGATTCCCCTTCCAATACACCTCAACATCCCGCTGGCCTTTCCCACCACCTTTGCCATCTGCCTAGTGGCCTTCAAGTCATCTGTGATTATGACCCCCAAGTCCCTCTCCTCCTTAGTTACTGTCAGCATCTCCCCCCAGCATGTAGCTCACCCAGGGTTCCTGCTCCCCACATGTATGATTTTGCACTTCTTTGCATTAAACCTTAGCTGCCATGCCCCTGACCATTTCTCTAGCAGTTCAGGATCTTTTCTCATCCTTCCCCCCCCCCGGAGTATCCACCCTGTTGCAGATCTTGGTGTCATCCGCAAACAGGCAAACCTTTCCCTCCAGCCCATCTGCAATGTCACTGATGAAGACATTGAAGTGGACTGGCCCCAGAACTGACCCTGAGGTACCCCACTGGTCACCTCCCTTTCATCTGATTGGGTTCCATTTACCACTACCCTGTTTTCTGTCTCTTAACACTGGATCCTAGTGTAACCCCTAGGTGGCGCTATCCCAAGGACTACTACCCCTGCCTGCGTGGCTAGTAGCAGGTTAAGGGGCCTGAGTTCTGAAACGGGTGCCTCCACCTGGAGGTCAGGGTTGGTAGTGGTCAAACTAACCTTGGCACAGCCCTTGTCCGGGACACTGTAACCCCTGCTCTTTCCCTTCAAGTGGCCTGAGCAATATACGATAATCACTTTCACAGTACCCCTTGTACACCATACCAGTACCCACACTGTTTGCACTTGTTACCAGGGCTGGTTCCTCTGGCTCGACCCTGGGAACCCCCTGTAAAACAAGGTTATACACAGTAAATAGCAACAGTACAGTACTGTTGGCACAAACTGGAACCACAGTCAGGTTAAATGCAGCAAAAAAAAAAAGTCTGATCTGATTTATCCAGGGGCCTTGAACAAGGAAGGGACGTAATCAGGTTGATCGGCTTAAAGGCTATATTAATCAACAGTTATGCATGCACTTTAAGTCACCACACAGTTACACACTCTGGGTACCCAGGTAGCAAAATGGTGGGCTAGCCAGGAACGTTGCAGCTGGTTGGGACCCTGTGGTGGAGGAAAGCAACATGCACAATACACACTACTTGTAATCCGGAGCCAGGGGGGCTCATTTTGTGAAAGAAAAAGCAACAAGACAATCAGATGACAACACTTTAGATTTAGCTGTTGTTGCAGGGAGCTACCCTGATGTTTACTAACGATACCCAATACTGGACATAGGCAGGATGAAATTGAGACTGCAGTTGTTGAACTGGAGTGCCCGGAGAAGCGGGGTCCACACGAATCACCGAGGCTTCGTTCCTGTTCAAGTGTTGAGCAGGGGGCTGATCCCTAGGCAGGTCTCTTGTCAATGGCATTCTCTGTGCAGGGGATAGTTGGGCTGGGCCAGTGTGGCAAGGCCCAGGCCCAATGGAGATGATTTTGGATTCAGTCCATGGGGCTGGATGCAGCTTCCAGCAAGCAGAATACAGTTCAAACCACAATGGGGAACCAAATCATGACCCACTAGCAGCACACAACACATTTACATGTAAGGAAATTCTAATGCAGCTTCCAGCAAGCAGAATACAATTCAAACCACAGTGGGAACCAAATCACGACCCACTATAAGCACACAACACATTCACATGTAAGGAAATTCCACTGTACCAGGCAAAAGGCTCTCTGGTCACAATTACAGAGTCTCTGCACAATCTGGGAGTTAAAAGGTGGCTGGAAGTCCAGACAGGCCAATCGCATTCAGCAAATCTTCGGTCTTCTTCAGGTAGGAGCCTGGTCACAAACAGTGGCTTACTTCGCTCTCCAAGTTCGGATTCAGTCTGAAAAAGGCACAAGTTCCCTCTCAGGGACAGCAGGCGGGCATGCAGGCCAAAACTCAGGCCTTTCCACAGTTCTCCCACGCAAATCCACTATGGATTGCTGCTCAAACTACCTCGAGCTGTTACTTTCTCACTTCCCAACTTAGATCTAACTGAAACTGCAAGCAGTTTGGGACTTCCCCAAGATCCAAAATGTTTGGTTGGCTGATCTGTCTGTCAGTCACAACAAGGGCTCCCCCTCCAGGTTATTTTAGGTGCAAAAAGCCCAAAACTACAATTCCTACAAGTTTTGACCCCACCAAGCCCCTGTAGGCAGGCTCCATTTTAGAGTCCCAAATGTACTGACTGGCCCATTTCAGCAGTCCAGGACCAAGATGATGGAAACACACAGAACTGTTCATGCTGCAAAGAAGGCAGATTAGAACAAACTGCAATATTATTACTACTCTAACAAATAATCAGCAAACAAGCACATCTTCTAACAGAGCTCCATTTTAGATTAATTATGACTGCAATCCAGGCAGCTCTTAAAGAGACAGTACACAGAGGCTATATAGGCACTCTCTGGCAATCACATTTAAACTGCAAAAAAGCAGGACACCCGCCTGGCAGTGAGCATTTAGACAAGCTCAAGGAAGACTTTTTGGGAACCCCCATTTGTAGGGGGGTTACACCCTTCCCTGCTTGGAGAAAACTTGGCATCCGTGTCAAGTCTACTATCACAATATCAAAAATGCAATATAAACGAGACATATATATATATATATATATATATATATATATATATTACTTATGCCTTTCAATAAACTTCACATTACTACATCCATAATGACAATACTTATGCATGTTTCATACAAGTAATACTGATTCATTTAATAACTTCTTGTACATTAAACAATGTAAGAGGGGGCCCTTCCCAATCAACTAACTTAGGGCTGGATGGAGCAGGGGCACCATGGTGAGAGGAAAGAACAAGTAACCTGGAGTTGGCCATCAAGCTCAATTTAGGCAGTGAGCTTGGCAAAACATAAACCCCTTTGTGAACCACATTGAGAGGCAAATCCACTGGCCACCCAGGGGAATCATAACTAAAGTCTAGCACTGGCTTGACAACTCGGCCAGTCTTTCTGGGGGAGCGGCCACAGTCTCTGTACTTTCAACACTAACTTTGGAGCTTTCATCACTTGTGTGGGGCGCTTCTGCATGGATGGGAATGTCCAAACTTGGAGCACTGTCAGCTGCTTGCTCTGTATGCTCTGTTTCCACAACACTTTGCTCATTATCTTCTGACAGGGGCCCAGGTTGCTCATTTTGAGGAGGCTGTGGCACAATTAGGCTTTGCGGCACTGAAGGGGGGCTGTCAACACTCTCACATTGTTCTTCAAGGTCTGGAGTGTCACCAGAGAGATTCAGACAGTCAGCCCCTCCTTCGGGCAATTCACCCAGTTCCACAAAACACAGAGTCCACAACCTCAGACGCAGTACTTTGCACTTCACTTTCAGGGAGCATTGGCTCCAAGGACGAAGCTGGGGGGTTAGACAGTCCAGAAGGCCCAGCTTCATCCCCACAATTAGTAATAGGGTTACCCTGAAACAGATGACTCAATTTATAGGAGGGGTAATAGGCATTGTCACACCCACTTTCGTCAGAGGTTGACTGACAGTCACTATCATTCTGGGCCTGCTGCGGGGGAAACCTTAAATCTGTAACTACTGGGATAGGTTGACTCTGTCTCTTTTTTGCAGCAGCACGTGTCACCGGCCCAGGAGAATCAATCTCTAATGGTTCAGCCTCAATTATGACTTGGCCGATAGGTAGCAAGTGGTTATGGTGCATGGTCTTGACAGCTTTGGAGTTAGTCTCTGGGCGCACCTTGTACACTGGTAAATCATTCAACTTTCTAACTACTACATGGGGAAGATGGTGTCACCTACCAGCAATTTTGTGTTTGCCACGCAGTCCCAAATTGCATAACAACACATGGTCTCCAGGCCGAAGCTCTTGAGCCTTTACTTTTTTATCATGCCTCTCTTTGTTGGCGAGATTTCTTTTGGCGGCCATTGTCTGGGCCAGTTGATAGGCATGGTTCAATTGAGCTTTCAGTTTCTGTACATACTGTAGGTCATTTTCGGCTTGGACCCCATCTGGAGAGACCTCAAAGCAGACACCATTACATTACATTACACTACATTAGGGAGTGAAGAAAGACCAAAGGACGGATACTGAGGCTTAATAAAGGGGAGGGAATGTGGGTAGAGGGTGACAGTGAAAAAGTAGGGATACTGAATGAATATTTCTGCTCAGTATTCACAAAGGAAGAGGAAGAGAAGGTACCTAAACCAAACAAGAGAAACACTCTGAAGACGGGGGTCGATACCAGTCCATTTACAGAAGAAAGGGTTCTGAAAGAACTAATAAAATTGAATGTGGACAAAGCAATGGGGCCTGATGGGATTCACCCAAGAATTCTAAAAGAACTAAGGGTAGAACTAGTGACACCGCTGACTACTCTCTTTAACAAATCATGGGAGGATGGGGTGGTACCGAGAACTGGAGGAGGGCAGATGTGATTCCTCTTCACAAAAGTGGGAGCAGGACAGAGGCAGAAAACTACAGACCAGTTAGTTTGACCTCAGTGGTAGGGAAAATGATGGAATCACTTCTGAAGGAAAGAATTGTTGAGTACCTAGAGGCCAGTGGGGCACAGGACCCAAGGCAGCATGGATTCACGATAGGAAGGTCGTGTCAGACGAATCTAATAGATTTCTTTGACTGGGTGACTAAAGTAGTAGACCAGGGAGGGGCTGTGGACATGGCCTACCTAGATTTTAGCAAGGCATTTGATACAGTCCCACACAAAAGATTAATACACAAGTTAGCCAGCCTTGGAGTGGGTCCCAAGGTGGTAGCCTGGATAAAAAATTGGCTAGACAACAGGAAGCAAAGGGTAGTAGTAAATGGAGTACACAGTGAAGAAAGGAGGGTTACTAGCGGGGTACCACAGGGTTCAGTACTGGGACCGGTCCTTTTTAATGTCTTTATAAGTGACATTGCAGAGGAACTGGAAGGAAAAGTATGTCTCTTTGCAGACGACACAAAGATCTGCAACAGGGTTGATACACAAGATGGAGTGGAAAGGATGAGAAGGGACTTGGCAAGGTTGGAGGAATGGTCAAATGTATGGCAGCTCAGATTCAATGCAAAGAAGTGCAAGGTAATGCACATGGGAAACAAAAACCCAGGGGAAGCGTACACAATGGGGGGTGAGATATTGATAACAGAAAAAATGGAAAGAGACCTGGGGGTAATTATATCAGATGACCTAAAGATGGTCAAGCAATGTGAGAAGGCAGTATGGAAGGCTGGGGAGATACTGGGATGCATAGGAAGAGGTATCACCAGTAGAAAACAGGAAGTTGTTATCCCTCTGTACAGATAGTTGGTGAGACCCCATCTGGAGTACTGTGTGCAGTTCTGGAGACCCCATCTCCGCAAAGACATAGACAGAATGGAAGCTGTCTAGAGGAGGGCAAACAAAATAGTGCAGGGTCTACACCAGAAGACATACGAAGAAAGACTAAAAGAGCTTAATATATATACCCTTGAGGAAAGAAGGGAGAGGGGACATGATAGAAACTTTCAAGTACCTCAAGGGAATCAACAAAGTCCAAGAGGGTAGCATCTTTCAGAAAAAGAGATGTGCAAGAACAAGGGGGCACAATTTGAAGATAGAGGGAGGATGGCTCAGAGGTAATGTGAGGAAGTATTTTTTCACAGAGAGGGTTGTGGATGCATGGAACAGCCTCCCTGAGGAGGTCATGGAGTCAAGAACAGTGGGGGAATTCAAGAATGCATGGGACAGACATAAGGCAGTCCTAGTAGGGGGTAGGAGGAAGTAAGCTGTTGGTTAACTAGGATCTGCAGCTTATCTGTTAGGTAGGAAAATGGGCAGACTAGGTGGGCCAAGCGGTCCTTATCTGCCGTCAAATTCTATGTTTCTATGTTTCTATCAACGTGCAGTCAGGCCTCCCTCCCAAACATGAGGCAGTAGGGGGAGAACCCAGTAGCATCATTTTTTGTGCAGTTGTATGCGTGGACCAAGGTGCTAATCTGCTGGCTCCACTTAGGCTTGTCTTAGGGATGGAGGGTACCCAGCAGGTCTAGAAGGGTGTGGTTAAAACGTTCTGGTTGATGGTCCCCCTGTGGGTGATAAGGGGTGGTTCTTGACTTCTGCATCCCCCTTAGAGAGAGCATTTCTTTGATTAGCCGACTTTCAAAATCTCTGCTTTGGTCAGAGTGGATCCACTGAGGGGCATCATAGTGGACAAACAAATTTTCCTCTAGCACCTTGGCCACAGTAGAGGCCTTTTGATCTTTAGTTGGAAAAGCTTGCACATACCATGTGAAATGATCTGTAACCACTAACACATTGCCAATATTCCGCTGATCAGGTTCTAAACACAACAAGTCTATGCAGACCAGTTCCATGGGGTGCTGGTAGTAATATTAACAAGGGGGGCAGCTCACTGAGGCAGGGCTTTCCTTTGCAGGCAACGACTGCAGGTCTTTACATGGTGCTCAACATCGGCCCCCATCTTGGGCCAGTAGAACTGAGAGTGTACCAAGTCGAGAGTTCTGTTAATACCAAGGTGCCCCATGTGATTGTGGAGGGACCTCAGTACCAAATCTTTAAAGGCCATGAGCAGGACCAATTGCTGCCTGTCTACTTGACCGGCGCGATCCACCTGTCTATCTGTACAACAACTGATTGAGTAGCTTCAACCTGGAGCCTTCTTTAAACAATAGAGCAGTTCGCAAGTCAGGGGAACACAACTTGGACACATCTTTCCCCACACGCAGGGCATGAAGTGCGGGCTGAATCACAGGATCTTGAGATTGAGCCCACTGAATGCTGTCATTGTCAAATTGAGGTAGTGCACTAATATCTAGAGAAGAAAAGTGGCAATAGGCAGCCGGTATGCAAGTATCAGGAGGGCCCAAGCAATCTACTAAACAGTCCACTGTGTCCGCAGACACCTGTTCATCTCGGTCCAATTTTTGGCACAAGGCTCGGATGTCAGGTTCAGACAGCCTGACTCAATCACTCTTGGAAACTGGCCTTCGTGACAAGTCATCAGCATTAATATTGTTCTGTCCTGGCCTGTATTCAACATCATAATCATAGGTTGATAAGGCGGAAAGCCACCGGTGCCCAGTGGCATCTAACTTAGCTGAAGTCTGTATATAGGTTAACGGGTTATTGTCGGTCTCCACCAATATCTTTGCCTCATAGAGGTATTCATGAAACTGGTCGATGATGACCCATTTTAGGGCAAGGAACTCCAGCTTGTGCACAGGGTAGTTTCACTTCGACTGGGTCAAGCTCCTACTGGAGAAGGCCACTGGTCTCAACCATCCTCATGGGCTTGATACAGCACAGCTCTTAGACCCTGCAGACTGGCATCTGTATGCAGCACATAGGGCTTGGTGAGCTGGTATATGACTTCGTGAAAGGCTGCTTCACATTCGGGTGTTTAGCGGGTCCCAAAAAGTTCACCTGTGTGGAAGTACACTTTCTCTGGTTCTTTGACGGACCCTTTTTTATATTTATGGTTGGTAGGAGGGTAACCCTGGGTAAGATTCAAGAGCGGGTGAATCACCTTTGAATAGTCTTTTATGAACCTGCGGTAGTAGCCACAGAACCCCAGGAGACATTGTAGTTCTTTCAAATTATGGGGCTGGGGCCCAGTAGTCAGTGATTCAACCTTACCGGGGATCAGTCTCTATCCCTTCTGCAGATACTATGTGCCCTACATACTTCACGGAGGTTTGAAAAAACTGGCACTTGTCAATGGACAGCTTGAGGCTGAAGTCTTCCAATCAGTCTAGGACTTTAAACAGTCGGGTCTCATGCTCCTCTAATGTGCGCCCAAACACAATGACATCGTCTAGGTACACTAGACATTCCAGCAAGTTCATATCTCCCACCGCACGTTCCATCAGTCGCTGAAAGGTGGCCAGGGCTCCTGAAATCCCCTGTGGCATTCTCAGGAATTCATAGAGCTCCAAAGGACAGATGAAGGCTGTTTTCTCATGGTCCTCCAGGGCCATCGGGATCTGGTAATATCTGCTGCGAAGATCCGATACCGAAAACCATTTGCTCCCATTCAAACAATCCAGGGCATCTTGTATACTGGGCATGGTATATTGATCAGGGATGGTCCGCTGGTTCAGGGTTTGATAATCAACACACATCCTTACCAACCCATTCTTCTTACGCAAAACCACAATGGGAGAGGCATATGGGTTCCTTGATTCTTGTATCACACCAGCAGCGAGCATTTCCTGCAGGTGACTCCTCACATCATCTATGTCTGCTGGGGTGAGACGTCGGGATCTCTCTCGAAATGGCCGGTCATCATGCAGGCGTATGTGATGCTCTGAACCCTTGACACACCCCATGTCCCATTCTTTTAATGAAATCACTTAGTCCCTCTCATCGAGTTTCTTGCTAATTCTAGCCTTCCATTCAGCTGGCAACGGGGAGTCACCGAAGTCAAATAAGTCCGGGGTCACTCTCTCTTTCTCGCCAGAGCACTTGTTGCTGGGCAATACGGCAGTGTCAGAGCAGTGTACTGTAGCTAGGGTGCACCCTCTGTTCACCTGAATCTCTCGATCTGACACATTCTGAATCTGGACCATCACTCATCATGCATAGGCATGGGCACGAGCAGGCAAGATGCTGTGTTTGACCAATAATCCCTCTGGTAACTTTCCATCTCCTGGTGCATCCAATATTAATAGTTTGTTCTTTACATTTCTCTTTAGGCGGACTTCTCCATGGATTGTGCACTGGGCATTGGGGGCCAATACCAAGGAGTCAGTTTCCTTTTTCCACACTATCCCCACTGGCTCATCTGGGTCCTCTTCATTGGGTCTCTGCTGCCAGTCATAAGCCCTTTTTACTAAGGCTGGAATTCTTAGGGCCCATTCAGTCAGCTTCCCTTGTTTCTCGTGGCAGAGTTGTGCTAGTCACCCAAACATGTGGGTGTTTGTTCCAATTAACAGGGGAACCCCATCATACAGTCTGGTGGGGGGACACACTAGGGTCAGTGTCTCTACTTGCTCCTCTACACCAGTGACAGTTGCAGGAAAAGACAACCAGAGGTGGGCATATCCTAGATATGGATAAGACTTGTCGCTCAGCCCCCACACATGTAGGCCTTCCAGGGATTGTAACGGCACATCAGATAAGTGTTTGTCATACCAATCCTGAAACACAATGGTCACTTGTGACCCACTGTCAAGCACAGCCCGAATAGGAATACCATTCACAGCCACATTAGTCTCCATCAAAGGGCCCACTATCTTGGACCAGTCTGGAGGGACAGTAACAGGAGCCGGTACAGATGACTTAGCCACAAAGAAGCTGGAGCTGGGATTTCCCGAGCCTTTACTGTGGTAGTTTCCAGCATCCCTCGGCCATGGTTTCACTTTCCGGAGCTCCCCTTGAAGTCTGTATACAACCTTATCTAAGTCTTTTGGGGACTGGCATTCTTTCTTCTTATGCCCCTCCTTCCCACAATTATGACAGAGTATGCTTTCTAGAGACTAGCATGGCTGAGGCATCACATTGGGGGCTGAGGCAGGGGTACCTACAACAGAAAATCATGATTCAACCTCTGTCTGGTCTGTGGTGAGCATGGGGAGACGCCTCAGTAATTCCCTCACTTCCATAGTCATTTTATCAATCTTTGAGCTACTGTCAACAGGGGATGCTTGGGAGTGCACCCTTCCCCCATAGCAGACACGTTCTGAGAGGGGTTTGGGCCCATTGTATCTCTGGAATGGGCTTGTAGGGAAATGGTATCCCTCATTTCTCGGACCTCTCGCAGTATCTTGCCCCAGTGTGAAGCGTCCTTTGCTAGTCTCTCAATGTTCAACTGGCACTGTATTTTGCCCCTGAGCATCTCTCACATGTGCATCCTCGATCATCTGGGCAGCAGCAACAGCAGATACAGGAGGGGCCCCCCACATGGTTGCCTCCTCTCAATCTGCTGAATTTCCTTCATCAGTCCGTCATAGGTAGGAGGCGCATCCAACCAAGCAGCAAGGCGTAGTTGGAGCAGCAATAATTCAGAGAATGGGGCTGACTTGAGGAGTTGGTCCAACCTATTCCGATCTAACTTAGCTGGGGCCATGCCACCTTTCTTTAGGCATTCCTGTAGCACCGCTTCGAATCGAGGCACATACACGGATAAGGGCTCCCTTGGGTACTGCTGAGTGTTTTTGACCCTATCTCACAGGTCCTCATCTGAATCGGGACTCCCATACACATTTTCCAATGCATTCAAAAAATCTTGAGCAGTTGCTTCTGGATTACTAGCCTGTGTAGCATGGATAGTAAGTTGGACGGGGTCTCTGAGGCTTTCAACCACCCTTCTCTGGTTCGGGGCATTGCCATTCTCAGATTTGAGGGGCAACATAGTCTATTCAAGTCTCCCAATTGTCCTCCCCCCCAGGGAGTGGGGAAGGTGCCTGAAAACATCCTCAGCCGGTAATACGAGTCATGACTAATGGTGGGTACAGATATAGGGGCCAGCACTGGCACAGAAGGTGGGGCAGTAACAGGTGTTGGAGTGGGAGGGGTGTTGGGGAAGGAACACCCCCAGGTGGCAGGAATAGTTTCTTAAAGTTCTCTACGGTTTTCTCTTCCTCCAGCAACAACTTAGCAAATTTCTCCTCAAAAGTCTCGGATAATGGTGAGAGCTCATCCTCCCCAGTGTCTTTACTGTCTTTTGTTATCACTTTCCAAGTGGCTAGGACCCCTTCTGAGGCAATAGTCTGTGGCACTTTAGAGCTGTCCACGAGGTCACTACACTCTACCAAGGCTATGAAAGTTTGGGCGATCAGATCAGGCTGTCGACCCACCACCACAGGGCTTTTTAAACATTCAACTTTGGAGAGTGCTCCCTCTATGGTGTCCTTACTGGTACTCAGAGGAATATCCAGTATAAGCAGAGCATTTGGGGGGTCGATCTCCTGCCCAGTACACTACCCCATCAACTGGTGTACAGCCATTTCTACTGGGGTAGCCATTAATCTTTAACAATAATTCATAATTTTTGGCCACTAGAAGGCACAAAATCCCAGCGGTGAGCCTCCAAGATATAACCCCTAGGTGGCGCGATCTCAAGGACTACTACCCCTGCCTGCGCAGCTAGTAGCAGGTTAAGGGGCCTGAGTTCTCAAACGGGTGCTTCCACCCGGAGGTTAGGGTTGGTAGGGGTCAAACTAACCTGGGCACAGCCCTCTGGGACACTGTAAACCCCCTCTTTCCCTTCTAGTGGCCTGAGCAATATACGATAATCACTTTCACAGTACCCCTTGTACACCATACCAGTACCCACACTGTTTGCACTTACCACCAGGGCTGGTTCCTCCTCCTCTTGCTTGACCTTGGGGTCCCCCTGTAAAACGAGGTTATGCACAGTAAATAGCAACAGTACAGTACTCTTGGCACAAACTGGAACCACAGTTAGGTTAATTGCAGCAAAAAAAAAAAAGTCAGATCTGATTTATTCAGGGGACTTGAACAAGGAAGGGGTGTAATTAGGTTGCTTGGCTTATAGGCTATATTAATCAAACAGTTATGCATGTGCTTTAAGTCCCCACACAGTCACACACTCTGGGTACCCAGGTAGGAAAATGGTGGGCTAGCCAGGAACATTGCAGCTGGTTGGGGCCCTGTGATGGAAGAATGCAACATGCACAACACACAATACTTGTAATCTGGAGCTGGAGGGCTCAGTTCGTGAAAGAAAAGCAACAAGACAATCAGATGACAACACTTTAGATTTAGCTGTTGTTGCAGGAAGCTACCCTGATGTTTACTCATGATACCCAATACTGGACACATGTAGGACGAAATCAAGACTGCAGGTTATTGAGCTGGAGTGCCCTGAGAAACGGAGCCCACATGAATCACCGAGGCATCATTCCTGTTCAAGTGTTGAGCAGGGGGCTGATCCCCAGGCAGGTCTCTCGTCGATGGCATTCTCTGTGCAGGGGGTAGTCGGGCTGGGCCAGTGTGGCAAGGTCCAGGCCCAATGGAGATAATTTTGGATTCATCCATGGGGCTGGATGTGGCTTGTAGCAAGCAGAATACAGTTCAAACCACAGTGGGGAACCAAATCACGACCCACTATAAGCACACAACACAATCACATGTAGGGAAATTCCACTGTACCAGGCAAAAGGCTTTCTGGTCACAATTACAGAGTCTCTGCACAATCTGGGAGTTCAGAGGTGGCAGGAAGTCCAGACAGGCTGATCACATTCAGCAAATGCAGTGTCAGTGGCTCAGTAGGTAGCACACTCGCCTCTGAGGCCGGGAGATCAGAGGGCTGTGGGTTCAGTTGCCACATCTGGCACTTGGGTTACTATCCCAGTACTGACACTGTAGTGCAGCATGAGAGGGGTGCTGCACTCCTGAGGTGCCGTCTTTCGGATGAGATGTTAAACCGAGGTCCCATCTGCCTGGATTGGTGGTAGTGCAGGTGGATGTTAAAGATCCCATGGCACTTATCGAAAAGAGTAGGGGAATTTCCCCGGTGTCCTGGCCAAATTTCCCTCATTCACTAAAAATACCACCAACAGCTTAATCTGGTTCAAGGTCAGTTGGTATTCATCTGTATCCCGCTCCCCTGGGTCGTGCCTGAAAATAGGCAGGATTTGTCCACTGCACTTACCCGATCAACAAAAACTAAATAAAAAATCTTTGTTCTTCTTCAGGTAGGAGTCTGGTCACAATTCAGTGGCTTACTTCACTCTCCAAGTTTGGATTCAGTCTGAAAAAGGCACAAGTTCCCTCTCAGGGACAGCAGGCAGACATGCAGGCCAAAACTCAGGCCTTTCCACAGTTCTCCCATGCAAATCCCGTATGGATTGCTGCTCGAACTACCTCGAGATGTTCTTCTTCACTTCCCAACTTAGATCTAACTGAAACTGCAAGCAGTTTGGGACTTCCCCAAGATCCAAAAGGTTCGGTTGGCTGATCTGTCTGTCAGTCACAACAAGGGCTCCCCCTCCAGGTTATTTTAGGTGCAAAAAGCCCAAAACTACAATTCCTACAAGTTTTGACCCCACCAAGACCCTGTAGGCAGGCTCCATTTTAGAGTCCCAAATGTACTGATTGGCCCATTTCAGCAGTCCAGGACCAAGATGATGGAAACAAACAGAACTGTCCATGCTGCAAAGAAGGCAGGTTAGAACAAACTGCAATATTATTACTACTCAAACAAATAATCAGCAAACAAGCACATCTTCTAACAGAGCTCTCTTTTAGATTAATTATGACTGCAATCTAGGCAGCTCTTAAAGAGACAGTACACAGGGGCTATATAAGCACTCTCTGGCAATCACATTTAAACTGCAAAAAGGCAGGACACCAGCCTGGCAGTGAGTATTTAGACAAGCTCAAGGAAGACTTTTCGGAAACCCCCATTTGTAGGGGGTGTTACACCGGTCCACATGGTCAACTACTTGAGGTGGGGCATCCCTCCCCCTTGAGGCCCCTGCCACGGGGGCCAGACCAGTGGGACATGCTGGGCTGAGTTGGGTTCCGAGGATGACAAGGGGCTACCAGACCTGATCGGTGTATATCCCTGTGAACAGGGTATATTTTGGAAAGATGACCAGGGGCTTGGAGAAAAAGTTCTACAGAAAAATAAGAGACCCTAGGGGAAATAGTAGACTCAGTACTGGATTCAGAGTGTATATCCATGCAGCAAGTACAGCTGTGTACTTCTGGCTAGGACAATTAATGCACTTTTTATATTTGACATAACGTGTGTTTTAGAAAGCCCAGTGGAACATGAATTTAAGTAGAATTAAATGTTTTATTTTGATGAACCACAGTAGTTCTTCTTTTTGAAGTGCACCAGCAGCTGGTGCTGTTGTGTTAGTGGTTGCTTTAGATTAGTCAGGCGCCCATTGTTTTAGGTTTTTTATTTACAACATGTGGATTTGGTCTTGCATAGGCTTGGTTGGCTTAAGACTCAGTGCCTTACCTGACTGTGCATCAATACCAATTCACTATGAGGTGACGTGTCTCAGTCAATAAGGTCTGAGGACTTCCCCTTGCCATTTTTATAAATCTGTTTACAATATAATGCTCTAACTTTGTTTACAACCCAGAACAGAAGGTTAGTATGATCACTCTAAAATGGTGGGTTTGTATTTTTCTTCGTATATCATTGCATAAAATTACTCTTCATAGAAAAAACATTTCAACTCAATGGGTGTCCACATTAATTTTTTGGTTATAATGTCATTTTCATCCCAGGGAGGTGTAACACTAATGTCCATTAATTTGATAGCTGCATCCCAGTCAGATCCAGTTTATGTTTTTTAATATCACATGTGTATTTAAAAGTAGACAAGGCAATGGGACCGGATGGGGAACACCCTAGGATACTGAAGGAACTCAAGGAGGTGCTGGCTGCACCTCTGACAGCTCTGTTGAACCTATCACTAGAAACAGAGGAGGTTCCAGGGGACTGGAGGAGGGCAGATGTTGTCCCACTACACAGAAATGGAAATTGGCAGGAGGTAGGAAATTACAGACTTGTCAGCCTGACTATGGTAGTAGGTGAAGTAATGGAATCACTACTGAAGGAAAGGATTGGGGAACACCTTGTGACCAGTGGATTACAGAATCCAAAGCAACATAGATTTACAGGGGGAAGGTCTTGACAGACAAACCTGATCAAGTTCTTTGACTGGGTGACCAGGGAATTGGATCAGGGAGGAACAGTAGATGTGGATTTCAGTAAGGCCTTTGATACCATTCCACATAGAAGATGGGTGAGCAAGCTGGGCAACCTAGGAGTAGGTCCAAAAGTAGTAAAATGGGTAAGAAGTTGGCTAAGCAGTAAGAGTCAGAGGGTGGTGATAAATGGGATCCACTCTGGAGAAGGCAAGGTGACAAGCGGGGTGCCACAGAGGTCAGTACTAGGCCCGATCCTCTTCAGTGTCTTTATTAGTGACATTGCGAAAGGGCTGGAAGGGAAAGTATGCCTATTCACAGATGTCACAAAAATCTGTAAAAGAGTGGACACACTTGGGGCAGAGGGGTGGAAAGAATAAAGGACGATCTGAAAAAGCTGAAGATTGGTCAAGGGAATGGCAGCTGGGTTTCAATGCAGAAAGTTCAAAATCATGCACTTGGGGCACAGAAACCCAGGGGCAACATACCAGTTGTGCTAGGAAGTATTAGCAACCACAAAACAGAAAAGGGACCTAGGGGTAATCATTTCTGATCACCTTAAAGTAGCCAAGCAGTGTGATAAGGCAGTGGGGAAGGCTAGCAGGATGCTCAGGTGAATAGGGAGGGGCATCACCAGCAGAAGGAGGGAGGTAGTATTACCCCTGCATAAATCAATGGTAAGACCCCACCTCGAGCACGGTGTCCAGTTCTGAAGGCCCCACCTCCGGAAGGACATAGATAGGGTAGAGGCAGTACAAAGGAGGGCTATCTAAGTGATGCAGGGCCTGCATCAAAAGCCCTCTGAGGAAAGACTCAAAGAACTAAATATATATTCTCATGAGGAAAGGAGGGAATGGGGGGATATGATAGAAACGTTCAAATACCTCACAGGTATTCATAAGGCACAGGAAGGTAGTATTTTACGTAGAAAAAGATGATCCAGGACAAGGGGTCACAGTATGAATCTGGAAGGGGGGGGGCTGAGAGAAGATGTGAGGAAATACTTCTTCATGGAGAGGGTGGTGATGCCTGAAACGGCCTCCCAGCAGAGGTGGTGGGTGCTAAAATGGTGACAGGATTCAAGCATGCATGGGATAGACACAAGGGGACCTTAGAAGTAAGGCAAGGAGGGAGAAGACTGGAGATTGAGTAGGGTCTGTGGTTGCACAGTAGGTAGGGAATATAGAGCAGACTAAGTGGGCCAAGAGATCCTTATCTGCCGACAACGTCTATGTTTCTATGTTACATATATGAACATCACGTGTATTTACATATCTGAACACTACCTTTTTGGGCAAGGTTTTTGAGAAGGTGGGTGCACTGCAGCTTGAGGAACATCTCACTGCCTTTGATGTCTATGAGCCTCTCCTGTCTAGTTTTAGTTCCAAGCATAGCACAGACACTGCAATGGTCCAGGTGAACAATGACCTTCTCAAGGTGAGGGACAGGGGAGAGCGGTCAGTTCTTGTGCTCCTCAATCTCTCTTCAGCATTTGACACTATGGATCGGGGACTGTTACAGAATCAGCTCAGGGGATATGTAGGACTCAGCAGCAGAGTCATCTGCTGGTTTGAGTCCTACCTCACTGGCAGGATGCAAAGGGTAGTGATGGGAAATTTTTCCTAGCTCTTGATGGCCCTGCCTTGAGGGATACCCCAGGGTTTGTTCCAGTCACTCATTTTTTTTGCCGTGTACATGCTGCCCCAGGGAGGGATCATTAGGCTGTATGGGGTTGAATTTCACTGCTGTGCAGAGGATATTCAGCTCTATCTATCCTTTGCACCTGAGAGGCCTGGTGTGGTCAATGTGTTTAATAAGTTCCTGGCTGAGATCCAAGACTGTATGTCATTAAGCTGGCTGAGATTCAACCCTGACAAAACTGAAGTCCTGGTTGCAGGGGGAGAGTAGAAGCTGCAGATTGAGAAACAAGGCTTTGGTTTGGTTCTTCTGAGCTTGTGGCTGTTGCTAAAGTGAGAAATCTAGGAGTCATTTTGAAACAGGGGCTGACTTTTGAGGGTCCGGTCTCAACAGTCATCTGGAGTGGTTTCTACCATCTAAGGAACATCTCCAAGATTAAATCCCTTAGCTTCCCTTGAGGACTTGGCCACATTGCAGCATGCTTTTGTGATCTTGAAGCTCCGCTACTGTAGTGCTGTGTTCCATAGGGTGAGTGGAAGTACAATGCAGCACCTGCAGGTAGTGCAGAATGCAGCTGCTAGGCTGCTGACTGGCCTTTCGAGGTATGTCTCCCTGGTGCTGCATGAACTGCTTTGACTGTTGTTTAAGTGGCATTATCTCCTTTAAAGTTGGGTAAAAACTTATAAGGCCCTACATGGGCTTGGCTTGGATTACCTGATGGATCTCGTGCATCCTTACATGTCCTCACACTCTCTTTGCTCCACTAAAGAAGGCCTCCTGGCTATTCCCAGGGCAAGTTAAGCCCAGCCCCCTCCAGCCAAGCCCTCCTCAAAATGCTATAAACTCTAGTGGCCCCTCCATGTTGCAGTCCTCTGTGCAAATGACTGAGTGCAAAAGACAATGTTTGGAGTCTGCCTGGAGTCAGCACAGGAGGCAGCTGGCGGCCATAAGTTCTGCTCCGCTTGTTACATGTCTAACAAACTTTTCAGGACTGTGACTCTGGCCTGGTGTGCTTGTTGGTCTGTGCTTGTATAACAGGTACACTACTTGAATCTACTTCACCTCCTGACAGCAGTTTTTGCAATGGTGATAGTATGCAATTTGTGCAAATGAACTTTCAGCCCTAATTTTATACTTGTCATACTGCTCTTGCTTGGAGTGCAATATATTTTGATTTTAACGTGCCTAGTTACCGGTTCTCTTATGCTGGTAGGAGTATCCTATGTGGGTTAGGAGTATATTTAACCCTTTGTGTTCCATTTAAAACTTTGGGTCCCAGACACACCCTGCATGGGAGAGGTGTCTGGTTTGTGGTGCAAACTTTATGGTAATTTCTGCTGCTCTAGCTAGAAATTTCCCCCTGGGACCTTATGCTGGCTGTTTTTGCTATTACCCTGTTATTTGAACCAAATATTTTTTTTCTCATGTATTCCCTAGTGACCCCCTATCTGGGTCAAGAGGATAGGTAACTACGGTAAGGTTACCCCTGTACACGTTATTTTCATGGACCTTAATTGTACACTACGTGGGTAGGATGCTACTCTCTTGGGTCCCAGTTATGCCCCAAGTGGGTTAGAGAAACATAGAATTTGATAGCAGATAAGGACTGCTTGGCCTACCCAGTCTGCCCATTGTTCCCTACCTACATTATCACTGCAGACTGTACTTGATCTACAGCTCTTTCTCCCTCCTCCCTTCCTTTCCATTATAATTTCCTTGTGCCTATCCCATGCATTCTTGAACCCCACCACTGTTTCACCCCACCACCGCCGCTGGAAGGCTATTCCAGGAATCCACCACTCTTTCTGTGAAGAAGTACTTCCTCACATCTTCCCTGAATCTATCCCCCTCCAGCTTCACAACATGTTCCCTTGTTCTTGGGCACCTTTTTTCCTAAAAAACACTTCTCTCCTGTACCTTATAATTACCCCTGTGAGGTATTTAAAGGTCTCTATCATACCCCCTCCCTTCTCTCTACCAGGGTGTACATATCGTGGTCCTTTTGTCTCTCCTTATAGGGCTTTTGATGAAGACTCTGCACCATTTTAGTTACCCTCCTCTGGACTACCTGTACTCTGTCTACGTACTTCCAGAGATGTGGTTTCCAGAACTGAACACGGCACTCTGGGTGGGGTCTTACCAGCGATCCATACAGAGGCAATGCCACCTCCCTTTTTCTGTTGGCAATATCCCTCCCTATGCACCCGAGCATCCCACCAGCCCTCCCTTGTGCCTTGTCGCACTGCTTGGCCACCTACTGGTCATCAGATATGATTACTCCCAGGTCTCTTTCCTGCTTGATAGTCGTCAGTACCACTCCACCCATTTTGGACTGCTCCTGGGTTTCTGTGCCCTAAGTGCATTATTTTGCACTTTTTCACACTGAAACCCACTTGCCATACCTTTGACCACTCTTCTAGTTTTCTTAGGTCTTTTGTCATACTTTCCACCACCACCCCCGGACTGTTTACCCTAAGAGGCAGACCTTACCTTCCAGCTTCTCTGCAATGTCACTTCTAAAGACATTAAATATGACTGGTCCTAGCACTGATCCTTGAGGCACCTCGCTGGTCAACCTCCCTTCTTCGGAGTGAGCTCTGTTTACCACCACCCTCTGTCCCCTATTCACTAATGAATTTCTTATCCAGTTTACCACTTTTGGACCCGCTCCTAAACTACCCAGCTTGCTTATTATCTTCTATGTGGAATGGTGTAGAAAGCCTTACTGAAATCTAGGTAGGCCATGTCCACTGCTCCACCCTGATCTAATTCCTTTGTCACCCAGTCAAAGAAAACTATCAGATTAATTTGTCATGACCCCCAAAATGAACTCATGCTGCCTTGGGTCTTGTAATCCACTGGATTCAAAATATTCCATCTTTTCTATCAGCAGTGATTCCATTAAATTTCCCACCACCAATGTCAGGTTGACAGGCCTTTAATTGCCAGCCTCCTCCTTGCTACCACTTTTGTGAAGTGGGACTACCATCTACCCTCCTCCAGTCCTCCAGAACCATTCCTGTTTCCAGTGAGCTGTTAAACAGGACTGTCAGAGGTGCAGTCATTACCTCACTGAGCTCCTTAATACCCTTGGATGCACCCTGTCTGGTCTTAGTACTTTGTCCACCTTCAGATTAGCGAATACCTTCAGGACTTTCTCCTCTGAAAAAGGTCTAGTGTCTACCTCCCTCCAAAGCTTCTGTTACTTTTTTGTGGCCCTTCCCTTTCTTCTTCCTCTGTGAACAATGAACAAAAGTATTTGTTTAGGATGTCTGCCTTTTCCTGCCCCCCCAGCACAGTCCCCTTCCCTTTTAACTTTACAATCCCACCCCTGGTCTCCCTCTTTTCACTTTCATACCTAAAAAATGTCTTGCCCCCTTTTGTTGCCTCCTAGATAATTCTCTCTTCAGTTTGTGTCTTTGTGTTCATTATTGCTTTCCCTGCTTCCCTCTGTTTCCCCTGATACACCTCCCTATCCTCCTCCCTCTGCATCTCCTGATGCCTTCTGAATGCTACCGTTACCTTTTCAGCAGCCTCTTTTGAGAACCATAGCAGTTTCAGTTTAATCTTGATTTTGATCACTTGTTTAACACAGAGGTTTAGTGCCTTTTATATGCTCCCTTTTATCTTTGCCCACTGTTCCTCCACCCCACCCAGGCCATCCCCCCTTCCCAAGGTCATCCCTGAGGCACTCACCCATCTTTATAAACTCTGCCCTCCTGAAGTCCAGGACCCTCACTTTTGTGTGGTTTGATTCTGCAGCTGTCCTTGTATTGAAGCACACTGTACAGTGATCACTAGTCCTCAGGTCGTCTCCCATCTTGACATCTGTAACACTGTCCCTGTTAGTGAGTACCAGTTCAGTATTGCCCCATCATGAGTGAATTCGCTGACTAGTTGCCTGAGGAATGCCCCCTACAAAGAGTCCAGGATGTCTCTGCTTCTAGCTGAAGCTGCTGCAGGGAGGCTCCAATCTACGTCCGGCAGGTTGAAGTCCTCCACCACCAGCACCTCCCCATTATCTGCCATCTTGCTAATTGCTTCCACCAATAGCTTATTTTATTCCACCCCCTGTGCTGGATGTCTTTTGATTATTCCAGTGCAAAACGTAGCTCCATTCCCCATCTCCATGGTGACCTACAGTACACCTGCCTCCCCCTGTATTCCCTGTATCTCCATCGGTTTTATGCATTCCCTCACATAAAGCACCACATCCCCTAATTTCCTTCCCACCTGGTCCTTCCTGAATAGAGTATAGCCTGGTATGGCCATGACTCAATCATGGTTTTCAGTGCACCATGACTCAGTAATGGCCACAGTATCCATGTTGGCCTCTGCCATGATGGCCTCTAGGTCTGGAATCTTAATTCCTAGACTTCTAGCATTCGAACACATGGCTTTCTGTATCCTGTTTCCACTCTTCTTGTTACCCTCTTTTTTCCTTTTTGTCCTCTCTCCTCCCCCCTCTCTTTTTGATGTTCCTGTTCCCTCCTCCTTTGTCCCTACAACCCTGCTTCCTTTATTAATTTGCTCTCTAGGGGATTCCTCTCCCCCTCAGGTACTCCTTACTCTCTGCTTCAGCCTGAGTCAGTCATGAGCTGAAGCTCCTGGTGCAGAGATTTCTCACTTCCCCACTGTTGTAGACAGGCAGTACCTCAGTGAAAGCCATTGTGTATACTACCTGTTTAAGACCCCTACCCAGCTCCCTAATCTCCCCCTTGCACTATTCCAGCCCCATCAATAGCCAAGTCATTAGTTCCCAGGTGGACAATGACATCCAGCTCTTCCTTCTGTCCTGCTGCCCTAATGATCCTCAGGATCCGCTTCCCATCCATCCTGGCCATGGCACTGCATAGGCACCTTACCTGCCTCCCTTTCCTATTCCCAAATGTGCCCCACCAGAAGTAGCTTCCTCCTCCTCCTCTGGGGTCCTTTACCACCATCCTTGGGATCGCCACTATGGAGGGCCCCCACATCCTCCCTGGTCACTGCTGCGGGTGTCTCCTACTGGCAGTCATGCCCCACCAGAGTGGTGTAGCAATTATATAGTGGTACTGGTTGAGGAATGTGCTTCTGTCCCACCACCCGTACCCTTCCACAGCCCACCATAGTCCAGCTGTTCTTCATCCCTGGCAAACCTTTGAGATAATGGTGGCAGACTTGGTGGCCCGTGGGTGAGGGAAGCAGTCCCATGAATGCCAGCCAACTCATCCTGGAGTCTAGCGACCTCCTCCCTCAACCCAGAGAGGTGAATGCAGATGGGGCAGCATTGCTGTCTCCAGAAGGTCTCTCGGAAAGCTGTTCCATCACAGCCACTGCATTTCACCACTCCCCAGCATTCTCAACTTCTATTTTCCTGTGTTACCTGGAAATATTTTTGTACCCATACCCCTGATCGAGGTGCTTCTAGTTTTCTTCTTTTTTTCTTTGTTTTTATTTGTGTTCTCGCATGCCTTGTTTAAATCTATTTATACTCCTACCCTGGACTCGTGCTGCTCCTATTCCCAGTTTTGGCCTACCTTTAATCCTGCACCCTTCCCAGCAGTTACTGTTACACAGTAGTGAACAGGTGCCTTAGCTTAGTTGACCGTCAGAGTCCCCCACTTCCTTGTTTCCTTCTGCTGATGCCTAAGATGCCAGTCACCTGTTCCACTCCACATTACAAAACCTCTTCACCAGAAAACTGGGCTACTATAATGCCTGGGTGGTTCTCTAACTCCTGATTTGAAACTTGCCATAGCTAACATTGTTATGTTCTAACATTTATTCTGGTCTTGTTCAACAAACTCACACTGCAACAGGAATAGAGCAGCTTTCATTTTTATTCAGGAGCCTCTCTCTCTCAACAACAACACTCTCTGTGTGCTCTCTTTCTAGCTTACACATATCGGAATGCTGCCCTCAAGTGGCAGAGTAACGCAATGCATTACCATTTCACATACATAACATTTCTGCTTCTGTGCTTCTGACTTGAACTGGGGGCAGCTAGGACCTGTGTGTCCTCCGGTGATATTTCCCCCGATAAGAGCTCGCACCGCTTGCAAGCGCTGCGTAGTGTGTATTCATTGAGTGATTTGGAGGTCCTGTGAAGTGGAAAGTGTTTCGTTCTGGTGATTCTGTTAAAGCTTCCTGCTCCTATACCTGCGCAGTGTGAGGACTGCAAGCAGGGTGTTCACGTGTTTTGAGTGCTTCTGACTTGAACTGGGGAGCTAGGACCTGTGTGTCCTCCGTGATATTTCCCCGATAAGACTGCTTTCTCGCTGCATAGCGCTGAGTGGTGTGTGTTCATTGAGTGATTTGGAGGTCCTGTGAAGTGGGAAAGTGTTTCGTTCTGGTGATTCTGTTAAAGCTTCCTGCTCCTATACCTGTGAAGTGTGAGAGACTGCAAGCAGGTGTTACGTGTTTTGAAGTGCTTCTGACTTGAACTGGGGGGAGCTAGGACCTGTGTGTCCTCCGGTGATATTTCCCCCGATAAGAGCGCACCACTTGCAAGCTGGTGTAATTGGCGGCGCACTTCGGCACTGAAATGTCCAGTTGATATAGGAGGATGAGGTTGTATTTTTAGTATGCGTATTTTAAAATGAAATGTTTTAATTATATAGCCTGCTATTAGTAGGTCTATTATATTTTAGAAATTAGGCTTGGTGGGTTATTTTGTTATATAAGTTTATTATTTTTATTTAGATATTTTTGTGTTTGTTTGTGCCTAGAGATATGTGTGTGATATGGGAGGATCGAAAGGGCTAGAACTTTTTATGATAACTTGATGCTGCGCGACCTATGCCCTTTCATCCCCCTTCCAGTTTCTGATGTTACTATCAGACGTTGTCGGGAGATGGGGATTGGTAGGGATAATGTTGGTAGTGCACTATCAAGAAATTCCAGTTCAGGTTATGGGAGGATTGAAGTTGTCAGGTCCAGGAGGCACCCTGGGTTGCGATGGGCACATGGGAGAGGCCAGTCATGTTTGGTGTCCATCCTCAGGGAGCCTATTAGATAAAATGGTCAGGTAGCCTGTGGGGCTGCATCACCCCCAAATCCCCTGACGGCAGTGCTTTGTAATGCCAGATCGATCAGAAATAAGACAGCAATTATTGCTGCCTTAGTTTTGTCGGTCGATCTGGCTTTTATCACGGAAACCTGGGTGGGAGATGATGCGGGCCCAATTTTTGAGGCTGCAGTCCCCCCTGGGTATACCGTGGTGCACTGCCCCAGAGTGGAGCACAGGGGTGGCGGTGTAGCCATCTGTTTTAGATCCAGCCTGACCTTCACCGTGCACCCGGTGAGAGCCCCGGGTTCTTTTGAATGTGTGGCCATCCGGGGAGGACCTGATGCGGGCTGCAGGATCTTTCTCATTTATAAGCCCTCCTGGAGTCGATGGGAGGTTCCTGCAGGAGTGCATGAATTTCGCCGTGGTTGCATCATTGGAATCCCCAGATGTGTCTTTCTGGGGGATTTCAATGTCTGGTTCAACGATGTGAATCAGGGACATGGTTATGAACTTGCCCGGGTCATGTCCTCCCTTGGTCTGACGCAGGCAGTTACTTTACCAGCTCATTGGGATGGCCACATGTTGGACCTGGTGTTCTCACTGGGACTTGATATCAGTGATCTTAAGATCAATCCAGTTCTCTGGTCCGATCATTGCACGGTCCAGTTCACGCTTGGGGCTCCCGCCATAAGCCCTTCCCCTGCTGAGATGATCTGCTGTCGCCCTTTATGGGGTTTGACCCCTGAGGGTTTTTTAGTGGCAGCAGATTTGTCTAGAGTGGGTGATGCATGCTCGGGAGGTGTTGTGGTCGGAGTTGACGCCTATAATGAGGTGTTATCCGATACCATAAACTCCCTCGCACCTGTCCGTGTACGACCCAGGACTTCTTATCTGAGATCGCCATGGTTTGATGGTGAGCTCAGGGAGATGAAGAAACTGGGTCGGAGATTGGAGCGCTGCTGGAGGAGATCCCATTTGGACGCGGATAAACTGACCCTGCGTGCCCATTATGTTGGGTACCCGGAGGCAATCAACCGTAAGAAGACAGTGTTTTTGTCTGGGGAGATTGCTGCCGGAAGGAACCGACCGGCCTCACTCTTCCGGACCATTGACAGACTTTTACATCCTGTCTGTCTACGGCCCAGGAGAGTTTTTTCCAACGCTGATTGTGAGGATTTTGCTCAGTTCTTTTCGGATAGGGTATCTGCGATCCGGCGGATGGCTCCTTCAGTCAGGAATGATACAGCTGGCAGTGATCGTCTGATGTGCTCTGAGTGCACTCTGTCTGGTTGGGGAGAGTTTAGACCAGTGGAGGATAGTGAGGTTTTTGAGGTAGCAACCAATATGAGGCACACCTTTTGTGAACTGGACCCGGTGTCAACGCGTTTTTTAATGAGATGCGCTGACTCTGTTGGCCGGTGTTTGCCATGATTGTACGGTGCTCCCTTTCCAAGGGTGTCTTTCGGATGCCTTGAAGGAGGCTCTGGTGAGACCCCTCTTAAAGACCATCTTTGGACCGGAGATCAAGGCAAATTACCGTCAATCTCTAACCTTCCATTTTTAGGAAAGGTTATTGAAAGTAAGTGGCGCTTCAGTTGGAAGAGCACCTCATATCTCACGAGTTGTACGAACCCTTCCAGTCGGCTTTTCGTGCCAGACACAGCACCGAAACTGCACTTGTTCAGGTGCAAAATGACCTTCTCAGGGCTAGAGACCAGGGAGACAAGACAATTCTTGTTCTCCTCGATCTCTCATCAGCGTTTGACACTGTGGACCATTGTGTGCTGCTTGCTCGCCTTGGGGATCTATGTGGACTCACCGGTAATGTCATCAAATGGTTTGAGTCCTTTCTAACTAACAGGAGGCAGCGGGTTATGATGGGAAATTTCTCATCTACACCCAGTCTGCTTCTTTGTGGAGTTCCCCAGGGGTCAGTATTGGCTCCAATGCTGTTTGCAGTGTATATGCTGCCTCTGGGTGGGATCATTAGGAAGTATGGCTTGAGTTTTCATTGCTATGCCGATGATACTCAGCTATATTTTTCCTTTGCCCCAGGAACATCCAATGCAGTGGATGTGCTTAATATCTGTCTGACCGAGATTAACGACTGGATGGCCTCCAGCTGGTTGCGGCTGAACCCCAATAAGATGGAGGTATTAGTAGTGGAGTCGAACAGAGTTCGTGACAGGATGGCCTCTGACACAGAAACTGGGCTTGTCCTAGGGTCTATGCCATTGAAGGCCTCCTCTTGGGTACAAAATCTTGGCGTGATTCTGGACAGGGACCTAACCATGGAGGCTCACATATCCTCTGTGGTTTGTACCTGTTTTTACCATCTCAGAAACATTGCCAGAATTAAGTCCCTTGTTCTGCCTCTGGACCTCCCTACTTTGATACATGCCTTAGTCACATCTAGGCTTGATTACTGTATTGCGCTCTATCTCGGGGTCACGGAGGATCTCTCACAGATTGCAGCTGGTGCAAACGCATGCCCGACTGTTGACCGGGCAGCAAAGTTTTGTCATATCACACCGTTTTGTGAACTGCATTGGCTGCCAGTCAGGTGGAGAGTCCTCTTTAAGGTGGGTCTTCTTACCTATAAGGCCCTACACGGACAGGGCCCTGGTTACCTGTTAGACCTTCTGTCACCTGCCTTCTCCTCACGCCTCTCTTCGTTCCTCCGGTGAATGCCTCCTAACCATTCCCAGAACTAGGCTGAAATCAGCCGGTGATAGAGCATTTAGTGCTGCGGCCCCTGTTCTGTGGAATTCCTTACCAACTATGGTTAGAGAGGCTCTTCGGTGGATGTTTTAAGGCCCAGTTAAAGGCCTTTCTTCTCTAAGGCATTTAATTTAATTTAATTTAATGTTTAGACAAAGATTTATAGCTAAGGTTTAGTGTTTAATGATTTATATCTGTTTAATTGTATATTTATTATATAAAGATGCCTGTTTTAATGTTTTGTACGGCGCCCAGAGCCTCTGGGATTGGGCGTCTTTTAAATAAATTTTGCCTTGCCTTTTGCCATTTCCTCCCCACTAAATTATATTGTTACCAAATGAACAAGTATTAGCATTATTTGCTATTATTAAGATGGTTCATACTATGCTAGAGGTAGGGGGTAGACTGCCCCAGGCCTCGAACCAGTCAAGGGGATTATTCTGCCCCAATAATCTGATCTGGCTCTCTAACTACACAAAACATTTATTTCTTTTAAATGTCTCACAGGTTCAAACGATCTGGAGGTTTTGAAATTCGGGATGGATAACGTCTCTCGTGAGCAACCCTTGGCATGGCTGTCCTGTCTGGTACCTCCTTCCGATCCTCGGTTGGTGGTTGTACAGCCTCACCATTGCTCCAGTCCACCTACCGCTTTACATCTTCAGAGGGTGTTGGGACTTCTGTAGTGGGGCTTCTGTAAGCTACGGCAGATGGAATCCACATTTCCTGTGGGTTTTCTTCCCTGGAGGTGTCCCCATCTGTGTGCTGCTGAAGATCTAGGAGCTGTTCAGCATAACGTTTCCATTTCACTCCAGATTCAACATCAACTGTATACAACACTGGACCCGTCTGAGATGTCACCACACCAGGGGTCCACTTTTCCCCCTTCTGGTAATCTCGAACAAGCACTTCTTGACCGACAATGAACTGTCTGTCCTTTGAACGAGTATTTGAGATTCTTGGTTCTTCAAAACCTCTGCTGCCACATCTGGCTTAAGCAAATCAAGACGGGAGTGAAGCTTACACAGAAAAAATAACATTGCTGGAGATTCCTTTGTTGTAGCAGTGGGTGCATTTCGGTATGCCAACAGGAAGTTAAAGTACATGTGTCCCTTCCACGGCCCCGCAAAATCTACATGAATGCGCTGCCACGGTGCACCTGGCCACATCCAGGGATGTAGAGGTGAGGGACACGGCATTTTCTGAACACGCTGACAGGTAGTGCATGTTTTTGCTTGTTGCTCAATTTGCAAATCAATCCCTGGCCACCAAATATAGCTTCTAGCTAAAGCCTTCATTCCTCACTACGCCCGGTGTCCCACATGTAGCTCATCCAGAACACGTAATACGTAGTTTTGAAGGGACAATCACCCGACACCCACATCAAGCAACCCTGCTGTACTGAAAGCTCATTACGTCTGACGTGAATGGTGATAACTCACCGTGAATGTCCTGGTTCACAGTAAAATTCCTTTGTTACTAAGTCCAAGACTCGAGACAACACAGGATCAACTTTTGTCTCCTTTTAATTTCAGAACTTGTAATGGGTAGTTTCTCAAGCTGACTGATGTAGAAGACATCGACAGTGACCACTTTGTCACTGTGGGCTACCTGCAGAGGCAATCTTGAGAGCCCATCAGCATTGCCATGCAGAGCCGCCTTCTTGTATTCAATGCAGTAGTTGTGAGCTGATAACAAGAGAGCCCAGCGTTGCATTCTGGCTGCTGCCATGGAAGGAATACCTTTGTGGGGGCTGAAAATGGTCGTGAGGGGACGGTGATCAGTGAGGAGTGTGAATTCTTGGCCATAGAGGTATTGGTGGAATTTACGAACTCCGAACACTATTGCCAGTGCTTCTCTCTCAATTTGGGCATAGTTTTGTTCAGCTTTGCTGAGAGTTCTGGATGCAAAGGCAATTGGCTTTTCATCCCCGTTCGGTAGAACATGAGAAAGAACTGCTCCCACCCCATAAGGTGAGGCATCACACGCCAGTCTGATGCTCAGCTGTGGATTATAGTGAATGAGCACATCTTGAGAAACAAGCTGCCTTTTAGCCTTCTTAAACGCACTCTCACAGTCCTTTGTCCAACACCAGGACTTCCCCTTGCACAGCAAGCCATTTAGTCGGTTGAGAATCGTAGCCAGATTGGGAATAAACCTGCCATAATAATTTAACAGGCCCAAGAATGACCGTAACTGGCTCACATTTTCCGGTGCTGGGGTGTCCACAATCGCTTTTTCTTTCTCAGGCGATTTGTGTAAGCCTGCTGCATCTATGGTATGGCCCAAGTACTCCAATGAAGTCTTGAAAAATTCACACTACTCCTTCTGGACACGCAAGCCAAAATCTTCCAATTGCTGCAGAACTGCATCCAGGTTCTTCAGGTGCTCTGCATCATTCCTTCCGGTCACCAGTATATCGTCCAGGTAACAGTGAACATTTGGAAGACCTCGTAAAACCTGGTCCATAGCTCGCTGAAATATGGCTGGAGCTGATGCAATGCCAAAAGGTAGGCGATTATAGCAGAAAAGACCCTCTTGTGTGGTTATTGTGAGATATTTCCTTGAGTTTTCATCTACTCTCATTTGCAGATAAATATGTGACAGATCCAGCTTACTGGCGTTGGCCCTGTGCCAGCGATGCAAACAAGTCTTCGATGCGTGGAATGGGATACTGTTCCACACGAAGCTGGATTTATGGTTACTTTAAAGTCTCCACATATTACGCGCGGACCGTCTTTCTTTACCACTGGCACTACTGGCGCCCAGTCACTACACTGTACAGGTGACAAGACTCCAGCTTAGATTCGGGTTAATTCGCCTCCACTTCGGTCTGAGTGCATAAGGTACTGGGCGAGGTTGAAAAACTTTGGTTTGTGCTGTGGCTTCAAAACACTCTTGCCTCAATGTCCTTCATTGTGCCTAGCTCCCCTTGAATAAAGGGCATGTTTCTGCAACACTGCTTCTAGAGTGTTGTGGTCACCCAGTATTGACAGTCCTTATCTCCTGCCAGTTGAGGCGTATTTTCTTCAGCCATTCCCTGCCTAAGAGTGAAGGTAGTTACCTTTAACCACATACAAAGGCAGTAGTGCCGTTTGCCCATTTATTTTCACCTGCACCTGATGACACCTTCAGGTGAAATTGCTCTCGCCAGTGTATGTCCTCAGTACAACGTCGGTCATTTGCAGGGGTAGATGACTCAACATAGTTTCATACTTGTCTTAGAAATCAATGAAACTGCAGCCCTGTGTCCAATTCCATTTTCAGTGGTTTCCTTCAATTTCAGGTGTTACACAGATGGTTGCCGTTTCCCTTTAAGAGTCAGCGCGCAATGCTAATTCAGTATCAGTGTCATCACTGCACGTTCCCTGTGTTTCCACACAATGTACTTCTCTCTTTCTACATTTTTCAAATTGCTTCCCTTTACTTCCATTGATTTCCCCTCCTTTCTTTTTCCCTCTGCACACTCGCCCAATGTGACCTTTCTTCCCACAGTTATGACATGTCTGTTCTTTAAACCAGCAATCCTTATCACTGTGATTAGCCTTCCCACAACGACCACATTTATTAGGCTTCCTGGGAGAAGAGAAGGATAAAGCATTTACTTTTAGGGAATCACTTAGGTATTGAGCCTCCCGTGCAGCTGTTTCCATTGATACAGCAATCTCTATCGCTTTCTTGTATGTCAGTCCCGCCTCCGTTAGATGACGCTTCTGTGTTGCTTCACTTTTTAAACCACACACAAATCTGTCCCGGAGGGCTTCATCTAAATGGGTGCCAAACTCGCAATGCTCAGCTAATTTCTTTAGAACAGCCACATACTACGCAACAGACTCACCCTCTGCTTGGTTTCGTTTGTGAAAGCGAAACCTTTCAGCAATCACCAGAGGCTTAGGAGAGAAATGTGTCTGTAAGACCTCCACAATACTGGCAAAAGTTTTCTCCTGGGCTTTTCTGGCTCTATTAGACTTCTCAGCAAACTGTACGTTGTGCTGCCCATGACACTCAGTAACACAGCCACTTGTTTTTCATCACTTATATCATTTGCTGTTACAAAATGTCCAAATCTCTCAATATAAGTTGTCCACTGTTCCACATTTTCATCAAAGGCATCAATATGTCCCATAGTCACAGCCATCTTTTTGTGTCTGTCACGGGTTCACTCGTGGGTCCAAAAGTTACGTCTCAGGAAAACCCTCACAGCAGTAATTCGTTCTGGTAAGGTACAGGAGAGTAAATTAACACCGCGTTGCCAATTATGTTATGTTCTAACATTTATTCTGGTCTTGTTCAACAAACTCACACTGCAACAGGAATAGAGCAGCTTTCATTTTTATTCAGGAGCCTCTCTCTCTCAACAACAATACTCTCTGTGTGCTCTCTTTCTAGCTTACACATATTGGAATGCTGCCCTCAAGTGGCAGAGTAACGCAATGCATTACCATTTCACATACATAACAAACATCAACTTGCTTCCCTCACTGCTATTTGGTGCCTCCGTACTTCAGTCCCTCAGGATTTCTGAGACATAGATACAAAGACAGTGTCGGCAGATAAGGGCCTATGGCCCACCTAGTCTGCCCATTTGAGTTTGTAACTTCAGTTTATGTTTTCCTAGAACTCTGTTGCCCCTTACCCCTGACCTCCAGAATTTCTTTATATCTATCCCATGCATTCTTAAATCCCGTGACAAACAGGCTCACGGTTCTTTCTAACAAAATAAGTCACTTTGCATCCGAGGCTCCTCCCGGGAAACATCACTGTGATGTTTTCTCCTCCTCTAAGTGGCTATCACTGGGAAGTAGGATTCTGTACCCCCTATTATGCCTGATGTTTAAACTTATCAAAATCTATATCCTGCCAAGCCTAAATGGAGTATTAGTCTCCAAACCTGAGAGGTGCTTGTTTTGGCTCTCAAGCTGTAATCTGCCCGAGATACCTGGGGTAGAAGCTAACCCAGGAAAGAGGGCCTCTGCTTACTTTTCCCCATCTCATTGGAATGTTCTACAAGTTGTGTTGCAGAACCCCTCTTCTTTAGCTGGCCTAGCGGTGCAGAGGGCTGAGGCTCTGCAAAGCACCTTACCTCTCCCACGCTGGTGACCCAAGTTCAGGAATCAGGTCACCGGAGGTTGGCTGGTGGGGGATGGACAGGAGAAGGATGAGAGGCTGTCTGGCAGCTCTTCTGTCCCGGATCGGGGAAGCAAACTGTCCTGACTCTTGGCTGCCACTGGGGTGGAGTTCCAGTGGTAGCACCTGTCACAAACGCACTTTGCAGGTCAGGCCCTCTGCTCCCACAGTGCCAACCTCAGAGCACAATAGTGTGAACAGGTAAAAGACAGGGTAACCCTTATATCTGCTTTTGGGTCCGAATCACCTGTTAGCCTCAAGATCTGGAGGGATTCAAACTGTGAACCTTATGCTAGCATACCCAAATGTACAGGCTCAGATAATATTCTCTTCGGGGGATGCAATATATCTTCCGCCTAAGGGCACCTAACCAGGTATCCAAAATGAACCCTTAAAACTCTGTAAAAGACCTTAGGTGTATTCTTACCTTTCTCCAAGCTCAGTAACACCATCAAGCCTTTAAACCATTGTCAGATTTAAAAATACAGGCACTCCACATGCAAAACAGAAAACTGAAAAGACACAGGCAGTATCTTAAGAAAATGGTATTTTACTAAATATATGATAAAAAGGTAAGATAAAATACAGAACAAATATCAAGAGTTTACAGTCTCAAAAGAAAATCGGAAAAGTTACAGTACCAAACTCCTACCACAACACATTTAGATCTTTTCTATCTAATGTATTACCTCTGTAAGTGCATTTAAAGTTAGGTGTTTCTGCTTTCAGAGCCCAAGATGATATAACTCATTTCAGATACACTGATACATTCCCACACTCACTTAATGAGTCATCTAGCTCCTCCTTTTAGAATATAAAATTACAAACATGATTTCCTACCAGGAGGTATATTAAATAATGTGACATCAGAAGAAAAAATACATTTCCTATATATGACTCTTTAATTATACAGTTTTCCTTTGAACTTAGCAATCCCACACTGGCACCAAGGTGTTAAAAAGCCAGCAGGAATCAGCCTAATGACGTCCTTTCCCTGATGTCATAAAACTCATATTTAGTGTCTAACATCAAAGCAGCAGTAGCAAGCAATAAATTGTTTTCCGGAGGATGTTCCAATTAACTGTTTCCTTCTGGTCTGTTTTATTACATCCCGTGGTTTCAGCTGCTGACCTTGTAATTTAAAGGCCAAATCTCTCCCACTGAAATGGTCATACACAGACCATGTATTTATAATACCAATACCATACAATAATCATAACCAGCTGGCAAAGAGTCACAATCCTCCCCACCTAGACTGAATTTGGGGCTCTATCCCCTGCATGGGATGAGCTCCCTAAGTCAGTTCACTCCTCATATAGACGCGACAAGTCATCTGTGTTCTGATTGGTTGTTCCAGCCCTATGTAAGATCGTCATGTCATACTCTTGCAAGGCAAGACTCCATCTTAATAGTCTACCATTCGTTTTTCCCATTTGTGTCAGTCAAACAAGGGGGTTGTGGTCAGTTTGTACCTCAAAATGCTGCCCGTATAAGTATGGCTCTAACTTCTTTAGGGCCCACACCATGGCAAGCCACTCTTTCTCCACAGTAGAGTATGCCTGCTCCCTGGGAAGTAACTTTTTACTCAAGTACACAATGGGGTGATCTTTCCCTTGGTTGGATGTCTGGCTCAGCACTGCCCCAATACCCACATCTGAGGCATCAGTCTGGACTATAAAGGGTCTGCTATAGTCAGGACTTGTCAACACAGAAGCACTGCATAGTGCCTCCTTCAGTCTGGTAAAGGCTTTTTCACAGGCTGGTTCCCAGGTAATTTTCTTAGGCATCCTTTTCTTTACCAGGTCAGATAGGGGGCAGTCAGGGCACCATAATTGGGTACAAATTTCCTATAGTACCCTGCTGTCTCTAGAAAACTCCTGACCTGTTTCTGCATTTCTGGTCTGGGCCAGGCCTTGATCGCCTCTATTTTCACTTAGTTAGGATGGAGCTGCCCCCGATCTACAATGTGCCACTTCAGCCATGGCCACCTGGCACTTCTCAGCTTTGACAGTGAGCCCAGCCTTCTGTATCCTGCCCAGCATCTCCCTAAGGTGGGACAGGTGTTCCTCCCAGCTGGCACTAAAGATGACAATGTCATCCACGTATGCCACGGCATACTCCTCAGCACCATTTAACACCTGGTTCATCAACTTTTGGAAAGTGGCTGTGGCATTCTTCATTCCAAAAGGCATTGCTTTAAATTCAAATAACCCTATCAGAGTGATGAAGGCCGAGCTCCTCCTAGCTCTGGCAGTTAACTCTACCTGCCAATACCCCTTTCCTAGGTCAATAGTCGTAAGGTAGGTCGCCCCTCCCAACTTGTCCAGGAGTTCATCCATCCAGGGCATCTGCTGGGCATCTGACTTTGTGACTGCATTCAGTCCATGATAGTCCACACAAAAATGAGTAGAGCCACCTGGCTTGGTCACAAGGACTACGGGTGAGGCCCAGGGGCTGTGGGATCTCTGGATTACCCCTAAATCCAGCATTTCCTCCACCTCCCTCCTAATGTCCTTTTAAACAGCCTCTGACACCTGATATGCTGTCCGCCGTATAGGTGTCTGTGTCCCTGTACCCACATCATGCGTTGCTAAGGGGGTTAGTCCAGGCTTAGCGCTAAACAGTGGGGCAAAGTCTGCTAAAACCTCCCTTACTTCCTGGATCTTGTCTGGGACCAGCTGGGGAGATAATTTAACTGCCTCCACAGAGGACTCCCACTTGCTTTCTTCCAGCAAGTCCAGAAGGGGGTCTCCTTCATCCGTCCCCTCCCCAAGACTACACTGCAAATACCATGTCAGCCCTATTAGCATATGGCTTCATCATGTTGACATGGTACATTATTTCTGTATGTCTTCTGTCAGGTAACTCTATGACTCTATGATATAGTTCACGTCATTTACCTTTCTAACTACTTTGCATGATCCTGCCCACTCAGCCTGCAGCTTGTCCTTCCAGACTAGAATGAGGACCATGACTTCCTGACCCACTGTGTACAAGCAAGCTCTGGCTCTGAGGTCGTACCACACTTTTTGTTTCTGTTGGGCAGCTGCCAGGTTGCTCTAGGCTTTTCCCATAAGCTCCTTCAGCCTTTCCCTAAACCTAAGGACATAATCGACTATGGGAGTTCCCTGGGTAGCATGCTTGCCCTCCCAGTCCTCCTGGATCAAGTCTAGGGGCCCATGTATCCGGCGCCAATATAAGAGCCCAAAGGTGGAAAATCCTATCGACTCTTGGGGCACCTCCCTGTAGGCAAACAACAGGTGGGGAAGGTATTTCTTCTAGTCCCTCCCATGCTGTTCAGCAAACACTTGGAGCATTGACTTCAGGGTACCGTTAAATCTTTCCACAAGCCCATTGGCTTGCAGGTGATAAGGTGTCATGTATCTCTGCACCACCCCACCCTTCTCCCACAAACATTTCATCAGGTCCGACATGAAGGACCCCCTCGATCGGTGATAACCTCCTGTGGAAACCCAACAAGGGAGAAAATCCCTAGTAAGGCATCTGCCACTTTGTCTGTCCTCAGAGAAGATAGGGTGACTCCCTCAGGGTACCGGCTGGCATAATCCACCACAGTCAGGATGAACTTCTTCCCAGAGGAGCTGAGGGTATTTAAAGGCCCCGCAATATCCATGCCCACCCTCTGGAATGGCTCTTCCACTATGGGCAATGGAATTAGGGCGGCTTGGGTTTTCTTTTCTGCCTTCCCTATTTCTTGGCACCGGTGACAAGACTTGCAATACTCCTTCACCTGCTGGGTGAAGTTGGGCCTATAGAAATTCTGGGCCAATTGCTGCATAGTGTGCATGATTCCCAGGTGATCAGACATGGGAATATCATGTGTAGTCTTGAGCAACTGTTCATGGTACCCCTGGGGAATGACAAGTTGCCTACCTATCACCCCCCCGTCTTCACATCCTGAGTATACATCAGTCCATTTTCCCAATAAACCTTATGTTTATCATTACCTTCCTGTGCTCCATCCGAGTCTGCCCAAGCCCTCAGCTTCTCTAGACTAGGGTCACTTTTCTGAGCAGCTGCAAACTTCTGACACATTCCCACGGCATGGGACATGCCCCCTTCAGTATCTAAACTAGGGTTCCTAGCTCTAGCATCACGGTACTCAGGATCACTGCCATCCCTAACCATCTGACAATGGGTCACCTCTTCTTCCTCGGAGTAACCCTGTGTAGCTATTTGGTTAACTGCTACTGAGGAAATTTCTACCCCCCCCTTTCATTAGTCTCCATATCAGGAGACACAGGCTGGGGAACCAGCCTCCCAGTGATTTCCACAGTGGCTTCTACGAGGTCCAAGGAACTACAATTAACTGTTTTCTTCTGGTCTGTTTTATTACATCCTGTGGTTTCAGCTGCTGACCTTGTAATTTAAAGGCCAAATCTCTCCCACTGAAATGGTCATACACAGACCACGCATTTATAATACCAATTTCATACAATAATCATAACCAGCTGGCCAAGCGTCACAGCGCTGATGTCTTGGAGGCTGGCATTATGCCGGGTGAGTGGATCAGGGCTGGCGGTTCTGTTGCGCATGTGTGCCTTCAGGCACATGTGCGACTGTGTTTGCCATGGCCTCGGGGGGGGGAGGTGGAAGATGGATGGTGGGACTGGGCCTTAATGAAGCCCTGCCTGTGACACTGAGTCCTGCCCTACCAGGCCACCAGAAGCAGGAGGAAGGAGGATGGATGTAGGTGGCCAGTCTTCAGCTCATAGGGACAGGGCTGATAGCCTGCCGGGTCCCCCCAAGGAGGATAAAAATCTTTATAAAAAAAAAAAGAATTCCTCTTCTCTAGGGGGTTCCAAAAAGGGCTGAAGACTCTTCTACTGGAATGCTATCAATATACTTGTTACCACTGAATGATAGACATATCAAGAATGCATCCTCCATGGTTGTTTCTGTTCATTAATTTCTGTTGAGACTCGTTCTAGTTGTATCTCCAAGTCATGAGATAATCTTATTCTACGAAGCACTTTGTACCTTATGTACTATTGTTGTCCCAGCTCACTGTATAATGTGAATTATAGTAAAATGTTATGCCTTTTATTTTTTTTTTTATTTATTTTAATTTTTTTAAACATTTGTTGACCGAGATAGGCACACTATGCCGAGGCTCGTTTCCAGGTGCAACCAGGGAGGAGGTGTGGAGTACATACAGTGGTGGAACCCAAGACCATGGTATTACAAGCGTGACATTAAATCCAGGAAATCAGTAGAAATTGACAACAGGTTACAGGTCTTAGAGACAAAATACATACGGACCTCAGTAATAGCAGTTAAGTCAAAATTAACAGAGTAAAATGACAAACTAGATAACATTTCCAAGACATGTGACTAGAGACACTGGGAGAAACAGAGATAATAAAAATAAGTGCACCAGTGTGCGCTGGGACCTGTAAGTGCTGAGATGTGGGACTTGATCACCTGGAGCAGTGGCGGTGGGGATGGAAGGAGGAGTAGTTGTGACCAGCAAGCGAGGTAAGAGGGCATGCTTCTGATGGAGGAGATAAGCTTATTCCATAGGTTGGGGAGCTGGTGGGAGAAGGCGGATTTGCCAGATGACGAGGATGGATGAGGTATAAGAAATGATCTTTCATTTCTGTGCCTCAGTGCATAGGGGGTGTCCGGGTCTGGGGAGAGACTGTCCGCCAAATAGAAGGGTAGCAAATTAAACCAGAATTTAGCTATGAGGTTGATAGAGTGGATATGGCGGCGGTGGGACAGTGGGGTAAGATCTAGGAGGGAGTATAGGTTGCAATGATGAGTACTACAGGGTGAATCGGTAGCAAAGCGGCAAAAAGAGTTTAGGAAAGTGTCTAACTTTGTTAGGGTGGTTACTGGGGCAGTGCTGTAGGCCATGTCAGCATAATCAAAAATGGGGAGAATCATTTTTGTTACAATTTGGAATCTGGCAGGAGGCGCTTGGGAGGCTCTGTGTTGGTATAACAAGCCAAGTTTGGGGCATAATTGAGAGATGGTTGCATCAATGTGAGGTGAGAATGACAGATGAGGATCAAGCCAGACACCGAGGTACTTGTACTCACTGACCTGGAGTAGTGGGGTACCGTCAAGAGAGACAATGGGGAAGGGAGGGGGGGATCTGCTGATTTTCTGTGCTGAACCAAAGATCATGGATACGGTTTTGGAAGTGTTTAGTTTTAGTTGGTTTTGGTGGAACCAAAGTTGGATATTATTGAAGTCAGTTTGGAGGGTAGCTTGAGCTTTAGTTATTGAAGGACCTCAGTTATAGAGGATGGTGTCATCAGCATAAATGTGTATGCTGGAATTAGAGCAGGAGGAGGGGAGGTAATTTATGAAGAGGGAGAAGAGGATGGGACCAAGGACAAAGCTTTGCGAAACATCTGCTAAGATGGGGAGAGGAGGTAATGAGACGTCAGCGATTCAGACAGACTGTGATCTGTTAGAGAGGTAGGAGGAGGAGAACCACTGAATGGTGTTAGGGGAAAGTACAGCGGTTTCGAGTTTTGACTGGCGGAGGGGGTGGGAGACTGAATCGAAGGCCTTAGCCAAGTCGACGAAGACTGCGGCTGTAAGGAGACCTTGGTCAGAGGCAGTGTGGATATGGTTTGTGACACGTAGGAGAGAGGAGATAGTGGAATGCTGTTTCCTGAAGCCTGACTGATGGGGCAACAGGAGGTTTCTGGCATTAAGATAGTACACCAGCCTGGAGTGTACCAGGGATTCCTGAAGTTTTGCGAGAGCCGGGAGGAAGGAGATCGGCTTATAGTTTCCAGGATTAGCACTGTCCACTCCTTTGTGGAGCAGGATAACTGAAGCAGATTTCCAGGCCTGAGGGACCATGCCAGAGGTGAAGGAGAGGTTGAGGATATGGGTGAGGGGCTTTGTTATGGCAAACGCGGAGATCTGCAGGAGTCTGGGGTGGATCCTGTCTGGGCTGGATTTGTTGGTATTTAGTGAACATAGGGCTTTGAGGACCTTGTGTTCAGAGATGGGTGAGAGTTTGAAATTGTTGTGACAGAGAGGTGTGGGGCACACAGCGGCAGTAGATGTAGGGCAGTGGGGTATGACACAAGATGTAAAAAATTTGTTTAGGGAATCAGCAATGTTGATAGGGTCAGATATGGGCTGACCATTTCTCTTGATGGCAGGGGAGCTTTGTTGTGATGGTGGGTCTACAGGTGAGTGTACAACATTTCAGAACTTTGATGGATGGGCATGAGACAATTGTGACTTGAAAAAGTCAGGTTTTGTTTGCCTTATGATCTTGGTGCAGGCATTGCGGAGGGTGTTGTAGGCTTGCCTATTTTTGGGGTTAGGGAGGGATTTGAAAGCAGACCATGCTTTGTCTCTAGCCTTGCATAAGGCAAGAATTGGGGCAGAGATCCACCTGAGGTGGCGCTTTTTTACCCTTAGCTTTTTCTGCGGGGCATGGGAGTCCCAGATACTTGTGATGGTGTGCAGAAAGTTGCAGAGGGCAACATCCACGTGTTGGGCTTTGTAGACGTGGTGCCAGTTGGTTTGCCTAAGGTTATTAAGCAGGGCTTCAGAGTCCAGGGTGCTTAGGGAACGAGTGTTAATGTACTTTGGGGCAGACCTGGGCAAGTGGGCTTTTCTGATGCAGTATTTTATGCAGTAGTCACTCAGTGCATTTGCGAGGATGCCAGATGAAGTAATCCTGTGGGGATGTGGGATAAGAATTCAGTCAATTAAAGAATGATTTTGTGAGTGGGGGTTGTAGCGAGTACGTTCGCTGAGCAGCTGTGAGGTTATGGGACTCAGTTATGGGAATGTGGGGCTTAGAGGAAGGTATGAGCCAGTCCAGGGTTGACATCACCAAGCAGAATTAGTTCCCCATTTGATATTTGGTTATGGAGGGTGGCTATGGTGGAGACAAGGGATTCACGTGTGAGTCGGGGCGATGCATAGAACACCCCTATAAACAATGGGGGAGGCAGGAAGGGTAAGTTGGGCCAGGAGGACATCATGGGAGCCAGGGCAGGATTCATTCCAGAAGACTGAGCATGAGAGGGGTTGTTTCGTGTATATGGCGGCTCCACCACCTCGTTTCCCTTGGTCCTGCCTGAGCAGGGTGTAGTTAGGAAGAGTAAGGGTTGTGTCCTGGGTCCTTGCGGAGAGCCAGGTTTCAGTCAGGCAAAGGATATCAGGGGAGTGCTCAACTAGCCAACAGTTTAACTGGCCAATTTTAGGCAGGATGCTTTGGATATTAATGTGGGCAATGGAGAGGCCTTTGTGGGCATGTAGTGGTTGAAGACTGACCTGGGGACCCGGGTTAGGGTCTATATCACCAGTGAGGAGTAGGATGATGAGGAGGAGGAACAAGTAAGCAAAGGGGAGTTTAAATCTTCTGACTAGCAGGATGGTATGAGGGGCAGACCTGGCAGCTCTGAGAAGTGTTGCACAGGTTTTCATCAATGGAGACAGGATGCTGGGATTGATAAGGGGGCTGGAAGTAAGAGGAGTTAGAGGGTGCATGCTCTGAACTGGAGCTGCAGAGCTAGACTTTGGGATATGAGGAGCACTAAGTATTGGGGGGTTGATTGGGGGGGGCCGGAGAGCCAGAGTGAGGAGGTATGAAGCAAGAAGGAAGTAAAGGGTGGGCTTGGGGATGAACATTTTGCAATGCAGAGAGTCACTGGGGCTCGCAATTAGTTAGTGGAGGTAAGAATGTTGGGTGGCAAATAAATACTTTTGCTTTGTACTGTGCAGACGAGGAGGTACCCGAGATTTGGGGCCATGATCAGAGCAAACTGAGAGAGCGTGGAATAAAAGATGCTACAGAGGGTTGAAAAAGGAACCTCAGGAGAGAGGGCAGTAGTGACTTATTGCGTGAGAGCATCACTTACCACTTTAGGGCGAGGACTGAATTAGTGGCAGGGAAGGGGGGGGTATTTATGGGTTGTGGTCGGAGTAAATGAGTATTTAATAGAGGTCTAAGGAGCATAATCTACAGTTCTTTGCAGAAGCGCCGGGAGAGTTAAACTCCCCAGCACAATAGAAGCAGATTCAAGTTGAAAACAGGCACCGAAACCAGGGATTGAGATGGCAGCCAATGAGAGCTCGACTTTAGCATGTGTGAAGCTGCCTGACAGCTGGGTCTCCCTGAGTCGGAGCTGTCGTACCTTGGTCCTTGAGGGTGGGGATCTCTGTAGCAGCTGACGGAGTTGACAGCCTGGACCACTGGCTTGGGAAGCCCTGCCAAGGGCTGGATCTGCCTGGAATGAAGGAAAAGAGAGGGAGAGGGTTAGAGTTAAAGGCCGCAACACTCAGCTTGAGCGAAGTGGGGGGTGGTGAGTGATGGGGACAAAGACGGTGGGAGTGATTGTAAGATGTAGGAGGGGAGGGGGCGGGCTTGACAGAGAGTAAGTGGAAGAGAGGGAGGGGGTGCCGAGGGCAGTGGCGCCAAAGCTTCTAGTGGGACAAAGGCGCTGGATAAAGGAAATAAATTTAAGCAGGTTTGGGGGAGTGGGAGCCTGAGGCTATAGGTCTGAGCAGACTAAATTAAATTTAGCAGGTTTTGGAGGAAGGGGGAGCTGGGTCTCTAGGGCCGGTGAGGGGCAAACAGTAGAAAAACACAAGCAGGCTAACAGTAGAAAAATACAAGCAGGCTAAGTAACAATGTAACAATGCCTTGAATGCTTTCTGCCTGTGATTATTTGCCTGTGATTAATCCAATCCTTTGTAAATGTCTGTTTTGTACTTGTACTCCCTCTCTCTCTCTCTCTATATATATATATATATATATATATATCTGCCTGCAATTAATCCCAGGTTGCCTCTGAAAATGGGACCTCTGGTATCAGTGGGCCTACCTGGTTACCAAAATTTTAATAAATAAATAAATACATAAGTGTAACCCCCTTACAAATGGGGGTTCCCAAAAGTCTTCCAAGAGCTTGCCTAATTGCTCACAGCCTGGTTGGTGTTCAGCGCCTAAGCCATTTAAATGTAATTGCCAGTGAGTGCTTTTAAAGCCTCTGTGTACTGTCTCTTTAAGGGCTGCCTGTTTACAGTCATAATTAGTTTGAATGGGGAGACTGTGTGTTTCTATGTCCGAGTCCCGCCTGGGCTGGTGAATAATCACTCTGTTTCTGCCATCTCTTCATGTGCAGAGTGAGCCCTTTTGAAAGATGTAACTGATTGCTGGTAGACTGTAAATAGTAGTAAAAATGTAGTTTGTTCTAACCTGCCTTCTTGCAGCAAGGACTGTTTCTGTTTAGCTCCACCATTTTGGTCCTGGACTGCCGAATGGGACCAATCAGTACTTGGGACTCTCAAATGGAGCCTGTTGAAATGGGGCTGTGTGGAGTGAGACTCTGGGAGTTGTAGTTTCTGGACTGTTGGCGCCTTTTTGCACCTATAGAGGGAGCCCTGCTGTGATTGACATCTGAACTGACCAACCGAACCTTTTGGATCTGAGTGAAAGCCCCTGAGCTGTCTGCTGGCAAGCCAGATTCAAGTTGGAACTGGAGGAGCAGCACCTCTGTGTGTCCGAGAGGCCGTTTGTGGTGTAGTTCGCTTGGGAGAACCATGGAAGGCCTGATTCCTGGCCTACTAGCCTGCTATCTGCCCTGAGAGGGAGAAGAGGACGTTCTCGGACTGAATCCGAACTTGCAGAGAACTAAGCAAGCTGCTGATTTATAACTAGGCTCACCCTGTAGAAGACCGAAGATTTTGCTGAAAGCGAGCGGCGTATCAGGATTCTAGATACTGAAATGCTCCCAGGTTTAGCAGTGATTTTAGCAATCGGGACCGAGGAGTTGCCTGCCTGGTACAGTAAACTTTCTTTACATATGAATGTGCTATGTGCTGGAAGGGGATCGCAATCAGATCCCCCTTGCTGTAAACGGTGTGTTAATTGCTGGAAGCTGCCCACAGCTGCATTGGACTGATTCCGCTTGCCTGCACACGTTGTTTAGGCCTTGCCACGAGGGTTTTGTCCTGCTACTCTGCTCCCTCTGGCAACCCAGAAAGTTCATCCATCAGCCCTCCTGTGTGTAGTCTGGGTACCGTGAGTAAATATCAGTGTAGCTCCCTGCTGCTTCTGTTTAATCAAAGTGTGTCATCTGATTGTCTTGTGCTTTTCTTTCTACGAATTGAGCCCTCCGGCTCCGGATTACAAATTATTGGCGTGCATGTTGTTTTTCCAGCACAGGGCCCCACCCAGCTGCGATGCCGGCCTTCCCCGGGTAACGATCCTGGCTAGCCCATCTGCCTTTCACCTGGGTACCCAGTGTGTGTGTGTGACAGTGTGGGGGAATTCTGTACTGCATGCATAACAGTGTGATTATTATAGAGAGTAAGCTAATTAACCTGATTGCTCCTATCCTTGTTACAACCCCCCTGAATAAATCAGATCTTACTGTTTCTGCATTTAAACTGGCTGCGTGTACCGTTTGTATTGGGGGTACTACACTGTTGTCATTTGTGCTGCCTAACCTTGTTTTACAGGGGGTCCTCAGGGTCGAACTGGAGAAATCAACTCTGGTGGTAAGTGTCAATTGTGAAGGTACTCATTGTGTATTGTGTGGGCCACTAGTGGGAATTGAGGGGGGTCACAGTGTCCCAGAGGGCTGTGCCCAAGCTAGTTTGACCACTACCAACCCTGACCTCTGGGTGGAGGCACCCATCACCGAACCTAGGCCTCTTAACCTGCTGCTAGCCAAGCAGGCAGGGGTAGTAGCCCTTGGGATAGCACCACCTAGGGGTTACATAAGGATGAAGACCTCGGGGGACAGGGCCTTTGAGATGGTGGGCCCAGTCCTTTGGAACTCATTTCCGAGGGCCCTGAGGGAGGCCATCTCAGTGGATACCTTTAAAAGGGGTCTTAAAACACATCTTTTTGTGGAGGCTTATGAGGAGTGAGAGTCCCCGTGGTCAGCCCACCTAGTAGTGACTCTTAGAGTAGTTATTTATAAATTAATTATTGAAACTGTTTTATTATTTTTTTTAATGTATGGTTCATTGCTGCTGCTGTGCTATCATAATTGGACCCTGGGCCTCAGAGGAAGGGAACCACAAACAAATAAAATCTATTACTACCACTACCACCACTACTGCTGCTACTACATGTGAGTTGTTTATGAAAACGCGGCATCAGATCTGTGTTCTTAACTGTGTGCTTTTTTTTATTAGGAACAAAGGGAGACATTGGGGAAGAAGGACCGCCTGGTCCAAATGGAGAACCAGGTAAAAGAAAAGTACCAGGTTGCATTTGAACATTGTACTTTGACACTAATTTCAAGGGCTGCACCAGAAGTACAATATTTTATGTATTTGTTTATTTATTAAACAATGTTTTTTTTTTACCCAGGATAGCTCAGCTGAGATGAAACATCTTGTTTCCAGTGGGGTCCTGATTCTACCAATCTCCACAGCTGGGTGGACTGGGGTGCTGGGAGGTTAAGGCCCTGTCCACATTACTAGTGCTTTTGCCAAACGTTTTGAAAACCATTTTGTGTAACGGTTTCCAGAACGGTTGTCGGTGCATCCACACTAGCATCTGACACCGAGGTTGCCCATTGGAGTTCCCATGCATACTTGCGGCAATACCGCGGACACCCATTGCATGCTGGGATACTCAGGATTGGGCAAGTTAACTGATCAGAGTTAAAAAAGCACTGATCGATTCAGGATTTTATGGTAAGGTCGGGAATGTAAGTAACAATATCCCCCTTTCTTTTGGGAGGCAAAACTCTATCTAGGAAAGTCCACAGAAATTGCCTTAAACCATTTTACAGTGCGGTTTGCAACCTCACTACTGTTAAAATGGTTTAAGGCAACTGTGTTCGTCTGAAACTATGCTCGGAACCTGCTTTGATCAGGTTACAAGCATGTTTTTTTAAAGCAGTTCAGAGCACGGTAAAACCGTGCTGTAGTGTGGATGAGAACCGTGTTTGCAGTTTTTGTAACATTACAGACTACCTGTAATGTTACAAAACCGCTAGTGTGGACAGGGCCTTAGTGACTTGCCCAAGGTCGCACTGTGAGTATCTGGCTCTTGCGGGGTTTGAACTTGCAATCTCCCATTTCCCAAGCTGGTGCTGTAACCGCTAGATCACACTGTCTCTGCAATATCTGAGGGATGTTGTAACAATTTGAAAAGTGGGTGTACCATACATAAAAGTGAGCATATTCAGGCTATATTTTATATGGAGACACAGATAAACAGTGGGTATACAGTTGCCTCCACTCCCCATTGTTTTATTTATTTATTCATTCTCGGATTACCTGTACCTTTGAGCACAGGACAGCTCATTTACAAAGGTTCCACGTCAAAGAGAGGGACGGGTAGACACAGATAGACAGAGGATAACAACAACTATACAATGTATATAAGCATTCTCAGTTACACATTTTAAAATACAATTCAGGTGTTACAAATTTTAAAATACAATTCAGGTGTTATAAACTAAGTGGAAGAAGAGGGCGGATAGAAATTGGGGAGGGTCAGAGAATGTGAGGGAAGGGTAGCATCCAGGAGGCAATGTCAAGAGAGAGGAGAGGTAGACGGAGATAGGAATGAGTTAAGAGAGAAGGGGTAGAATAAGGGTAGGGTTAGAAACAGGACATAAGGAAATAGAGTGAGAAAGGAGGGGGGGGAGTCAGAAGCTACAAGAACAGAGAGATTGCCCAGGGGGACAAGAGGGCCCTGGATCCAGACAAGTATTTTTAGGTGAATTGTGGGTAATGGAGGCAATAAACTGGAGATGGAGTGAAGGACTTAATGCATTGTAGGCCATAGTGAGGAGGGCTAGCTTCCTAGGTGGGTAGAGCTATAATTAAGTAAGGCAATCACAGGTGCTCCCATTCAGGATGTGCTGGTGCAGGAGGCGTTTAAACATGGTCAAATATGGTAGGCTAGTGAGTTCAGAGCCTAGGCCATTAAGCCAGTTAGTGGCTCTGTAGAGGAAGAACCGCTGGCGCTGTGAGGTCCAGAACTGGGGTATGAGTAGGAGCTCAGTATCTGATGCCCGGGTATGGCAGACCTTGAGGAATCTGGGCAGAAGGCAGGATATTCCAGTCGGAAGAGCTCCATCGAGTGCTTTTTTAGCTAGTAAACATGATTGATACTTGATCCTTCCTTGGAGATTTAGCAAGCCAGCTTGTGCATAAAGATCACATGTGTGAGTGAGGCGATCTGAATCCGTGATGAGCCTACAGGCTTTATTCAGTGTTAAGTTTAGCCTTTTTAATGATGTAGTAGAGGCAGCTCTATAGATTACCAGGCCGTAGTCAATTGTGGATAGAACCGAACTGAGGACGGCAAGTTTAAGTGCCTCTGCTGTCAGGTACCTTCTATGCCTAAATAGCAAGCCTAATTTAGCATTTGCAGACTTGGCAATGTTCTCAATGTGAGGTACATAGGTGAGATAGCTGTCCAGGGTTACACCAAGGCATCTGAATTGTTGAACTTGTTCAAGGGGGGCTCCAAGGTTGTTTTTTACTGTCATGACGTGAGACCTATACTTGTGGCAGGCCGAAGAGAACAACAGGAGGTTAGTTTTTTTGTAGTTCAGGACAAGTTTGTGCATTTGAAACCACTTTTCCACTTCAAGGACACCGAGATGGAGATTGTCTTCAAACGCAGCAGGATCAGAGCTGTTTGTATAGATGACAGCATCATCCGTGTATAGGAGCATTCTTAGTTGACAGGAATGAGGTAGGTTGTTTAGAAAGATACTAAACAGGAGGGGACCAATGATAGACCCTTGTGGGACACCAGATCAGACAATTTGATGTTCAGAGATGATGCCAGCTATCTTCACCCACTGTGATCTGTCAGCAAGGTAGCTCCTAAACCTTTTCAGTGTATTTGGTGGGATACCGACTGAGGTAAGTTGACTGAGGAGAAGATTGTGATTCACAGTGTCAAACACTTTCGTAAGATCGATAAATGTGGCACCAACAAGTTTATTATCGAGGGACTGATGGATGAAGCTGGTAAGTTCCAGCAAGGCAGTGGTTGTGCTGTGCTTTTTCCTGAAGCCATGTTGCTGGGGACATTGTAAGGCATATTTTTCAAGGTAGTCTACCAACTGGTTGGAAACTATCCGTTCAAGGACTGTTGATAAAGGGGGGAGTATTGATATCGGTTTGTAGTTAGAGGGCTGTGTATGATCACCGGATTTATGCACAGGGGTGACCATTGCAGATTTTGATATTTCAGGAAATTGGGAAAGGGAGAGAGACAGATTTAGAATCTGGGTGATTGGTAGGAGAACTTCATCAAGTGTAAGTGTAAGGAGTTTGAGGTTGAGGTTGAGTGAGTCTCAACTGTGTCTAGATTTGTCCAGGACTTTTGTTAGAAGCTTTCGGACTTGGGTTGGGGAAACCTGTTTGAAATAGAAAGGTGGGTGTTCGGAACTATTCATATCCATGTTCACAGCTGATGGGGTGGGAGCATCATCAAAGAAGCCTTTTGGAAGGACACCAGATAGATTAGTGAAGGCCGTGTTGAAGGTGTTTGCGATTTGTAGAGGGCCAGTGATGGGTTTGCCATCCTCCATTAGTACTGTTAGTGAGGTCTTGTGTTCTTTTCCTGTAATGTCTTTTATATTCAACCAAAATTTCCTACTGTCACCCCAGGTGTTAGAAAGTAGCTCTCTGTGTAGTCTACTTTTAGCCTGCCAAATTTCCCTAGTACAGGCATTTCTGGCAGCTCTATAAGCCTGCAAATCCTGTTGCTTCAGAGAAGATTTAGTCAGTTGCCAAAGATGGTCCCATAATTTTATTCTGTTTACTATATCTGGTGTGATCCAGGAGTTTACTGTTCCCCGAACCTTCAGTTTCCTAGGTGGTGCATGGATAGCACAGGCTGTATTGAAGACATTGATGAAGTGTTCAAATGCCTTGTTAATATCATCAGCCATGTCCAGGAAGGACCAGTCCTGTAAGTAGAGTTGTTTTTTTAGGAGTTCCAGATGTCCTCGCCTTAGTACATGGTTGTAGATGGTACAGGGAGGGAGGGTAGCAAATTTATTAGACCAGTTGCAAGTGACGGGAGTGGTCGCTGATAGTGTCTGGTTGAACTGTTATATTTGAAAAACGATCTGGGTGATTTGAGACAATCCAGTCAATTGTGGTACTGGTTTCAGTTTTATAGTTTATTCTAGCTGGTGAATTTACAAGTTGGGTGAGGTGCAGAGATGCTAACGTGTCCTTTATGACCCCACTTGCACCCGACGGCCAGTTAGAATTGAAATCTCCCATTAAAATCGACTCAGAGATTTTTTTTGTGAGTGTAGGTAGTCCAGCAAGTGTAGTAGGCCAGTGGATGGGTCCTTAGGAGGTATGTAGATTGAGAGTATTGTGAGGGTTTTGCTATGTGCCCTTAAGAGTACTTTTACCCCTAAAGCCTTGGCATAACATCCTAGGTCAATCGGGGGCATGACCAGCCGTCTAATGGAGTTTTTAGGTAAACTGCGCAACCTTCACCCCACTTGATAGTTTGATCAAGCCTATAGATGGTGTAACCAGGTAAGGCAACTGCATTATCCGGGATTTTAGGGGATAACCAGGTTTCCATGATAGACAGTATGTCTGGATTGTGAGTAGCCACACAGACCTTAAGGATGTCTAATTTATTTATTCAAGAGGCTACAGATATTTATTGAGGCTAGAGTTATGGACCCCTGATTAGGTGGTGAATTTTTTTGGGTAGTTGAAATTGGACCTGGGTTAGGGTGGATCCAGAAGGAGATAGACAGAGTGGAGATGGTCCAGAGGAGGGCAACTAAAATAATGCAGGGTCTGCATCAAAAGCCCTATGAGGAGAGACTAAAGGACCTCAATATGTAACTCTGGAAAAGAGGAGGGAGAGGGGGATATGATAGAGACCTTAAAATACCTCATAGGGGTAAATAAGGTACAGGATAGAAGTATTTTTGGGAAGAAAAGGTACTCAGGAACAAGGGAACATGCTATGAAGCTGAAGAGGGTAGATTCAGGAGAGCTGTGAAGAAGTACTTCTTCACAGAAACAGTGGTGGATTCCTCGAACAGCCTTCCAGCAAAGGTGGTGGGGGCAAAAACAGTGGTGGGTTCAAGAATGCACGGAAAAAGCACAAGGGAATCATAGTGGAAAGGAAAGGGGGAGGGAGAAAGAGCTGTGAATTGGGCACAGTCTGCAATAATAGTGTAGGTAGGGAGAAATGGGCAGACTGCATGGGCCAAGTGGTCTTTATCTGCTGTCAGATTCTATGTTGCTGTGTTCTGTGGTACAGCAACATTCCAGCTGATCGGAAAACCTCGCATCAGCTGGTGTTTTACATAGCGCTGCTGCACACACAGGAATCAGTTCAAGTTCTGAATTGAAACCTCCAGCACATTTGCTGCTTGCTCAGAGTACTGTGAAAACATGCTGGCAATATAGCCTAGGGGTTAGAGTAACGAGCTGTGAATGAGCTTGGAGTGTCCAGCAGACCTGGGTTTGATTCCCACAACTTCCACTTGCATACTGTGTGACTCTGGGCAAGTTATTTAACCTCCCCATTGCTCCTGGGTCACCTCTGAAAACAAACACTTGTGCCTAGTGAGCCTTACCCAGTTACTAAAAAAAAAAAAAAGTTAGTAAAAAAAAAAAAATAAAACAGAAACTATACACTATATAAAATACTGACTGGACAACCGCATGGTCAGCAATACTGTGCTGTCACCTTGGGCTTCTGATTACATTGGACCTCTTGAGCTTTTCTCTCAAGGTCTAATGTAATTAGAGCCTTCTGTGGCAGCACAGTCTGGTTGTGCATGCTCACCTAACCAGTATTCTCTGTATATGTAAATCCTGTCCCCTCACAAGTGATGATAAGTGGTATATTCTGAGCCAGACCATTGTGTGTCCGCTTTACACAATATATTTAAAATGAGAATGATTTTATTACTTATTTGTAGAAGCTTCATCTGTTTCTGTTAAATTTCATTGCTCTGTTTTCAGAGAATGAATGGACCATTTGTATTTTTCTGCCATCATTGTCTGTGTTTCTGTTTTTCTGTGAGTGCAGCAGAGATCACTGTAATGTCATCAGGCACTGTTCAATCTGCTCTCCCATTGTTAAGCTTTCCATTGTGACCAGTCTTAAGTGGAGACAAATGATTAAAATGAAGATAAATTATTAACCTTCATTTATACAATGTGTGAGAATAAACATTTTGCAAATAACTACATGGATTTTCATGTTTTACAGGCTTAAATTGGAAATAATTTATTTCAATGTTAGGTGGGTCATCAGCATTTGGCTCTACTTTAGGTTGGTCACAAAGGAGCTCTTAACCAATGATTGCACAGCTTGCATTGCACACTGCGTGATACCATCACAATGGTCTCTGCAGCAATTAAGGAAAGAGCAGAGAAATCAAATAGAAACAGTTAAATTTTCATTAAAATAACTAACCTTGCCAGAAAGGCTTTGTCACTGTATAAATGACATATGCCATGTGCTAGCTAAAAATGTCATATTTACTTTTATCTGCAGTGTTTGATCTCTGCCACTCATGAGGGCATAGAAGTCAAAACCTACAGCTAAAAATAAATGGGATTTTTTAGTCAGCCCTTGGCACGTCCCATATTTTAATGGACATGTGCAACCACAGCGTGGAGTAATGCTTGTGCAACTTGTTGGTAGCTGAATGCAATTGTATGGCTGGATGTTGACTGTCATTTTGTAGTTACTTTGGCCATTTGCACTGTCTGTCCCCAATGGACTACCACCTTGTCATGGCACTGGGAAGACAAAGGAACCTTATTGAGGAGAGTTCCACCCCCAGAGGGGCCACAGAAAAATATTATATAGCAGGTTATATTCGTGATCCCAAATTTTTCTGTGTTTCCTAGTCAAACTTTTCAGGAAAAATCAATGGATCGCAAATGATAATCTGTTATTGCCTTAACATGATACTGGGAAAAAAAAACTGAAAAGGATGCTCCATGTAACATGTTCAGTAACCTTTATTTATTTCATTTTTAAATTTAATAAGATGTTGTAGAGAGAATTCTTTAACAGATCAGTATCATTGTCTGCATTTTGAAGTGGTGCTCCCTGTTACCCCTGCCCCATCTGAGATTCATGATGGTGGTGTGCTATTGCAGTACATCATAGGCCTTGTGGTGGAGATCTTCCAGTGCGGCTGTTCACCTCTCTTCCATCCTAGCTACATCCTGTAACACAAAAGTGGACACTAATTATCAGGACTACTGAAATGACATTTTTGTAAGTACTGTACTCTTTACGAGTTGTGACACCATTTCTGAGCCTCAAAAATGCTGGCATCCTGAATGCACTGTATAACATCCTCTTGGTGGCTAGACATGCTGGTAAAGTTTGCCTCGAGCCACTTAGCGTCCTTTTCCTTGAGGCTTACTAGCTTAAGATTGATGTTTAGCTCAGTGGCCCTGGCAGCAGTCTTTTCACATACTAGACCAGCATACCATGTGGTAAAGTTCTGTTTTAGTAAGTTTCTGAAGAAGACATTTCCAGTGGCTGTAGTGTATCAGTACATGATGCTGGTACATAGCAATCATAGCGTCCCAAGGATGAAGCTGCTGTCTTCAAGTTTTTTATGACAGGCTCAGTGATATGTACTCTGAATAAGACCAGAATGCAGAGTGCTTTTTGCTCATATGGTAAACCAAGACATTGTTTAGTACAGTTGTATTGGGGCACAAACATTTTACCAATGAACTGCAGCATCATGTCTTTGTTAGCCCAATGATTCATGGAGCAGGTGATGTGCCAGTCAGCTGGGAATTTGTGGAGGGGGTGAAAAGCCTTGGTTTTCCCTTTATAAATCACTTGGGATGATAACAGGTCCCCTGCCATGGTACAGGCTAGCACTACTGAAACTTGATGTTTGTATCCAAGTCCTGCGGCAGCTACCCATTTTGAGCCAGTCACGGCCACAGTCCATTTAGAACAAGGTAGCAAATTGACACCTGTCTTGTCCATATTTACTGTAAGTTCAGGGGGTATCAATTCTTGTGCACAGGCTTTGGCAATTCTACCAAGATAACAGCTTCTCTAATTTAGGAAAGTCACTAGGGTTTTTTTTCTGGCTGCTTTAATGCCCTTGTGCTTGCCATGCTACACAAAAAAAAAAATGCCCACTTTCAGGTGAGATTTAAGTGACCACCGTTCTCCACTAGCAAGTGAGGGGAATTTACTTTCACAATGCTGAGTGTGTGGAAGAGGCATAAGACAAGAAGAGTAGGCAAACCAGAAATTATAAAATTCACAAGTAGTGTTTTATTATTCACAATAAAAAAAATATAAAAATAAAATTTGTACACGACAACTCTTCATACTGAAGTTCTTCATCTGAGAGTCTCTTTAAAATCTCTATTATTAAACACAGCATTAGTCTCTTTTAATAAGATGTATTTTTCTGACAGTTTTACTCTACATCCTGTTCTTGTAATTTACCTTCCTGAGGGCAGCCTGAACAGTACATTTAACAGACGCAACAAAATAGCACATTTTGTCTCAAGCGGGTCTCCTATTGACAGTTTTGCAAACAAGCTTGTGGAGGTCAAAATAGATTAACCCCATGTGATTCAGACTGTTATCTTTTCTAAAAAACCCAAACAGCTTTCTGTTAACCAAGGGATCACAGTTTCTCATAAAGATTCACATGTATTTGTTTTTACCACAGAGAAGAAAGAGGAGAAAGAAAGAACAGGAACAGCAAGTAAAAGAAGGAAGATAGCAGAGAGAAGTTGTGGACCCCTGGAGTGGCTACAAGAAAATTTGATTGTGCAATCAGACAGGCAAGAGACAGACAAGTGGCAGAAATAAGAGAGAACAATATATCATTGCTTTTAACTCTCTCTGCATAACACATAGGACAGGGTCTCAACACAGCCCTGTTGTAGAGTGCCACAGCATGAACAACATGGGTGTTTACAACCACCTCCTCAGCATGGAGAGATTTTACCATGTTTCTAAGTTTTCTTTCAGTTCCTTGACCAGCATTGTAGGATGGTCATGAGGTTTTAAGGGAAGACAGAACAGTAGAATCAGGTTTGAAGTTTTGCAGAGCTCAGTGAGGTAATCTGCTTTGAATTTTCTTACTGTGCTCTCATTTATTTTTACACCGGTTTTGCACTGCGGGTACAAAATTGCAGCCATCTCCCCATCATTTGTGACATACTTCCCCAGCTCAAATCTTGTTTCTAGTGTGTATGTGGCATATGATAAGGGGTGGCTTTTCTTAGGAGCTGTTAAGGTACTAGTGGCTATTTCCTTTCCAACAGAAGCAGCTTTCACTATATCCACCCCAGAACTAACAGCGAAATCGCTGCTACTGATGTCAGCAACATCATATGGATATTTTCTTTGTACTGCTTTTGAAGACTGCATCCATTTAATTATAGACAATTTTCAGCATGTCAAAGTAGGTGTTTCCTGTACATCTTGCAATGAGTGGTGAGAAACCTGAAATCTAACACCTTTTATCATGCTCAGAGTCATTGCCGAGGATTCCAGTGGATCGCAGGCTGAGGGGTTGAGGGGACTTTCTCATGCTACTGGGACCCCTCTCCATGGTCCTCCCAACTTTTTACCTGTCCCAACACTGCACAAGCACAGCTCGGGGAAACTGGAGCAGCAGACCCATGACTGGCAGCCAATTCCAGCACAGAGCTTGTGGTGGAGATAGACTACACCCTCGGCTGTGACTGATGGATTACTTTTCCATCTCCTTATTTCCTAGCTACCAAAACTTCTGTTGTGCAACAGTTAATGCTTTTCTCTTTGCTTTTCTTCTTTTCCCCTTACCCTAGGCTGGCCACCTAGTGTAGCTCTTTACTGTCCTTACTAAACTTCCTACTAGTTCTCTCTTTTCATTCTTTTTCCGTTTCCATCCATTCAGTCCCTGGAATGATACCAAACACCCAGAGAAGTGTTGTGTAAAGTGCATAAGTGCATTTTGTGTAGAGAAGGCTATTTTATATAGGAATAAATACAGTTAATAAAGCCTTTTTAAATAAAAAGGATTCAGAAGCCATATAAAACAATAATAATTTCATGATTAGTACAGTTATAGAAAATCCTTAAGGTATTTTCATAAATTCACAGTATAAACCTGTTACTGTATAAGGTTCTATGTATGAGGCTGAACAAAAGAATGTGGTATGCTTTATAAGAGTGCTTAGTCACTGTGGATCAGAGATATAGAGAGTCAGTATCTGTGGATATATACACTGTACCTTTAACTGAACCAGGAATTCCCCTGAAACAAAACCCCCTTGGTTTTGAAACAACATGTCCAGACATGTAAATAGAAAGGGCTCAGACAGGTGACCCCACCAAAAGATAAAAAACCTTTCACTGAGTTCAGTTCAGGGAGTCCAGTTGAGTTCAGTCTTGAGAGTGAAGGAGAGAGGTGATACTGTAGACAAGCTGTTGAATGCAGATGAGAAGGGTCTTAGGAGCTTTAAGATCCAGGACTGTATTATTTGAGAAACTACTGATATTAAGTAGTGATTCTCTTTACAATTTATTTGTTTTCATTAATTATTTTCCTAACTTTTGAAAAATAAATATCACACCATGGTGTGTTTTAAACCTATAAATTTGCCTCGTCTGAAGTTTATCCCTACACTCTGTTACAAACTTGGTGTCAGCAGTGGGATAGTACTGGTTGTCCACAGAAACAAGGGGGAGATCAATACCCAGATACAAGCCCTGGTATCCAGACATGGGGGCAAAGAGCAGGATGGCATACCTTTAGGATCTCATGGATGGCAAGGATCTGTTGAAGGAAGAGGGGCTTACCAGTGTGCATACCAGTGCCCAGGTGAGGAGAACTGGAGAGGAGCTATTGCCTGGATTGGAGTTCGATGGAACGTGTAGGCGGATCAGCACCAGAGAGAGGTGGAGCACCGGTGCCAGATGCTGATGTAAGGTTCCCAACTGGAGGATTTCATGGCGGAGGCAGAGGACCAGGATCCAGGGGTTCTAGAGGAGGAGGAGGACCTCCCTGATGGAACCTTTGTTTCCAGCCACTTTTGAGATCCCGTCATTGCCCATTTTTCCGGACTTACTCAGCCTTCATCCATCCCCTCTGGAAAATGCTTCCAACAAATCTCCAGGAGTGTAACTCATTAGGGGGATTTAAAAGAGAACTTAAGGCCCACCTGCTGGAGCTAAAACAATGCACTTGCCACCGCTGATATCTCAACTTTGTACCTGTTGATTCAGATGAATCTGTCAGTGAGTGGGTGTATTTACAAATGTATTTAAGTGTATTAACAAGTGTTGCTAATTGTTGTGCATTGTTAATTGTTTTCCTTTCCATGTGATGTGTAAAATATTGTCTACGTAATTCTGCAAATGTTACATTTTGAAGTATCTGTAATTAACTCCAGGTTGCCCCTGAAAAAGAGGCCGTTACTGGACTCAGTGTCCCTCCCCAATTACCAAAATTAAATGAATAAATAAGTAAATAAATAAGCCTAGAAGGGATTAAAGGTGGTTAGTGTAATTGTTGTTACACTTGCCTGACAATTGACAACTGACTGCTGACACTGAGTTACAGCTGATTGTCAGAGGTACTGATGTACCATAATGTAGTGGGTTCCAGCCACATGAATTCTATCAGTCGTAAATGTGTTTTGGAGGCAGAATGTACTAAATATAATGGGCATGAATTCAGCCTGCTATACAGTAATCCCTTTAGGCTAAAGGTACCTTCAGAAGGAGCCCAAGATTAGAGTCGAGCCACTGGACGAGGAAAGGGTGGATGGTGAAAGCAAGGAAAAGGAGCTTCCGAATGAGGCTGAAGGAAGCAGGTTTATATAGGCCAGGAAGAGGGTGTGGCTGATTGCTCGTATCCATTAAACCTCAGGCTTTAGCCTTTTCATTTAATAGGATGTATACAACCACAGTGTGGAGTAATGCTTGTGCAACTTGTTGGTAGCTGAAGGCAATTGTATAGTTGGATGTTGACTGCCATTTGTAGTTACTTTGGCCAGTTGTGTACTCTGTCCCCTGAATATATGGAACACTATAACATCTAAGTATCCTAGGCTATACCCTGAAGGGAAGTCACCAATGAATGGGAGTAAGGGGATAAGTGACTATACCCAGAAAGAAAGCAGGCTGATACTAAGGAGGATGTGGGTGACACCCTGAAATCAGATAGAGATATGAACTACACCCAAGGCCTCTGGAATTCTGTGATTCTGTGGTTGCAGAATTTTCCGCAGAATTTGCATCATGCTGCAGAATGTATACAGTGCCGCAGAATTCATTGTTTTTGGTGAATTGTTATTCAAATATACTGTTTTTCCATAGTGTCAGGCTTTCTTTCCCATCTTATTTATCCTGAGGCCCCTCCTCTATGCTCGGCATATGATGTCATTGATGACATCACATCATATTTAACCAATGGCAGGACTGCGTTCTGCCAGAGAAATGAATAAATCATGCCGCAGAAATCACAAAATGCTGCTGCAGAAACCAAGGACCCCTGTTGCAGAAATCAGAAAATTCTGCCGTAGAGCACTAGGGGCCCTGCCTACACCCAGTTAGGGAGTATGTTACAAAACCTGGGAGATTAATGAAGTGGAATGGGATGTGAACTATGCCCTGATAGGGAGTCTGCTACAGACCTGGGAGATTTGTGATGTGGAATGGGGATATAAGTTAAACCTAGATAGGGAGTAAGTTATCTGAAAAAATAACCTAGGAGGTGGGGGAACAGGCTGCTCCAAAACAGGGAGGCTCAGTAGGCTAGTACACCCGGGAGGGAACAGCAGTCAATGCAGGTGGTAGGAGATGCGTATTGCAAGGGAAAACACAGTGAAGGCACTAACAAGAGTGCTGGTCAAATATGCAACACTAAGTTGAAGCAGAACAGTGGAAAACAATAAGCGAAGCAGGTTATGATTAGGAATGAACTGCACAAACAAAAGATTAGCAGATTAAAACAATGAAGTTGGCAATGCAAAAGTCAGTAAGTCACTTATTGATACTGGGCAGAGTTTTTGGATGCCAGCTGCCTCACAGCTGACACCTATGTGTAACTGGGTCACTATGTAACTTATGGTTACTACTCCTGCCTTGCAAACTCACCAAGGTTGAAGGGCCTGGGTTCTGTTCTAGATGGAAAAGGGGGGGGTTCTTTCACAAGATAAAAGTAAATAGCATGGTGCCTCCACCCAGAGTAAAATATAGTGGGACAGTTGTTGATATGGTACAACCTCCTGGGATGTCATACCTGCTCACCTCCCCTCACAGTCAACCCACACAGAATATCATAAACAGCTGCAATGCTTCACTGCATATGCAAATAATGGCTATCGCTAATAATATGCTCACTGACAATTTTAAACAACAACAATAAATGATTTATTAAAAGCATAAGGGGAAATGGGAATGCAGAGAGAAATCCAGTTGCGTATTTGATAGATTGATAAAACTATAAACAGCAACAATAACAATCATTGTGCTGACCCCCCAACATCAACCATACAGTCAGATTGGCCCACCTCCCCACTGGTACCAGTGCCCCCTAATGTTAGTCTGGGTACCCATACCCAGGTGATATAGTTGCAGGCCTGTATGGTGCAGCTGGGTGGCTGGCATTGGTGCACTTTTTCTAATCAAACAGGAACAGGAATTGGATTTTATTTCACTTCCCAGGCAGGGCAGGGCCTGTGGCTTCTCACAGTTCTGATGACAGTCTTTTAGGGTCTGACAAGGAATGCAGATGCAGTCTTTCTGGCTAGGACCTTGAACTGTACAAACAGATGTCAGCTTGCTTGGCTTCTGAAAGATCTGGTGGCTTGTCTCCTTCTAGGCTGTTGCAGGCTCTTGCAACTTGTCACCTTTTGAGTGACTTCTTCACAAATGTTGGATCATTCAGGTCAGTTCTCGGTACCAGGGCCACATGCCTACCCCACATGTCCAGGCATCTAACTCACAGAGGCAGACAATAGGTAATGCCCAGCTACGGCACTACCTGGCCGATTCCCCAGACTGTTCTGAGCAGATGGCGACTCCTATTTTGGAGCTCAGGAATCACCCAGTCCTTGTTTCTCTGCAGGTGGCAGACTTCGAAGCCTCTGGAACCAACCGGCACCCCCCCAGGGCTAGGAGTGGCCAACAGTCTCTATCCAGTTCTCAACATCAGGTTTAAACCACAGCAGCTTCTTTTACTTCAGCTGGCTTTCCCAGGCAATGGGAGCTTTTGTAACTATCTATAGTCTTTAGCCCAGGCCACATTTCAAACACCTGGTAAAATAAAGTCCAACTCTCCTCACTGGCTAAGGGCCTCTCTTAGATATTGCAGAGTTTTAGCTTCAAAACATCTCTCAACCACTTTCTCTGCCTTTCCAGATGATAGAAAACTTTTGAACAGTCTCCCACAGTTGGCTGTGGAAGCCTTAGGTTGACTTCCAAACTTTGTCTGAACCCGCTCAGCACCCTCCCCCCCCGTTTCCTCTGAGAGCCTCAGGCAGACCTGCTGTGAACTGTGTTCTACCCCAACAGCTGAGGAGAGAAAAACAGGCAGCTCACTGACTGACACAACGATCCATCAATAAAATTAATATGCCTAAGGTCTACTTGACACCGGACTGGGTGAGGCTAAAAGCGCCAAGTACATTGTCCTTACTCAGGAGCCATAGCAACAGTCCTTAGCACTCCTCAAACCTTGATTGGGCTGAACAGGATCAGAGGTTACCAAGATGGCATCCATGTAAACAGTTCACTCCGAGTCCCAGGTTTAAAGCATTGTTGCAAACAGATAAAGCAGTTTCAGCCAGCAACTGCCCCACAGTCTAACCGCTGCATTTCTGCCCTGTTGTCTGGTTCTGGAATGGGCAGGAGCCAGCTCGAACATGTGCACACTGAGCTGTGCGGCATTTCACTACTTGAATAACACTAGCAGTGTGTTCCAACGGCTGGTGGTGTTAACTATTTACACCCACTCCTCCAGTCCCATGCTCTACGGGCACTCAGGGACTGCCTGGGACACTGAATAGGACACCTGTGGGCCCAAGACTGGTGAGCCCAGATGGCTGAGAGGCAGACCAGGTAAGCCCCACCAAGGAGGGGGGTTACATATGACAGTCACTGAGTTAACTTACTCTGCTCTTTGCACTGCAGCCCTCAATGCTCCAGACCACAGTGCGGAGGACCACTTGGGAGCAGGGCCTAAGAGGATGAAGAGAGCACTGCCCCCTGAGTTCTGGCCATGATCTTGGTTGTCTGGAGCAAGGGAGTAAGAAAGAGCCTGGTCTTGGAAAAACTGAGTGGTGTCAGGAGGTCAGGCTGGTCCTGTAGTCTGATGGTGGAGGAGAGAAGTATTTGGTACTTAGACATGAGTTAATGAGTCCTGCGCTTGTTGACCCTCCCACCCCTCCTCTGCCTTATCCTACTGCCCGCCTTCCTTTCCCCCTTTTGTTTTGCCCCTTACTACCCGCATACACATTGTTGATCTGTATTGTTTAACTGTGAACACCGGAACACACTGGTTTACAAGGTCCAAAATTAGTATATATTCAGATTGTTAGACAATGAAATTTGATACATTATCAGGCTATAAGATTTGTACAGTTCCTTCTTATTGTCCAATCCTATGTTTCGATTTGCTCATTTTTATTTATATGTTGCACTTTTGTATTTGTCACAGTACTGTTTTGTATTGCCGTGAGCCTCTCAGGATCTCATTGAAAATGAGCTTGTTCAATGGAGTTTTCCTGGAAGTAAACTTGAACTAATGAGTACAAGACACAATAAAGGAAGAATCCAGGCACCAGTGTAAATAAGACATGCTAAGTTTGCAAATCTTCCTTATTTTAGCATAATGGTAAACGTAGAATTTTTAAATTATTTTTGCATAATAATAAAGATCTCATTAGGAGCCGTAGTGTAGAGTGGTCACTCACTCAGCAGTTGCACTTTGCACAAAGCCAAAAAATACTTAACATTTCCAGTATCAAGTTGTTACACTTTTTTCCATAAAAACCACATGACACATATTCCCCATTACCGTTTTCATAATTTTGGTATCTCTTTCTTGCTTGCAATTATTTATCACACAAATCAAAAAGGATGCCTGCTTTTTATGGCTCTTTCTACATCCTTGCATTTCATTTTCAAGGAGGGCCCAAGGGCAAGGCCTCACAGAACATTTTTGATAAGGCAATAAAACACAGTAGACAGTGCACCCACCCCCAGAGAAAGCTCTGTATGCACTCTGTGCAATATCTGTAACCTAAAGCAGACCAGCACATTTGAGCTACAGGAATGTGCTACTTACACACTTATTCTTGCTCATCATGGCATACAAATTTAAACAAATGTAGCATAAATTAAAAGGCTGGTACAAGTCATGCAAAAGGAGTGTAAAAATGAATAGAAAGTAGTCACACTAGCAGCAGCAGCAGATATGCCAGAAAACCTGGAGACTTAACCTTATGTTTCACATTATGCTCTATATGTTTGATTTTGTATGCCGTGATGAGCAAGAATAAATGTGTAATTTAGTGCATTCCTGTGGCTCAAATGTGCTGGTTTGCTTTAGACTACAGATCTTGCACAGAGTACATATGGAGCTTTGTTTGGGGGTTGGGTGCACCATCTACTGTGTTTTGTTTTAATTCTACTGGTGCACTGCTTTAATATAAGTTGAGCATTAATGGAGTGCTTTTTATGTTGGATTTTTGATAAGGCGCCATGCTGGTCTCCTTGCAAGGATCCCCAACCACTAGCAGACCAATATGGCACTGTCAAAATGTTTTGAATGTATGGTTGGCTACCCCCTATAGGCCAGGTTCAGGAGCGGAGTTGGGTCACCGTGTCAGTGGATAGGCCTGACTAAAAAACTCCCTGCTGTCTCAGTAATGGCTCCCAGAGCATGAACAGGGTATATCCCATCCCCTGTCTGATTACAGGACAGGATATGTCCCTGTCAGCTTTGAGGCTACATCCCTCTTTGATTACAGGGTATATCCATGTTGGTCATCATGGAGGGGAAAATAATAAATAAAAAAAAGGAAAAACAAATGTTTTGATTCTATAAAATGAAAAGCAAGAACCAGCCCCATAGCATTACAGTAACATCAGCACTGCTAACTACTCTGGCGAACCAAGTTTCCAAATTGACCTTGGTCCCTTTAGGGCCAGCCAGGGGAGGGAGGAGCGAGCATCCTGTGGATAACTGTCCTCTCGGGAAGCATGGGCATAATCAGTGTTCCTCTGTTGGACTGCTGCCTAGCGTAAGCTGGGTGGCAGCAAAATGAATGTGTAAAAAGAGAAAATGAAAGGATTTTAAAAGAGCAATAAAAGCAGGCAACCTTTTTATTTTTTTTGATAAATAACTGCAAACAAGAAAGGGATAGTAAAATGATGAAAACAGTAAAAGACTCCTAAACAAGCCATGTCAGTGAAACATTGAGGCAATGTGAGTCTTGCTGTTCTGTCTTTTCTTCCCTCTTGCATATCTGCAGTTATAAAAAATATATGTGAATCTTTGTGTGAAACTATAAGTGATACAGGGATCCCTTTGTTTGAAACTGAATCCCTTTGTTCTTGTTTAAAACTGTATATAGTTATACTGTTGAAATGACTGCAAAAAGCTATTGGACACTCAAGGGGTTAACCTGAAAAGCAGTTTTTAAGTCTTTTGCAGAGGTATTAAACAAGAGGTCAGTTCTGGGTCATTATGTTCTTTTTGCTGCACCTTCGAGAACATTGGAAACTGACAAGAACATTCTGTGAAAAAACACTATGTCTCCTTAACGAGCTCCCTGAAAAGACTGGTTATAAAAAGAGCAGCAATATTTTGCAAGAGAGAGACTGAGATTTGAAACTGAGAAGAAACACTCAGAAGGAGGACTGTTTTCTCAGTATTGCCTTTGTAAATAGTTATATTGAACAGATTTTTTTTTATTTTGCTGTTATTGAGAAAAATAAAATGCTATTTGTGAATTTTGAAATTGCTCCTGGTTTTCCTATGCTTCCTGACCTGTGCCTCGACAACAGATGGTTTTAGAAGTGGGATTTACGCCATGCATACTCTAAGCCAGGAGTTTTGTGCGTGGGTACTAGACCTAGTACCAGGGAAGCATAGCAGAAAAGTATGGATTCTCCATCAACAAGCCCAGGAGTCATTACTAGAAGAATGGCAGCCAAACTAGAAGCAGAAACAAAAGTTCAAACTGAGACTGTTCGGCCAGCACCAGAAATGAAAAAAGAACAGGCAGTGACAGAACCTGAAAGCCTGACTGCCTTTTTCAAATGTTGGGCTATACAACAAACATAGAAGAGAGGAGATGCAGCAGAGAGAAAAAGAGATTCAATGTTTAGAGGCACAGAGAAAAAAAGACAGAACAGCAAGTAAAGGACGAGAAATAGTGAAACTGTTGGAGTGATCAGTTCCTAGGTCTCACATGAAAATTTGGTTGTGCAACCAGACGGGAGACAGAAAAGGAGAGGATAGAACAGACCCTTGTGTTTAAACTCTTTCTGCATAACAAATGGGACAAGGCCTTATTCAACCCTGTCACAATCCACCAGAAGAGGCACAATCATTACCACAAGACAATCCTGTACCATGACTGAGACCACAATGGATGTTGCCAAAAGATAGACCAGTTGCTGAACCAGCAGCTGTGAGACCCAATGTCATGACCTGATTGGGCGGTTGTCGGTCCAACCTCAAAGACTGGATTTTTAAATGAAAAGGACAGAATGTGTTGAAATTATTTCATGGGACGTGATCTGGAGCCAGAATAATCTTCCCACTTAGCTGAAAGTGTTCCTACAGCCTAGCCTGACCCCCATTGCTAGCCAATGATATCAATAACAGAAAAGTTTAAACGTAGTTCAAAAAGCTAAAGTAGTAAGTTGTTATTGTAAGACTGTTTGAACTCCTGTAGAAATGTGTATCTATCCTGAAGTGGGAGATGTGGTGATAGGCTGCACTGGGGCTATACCAGCCTATCTAGTTTACTATGTGACCTCTGGGAGCAATTACCCAGAGGAACTCCTGTTAATAAAGTAGTTAGCATCTTGCATTCAACCTGTGTGCTGCATGGTTCTTAACAGCACACATGGCAAGCGTCTGGCCTAAGACAGACCAAACACCAATATCAGCTTTAAAACACACACAGCTCCAGGAACTGACCCCTCTCTTCATCGTGGCAAAAAGCTTTGACTTACAGTGGGGCTGATCAGATACATCCAGTCATGAAATTCCGCTCCCCATTGGTGCAGTCACAACAGGGGAGAAGGTCTATCACAAACATCTGCTTCTGGGTTGGTAGTCCCTTCGTGCCAGTCAGCGATGCCCATACCTCCCAGAATTTTTAAATTCATCTCAGTCCAGACCCTGGCATTCTGGGCACCTTACAGCAGATTGGCTGGCAAATGTTCTCTCAGACATTCCATGCAACAAAGGTGGTCAAACTTATCTGCCCCCAGCAGCTTGCTTTCCATTTTCACAAAGTTTCTGGACAAACAGATCTAGTTGCAAAAGATATTGCCTGTATCCGCACTGCCTTCCCTGAATGCTAGATGTGCATTCTGGCTTCTCAAAGCAAACAGTCAGATCTTCAGTGCTGCAGCTGAACAGATGAATGAGAGCATCTTGTATCCATTTATTAGGCATATCGTTGTAATCCACAGAGTGGCATTCGTAAGTCACATGCACAAATAAGGGTACACAGTAAGCCTCAGAAATGTAATGGGGGGACGGTGTTACATACTTACTTATGCCTGCATTTGACTCTCCCCATATCAGAAGATACTACTGTCCTCTGCAAATTGTAGCCCTTTCAGATAGGCAGAAAACAGACCACTGGAAGTTAATCAGTTTATTAGTTGTTTGGGATGTAGTGTGATTGTTCATGTCTGGAGTGATTAGCTGTGCCTTATAATGCATGCAAGTTGTTCCGATGACAACTCCTTTTGAGTATTGGTAGCTCAGTTGGTAGCACATTTGTCTTTGATTGGAATGTTGTGAGTTTTGCTTTCCAACCAGGGACTTGGGTTAATACCCAGTACTGATAACGTTCAGCAGGAGGGGGTGCTGCGCTGTCGAGGTGTCTTTTGGATGAAATGTTAAACTGATTGCCTCACTGCCCATATTTGGTGACTGTCCAGCAGATGTTTAAGATTGCATGGTACTTAGTGTACGAGGAGGGGATTTTACATAATGTCTTGCCCAACATTCCCCCATCAATAAAACAGGCCCATGGAAAGCACCCCACATGATGCCCCTGGAAACCAACTGTTATGGCTCAATGTGCATTTGCTGGTCAAAAAGTACAAGTAAAATAAAGATGAATAAAGAAATACATCCCATCCACTCCCACCCTGTGTTTGATTCATGAGTCTGACTGCATATTCCAGCCATTGCCTGTTCCTTTTTACATCATTATGACAACTCTTGGAAGTCATTGATACTGTTGAACCTGGCTGATCATAACCCAGACCCTAACTAACTGCTATATTGTAGGGAACTTGTTCTTTAACATACTGGTAGAATTGTTACATTTCATTCTTTTCAGACGTGCAGGCAGGGATGAGAGATTCAATCTAGCCAGGGGTAGGTTTATAATTTGAAATGCATTTCATGTGTAATTGAGTCACTGCCAAACAGGTGGCTATTAAGAGCACTGTCTTGTCTGGCCTTAATAGGTACAGTACTTTACAATACCATGAGTTTCCATCTTTGATGAAAACTCCATGATTTTTGGTATTATCCATGACAGACCCAGATTTATTGGCATTTCCCTTAGCAGCACTGTGGTTTTTAGTATTTTCAATGAAAACACTATAGTTGGTGTTTGCTATGACTGACCTATGATTTTTTTGCCTCACCTCTTCAATGCACTTGGTCTCCCATCATTCCCAGTTTGGGATTCTAAGGCTTGTGCACAATCCCTGCTCTCCCACAGTGTACTGCCAGCCACCTCTGGACCAGCTTGAAAAGTAAGTTTTGAAATATTAAAATCTTGCCGATGTGCATTTATAAAAATATGTCAAAATAGAGATAACCTGTTTAACACAAAATGACTCCATGACTGTTTTTTTTACTTTTACTATGATTTCTGTTACTTTGGCCATTTTAATAATGAGTTTTTGTTCAAAGTTTACTGTGACAAAACACATTCCTAGACATCGGTGAGTGCTGTCACACCTGTCGTCTTCCCTTCTTGAACTCCCACTCAAACTTCAGTAAAAGCAGAGGTGTTAGGATGCTGCTTGTAAATATACAATGCCTGTGCTGTATCTCTCCCTGCCCCATGGTGCACTGCCTTTGTGGCAAGTGAAAAAGATAAAATAGTGTCTTACAAGCGAAATATCTTGTTAGCTTCAACAGCGTATTATTTTGACTATGATGAATATGCTTCAGTTTGTGAAATAGCATCACTGTTAGGCAGTTCTCAGTTTAAACCATGCCAGTCTATAGAATCCCTTCAGTCATTTGTAGGTCTCACCTTTTTCATACTCACTGTTACAGCCATCATCAAGTGGACGGGGTTAATTCATCCTTGAGCCTTTAATCCTTATTGGGCTTGGGAATCTAACCAGGAATTCCTCTCCATCAATAGCCTCCAAAGGTCATGAGTCACTGTTCACAAACACCCTTAAAACTGCTGGAAACTTAACTGTAGGGTGCTCCATTTTGTTGCAGTGTGTGTTTGGGAAGTTATCCAAAAGTTTTTACTGAGCCAGTAGTTCTCTGACCTAGTGATTGTAGATGATAATTCTTGTGTTTTCCCATTCCAGACTTTTTTCTCCTCACAGGTGACATCTGTTCCTGCTTGGGTCTGTAGTGGTGAAGGTCGGTATTTCTGACAATAATTATTCCGGGCCTCTTTCCTTGGTTTGGTTTCAAACTCAGTGCTCAGTAGGCCCTCTCAAACTCCCAGTGTTCAAGTATTTTTGATAAAGATCTCTGCCAAAAAAGAGATTATGGTCCCTATATTCAAATGGTTAGCAAGGCACTAACCATGTTAACACTGTGCTAACCAAGAATAGTACAATCGGATAGCATATGGGCCATATTCAAAGGCCCTAGGTGTGTGGCACTGACCTGACAGCCTGAACATGCAGAACATACAGCTGCACCCATCTATATGAAGAAGCTCTCTTGCATACAGGGCACAGTGTTATATTCAAAGATTTTGTCAGTGCTAAGTAGCTTCTATTGCAGTGCTGTTTAATGCTGCCAAAACCCTACCTTAATCCCTATGCACAGTTCTCTTTCACCCCCTGATTGTCACTCTGTCATGTTTTTATAATCTTCCATGTTATCCAGTGGTTCCCCCCGATCTCCACTCACTCATTTTATTGTAGTCTTCCCTGGTGTTTACAGGTCCCTCCACCCCCTGATCCCAACCACAAACTGACTGTCCACCCCCCCATTCCACCCTGTGGGGACACTCTGGCCCCACCCTTGCTCACCATTGTTTGGCAGCTGTTTTAACAGTAGGCACATGATCACTTCCTGCCTTTCACACAGCAGCTGGCTAAGGTGGTAAATGGAGGGACTGTGCCACAGTGGTGAGTGAGGTCAGGGGGAGTGGAGGTGGAGGGTCCTAAGCAGGTGGGAGAGGAGGGGTGGACAGTCAGTTGGCAGTTAGGATTTGGGGTGGGGGACCACTGAACACCAGGGATGATTACAATAACATGAGGAAGTCATGATCAGGGGTTGGGGGACCACTGCACAATGGGGAAAAGTACAATAACATGAGGCAGTGGGGGCTGCACAGCTCAGTACAATGTTGCTGCACAGTTGGGCACAGCAGCACTGCACATCATTCTAATGATCCTATAATGGTCATGCAAATGACCCTTACCGCCTTGCATGCCCTATGGAGTTATTAGCATGCTAGTGATGAATACGTTCGCAGGAGGGCTGGTGGTATCCTGTTTTGGACACATTATCTCCATTGGGCTCCTGTAGGCCATATTCCAGTAGGGGCTGTGTCAGCACAGCACATAATCACTATGCACTGATCCAACACAGCCCTGTAACCAGACAGCACGCGCCAGTCAGAGTGTGCTCACTGTTTATAGATTGCCCTGAGATGACCTTGTGTTATCTCCTGCATGGCACTGCAGGATGCACGACGCACACTGATGTCTCTGAATATGGGTCTCCATGTCTTTTCAGTCCAGATTCTCAGGCATGCTGACTATCCGTAATTTGTTTTGGTAATTAGAGCATTTAGAGCAATCACTGTCTCTTAATATCTTCAGTTTGCATAACAGATTGGTGGCTACCACCGCCATGTTCTGCACTTTCTCTTCAGTGTCTTTGATTCTCTTTTTCTGCCTCCATGAGTCTGGAGGTAGTCAGTCATTTGGCCCTGGACATTTGACAGCATGCTTTTCCTTATGTCATATCTGCTGATAGGCAGCATATGGCTTTGCTGATGCCCTGCACTTCCAAATGTAGAGCCATGTGAACAGTGTCTCTTGTGCTCTGCTCCAGGTGGCCCTTGATGTGAATGATGTGATTGTTGACTTCTTGTCAGATAGACTGTTTCTGTCCCTCTGTTGACATTTCACCTTCAGTGTTTTATCCATATGTGACCTCCCTTTGGTGGGGTAGAGCCTAAGGCAGGGCACAGTTTGTAACCCGTGGGTAATTATCAGGTACAGTTTGTGCCTGTGTAAGTACTTATTCAGGGCTGAAAGGTACAGCCAGGAAAGGGTTCATCCTGGACCATCCTCTGGGGACCTGCTGCTGGCAGGAGGTTGCCATGAGTGGATGGGATATAAGTGTGGGCATGTAGGGAGTAAGGGAGAGATAGAGAGAGTTCTGAGAGGGAGAGGACTGGAGCGGGGGTGACTGTCCATTCCAGGCAACTGTAAGATTTCCAGGCCCAGATGGAAAGAGAGAACCTGTGGGAGGATGTGGCAGTGACTGTAGTTCAAGCCCCTTTTGAGACCCCAAGATATGCCACCCTGGTGGGACTGGAGCGAGATGCCCTGTTGTGACTGTTGCTCAAGTGCGAGGTATGATGTTGATCCAAGTAGAGAGGCCTTGAGAAAGTTTTAGCCAGGAGCTTCCAGCTCTGAAGACTTGCAGAGAGTGACAGTAGATCGAGCCAGGATGAAATGATGTGTGCTCCTGTTCGAGGATATGTCGTCTGCTAGTCTTGGGGACAGTTGCCCAAAGGAAGTTATACAAAGCTGTCACGGGAGTTTGAAAGGAGCTAATGGCCCTGATTTGAAAGGCCATTGTGTTCCATTTGTAGAAGTTGCAGTGAGCTGGCTGAGAAGGGACTTAAGACAGAGGTGGTAGCCCCGAAGTGAAAGGCCAGCCCGTTCTGTGGGAACCGATGCCAGTAAGTAAGGGGAGAAAAGTAGAAGAGGGGTCATATTGACCCAATGTAGACATGGGGATTGAAGCTGCCTGCACTGGTGATGTTGGATTAATGTCCCATGGGAAGCTGTGAACTGTCTGCTCATGTGAACTCTCTGCTCCTGTGGAATATGGGATCATAGTGGTTCAAAGTATATGCACTGCCCACCACAACCCAACTATTTTCTCCTCCATGGAGTGTGATTAATTTTGCTGTTAAATGGGATTGCCACCATTTGTTTTACAAAGTTGTGGTCTCCAATTGTTCTGTCAAGTGTTATTGTGCCTAACATTGATTGCCTTCCAGCCTTGCACCCCATGTGTGACTGTAAGACCTGGTAAATACAAGACATTTCTGGAACAGTATTCTGCTGCGGTCCCCCCATCCCATGGACAGTTACCATCATACCTCTAGACACTGGGGATGGGGTGGGCTACAAGTGGGGGCTCATCCGGGATTTGTTTTGGGGTGCTGGGATAACATTTGTGACTTTCTGTAGGTGCTGGGTAGGTTTTCTGCATGAACATTTTGAATGGTTGCTTGGAACTATACAATATGGCGCTGGAGGGCTGTGAAAATTCACACCTTAGGTTGGAGTATGGGTGCCTGAGGGTCTGCAAAAAGGGGCTTTCAAGTCTGGTCCATGTGGCAGACATGTAAATGGACTGTTATCAGAACTGGATGATTGGGCTGCCTAGACTGTTGGGGTGGAGGGACGCTTCCCCCTGTGTACGTGTCTCTGTTGCTGCAGGGAAGAATTGTTCTGGGCGGAGGAGAGATAACACTGTTCTGTACAGTCGTGGCTTCACAAACCTTTAACAAGTGATTAAATGAAGAAAAATGGCTCAGACTCCAGCAGCATCAGACTTTCCTGTGTCAGCACAAATGTTTTGCTGGATGTGTGAGATGATGACTAAATATTCTATGGCTAGTGAATGTGCCATGTGTCATAAGAAAGAATGTGAGGTTGAACTGCACCCTATTTGCCACCAGTGCTATGGAGAATGCTCTAAGGGCCATGGGTATCAACTCTCCTCACCAACTAGTTGTTGAGCAAGCACATCCATTACCTCTCAGGAGTCCAAGGGATGGAAGGATTTTTTGCTGCAAGGAAGCTAGAAATAGGAAGTGGGAGCTGCAGCTTCAAGTGCCCCACCGGAGAGACCCTTGGTGCCTGTTCAGTCGAGTAGCCCAGCTGCACAGACACAGGAGCCAGCACAACTTATGACCCTGGAGGACTTTTTCATGCCTTTGCAACTTACTGATGAGGGACAGCCAGGGACATTGGAGGTGGCTAAGGCCAGTTGGCTGCACTGCCAGAACCATTGATAAAGCCTGATCCAGACCCACAGTCAGAGACTCAGCCAGAGACCACCACAGAAAGACCCCTCCCAGTGAGAAAGGGGGTGGAGAGCCATTGGACCAGAAACACCCTGTACCAGTGGATGTTTGGAAGGAAAAAGTGGATATCGATCTACCAGAGCGTTATGTTGCAGTGGTTATGCCCTCCCAAAAGTCACTTTGTTCCACATCGGCTAGTGTTTATTTGCCTGATCCTAGGGAAACAATTTGTCAGATACAAGAACAGGAGTGGAGTGAGAGGGAGTACTGAGAAGTGAACTGGCTACCAGAGGGGCAGGCACCCAGGACCACCATACAGAGTCTGCCCGAGTGGTCGCAGGCTGAAAGAATTGTGTAATGTCATGTTCAAGTGAAGTACCCAGAGTATGGGTACCACTATCTTTCAGAGAGAGTATGGGATGAGATCGAAGGAAAGAGAAGGGACTGGGTGTTTCATTCTATTTTGGGTAAATTGTATCGGAAGCATGGACTTGATAGTTTCAGCAACACTACAGCATTGCAAGAGGCCCAGCAAGTTGCCTGCCAGATCTATTTGAAGAGTGTGTATGAGGGTTTGACTATCACCAAAAACTGTGCAGTTCTGCAAGATATTGATGGTGGGCGTGTCAAGTATGCTGTGGAGGCAACTGACTCCTTTGGCCATCCAAGTACAAAACCAGACCCCCGTTTTACTTTGTCAGGTGTGAATGGTAACTGGACTGAAGTTTCCCCCTGGAACTCCTGGCAGTGAGTGTTCTTGGACTCATAATGGGACTTATTGTAATAACTGTTCATAGTTTTATTTCTAAAATGGTGTTGCTTTTGGGGGTGATGGGGAATCAGTTGTGACAATGACTGTATAATATTGCTGTATTGCATGTCAAGTGATATTTTCTTCATTTATTCTCCAGCTATGAAAGGTGTCCCCACTCTGAGCCCCGTTGGGCTGTGGTGTTAAAATATTTCAATCGGTATCCATGCACTGTTACAGTAGCGGGCGGGCACTGTGCTGTAGAGTGAGCATGGGATTACAGTAGCTGGCTAATGGGTTGAGTAGAGGGATGTTCGGCAGTTATGTTTAGGCAGGCAGTCAGGTTGTGCAGTATTAGGCAGCAGTGTTATAAGATAGTTTAGGCTTGGGACGCTGCCCCTTGAGTTCTTGGGAAAACTGCCTTGAGTGTTCAGGAAGGTGGGTGGCCAGGCAGGAACTTGAGTAGCTTGGGTGAGTCGAGCTTCAAGGGCCCTGCTTTTTGACTTTTCCAGTTAGGAGGATAGACCACCATATGGTGGTGCAGCCTGTAGCTCCTCGATTATATGGTGGAAGGGAAGTGTGCATATCCTTTGACTGGAGACTTACTGGAATGGCTGTTTGAGCTGTAGGTGCTCACTGGGATGGTGAGCGTTTAAAGTGGGGTGAGAGTTGTAACCCCCCTTGGCAGGGTAGAGCCTAAGGCAGGGTACAGTTTTTGCCCATGGGTAATTATTCGGTACAGTTCATGCCTGTGTAAGTACTTATTCAGGGCTGCAAGGTATAGCCAGGAAAGGATTAACCTGGACCACCCTCTGGGGACCTGCTCCAGGTGGGGGTCACCATGGGAGGTCAGGATATAAGCGTGGGCATGTAGGGAGTGAGGGAGAGACTGACAGAGTTCTCAGAGGGAGAAAACTAGAGTGGGGGCAATTGTCCACTCTGGACAGCTATAAGATTTCCAGGCCCAGGTGGAGAGAGAGAACCTGTGGGAGGATGTGGTGGGGTGCCGTAGTTTGAGCCCCTTTTGGGACCCCAAGATATGCCACCCTATAGTGTATGCATGAGATTTTTTTACCACTTTTTATGCTTATAAAATAAATGGAACTATATTTATTACTGAAAAGTGGTCATCCTGGCTGGCTTCTCTGTATGTTGTGGAAAAACTCGAGCAAGGGAGAGCAACTTCAAGTTCTTTCTCATGTTCTCTATTTTGTAAGAGGCTGCCTGTTTACGATTGTTTCTGTGAGTTACGGCAGTGTATCCATGTTTTTTTATACGCAGATGTATGTGCCAAAATGCTATTCCTGGTATTGCCAAGCACAGCATTTTTCTGCACATATACTGTACCTGCCATGAACCTGCTGTTTGTGCACTCAAAAAACTCAGAATAGCATTCAGTTGAAAAAGCATGAGTTGTGCACTCTGACTTTGTCCTTGGGACAGGTCATGCCCTTTGAAAATCAGGCCCCAGATTCATTAGCTGTGTCTGCTTTATAAACATATAACCACAGCTGTGCCCCTGATTTGTAAAATGTGTGGAAGAGTATTGTCTTCAACAGACAAAATAAAATATATGACCCTAAATCTACTGTCGAAACTATAACTGACTTCCACTTTTCAGGAGATTCAGAGGGGGGCTGTGATTTTCTGTTTTCTGAGAAATTAACCATGTTTAAATAAAACTGGTAAATATGGTGTACCCCAGAAACTCAGATTGATAGTTCTACATTAACAAGGCTCCCTGTTACCCCCCAAATAAAAACGGCAGTGTTGGCATTACAGTTTTTATTCAGAGATTCTATCTTTATGGGAAGCTAAAAGGCCAACACAATTAATTTGCTTGCCAGGGGGTAGCGGTAAGCTTATTTTTTTGAGCACAGTATTCCATCAACTATTGCTCGTCTGTTGACTACCCTTCAGGGAAATCAACTTGAATTTAAGAAGATAAACATGGTAAGGTGGCCCAGACCCTTTATTTCTGCAGTAACGATTCTCTCTTATATGGCTGCAATAGTCTCAACGTTGATGGCTTTTGTTGATAAATGCTGAATAAAAGATTATTGCCTAGAGACTTCCTAGCCTAAAAAAAAACTCTGCCTCCAAGTCTTGAGTTTCCTTATGTTGTGTTAAAGGCCCAATGTAGTACACTTATTGCATCCTATAAATTCTGCGGGATACTATTACACATTTGAAATTGTGTTGCATTTTGTCTAGACAAAAGTCTTCAGGGAGAAACGATTCATCATTAAGGTGATGTCTCCAGATAAGCCAAATGCAGTAAGTTTGTGTTTTTTGGTACCACTAGGATGGGATTTGTGTGGTCCTACATACAGAGTTCTGATACCAGTGACTGACACATCCTTGCTGCCTTTGTCCCATTACAACTAGGTTCATGTTTTACTAATATTGACAGTCCTTTGTCATTGTCCAGGGCACGCCTTGTAAAGGCATATTGTATCTTTCTCATTATGGGAAAGGGTAAGAACATCAGTCGGCTTCTATTTGCCAGCTGTATTATTGAAGCATTAATGCTGACATGCTTTGCTTTTTACTAGTAGAAAACTAAGAAACTGAATCCATCCTACTATAATGTCTGTTGGGTTCCAGCATTGTTACTGGGTTTAGTAATCACTGCAGGTGTTACATCATCCACTGCCAGGGATAGGCTGACTTTCAAAGCTTTGATATCATTGTGGAACATTCCTTTTCAGTGTTCTGAGTGACAGGAGAGTCCACATTTCCAAATATTTCCACACAGTATAATGAAAAATCAGTTAAACAACTATTAACACACTAATCAGCTCTTATCTTAATAAGGTGCAAAGAGTAGAGCAACTACTATCTCAAAGCAATAAGCAAGGGGGATCTGAAGATCCAGTGACTAATAATATTCAAATAGATAATCTCATCACAGGAATAAAAACATTTAAATTACTGTACTTCACAAAAAAAAAATCAGAAAACTTGTAGCTAGAGCATTCTTCAAGATACAAGTTTTTTTGGGGTCTCAATGGCAATGTTAGAACTTAACAGAAATAGAAATTATTGCTAGTTGTATTTAATGCATATGTGTGTGTGTGTCTGCATGTGTGATTCTCCGTTGTCACTGGATTATAACTGCTGGGATGTAGGAACCAGTACAACTCCCTCAGGAGGAGATAATCCTCCCATAGATGAAGATAAACTACTTTTTCACTGCCATCTTCAGCACTTTGTACCCAAAAGCTGATTAGACCAACTCAGAGTGTCCATGCTGTAGTGTTTTATGAAATTGTGCAGAGAACACCAAGGACAGTACCTGCTTTATACAGTTCTGAAACAGATGCTTCCACTTTTTTAAGGCTGTGTGGGCGGAGCTCCAAAATGTATTGCTACTATGCTGTGTAGAACCACTGTGGAAGCACATGACTGAACCGCTGTCCGGTGTGCTTCCACAATGCTGTAGCATAGTTTCCAGTGGTTGTGTTTATGCGGCCCTTCCACTCCGCCGGCCACATAAAAACACCCACTTCGCAGGGCATTACTTTTTCTTCCATAAGTACGGAAGTGACAGACGCTGTGCACAAGATGGCCGGCCATCAAGTCAAACTGTGCGTGTGTGAGTATTGCACATCCGCAGTTCCGATATCGTTGCCATATTAGGTATGGCAGCCATCAGCGCAATGCAAATGGGTGCCTTCCTCAAGCAACTGGTCATGGAACCAACTCGGCAGAAGGCAATACTGGACCTTCTGCTCACAAACAGGGACAGTGTGATGGGGGTAACAGTGGGGGAGCACCTGGGTAACAGTGACCACCAGTCATTGTGGTTTGAAATCACAGAAAGAGCAGAACCAAACCACACAAAAACACGTATCCTGGATTTTAGGGGCAGACTTTGGGAAAATGGGAGATACTTGAAAGAGGCATTAGGGAATGGGACAGGAATCAGGGGTTGAGGAACAGTGGGCAGTATTTAAAATGGGATTATAAGAACAACAGAATTATGCATTAAGCAGGTTAGCAAGAGGAAAAGCAAGAGGAGACCATTATGGTTTTCCAAAGAGGTAGCAAAGAAAGTGAAAGCCAAAAGGATTGCATTCGGGCAATACAAAAAGACACAGGCAGAAGGGGATAGGGAGAAGTACCAGGAGAAACAAAGGGAGGCAGGGAAGTCAGTAAGGGAAGCCAAAGCTCAGACAGAAGAACACATTGCAAAAATCAGTGGTTTAAGGGGACAAAACCTTTTACAGGTACATAAGTGAAAAAAGAAAGACAAAGGGAGGGATAGTGAGACTGAAGGGGGAGGATGAGAGTCGTGTGGAGGATGACAACAGTAAAGCTGACATATTGAACAGGTATTTCTGCTCAGTCTTTACTGAGGAAGAGGGGGCTAATGGGTCTGAAGGGAGTACAAGGGGTGAGAATGGTGCAGAAATGGACACAAGTCCCTTTACACGAGAAAGGGTCCTGAAGGAACTGGAAGTAATAAGAGTTGACAAAGCAATGGGGCCAGATGGGGTGCACCCAGGGTCCTAAAGAACTAAGAGGTGGTGGCTGAACCTCTGGCTATCCTGTTTAGCCAATCACTGGAAACAGGAGGTACCCAAAGACTGGAGGACAGCAGATGTAGTCCCCTTATACAAAGTGGGAACAAAGAGGAAGCAGGGAACTACAGACCAGTCAGCCTCACCTCGGTAGTGGGAAAGATCATGGAAGCACTACTGAAGGAGAGATTGGTGGAACATCTGGTTGTCAATGGACTACAGGACCCAAGGCAGCATGGTTTCACCAGGGGAGGTCATGTCAGACCAACCTCATTGAGATTTTTAACTGGGGTGACTAGGAGGTGGATCAGGGAGGGCAGTGGACATGGCCTATCTGGACTTCAGCAAGGCCTTTGACACTGTGCCATAGAAGACTATTACACAAACTGGGGAATATGGGTGTGGGCAGGACAGTAGTGTGGTGGGTAGGTAACTGGCTGGGTGGCAGGACACAGAGGGTGGTGGTAAATGGCTGTCACTCCACAGAGGAAGAGTGACCAGTGGGGTACCACAGGGATCAGTGCTGGGACGGTCCTATTCAACATCTTCATCAGTGACATTACGCAGGATCTAGAAGGCAGAATTTCACCGTTCGCTGATGACACAAAGCTCTGTAACAGAGTAGACACACCAGAGGGTGTAGACAGAATGAGAAGGGACCTGCAGAAACTTGAAGAATGGTCAAGGGTTGGCAGTTGAAATTCAATGCAAGAGGTGCAAGATAATGCATATGGGCACAAAAACCCTGGCACAATATATCAGTTGGGGGTGAGGATATAGCATGCACCAAGCAGGAAGGGATCTTGGGGTTGTCATCTCTGATGATCTCAAGGTAGGGAAACAGTGTGACAAGGCATCAGGTAAAGCAAATAGGATGCTGGGATGTATAGGCAGGGCATCACTAGCAGGAAAGGGAGGTCATAATTCCGCTATACAAGACACTAGTGAGGCCCCACCTGGAGTACAGTGTACAGTTCTGGAGACCATACCCACGTAGGACAAAGACAGGGTAGAGAAGGTTCAGAGGAGGGCAACAAAGATGGTGCATGGATTGCATCACAAGTCCTATGAAGACAGGTTGAAGGAACTGAACATGTACTCCCTGGAGGAGAGGAGGAAGAGAGGGGATATGATAGAGACATACAAGTATCTTACAGGGAGAAACAGGGTGCAGGAAAACACTATTTTTAAGCGAAAAAGATGTTCCAGGACTAGAGGGCATGGGATGAAGTTGGAGGGAGGACGATTCAGAGAAACATGGGAAAGAATTTCTTCACAGAACGGGTGGTGGACAAGTGGAACACCCTGCCAGAAGGAAGTGGTGGGGCTGAAACAATCATGGGATTTAAGAATGCATGGGATAGACATAAAGGAATTCTAGAGGTCAGGGGTAAGGGGAAACAGACTTCTAGGAAAACAAACTGAACTTACAAGCTCAAATGGGCAGACTGGGTGGGCCATAGGCCCTTATCTGCTGACACTGTCTATGTATCTATATGTATCTATGGAATGGCTAAAGAGGAGCTCCATTATCGCTGCTACTTGAGGGTGAGCACTATTTTTTACATCGTATGGTATCATTGTATGGCAGCCTCTAGCACAGCAAGAGCGATTACCAAGAGCACACACTACTCATATAATCACTCTCGCCGCTCTGAGAAGCTGTGTTGGCTCTGACCAGAGTTTGTTTGTCCTAGACACTGGCAGTGCCCTTGTTAAATGGACCTTCACTAAGGCCAGAGGCTTCAGTTTAGCAACCACACAGGACTTTGCTATGTGTAATATGATTTTTATAGCTGAGATGGCATCAGAAACTGCCTGACTTTTTTTGGCTAACCCATGAAGCACAAAAATACATTCTAAATATCTGAAAGACTGTTTGACTAGATAGGTCTTGACTGCCTGGTGCATGTCCAATGCACGGAGCTGCTGTTTTGTCTCATTAATGGGTTTAGGACAAAAGATGGCAAATTCACCTCTTGGTTGATATGAAAGGCAATAGGTACCTTCAGAATGAAGTATAGAATGGTATGTATAGCAACCTTGTCCTGGTGAGAAAAACAAATAAGTCTCGTTACAGGAAAATACCTGAAGCTCACTGACCCTGTGAGTCAAACAGATGGCTGCAAGAAAACACGTCTTAATGGATATGAAACCATGGCTCTAAATGTGGTTTGCATAATGAATTTGTAACAGCCACCCCCCAAAGGTCATCAGTGACATGACATGCAGAACCTTTTCAGTTAGGAGAATGGGCTGTACAGGATTCCTTATAAGAAATAGAAGGCTTGAGACATTGAGTGCAGGCATATTCTGGGGCACCATGAAATACAGATTTAATATCTTAAGTGTCCATATCATAATTAGAGTCCATTCACCATTCCTTTATTTAATCAGATAGTAAATCTTCATTCTCATTTGGGTCTTATTTCAGTCAACATGCAATACAAAAGCAATTAGTTTATTCCATTGCAGTTCCCCACAGCCACCAGGCAAACAGTTTTAGCATTTCTACCTGACACCATCCCCCCTCTGTGTAGGTAGGCAGAGACCTTGAGTTTGTTCCAAACACTGGTATAAAGTTCAAGGCCATGGACAGAGCTAGGCGGATTTCATGTCTCTTATTTACAGCACGTGATCCCAGAGACAGAATCCAGGCAATCTTTGGTATAGGGCATCTACAGACAACACATGACCGCATTTCAAACTACATCTAGATCTGGTCACCATTCAGGGCTCTTGCTTATAGCACCTGATCATAGAGTCCAGGTACTAGCATATCAGGGCACCTAGGTTCCTGTTCTCGCAGTTCAAAAGTATCTCACAGCAGGACTGGGTTCATACCATAAATGCTAGCACTGAAGTGCAGTACTAGGGGGATGCTGTACAGTTGGGGTGTGCTGTCTTTCGGAAGAGATGTTAAACAAAGGTGCTGTATGCCTTTCCTGGTGGTTGTTCAGGTGGACGTTAAAGATCCCATGCCACTCCTCTAAAAGAGTAGGAGAATTTCCCCACTGTTCTGGCAACATTTCCCCCATTTACTAAAACTCTTCCAAAAACTTAATCAGGTCAAATTTCAATTGGTTTGCATCTCTACCCCTAGCAGGATGAGGCTGAAAATAAGCAATATTGCCTAGCCTTCCTTTCCCATTAACAAAAATGAACTGTATCAATTAATCAATCAATCATTGAATACTTTTGCTCAGTGTTCACGGAAGAAAAGGAGGGACCGCTATCACCATGGGCTGGGAGGGTGGGGATGGGGGAGGCGACAGATGGAAGAGTTGGGGAGGTACAGTCCTAGAGGATGGAGGCACTGAGGGTAGACAAGGCACCAGGGCCAGATGGTATCCACTCCAGGGTGCTGAAGGAGATGGTGGAGGTGTTGGCGGAGCCGCTGGCGGATCTGTACAGCACCTCACTGGAGTCAGGATGTGTGCCACTGGATTGGAGGATGGCACATGTAGTGCCGTTACACAAGAGCGGACCAAGGGACAAACTGGGTAATTATCATCCAGTAAGTCTCACCTCCACACTGTGCAACCTCATGGAACGATACTAAAGGAAAGACTGGTGTCGTACCTGGAGGACAACGGCCTCCAGGATGTGAGGCAGCATGAGTTCATTTCGGGGAAGTCTTGTCAAACCAACCTGATACAATATTATGACTGGGTGACAGGTGAGCTGGATAAGGGTCATGCAGTGGATGCTCTTTACTTGGACTTCAGCAAGGCCTTTGATTCTATGCCTCATGGGCGGCTTGGGGGGAAGCTATCTGGTGTAGGGGTACGGGTAAAAGTGATGAACTGGATTACAAGCTGGCTGAGTGGGAGTCTGAAATGGGTGGTGGTGGGAGGGGAGCTCTGAACTCTGAAGCCGGTGACGAGCAGGGTGCCACAGGACTCTGTGCTAGGACCAGTATTATTTGGAATCTTCATATCAGACATTGCACACAGGGTGGTGAGCAAGGTAAGTCTGTTTGCAGACAACACCAAAATAGGACTTGATGGTGGATGGAGAGGATGAACGGAGAAAAAACTGACTGCAGGAGGCCTAGCAAAATAGAGGAATTGAGAGAGGTGGCAGATGGAGCCCAATGCAAGAAGTGTGAGGTTATGCACTTCAGGGTGAAGAACCCAAGGAGAGACTACTGGCTGGGGAAGGGGTAAGCTGGGGATCACTGAGGAGGACTAGGACCTAGGGGTAGTGGTAACAGGAACCATGAACAACACTGCCCAGTACAGGAGAACGGCTGCAAAAGTGAACAAAATGCTAGGGTGCATAGCAAGGGGGTTTTCACTAGCTCTTGTTCCTCTACAGGTCTCTGGTAAAGCGGCACTTGGAGTATTTTATGCAGTTTTGGAGGCCATACCCGAAGCGTGATATCAGGCTACTGGAGGGGGTGCAGAGGAGGGCAATGAAGATGATATGTGGAATGGAGGGGAGAGACTATGAAAGCAGGCTGGGAGACCTGAATATGTACACCCTGGAGGATAGAAGGGACAGGGGGAACATGATAGAGACTTTCAAGTATCTGAGGGGAATCAATAAGGATGGGGCAGATGGGGTCTTTAAGCTAAGGAGGGGGAGGGAGACCAGGGTGGATGGTCTAAGAATAGAGGGGAGAAGATTTAGGAGGGAAATGAGGAGACACTATTTCACAGAAAGGGTGGTAGCAAAATGGAATGCACTACCAGAATGGGTGGTATCGTGTAAGTCTGTGAACAGCTTTAAAAGGGCGTCAGATAGGGAACAGAGGAGAGTGAGGTTGGGGGAGGTGGGGGGCGGCAGTGGGATGACGAGGGGGAGGGGGTGAGGCAGCTGCAAACTAGGGGTGCTAGCTGCACACTCGAGCAGACTTAGATAGACCGGGTGGTCTGTTTCTGCTGGCACATTCGTAAGTTCGTATGTTCATATAATGAATGAATGAATGAATAAATTAATCAATCAAATAAATAAAATAGCTACATTCCAGAGGCAGTAGCACAGTTCTTTCCTTTAGTATCAATCACAGTAAAGTTGAACTCCCACTGAGGATATGTCTCGTCACAGCTGATGTCACTTCTTTACTTGCTAGGGATGACTTCCATCACTTTTCTACTTACTGGGGCTAACTTCCATACAGAGGGAAAACAAGTGAGCCAAAATCTAGGTGGAGAAAGGCCTCCTCTGGTCCTAGAGCTGGCCATATCTTAGCACTTCCTTCTCAGCTAATCTGATCTTCCTGCAGCAGCAAAGGCAGCCTAGCTCCTCCTCCCTGCACAAGACTCCTTCCATTACTCAGGTTCAGAAAGGAATTTTCCATTAACCCCTGTGGTGCTGAAGCAACCATACAGGGGTTCCTGGTATTAGACACTGAGAACAACATCAAGGTCCCCTAGAGCCACCGGAGGCTTAAAGATCAGTCTCAGTCTACTGACTGTTCTGAAGAATCTATTGATGCCAGGATGATATCCCAATGGTGTCTCCCTAAAATTGCTAAGGACTGCTCCAAGAGTCAAGACATGCACCTGAAAGGCACTGACAGACTCTTGTCTGCATCTTCTTTGAGAAAATAAGATCTGAGTAACAGAAATGTTCCTTGGTCTAGGACCAAAGTCTTTTACCCAATCTATAAAAGTTCTCCAAACCCTTCATAGACAGATGATGTTAACCATTTCCTGGATCACAGCAGATGTCCACTTGCAAAGAAACATAAAAGCTGAAGGCAGATGAGGACCGTGTGACCCATCCAGTCTGCCCTTTTTTGCTGCATTGCTTACACTGTAGACCCCTCCAGGTCTATGGCACTTTCTCTGCCATCCCCTTACCTATCCCTTATGACTCCCTTGTATTTTTTGAATCCCACCACTGTTTTCGCCCCCACAACCTCCACTAGAAGACTGTTCCAGTCATTCACCACCCGTTTTGTGAAGAAATATTTCCTCACATCTCTCCTAAACCTACCCTCCTCCAGCTTCATATTGTGGCCCCTTGTTCTGAAGCATCCTTTCCTCTGAAAAACACCACCCACTTGTAACTTATTCACCCCATAGGCGTTAGCGTGGCTCAGTTGGTAGCACATCTGCCTCTGGACCAGAAGGTCATGGGTTCTCGTCCTACACCAGGATGGACTTGCACCTAAAAATCGCTGGCATCCAAGTGCAGTGTTGGGGGGTGCTGTACTGCTGGAGTGTGCCATCCTTTGGATGAGACGTTAAACCGAGGTCCCTTCTGCCCATCCTGGTGTTGTCCTGGTGGGTGTCCAGGTGGAAGTAAAAGAACCCAGGGTACTCTTCGTAAAGAGCAGGGAACATTCTTGGTGTCCTAGCCAACATTCCCCTTCCCATAAACCAGTTCATGCAATTACCCAGGCTGTGTGTGGGTGATGATGTACGATATGGCTGCCACCACACATTCAGTCACTTCACTACCAGTCTAGCATTGCTTGTAAAGCACTTTAGGATACTGTGTATGAAAAGCAATATATAAGTGCTGATTCTTCTTCTTCTATTTAAAGGTCTTTATCATATCCCCCTCTCCCTCCTCTCCTCTCCTCCAGTTACATTCCTTCAGCTTCTCCTCACAGGACACTTGATGTAGACCCTGTACCATCTTGGTAGTCCTTCTTTGGATTGCCTCCATCCTGACTATGTCCATGAAATGTGGCCTCCAAAACTGGACACAGTACTCCGGGTGGGGTCCTACTAAAAACCTACATAGAGGCAACACCACTTCCCTCTTCCTGCTGGCAATATCCCTACCTATACATCCCAGCATCCAACTAGCTCTCCCAATTACTTTGTCACATTGTCTGGCCATCTTCCAGTCATTTGATATGATTACCCCAGATCTCATTCCTGCTTGGTCACTGCTAGTATCTCCCCATTTTGTAGGGTATCTCCAGGTTTCTGTGACCCAAGTGCATTATTTTACACTTTTTTGCATTAAACTTTCGCTGTCAAACGTTTGACCACTCTACCAGTCGTTTCAAGTCTCTTTTCATCCTTTGCACACTCTCTGGAGTGTCCACCCTGTTGCAGATCTTGGTGTCATCCCCAAAGAGGCAGACCTTCCCTTCCAGTTCCTCTGCTATGTCACTAATGAAGACATTAAAGAGGACTGGCCATAGTACTAACCCCTGCGGTACCTCGCTGGTCACTCTCCCCTCCTCAGTGCAAACTCCATTTACTATCACCCTCTGCCTCCTATCCCCTAACCAGTTTCTTACCCAGGTTACCACATTATTGCCCACCCCATGTTACCCAACTAGTTTACCAGCCTCCTGTGTGGAACAGTGTCAAAGGCCTTGCTGAAGTCCAAGTAGGCCATGTCCACTGTCCCTCCCCCAATCCAACACCCAGGTTACCCAGTTCAAAAAATATTATCAGATTTGTTTGGCATGACCTCCCCTCCATAAAGCCATGCTGCCTTGCATCCTGCTGTCCACTGGATTCCAGGTCTTCCATGATTCATTTAATAGTGTTTCCATCAATTTCCCTACTACAGATGCCAGGCTGACAGGCCTGTAATTTTCTGCCTCCTCCTTGCTACCACTTTGTGTCATTTTCTGAATAGCCTGGCTTGAGTATCTTCTCTCAGAAGCCTGATAACCAGTTACAGATTGCCTGCGCTCTGATGGAGAATTGGACAGTGACACGGAAGTTCTGGGCATATTAAAAAGCAGAAGGTCTCCAGTTTTGAAGGAGTAACCAACTGGAAAACCAGTGCATTCTGGGCCACATTGGAGCTGTCAGAAAAAGCAACTGCTTATTGTCTCAATGCTCCTGTATTCATAGAGGTACTGGAGGAAACAGGCAAGCGCCGTAGAAGTTCCAAGACTTGGACAGTGCATACTGCTGGCAGAACTAGCTTGCTTTCTAAGCTCCCTGCTAGGTGGAACTCAAGGATGAACTTCAGACTCTGTTGTGCATGTCTCAGTACCCTGTCACCTTGGTCAGCATACATTTGCTTCTTGTGCCACCTTGCTTGTTCATGTTGCCGACTGCAACTGTGCTATCCGACTGGACTGATCCATCTCTAGAAGCGAATGAGTGTAAATAAACTGCTTCTCCTCTCCAAAACATTTATGGGTAGGCTCTGCTACTCCAAAGCCCATGAACTGTACACCATGATCTGATTTAAAACCTCCCCAGCCCCTGAGGCTAGCATTGGTGGTGAGGACTACTCTCATTTGAGAGGCAATAATCAAATTATTAGCACAGGCATACTCAAAATATTCATAATACAGGCAGAAATCTGAGCGGTGATATTACCATGGTGCCCTGAATACTAAGGGGAAGTGTGAGCTGGTGAGTGCAAGCAAAACTATAGGACAATCACTGCAGCTGAGGTGGCAGGATAAAGAGAAACATTAGGAAGTATTATTTCACTCAGATGTTAACATGTGGAATAGCCTATCTGGTGGAGCTGTATAAACTAGCACTGATATGACTGGCAAAGTAGGACTATACAAACTCTTTCAGGGAATGACACTGGGGGTTACACAGCATGAACTGGAGTGGCATAGAAGCTGGTATGCTTGGATAAGTGTTTATACTAAAACTGGGTATAGTGCCTGCTGTGCAGCTGGAGGGGCAGATGAGAAAAACCCTAAGTCCATTCTGTTACCATGTTATTACGTTACTATGAGACTGGTGAACCACTTAAGAGGTTCTAAAGGTTCCCTACTCCAATGACTGGCAGACATACTATGGTACCCAGATTGGCACATGGGACTTCTCTGACACTGGAGACCAGCAGGAAAGGAGATGAACCTGTGTTGGTCTCATATGAAACCTTGCACAAGAAACCATGTCTATAGTGGGTGTTCTGAGTCAAAAGATCTGGTGACACCAGGAAATCAAATCTATCCTTCAGTTCCAGAAGAGACAGATTTCTGATACAAGGCTCTTTATTCTGTGCTGTGGCAAAAAAAAAAAAATGCCCAGTCAGTGCAGCATTTTGCATCCTGGTGTTCCAGATGGATGGATAAAACTCTCCATGTGGTTTACTATTATACAAATCCCAAATGTAAATTTAAATATGTTACTGCCCTTCGCTGCCTTATTTTTGTAGTACTTTATCATACCATAACATGTATCAAAGCTGATTGGAGTTTGCATGGTTACCACCAAGACAAAGTCCTTCTTATGCAAAAGGATGTTCCAGAAAGGAAGGGAGGAGCAGTTTAGTTTAGGACAATAACAATCTTTTTTTTCTGATGTTGATGATGATGTTGAAGACTCAAAAGACAAGTAAAGAAAACACTGTCTTTCCAGGCATACCATGTGAATGCGGCCAGATGAGGAAACGCATTGGTGAGATGGACATCGTGGTGGCACAGCTGACAAATGAGTTAACCTTCATAAAATATGGTGAGTTTATTTTTCTATTTATTTGTGAGCATTTTGTCTTCTGAAACCAAACTGCTGTCCTTTATTGTTTGGTGTACATTAAGTCTATTTATAGAAATACGAGTCCTCACTTTTCAGCACTGCCTTCCCCCGCAGTTGTTGCTGGTGTAAAAGAGACCGAAAACAAGAGGTACCTGCTGGAGAGGGAAGAGAAGCAGTACACTGATGCCCAGGCCTACTGTCAGGCAAAAGGAGGAACGTTGGCCATGCCCAAAGATGAAGTAACCAATGCCAGGATTGCTGCTTGTATTTCTGATGCTGGGCTTACAAGAGCCTTTATTGGGATCAATGATCTGGACAAAGAAGGCAACTTTGTGTATTCGGATCGATCACCTATGCAGACTTTCAACAAGTGGCGGAGTGGAGAGCCTAACAATGCCTATGATGAGGAGGACTGCGCCGAAATGGTGGCCTCTGGGGGGTGGAATGATGTTGCCTGTCACATTACAATGTATTTTGTTTGTGAGTTTGACAAAGAAACAGTGTGAACTAGACAAACCCCTATGATCCTAACATATAAGCTACTTTAAACAATTATAATATTAAATGTTGTACAGTTGTAATTAAAATGGTGCATTGCTGTTAGAAGGTTTGCCCTTCAATAGTGAGGGGAAATATATGAAATGTACTATTATTTTTCAGAAATATCAAGCTTTATATTAAAAGAAATATGCTAAATTGCTCTTTGAGAATCTATAAAGAAAGCACGTCTCCTTAATGTTGTGAATTTGATTTATACACTATTGAGAAAGAAATAATGTGTCATAACTGGTCAGATGCTCTGTCAGCTGAAGATATCTCAGGCCACTTGGTTTCACTTATTCACTAGGTGATGGAACCTTGAGCAAATCACTTAATTGCCCAGTGCTTCAGTCCCCCAAGCTGAAAATTGCTAGAAGCAGGACCCCAGGTAAAATATGATTTTGCGTCTTAGGTGGGTTATCCCGAGAAATTAATTGAAAAGCACAAAGCAATAACAAAATGGTCTGGCCTTAGCTTCCTGTGGTCACTTGCTCTCTCCTAATGTTGCTTACCATGATCACATTCTTTTTCAAACTGCAAAGCTTCACTCTAAGGGCTTATTTAGCATCACACACCTCAGGTGTGTGTAAGATTCTGGTTGCACACATCTACCAATGCATTATTATCTCATCAATTTGCTGTTTAAATGCTTAATCATATATTACATACATAAAATAGATGGAAGTAGAGCATACAATCCACTGAGATCGTCCCCCACTATTATCAGTGGTGATATGTGTTTAAAAACCTAGCTTTCATGATGTGATCGAGCTGAGATTTAAATGATGTGATAGTATCACAATGCACTGTAGTATCTGGTAGACAATTTCATGTTGTTACCACTCTTTGTGTGAAAGAATTTGTCCATATGTTGGTTCTGAACAGATCACTTCTAAACTGAAGAGTATGACCAATTGTTCTGCTTTCTTCTGTTTAAAAAAATTGAGACTAAGTAAAGAATGATCATTTATAGCATTGTAAACCAGTATTAGGTCCTCTCTAATTCTTCTTCTCGCCAGAGTGTTTAGATCCAGTACCACAAGTCTCTCTTCCCTTGTATATGATGCTGGGATTTAGGACAATCTGAGGACATTTCTAATAGCAGGTGTGATACCTGTATGTTCTTAATCATTTGAACACATGATTTCCCAAATCCAGTCTTAGCCAGAAAGAAAATAGGCAAGGCTATTCAATTTTTATCAAGAACCATTTTTTTGTGTCAAGCGATATGCCTTCTACAATTTATTATGATAACATTTTCCCTAGGCAAAACCAGGCTGGTGCATGCCAACCAATAAAAAAATAATTATTTTAAATCTGTAAGCTATTATTTTGGTATAAACTTTAGCATCAAAGTTAGGCAAATATATTGGATGTTAGGATGTATAATCAGTTGTTTTATAATTTGCATAATTTTTTTAGTAGTGAAGTTTAGTGCCTATGAAAGGTGCCAGAATGATACCTGGAGACTGAAGCTCTCTGATTATCTACAGCACAGGTACAACACTGGTGATCACTGAACACGTTTACCCACACTGTCCTACCAACATATTTTGATCCTGTCATGGAGGGACCATCTTGTAAAAGAGAGGCTAGGTCTGACTTGGCACTCAGTCAGTCCTTGGCCTCCCAAGTGAAATGGCCAAAATGGTCCCACTAAGGGATGATTGTGTTGGTGTTTTTGTGATGTGAACACTTATCTCATGAACAAATACCACTAGGAACTAGACTAAGACAACCACAACTTATTTCACATAGGCCATAGAACAGCCCTAGGTGAATATACCTTTCTGCCAGTAGTGGTTTTGGCTAGATTTGAGCAGTGACTATAAGGTAAAAGACTCCTTCAACCCGTACCTAGCCACCAATGCATTCAGTCCTACAGAATGTATAATCATTTGCACCACTACCCTTTGCAATAATTGGAATCCTTCTAAGTTTATTGCTTGTCTTATGCTTTTGCTCATACAAATCACAGCATGAACAGTTCAATTTAGATACAATGTTCAGGTTACAAAGCAGTACACATACAGGAACTCTCTTAAGCTAATCTAGTACATAAAGAAGCCTAATTTATATAATACCATTATAGATAAATATAACAGAGAAACAAAACTGACTCTGTACAGATAGTTTGTGTCTGATCAGCACATACCCTGAATCAAACTTAGTGGTATATGTAAGGACCTGTTTCAAGGGACAAGATGTTGCAGGCATCTGAGACACTTCTGCCTCAAAATGCCACTGGGTTGCCATGAATGCTTTGGTGGCTACCCCTCCTTGGGGGCTCAACACAGTTAAAAAGCCTGGGTCCTTTAATCTGTGTGTTGAGGGATTCCTATCCAAGGTTTACATACAATGGTGCCTCCACCCAGAGAATATTAAAGTAGGCCTTGTGCAAGTATGGCACAACCCCCTGAGAGGCTGAGGCCAATCCCAGTGACAGACGCTCAGCTGATGTCACTGTATTCTGCTTCATTGTAGTATTCAGCACAGCTGTTGTAACTGGCTTCTGGAACTGCTAAGTACTTTAACAATGAATATTGGGTGGGAAAAAAGCTGCATTAATATGGAACCCTAAATAAGACAAAAAATAGGACTATTTCAAAACCCACAAAACAATACACTGGGGTGACTGAACAGACTTCACACATGTGTGCATTTCCAATTGTATTAAAAAATGTAAGCAACATTGTTAATGTTCCCTTTAACAGCACTCATTTCCCAGTTCATTCAGCAGAAACACAGACAGGCGCACACACACACACACACACACACACACTGAATTGGGTTAAAAACAACCCCTGCTGTTCACTGGGGAATCCACAGCTCTGACTGGTGGATCAAGTTGTTAGTTACTTCAGGCAGTCTTGGGGGCCTGTCACTTGACAGGGGACTGGGAACTGCAAAGGCATTTGAATTAATTAGGTCCCTCAAAAGTCCAGGAGCTTTTGTGTCTCTTTCCTCTGGCAGTTTCCCTTAACTAGCTGCAAGTCATCCTCTGACACTATCACCATCCATCTCAGCCCAGAAGTGATGAAAATGGCTGCCGGATTGTAGTCTGAAGGCAGTTTTCCACAAAAGTCCTTATTCACTTAAATTTCATGATTTAAACATGATTCCTCATAACAAATTTGCCCTGGTTGGGGCGATCTCACATTCAGTTCAGTTGAAGTAAAAATCAGGCAAATCCCAGTCTAGTCAATAGCACTGGTGCCTCATTCCATCGTCAGTGACTGTTGCCTTTGATGTGTGCGTGCAAAGGAGTTGTAAAAGTATAATAGCCCCATGGGGCATACATATAAAAGAGGAGAAATACTGCTGTCTGCTTGTTCCTTTTAAAATACCAAATGCCTGATATAGATAGTCAAGGGGAAGTTTCAGCCAGAATACTGATGCAAATGCAGCTACACCAGAGAGACAGGAGAGGGGCATTAGATGATGGTGAAAGCCTTTCACATGGTTGAAGAGAAATACTCAAGAGATTCAAGTTTGTATGCCTACTTTCCAATTGAAAAGCTCTTTCATTTTGGAGATGTAATTTACTCCACAACCCCAAAGTGTCTCTCTGTAGACTTCTTTATATAATGCTCTCTGTAGATTTATTCTAAAGTGTGTCCCCCTTACTCAGCACTGTACTACTGAAAGCATTTCATCTTAGCTGGTCAGGTTTGGAACTCAGGAGACTAAGCGACACGGCCCGCCTAGGTGTGGAATTCTGGGCTGGTAAACTGGATTACCACTGCAATCTATTTAACCCTGCCCCTGATCCCTTTACATACTATGATCCCAACTGGACAAAAAGTTGCAGATCTTCCAGCAGAAAAAACAATCTGTGCAAGCAGTAATCAGCTTTAGGCTGCCCAAAATCTGGAATAGCTAGCCATCCAAAACAATCAGTGCCTCAAACATAAGAAAGTTCAAAGAAGCATCACTTTGCCCTTTCTTGCATTTATCCAAATTAAACTATTACTACTTCCAATCATGTATACATGCATATTGTCACACTGTTTACTGCTGTACTGCTGTTTATTCTGTTGCACGTACTGTATTACTATGATTTTTACTATGTACAGTTTATGTTGCCACATTCTGTATCTCCTTCCCTGCCCTCTACTCCTATTCCTTCTCCCGGGCTGCATTTGTAATCAAGATTTATATGATTCTCTGTATGGTATTGCCTCCCTGGTAAAATAATTTCAACAAATAAATACATTCTGTTATCCCTAATCCAGCCAAGCAATTCGAGCCACACAAGTCTAAAATAACACAATGCTGTTTTATCCATAGTGAGTCCTTCTATAGAAAAATAACCTGCCAAACAACCTACACACTAGTCAGTTGCATTGCATTTCTTAGATCTAGTACACTCAGCCTCGGAGATAAAATACTGTATGACACAGTCTGAATAATTGTTGGGTCTTCACAAGATAATAGATAAATAACAAAGGCAGATGGATCCATAGTTGACTGTGCCAGAACTGGTACTCAAGCAATATTTCCAACTTGGTTATAAAATAGAGAATAATGTGTATAGGTGACTGTGAGTTATGAAATGTTTTACACACCTGAGGTGTGTGATGACCCATAAACCTCAAGAGCAAAGCTTGAGAGGTTTATGTACTCATCACACACCAAGGATGTTTAAAATAAATTTCATAAGCACACAGTCACTTTTTTATAGTAACTGGTGTAGGGACATGAGCACCCAAATCAAATTTCCTAGTAGGTAAAGTGAAGTGTGAGCACTCCAAGTGCCGTAATAACTGGATATAATGTCATACCCAGCTACAAGTGTTTGATTGTACTGAGAATCAATGTGATAAAGAGGGTCACCAGTTATTATATGGACTTATCAGCATGTAATGCCTCACGGACTCTACAGTCTTCAAAAGGAATTGGCACAGTCTCTCCCATCATGAAATATCCTTAAACCTTCTTGACGTAACTGCTTAAGGAAACTGTAGCAATCAAAGTCTTAAACAGGCTCCTCACAATTTGGGGTTTATAAAGACTGGCAACTTTCCTGACCACAGTCTGATTTAAACCTTGAATGACAGGATGCACTAGTCAATACACACGGATAATCCAGTACACGGATGATGCCGTTATCTATTAACCCTCCACTAATCTGCGAGACCTCAGATCCTTGCTCCAAGGTGACCTGTGTTCCCTCGAGAACTGGCTTGTTAACAATAGATTGGTCCTTAACACAGATAAGACCAAGGCCACGCTGTTTGGTCCATAATCCCTGGGACATGATAGAAAACCACACCTACACCTCACCGCCACATCGTGCGCTAGCCTAGAGGTAGGTGAGTCACTAAAATACCTTGGCCTCACTCTGGACCAGGGTCTCACCCTCAAGAACCATGTGGACCAAGTTACTAAATCCTTACATGGTAAACTGAGCACCCTCTACCAACTGAAAAAACAGTTGATACTGGAAGCAAGGGTCTCCATCGCCACCAGCGTCCTCCTTCCGACAATCACCTATGCGGCCCCAGTATTCCATGGAGTAGTGAGGACCGAGATGAATAGACTCCGGGCCCTGTATAATAAGGTGTCCCAGTTCGCCGCCCAGTCAAACCCCAGGAATCACCACTGTGACATGCAATCACAGCTAAATTGGCCCTCTTTGGATGCCTGTCGCCAGTACCCTCTGTTATGCCAAACCTTCAAATTAATTAGCCAAACTCCCCCTCCCAGCCTATCTGGACTCATTGTGTGAAAGAGCTCCCTGGCTCCTCCACACAACAGATCGCACTATCCTAGCTGTCCCCAGAGTAAGAACCAAGGCGGGAGGAAAGTCCTTTGCTCACATTGCACCAACCCTGTGGAAATCCCTCCCTCCCAGGGTGCAGAAAGCACCATCAATTAAAAGTTTCCACACTAGGCTTAAGGCTCACATGATTGCAACTTCCAAATGTCACTGCTAGGCTCCTGGGACCACCTCATGGTCAGCTGAATCCCACAGTCCAATATTACCGTCAGTGAGTAAATCGTATTATGTAATGTGGCTCACACCCTCCTCTTTCATTCTTCGTGTCTAGTCACTTACTCTGTTAACTCCTGCACCCACCACGAATGCATGCTGTTCTCAGCACATGTAACCAGCTGACTGTATAATACTGTATAACTTGTATCATACTGTATAATTTTCATTCATACTGTGATATTTACCATTGCTATGTAATTCCGGGTTGCCCCTGAAAAAGGGACCTCCGGGGCCCAGTGGGCTTACCTGGTCACCAAAATTTAATAAATAAATAAATTATTTAAAACTGTCACTTTTTGTTCTCTCAGTTAGTCTATCTTTGACTACAGTACAAGTATGAGCATGATCAATGACAGATTGCTCAGTCCCCAAGTAACCAAGCCCAGCTGAATAAAGAAGATGCCCAATCAGAGTGCCCCCTTCCTCTGCTTAAGAGACATTTATTTTACAAAGAGTGTCTTGAGCACTGGTGCCCTAAAAATAAGCACATTCAGGGGAGGTTTTAAAATTTTAATATACTGTATTATTGATCAGCCTTGTTCAATAATATATTATTGTGGCTGGGGAGATCCCTAATATGGTCGTAAGAGTGGTACCCATACCTCTCAACCTCCCTCATCACAAATCTGGGACAAGGCTTAAAATGGTCAGGGACAAATGACGACAATCAGGGACACATCTGAAAAAAACAGTAATATTAGTCCCAGAAGCTGTGTACAACATGCTTCTTAGTGTGAATAGCATTTTCTTAATGAGAACTAGACTGTGACACTAGTGGCTGGCATTATTTTGTGATTCAAATCTCTACTCTTCAGTGACAGAAATACCAAATTTAGGAGGGACATAAGAAATGTCTGCAGCAAAATCAGGGACATCCCTGAAAATCAGGGACAGTTGAGAGGTATGGTGGTATCACATATTTTTAGGGTGTCAGAACTGCTCAGCTATGGTTCTCTGTTCTCACAGCCTAAGAAAGCATATAAGACCACTATTACAACCATAAAAGTCCTTAACCATATTAACCTATAAGGTATCATTACTGAAGACTGAAACTCATTAGCCCGACACTTGGAAGCCTGAGACGAAGATCCCGACACCGAAAATCCCGACACTGATTTTGCCCATGGTGGAGTTAGTTATACTAAGTACGTGGGGTGGGGTGGGTGGGTGAAGCCCCATAAAAAATGAAAAAATATCTGCCATAGCCCAAATCCCACTGTCAGGATTTTTAGTGTCGGGATCTTCATCTCAGGCTTCTCCCCAGGTGCCACTGTGATATTCTATCAGTAATTTCAAGTGAGATGAATATATTGCTCCCTCTTCCAGTTTCCTCTACAAAGTTTCTCTAGAAACCAAATGGAACAGTGATTTGAAATTTACAAAGGCCAGATAAAGATAAGATTTTTAATTTTCATGTAAGTCCTCTGTAGGGTGGACGTTAAAGCCTCTGTAGGGTGGACATTAAGGCCTCTGTACGGTGGGTGTTAAGGCCTCTGTAGGGTGGGTGTTCTCCTCAGTTTACTACTGGAGCAGGATGCAACAACCTTACATCATCACTTTACTGCCACAGATATTTTCTGTGACTCCTAGGTTCTTGTTTCACTCAACAGTGGGACTTGTTCATATCCAATAGGGAAAGAAGTAGCAATGTCTACACCCAAAGGAAAATGTAAGTAGGCCTGATGTCATGACAGTACAACCCCCTGGGATGCTGTACCAGCTCAACTCTCAAACATCCTTTCTCCAAATGGAAAGTTCACTTTACAGCGCTCATTTATTTATTTAAAAGTTTTACCAGGAAGGCAAACTGAGCTGTGCAGCGCTCGATTCCAGATGCGTCCTTGGGAAGGGGGAAGTTTGGATAGACAGTAATCAGACAAACATTACATGATGTGATACATTACATGGAATGATAGAAAATACATTGTACAAGACACAAAAAACACTCATAGGCAAGGCAAGGCAAGTTTTATTTGTATGGCGCCCATTCCTGGAGACTCTGGGCGCCTAACAATAAAAACAGCACAACTAGTAAAAACAAGAAAAAAGTAATGAATAAAATTCAGATCACAGTTATGATATGTATATCAACAATAACTCATATGGTCAGGCGGGAGCAGTTAATCCAGATAGGCCAGGCGGAAGAGGTGGGCCTTTAGCCTCTGTTTGAACACCCTGATCGAGGGGGCCTCCCGGACAGCAGGTGGCAGCGACTTCCACAGGGTCATCCCGGTGACACTAAGGCACAATCACCTGATGTCTTGAGCTGAACCCAGGGAACATCCAGGAGGCCCCTTGAAGAGGAGCAGAGGGAGCGGACAAGAGTTACAGGTGTCAGGAGCTCAGTCAGGTAGCCAGGACCCAGTTTGTGTAGGGCCTTAAAGGTGAGCAAGCCCACCTTGAAAAGGACCCTCCACCTAAGAGGCAGCCAGTGCAGAGCACGCAGGATCAGGGTCACATGACTGGACATAGACAGGCCCGTCACTAACCAGGCCACCACCTTTTGCACCAGCTGCAGTCTGTGGAGGGCCCCTCCCATGACCCCGAAGTATAGAGAGTTACAGTAGTTGAGCCTAGAGGTAACAAAGGCATGTACTAGAGTCGGCAGATCTTTGAGTGGGATGCTACAGTTATGAAACAGTCACCTGTTTAACCTAAGTAAATAGAGTATGTACAACTTGACTGAAGTTTTTAAGTATCATTATGTATATTTTTACTTAATCAGCTCAAAAGGAAAAATTATGGCAGGCATTATAGCAAAATTAGTAGTATAAGTAAGTAAAAGTAAAAATCCTTATTTTTATACAGGAAGTTGACATTTCACATCATTAGGTCCAAGGGGCCTGTTTTCAAGATGGTCCTGTTTTTAAGTGTAACCCCTGGACCCCCTGTCTTTTTGCAAAATGACAGGTGGCATACTGTTGAAGCTGACAGCAGTACCTGGTGGGGACTGGGTTCGGGGAGGACAAGGTGACTTGGCACAGGGGGTCTAGGTTTGGCTACTCTGCACAGGGACACCCAAGTAAATCCGAACACATGAAGCAATAACTGTAATGTCCAAAACCAGGAATGGGATTCTACAGTGTGGCTTTTATTCACATCCAAACTGAACAAAGTATAGACGGACCCCCACGGGGCTACATTCCTGGTAATGCAGATTAGAGACAACAGAACACTTCTTCACATTTCAGCCCTCAGGCTCTAAACCCTCCAAGCACACAACCCGGACTTGCACGCGGCTTTGGGTACACAGCCCGACTTGTACACTACTTGGGTTTTTTCTCATGGCCCAGCTTCCCCGCTGGCCACTTGATCCACGGTCCATATTAGGAATGAACCAGTTTTCCAATTGGTTGCTCCCCAAACCACCTTAGAGCCTTCGACTCCTAGAGGGAAATTTCCTTCCATCCCATGTCTGGGTACTTCCCTCATCACTGGCCAAGTGCATGAGGCAAAGTAGAAATCCACAGAGCAAATCCGTAGAGGTGGACCTGGTTACCAAAGATGGGTGGTCTCCCACCTCCAGCTCCCACAATCTATACCCAGCCATTTCTCTGGAAACTAAACAACTCTTTCCTGAAAGCTTGGCAATGTAGATTACTGGGTAGACATATGTCACATCTCCTCTACATGTCTTGACTTCCCCTATGTGCTGGACTTGAACATACTTTTACTTTTGGCTAAGCCTATTACTCTAGGCTTCCCACTACTTCAGTAGTCCAATCCCCACTTTAACACAGTTCGGGATGAAACATGGGCCCTTTAGAAAGAGCAGAACTCATCCTTTGATTGTAGGTGCCCCACAGACGAATCACAAAATCTTCTTGTACCCCACACACGTGGACAAAATAAGGCAGTTTCTTTCTCCAGCAGTAGCCGGGGTTGCCCCTGGAAATGCAGGCAAACCTTCCCACCCCATCCCCTGAAGGATGGGGCATAGAGACCCGAATCAGCAGTCTCCACCACTTTAAAAACAGCTACTGTGTCTCTCTTTTGGCGGAAACACACACCTTTCCCTAAATGTAGCCCTATTTCAGGGCTGAGGCTCCAAGAGCCTGAGCACAGAGCTGCTGTGCTCCTCTCACAACAATCTCCAAACTCCAACTGCCTCAGACTGACTGTTCAAACCTCCCAACATTCTACTCTAACTCCTTCTGCAGATTCCATTGTGGCTCATGCAGCTGCGATAGTTCTATGGTGATGTCATCCTCAGTCTCAGCTGAGACTGAGAACAGAGTGAGACAGTGTGAAATCCATTTAACTGGAGTTTCATGGCTGCCTTCCTTGCCTACCACTAGGTCTACTGGGATTCTAGTAACCCCAGGTAACAAGGGGTTACACTCGCCGTTGACCAGGAAAATGACTGTCCATGAGTCATTGTTTACCAACTTAGGCCATCCCACCCTATATTGCTACCTGCGGAGGGGGATCAGGCCCCCCTCCTACCAAGTGCGAGCACAGGCAGGCAACACTAAGGGCCAGAGGCCTTTAGCTGACATATCAGCCTCTACTCCACCCACTTACTATGGCCACCCAGTGGCTCTGGTAGAACTGTCCAGAGCATAGCCCTAATAGCTCAGCACTGCAGTCCCTATGGCCATTCAGGACCACAGCCTGTCTATCCCCCCCCCGCCCTCTAGGGAAAATCTGTCTGCCTCTAACTTAACACCCCAAAACAAAAACAACCTGACCTCCCTGACCTTGGGCAACCTGCAACCACACACCAAGAAACTAATACCACACCATTACATCACTTTACTGCCTCCCTACCCCCACAACCACACCCGTGGAAGGAAAGGGTTAATACAGTAACAACAACACAGTAACAACCACAGTACTTTAAATTACTATACACTAAAGTACTAGTGAGGAACTCCAATGAGCCTCTTCTCCTCTTCTTGTCTTCTCTTCTATCATCTACAGGAACACCTGCAAGAAAAAGAAAGACAACACACATTCCTAATCTGCATACACAGTCTACCTAAACCCCTACCATCAAAACCCTGGAGAATCCCCAAAAGATTTTTTTTTTTGAGAAAAGGTAGAAAAACAGTGTGTACACTAGGAAACAGTAGAAGAACAATGGCATTATTTACAATACACATTTGGGGGGATGGAGTGCCCTAAATGTCCCAACTAGTGACCACAGTGCCCGAAGGCTAGTCCATTAAAGAGTCTCTCCTGGGCCGGAGCCCGGTGAAGCACAGCTCTATCAGGCCAAAGTCCCGAAGGGGAGAGTCTTTGAGGACAGTTCACACATTTTGGAGTCTGCTAGTGTAGGGTGTGTACTGCAATGTCATAAAGATAGAAAAGTTCGGACTTACCAGCCCCTTGTAGAACAAAAAATCTGTATCGACCTGCACCTCAGTCGAAGACTCTCCCTGGCAGCATTTCTTCCGATACAGCTGGGAAGACATCTTCCGGGAACTACAGGAGGGCACATCTGGGAACTGCTGGACTGATGTCATCTCTGGAGATGGAACCTTAGAACAGGAAAAAAAGGGAAAACAGCTGGCCTGATGTCATCCGATTACCAGGCGTCGAAGCAGGATACAGTTGGGCTGGTGTCCTCTCTGGATCCGAAGTCATCTGGTGGGCCAGTCGATGGATTCTGGAAAGGCCAGTACACTGTAGAACTGATGAATGTGGGGCACCTGAGTCCTAAATGTCCATACTGGCGGATCAATAAAGGCACTTCACAGGCTAGTTTGGTAGTATTGACTACCACTGCTCGGCTTTCCATCTAGTAGGCACAGGCACATTTGCTGGGAAGTCCTTGCATTGAGGCCAATAGTACAGGGGGTCAGAAGCTTGAATTATTACCCCATCTGGGCGCACATAATTCACACAGTGGAAGGTTTCACGTCCCTCTCTGTCCACTATTTGCACTCTGTCCATAAACAGTGTCCTGCCTCTCTTCCACTGGGTTTATTTCTCATGAAACAGTCTGTTCTTGACGTGTTTGTTTGCACCAGGATGCACACATTTCATTGCTTCAGCCCAGATCCAGGATTTCCTGCTGTTCTCAATCTCCTACCAGACTCTCCGAGGAAAGGTAGGAAAGGTCATCCCATAGATCTCATTCACCTTCTACGAACCAGTCTCTCCTCTTTACTAGCTTTGGTCAACCTGAGACTGCTGGCCTGGCTTGGGGGCAGCCAGTCCTGGTTCTGCCAGCTACGCATCCTCAACGAGATTAGAAATGGATCCCTGACTTCTTCTTCTTGCATAGCCAGGGCAGTGGCATCACCACTCTCTTCTATGCATTCTTCCGAGGCAAGAGCTTGAGGCTGTGTACCTGTTCCTTTTTCACAAGGCCACATAGGTTTCCCCCTCATCTTCTTCCTCACTGAGGATCCGAGCCCAGGAGTGAGCAGTCATCCTCACTCCTGAGACTATCCACTCATCACTAGGTGCGGAGGTTGACACCTCCCATTCAAAGCCATCCCGCATCTCATCTTCTCCTATGAGACTTGGGCTAGGCCCCCCTCCTCCAGGGGTCTACTGATGCTTTATCTGAACTTTTCTTCTGAGATCCAGCATCTGAAACTTCAACATCTGGTTCTGTCTCTAAATCTGCACCCTCTAGCTTTGTGCCACACTCCTCCGAGGGGCCTTCTTCAACAGGTTCCGCCTTGTGCTGTGTGCTGCCAACTGCAGATTCCTGAACCTTTGTCCATGTGGGAGCCAAACGAATCTGGGGCACTTTATACAAGCCATATTTCTCTAGGCATCCAGAACAGTGAGGTATCATGAAGACGTCCCTTCCAGTGTTTAAGCAAATTTGACACACATGCACTGGATATCCAGGAATCGCCACATGAGGAGGCAGTTGTCCTCCATAATAACACCTTTCAATTTCCCTTAATCTATTTACTGCTGCTGTTACTGCAGCCCGGGCATGATCCAGGTAGCGAGCTGGTCCTGAGGCCATAACTGCAGAAAAAACAAACAAAATGCTCACTGTTACCGAACGTCCCACTTTACTGAACACTTTCATTACTTTTAAAATGGTTCCTCTGCTGCTGTGTTTACTTTACTACCCCACCCTGTAATGACGGCGGTAGCACTCCTGTGCATCAACATTCTCAAATTGGGTCAAGCCACTGCGCATCCGATTTACACACACTACTGATAACTTTTGCTCAAACTGCACAAACTTGCACTGTTCTTTTTCTTACACATTTACATGATTTTCCATGGACTCTTCACTTGCTGGAAACATTTCTTTAACTCACAGTCCCTTAAAGCCTCAGGATTTTAAGCACAAGATTGCCTGTAAACTAGTGCAGCACATTTGGCTACAACTCCCAGTCTCTCTCTGGCTTTAAAACTTTAAACTGATGCTGGACTTATAACTATGCACACAGTCAATGGCCTAGCAGACTTGCACTTGCTGGTAGAACTTGACACGGTCATTACTTGCAAAGCGACTACACTGCTGCACACGTATTTAGCTGGCTTTTGGCAGAAAATCATTGTTTGAGCAACTTTTACTGTTGGTACTTACTGTTATCAGTAGTTGTTAGCTGTGATGGAAAAATGGCCTGCAGCCAGTCTTGGAGGCCTCAGAAAGAAAATGGGTGGGCAGTCTTGCTGATCGTCTCCCCGATCACCACACTTGCAATTTAGTCGATCGAGATGCGGGTTGAGCCCGATTTTGAACAGACAAGTCTATTTTTAACAGTTTTACAGTGCTTCTTAATCACCGCGATGCTCCTCCACTAGCCAGTACACGCACTCCACTCATACTCCCTCTCGAATGCTGGGCGGTCACTGTTGAGCTGGCTGAAGGGCGGGACTGATTACAGCCTCACCAATCACACGATGCCATGCAAATGAGCAACTTCTTCCTCGCAAGTGCTCTTCTCTTCACGGCGATCGTCGAGCAGGCAAATTTAAACTGCAGAAACCACTTTTTATTTTTCAACTGACTCCATGGCAGGAGCCCATTTCAGCCAGTTAGCATGGCCATTCACACAGCAAGTCTCTCAGTTCATTCAAAAAGCATTTCCAATATCCAGTGCACAATTTTCCTGTTGCTACCCCTAGTCTTCCACACTTTTTTTAATTACACAGTTCTTTAAAAAGCTGGCAAAAATGCTGTAAACATTTGATGCAGGAGAAGGGCACACTCTTTTAGCTTTACTGCTCCTTGGTAAACAGTTGGCATTTTAAACAGCAGCATAAGATCCACAGCACACAGCGACACACTAGTTAGCCTTGCTTCAGCTTTTTGGGCTACCCACTGCCAAATAGCCAAAATGCTAGCCCCCCTTGCCCAAGCACCTTTCCTCCCAGAATTGAATCCAAAGCGGTGCCTCCATTTTTGTAACCCCCAGACCCCTGCCTTTTTGCAAAATGACAGGTGGCATGCTGTTGAAGCTGACAGCAGTACCTGGTGGGGACTGGGTTTGGGGAGGACAAGGTTACTCGGCACAGGGGGCCTAGGTTTGGCTACTCTGCACAGGGGCACCCAAGTAAATCCGAACACGGGAAGCAATAACTGTAATGTCCAAAACCAGGAATGGGATTCTACAGTGTGGCTTTTATTCACATCCAAACTGAACAAACAAAGCATAGACAGACTCCCACGGGGCTACATTCCTGGTAATGCAGATTAGAGACAACAGAACACTTCTTCACATTTCAACCCTCAGGCTCTAAACCCACCAGGCACACAACCCGGACTTGCACGCAGCTTTGGGTACACAGCCCGACTTATACACTGCTTGGGTTTTTTCTCATGGTCCGGCTCCCCTGCCGGACACTTGATCCACGGTCCATATTGGGAATGAGCCAGTTTTCTAATTGGTGGCTCCCCAAACTACCTTAGAGCCTTCGAATCTCTAGAGGAAATTTCCTTCCATCCCATGTCACCGCCGCGCATGAGGCAAAGTAGAAATCCACAGAGCAAATCTGTAGATGTGAACCTGGTTACTAAAGATGGGGGGTCTCCCACCTCCAGCTCCCACAACCCATACCCAGCCATTTCTCTGGAAATTAAACAACTCTTTCCTGAAAGCTTGGCAATGTAGATTACTGGGTAGACGTATGTCACATCTCCTCTACATGTCTTGACTTCCCCTATGTGCTGGACTTGAACATACTTTTACTTTTGGCTAAGCCTATTACTCTAGGCCTCCCACTACTTCAGTAGTCCAATCCCCACTTTAATACAGTTCAGGATGAAACATGGGCCCTTTAGAAAGAGCAGAACTCACCCTTTGTTTGCAGGTGCCCCACAGGCAAATCATGAAATCTTCTTGTACCCCACACACGTGGACAAAATAAGGCAGCTTCTTTCTCCAGCAGTAGCCAGGGGTTGCCCCTGGAAATGCAGGCAACCTCCCACCCCATCCCCTGAGGGATGGGGCACAGAGATCCGAATCAGCAGTCTCCACCACTTTAAAAACAGCTACTGTGTCTCTCTTTTGGCGGAAACACACACCTTTCCCTAAATGTAGCCCTATTTCAGGGCTGAGGCTCCAAGAGCCTGAGCACAGAGCTGCTGTGCTCCTCTCACAACAATCTCAAACTCCAACTGCCTCAGACTGACTGTTCAAACCTCCCAACATTCTACTCTAACTCCCTTCTGCAGATTCCATTGTGGCTCATGCAGCTGCGATAGTTCTATAGGTGATGTCATCCCTCAGTCTCAGCTGAGACTGAGAACAGAGTGAGACAGTGTGAAATCCATTTAACTGGAGTTTCACAAGTTGCCTTCCCTGCTTACCACTAGGTCTTACTGGGATTCTAGTAACCCCGGGTAACAAGGGGGTTACATAAGGATTGCTATCAGCAGATTTAAAAAAAAACACAGATTCACATACAGAGTATAACAATAAACAAAAAAACATATTGACATTTCCTTTTACCAGAAAACCCTAAATTTATAATATTCTTTACTCCTAACATGGACTAAGCATAAAAAATCTGTTTTGATAAAATGGTGGGGGGGACTCCTAAGGTACACATTAAATACAAGAGAAACCAGATTGCACTTATTCGCTTATTAATTTCCTGTAACAATATACTAGCATTTACTCCCATATCAAAGCTATCGCATAATATAACACCTTATCACCTGTTCTTAAAGACACTGGTTTTACATACAAAAGTACCACAATAAGTAACATCTTATTTGAGCCTCTTGGTTTAAACAAAACCTAGCATGTCAGATCTATTGAAGAAAGAATATTTTGTTCTCAGTTTAAACTAGAAAAACACAATTTTATACAAGATGGGGGATACTCTAAAGTATACAAAAGGTTTTTACTGTGGAGGAGCCTGATTTCACCTATTCCGGTTTTAACTTCCAAAAGTAATGTGATAACATCCATTTTCATATCAAAACTATCCCATTTTACAAAATCCTAACACCTATAGCATATCAGGTCTATTTGAAGAAGGGGGACAGTTTCTCCTTGGGGCAAGCAAAAATATACCAGAGGTGGGGGAGATCAAAGTCCAAGCTCTGGTCTATCCAGATACCCACCCACCTCTCTGTTTTCATTCAAAGATGTTGAAATTAAATCTACCAGGTCGGTGAATGTGGTGTCCGTGGAGTATCCCCTTCTAAAACCAGACTGTTGTTTTGTCAGAATAGAATTTTGTTCTAGGTTTATATATTTATTTATTTGGTGATTCGGAAAAGACCTTTGAGTGCAAGCTCTTTTACAAAGGTTCCATGTCATAGATTGCAAAACAGGAACAATAGGAGAAAGCAAAGGTACATTACAATGAACGATACAGCTTGGATTCAGAACTTACAAAATAACCCAAAACATAGGTACAAGTTAAAATAACAAGAAAAACACTTCATGAGGGTGTATGTATGTGTGTGTGCGTGGGGGGGGGGGATAAGCAGCCACAAAGTGCCTTGTCAGTAGTTCAGAGGGACGGGGATAGCTGGTAGTGGGGTGAAGAAAGGAGGTACGAGACAGAGGTAGGTACTGCGGCGGAGGTGAAGGGTGTGGGAAGAAGGGCCATAAGGTATAGGGATAAATGGGGGTGAGGGAGGCTAAGCGGGGAAGACATGCTAGAGTAAATGGTAGGGTGTGAGGGGGCATGCTCAGGCATCCTGCATTAGTAGTGACTGTTAGGGAAACTTACGGGACTGGGAGTTGGGGAAGGGGGGAAGGAGGGGTGGCGGGTGCCGAAGGAGCATGACACAAACTGATTGCTGAGGCAAGTCATGAGAAGAGACAGAGGGAGGGGTACCTGAGGCCTGCCTAGTGCTTGCTGGGGGGCAGATAATCTACCAGTTGTTCTTGTACTACCCCTTCCAATAATTTTGACATCATGGGCAGGAGAGCTATGGAGCGATAGTTAACTGGATCCATCTTAGCTCCCCCTTTGTAAACTGGGATAATTTTAGCGTGTTTCCAGCTTTCAGGGAACCTACTTTCACATAAACTCCAATTGAACAGTTTTGCAAGTATCAGATAAATAATTTATTTTGCATCTTTTAGAAATCTGCATTCAACCCCATCACATCCACAAGCTTTTTTTTTTTATTTACTCATGTTTGTTTACTTGCCTAGTTGTTGCCATCTTAAATCTAAATTATTTTCCCTCTCTCTGGTGATTTACCTCTCTATTTGAGTTTTGTTTTCTAAATCTACTGTTGGAATTTTAACCTCTGGCAAGTTTATAAAATACTCATTTAGTAGGTCAGCAGATGCTTTTGGAGACTGCCCCATGCCACACTTTTCCATCCGAATCATGGGCCTGTTATTTGTAATTATGTAATATGGTGGCTTCTGTACTATATAATTTCTTGTATGGGATACAACAATTGTTTAATTTCAGCTTTCATCAACTTTGTTAAACATGCAGTGGGGTGTATTTGTTAGAGCACAAGTTTGGGAACATGAAGACCCAGGTTCAAGTCATACCAGAGTCATCTACTCACCATGTGGCCTTAAGCAAGTCTGTTTCAGTTCTCCCAGCTGTAACATTGGGCACCATCTGGCCCCACAGGAAGGTAAACATTGTATCACAGTTGGGCTATCCTGTGTAAATATATTGTAAAATTAAAGAGTAAATTATTTTTTGATAAGCAAAGCCAATAGTGTATGATGACCCAGAAAGTAAAAATATAGTTTTGAGCATCAGATTTGGCATTTCTTTTTATCAGTATATTCAGTACTTTATTTGTTATGGATTGAGTGGGTTTCCATGATTCTAGCACTTTGGCTCAATTGGATTACTATTATTTTGTCCATGTTAATAGCAAACCCCATCAATTATTTGCCTTGCGTATAATTAGACTTGTTGGATAATGTGATACAGTGGTGCTCACCAAGATTGGATGCCTGATCCTGCAGAATTCTGTAACATTTTGCAGAATTCTGAAGGGAACAGTGACATTCAGTGGCAGTTGTCATGCTGAAACTGTGACACACAGTGGAAATGCATCTGGTCCTGTCAGACACAACTTTATCTTTAATTGGACCAATATAGATGTTGCACATAGCTGTTACATAGTACACACACTCTGGGGGTTGCATGGGTCCTTTCGTAGTGTGCCTGCATAGGCCTCTCATAAAGAAATCCATGTAGTCCCCAAAGCTTGTATATAATACTATCATAAACAGAGCTAAAGTGCATAGAAACGTTTCCTGTCTACAGATGCCACAGTTATGTGAAAATGGATAAACTTCTATCGTAGAAGTCATTTGGCTTCATAGTACAGGATTTGCCTTTTCATCATAAGGTCATTTTTTCATTAAAAGCCAAAAAAACAGACACAAAAAATTAAGATATTGTAGGACATTTACAGGCAAAAGGAAGGGCCATCTGAGGGAGTGAAGAAAAAAAATTACTCACCGTAGTGATGCCGTTTCTTCTTAAAGGATCCCTCACTATGTTTACACTTTATGCAGTCATCTCAGCTGAGAGTGACACCCTGGAGATTGGGACCTATGCAAACTGTTAGAATTTGGAATGTAGGTTCAAACTCTGCACCCGTGCTCCACTCTGGTCATTGCTCAGATCTGTTTCCAAGCCAGAGTGGAGCATTGGCTAGTGAAACTAGCTAAAAGGCTACCTAAAAGTTTGAAAATGTTTATAGAATTTAAAAAAACACAGATGAAATTGAAAACAGACTTGAGAAAAATTTGTCATATAAACCATAACAATGAACTTAGAATTGTAGGAACTGCAGTAGCAATGCTCAAGCAACCTCAATTAAAAAAATAACTGATTCTTGTGTGGACCTATTTCAGGTTCTGGAAGGGTAGGCAGGGTAGGGAGCATAAACATAGTGAGTGATCCTGTAAGAAGAAACAACATTACTATGGTGAGTAATTTTTTTCTTCTAACCACAGGAATCCCTTACTTAAATGTTTATAATTTATGCATACTATGTAGCAGTACCTTGGGATGCTGGGTCCAGAACCTAGTTAGGAAAAAGGTTCTGCAAGACAGCAGTTCCAAAGCTGGCATCCCTTCTAAACTGTATGTCCAAACAGTAGTGCTTTGTGAAGGTGTGTATTGTTTTCCAGGTAGCTGCTTTGCAAATGTCTAACAACAGGATGCCCCTTGAGGATGCCACAGAGGCAGCGGTACCCCTTGTGGAGGGTGCCATTAAGCCTCTTGGTGGCATTTTTCCAGCTTTTTCCTGAGTAGAACTGAATGCAAGAGACTATCCAGTGAGAAATAGATCTCTTTGTAGCTGGTTTACCTTTGTCAACCTAGCCACAGGTAACAAAAATCTGGATGCTGTGGGACTTGACATCTTTTGTCTGGTTCATGTAGACAGTCAGGACTCACTTTAGTCCAGGCTATGCAATGTTTCCTCACCTGGACTGGAATGCTCTGGATAAAGTACGGGGTGGGTCATTGGCTGATTCAGGTGGAATTCAGATACCACCTTAAGAAGGAATTTTCTGTTCATCCTAAGAACTACTGTACTTTATTCCTGTGGGGAATTGTGTAATTTGGCACTGTGCAGAGGGCTTGCAACTCACTTACCCTCCTAGCAGAGGTCATTGCAACTAGGAACATGGTTTTCCATGTGACATACTTCAAGTCAACAGTTTCCATACGCTCAAAAGGAGTCTCCATAAGCTGAGCAAGACATATGTTGAGTTCCCAGGGTGGGACAGGGTCACTCACTGGTGGGTATAAATGGTTTAGGCCTTTAAAAAAACTTTTTAAAATGGGTTGTAAGGCCAAAGACTTTTCCTTGACAGGTGATATGTTGGCTGATACTGCTGCTAAGAGCACCTTTAATGTTGAAGGCTGTAGGCCTAATGACTGTGGGCGTGTTAGGTATTGCAGAATTATAGTCAACCCTGCTTATATTGGGTTTATTTTTCTGGGAGCACACCAGTAAGAAAACCTCTTCCATTTAGAGAAATAAGCTTTTCTGGTAGCGAGTTTCCTTGAAACCTTTAACACCCTTAGGATGTCTGAGAGATCCAGATTGGAAAATTCGAACTCCTCACGAACTATGTCCTCAGGCATAGGGTCTTGGGCTTCAGAAATGTCATTCTGCCCTGGGACAAATTCACCAGGCTGTGGCTGAGTGGCAAGCTAACTGCATTCTTGTCGGACAGGACCAGGAGCATCAAGTACCAGGCCTGTCTGGACCAGTTTGGAGCTATTATGATCATTGTTGCAGGGTCCCCTCTGAGTTTCAGGAGTGCTTTTTGAATGAGAGCAAATGGCAGGAAGGCATACAGAAACTCCCCTGTCTAGTCCAGTACCAGCAAGTCCTCTGGGACCAATTCTCTGGCTGGTGGTCTACAACAAAACTGTGGGAGCTGATAGTTCTCCAAGATGCAAACAGGTCTATACTGGGAGTGCCCCACCTTCTGAACATTATGTCCAGAACCTGCTGGTTTAAAGAGCTAGTGTAGTGCTTAAAGGGAAACATTGGAAAAGACACAGCTTCCCCAGACACTACAAAAACTCTCGATTAGTGCTTTCAGACAGTAAAAACTTTTTTTAATGATTTAAATAGCTACCCACAACTTCCACTTTCTGTTGCTGACAGCCACCATCTCATGAGCAGCAGTGAGCTTCCCTAGCTCTTGTTTTGCTAATATGTCCAGCCGACCTCTGCTATTGGTCGGCAGGACATATTACATAAAGTGAGCTAGGGGAGCTCACTGGTGCTTATGAGATGGTGGCTGTCAGCAACAGAAAGTGGAAGCTGAGGGTCATTGTTTAAATTATTAAACAAAGCATTTAGAGGTACTTTTAAAAATATGATACTGTCTGAAAGCACTAATCAGGCATTTTTGTAGCAACTTGGGAAAGCTGTGCCTTTACCAGTGTTTTCCTTTAAAACTAATATTAGTTTTTAAAAATAGTCAACCATTACCTTTCATATCTGAGGTACTTTTTCTTTTCCCTTTGGTTTAAGGAGATTGTTTACCTGATATTAGTAGGTGCGATGTGTGGGACAGCACTCTGCCTGGCAGATGACATGTCTGGCTCTGTTCCCCGTTACATATTCAGCATTGTGACCTCACTGACTGTGACATCGGTGCTGCTTAGGAACAGCTACTCAGTAGCTACCAGGTCAGCTGCCTGTGATGTCACTGTCTTTGAGATCACAATGCTGATGAGGTAGTGGAGGGAACAGAGATAGATACTGTATGTCAGCTGCCAGGCTGAAAGCTGTTCAACACATCCAGCACAATATTATCACTTAGAAAACTTTCTAATGAGCAAAAGGAAAAAGAAAAATACTTTAGAAATGAAAAGTTACAATGCACTACTTCTTAAAACGTGTACAATTTTCCTGTCTATCTGTTTTAGCTCCACTAGCTCTTAAAGACCCATTCATAATTTCCCTGGCTAATTCTGCCGAGGGAATCAGCCAGGACATAGTTTTTGCCTGGCAGATGCACTGCAAATATGTTTGCTTCTAAGGAATATGCCAGGTCCCAGATCCTCATTGTCACTGTATGCAGTTTTGAGAATCTTGTTCCTCCCTGCTTGTTTATGTACTACATTGTGGCGTTGTCTGTCCTGATCTGGACAATCTGACACTGCAGCTGGGAGGAGAAAGACTGCATTGCTAGCAGTGCTGTTCGTTCTGAGCTCCAGGAGGTTTATGTGTTCCAGTGACTCTGTAGGCTCCATGTACCACTCACTGTGAGGTCTTGCAGGTGGGCGCCCCACCCCAGGAGAGAGACATCCGTACTGAGAATACTTGTTGGTGATTGCTGAAGGAAGGGAATGACCTCTCTGAGGTTGCTTTCTTCTTTCCAGCACTCTAAAGATTTCACTAGTGCTTTTGTCACTGGCACTAGCTTTGAAAGTGGATCCCATCTTTGGGACTAATTGTCCCTTAAGTGGTACTGGGTATCTCTCACTTTGAACCTGTCTCATGGAACCACAGCTGTGGATGCGATCATGTGCCCTAGTAACTGTAGGAAGTCTCTTGCAGGTCTTGGCTGACCTGCTGTGACAGACTCTGCAATTGCTATCAAAGCTGTAACTCTGGCCTGTGGGAGGAAAGCTTTCCCTTGCAGGGTGTTTAGCTCTGCTCCTATGAAGTCCAGTACTTGAACAAGCTCTAACTGGGACTTACGCATGTTTATCAAGAATCCCATGTTCTCCAGTGTGCTTTTTACCAGCTAAACTGAGCACCTTGCCTCTTGTTCTGTTTTCACCGTGACTAGCCAGTCACCCAGGTATGGGAAAACCAGCATGCCTTGTTTTCTCAGATGTGCTGCTACCACAGTCAGACAGTTCGTGAAAACCCTTGCATCAGAGGTGAGACCAAATGGGAGAGCTGTGAACTGGTATTGGCATTTCCCCAGCTTGAATCTGAGTTTTTGAGTTCCCCCAAGTAATAATAATAATAATAATAATAATAATAATAAAATAATAAAACTTTATTTATTAAGCGCCTTTCAAGCACCAAGGTGCTGTACAAATGAATGATATAATCAGAAAATACACATATAAAATCAGTAATCTCAGCGACCTCAAATCATAAAAGCCTTACTCCACAAATGGGTCTTAAAGTCCTGCTTAAAGGACTCCACGGTCGTGCATTCCCTAAGCTGGCGAGGCAGAGAATTCCAGAGGGTGGGGGCCACAAACATAAAAGCCCTGGCCCCAGAAGACTTCAATATAACCCTCGGAACCTCCAGCAACCCCTCGTCAGCTGAACGGAGCTGTCGTACAGGGCGGTAAGGAATCAGAAGCTCTTTCAAGTAGTCGGGCCAAGTCCGTGCAGGGCTTTAAAGGTCAAAAGACCTACTTTAAAGGTGATCCACCACTGTATAGGCAGCCAGTGAAGATCACGCAGCACAGGGGTAATGTGTGTCCTTCTAGATACCCCTGTCAACAACCTTGCAGCAGCATTCTGCACTAGCTGCAAGCGGCGAATATCAACCCCAGGAAGCCCCAGGTACAGGGAGTTGCAGTAGTCAAGGTGTGAGGTCACAAAGGCGTGTACCAACACAGGTAAATCGCTGGACGGAACAAGGTGCTTCACCCTGGCAATGTTCCTAAGATGGTAGAATGCAGACTTAACGACTGCTGACACCTGATGACGAAGGGTCAGCCTGTCGTCAAGTACCACTCCCAGATTACACACCTGTTCAGAGGTAAGGATCTGATCCCCCCAGCAGTAAGCCAGAGGGTTGGCCAGACCCCAACCCCTCTATCCCACGACCCGGGTCCAAAACCATAACCTCGGTCTTACCGGCGTTCAACTTTAACCAGCTCGAATTCATCCAGTCATGGATTTCAGCGAGGCAGCTATTACATACTGAGAAAGCACTAACCTGGTCAGGGGTGAAAGACAGGTAGAGCTGGGTATCATCAGCATAACAGTGAAACCTCAGCCCATACCATCTTACAATGTCTCCGAGGGGCAACATGTACACTGCAAACAACATGGGGGAAAGCACCGAGCCCTGGGGGACACCACACTGCAGAGGAAAAGGGTCAGAGGAAAAATTCCCTGTCACAACTCTCTCTGTTCTCCCAGATAAAAAAGATGAAAACCATCTGAGCACTGTACTAGACAGTCCACAGATGGACCCCAAAACGCTCGAGCAAAACCCCATGGTCTACAGTGTCAAAGGCTGAAGACAGATCAAGGAGAACCAACATAGAGCAGTTTCTCCGATCTCTCGCCATCAAGAGATCACTGAGCACCTGAACCAGAGCAGTCTCTGTACTGTGCCTCTTATGAAAACCAGACTGGAGAGGTTCATAGATACTATGGATGGTCAAATGATCCTCCAGCTGGTTTGCCACTACCTTCTCAATAACCTTCCCGATAAAGGGAAGGTTAGAGATAGGTCTGTAGTTGGCAAAAAATATCTGGGTCCAGAGAAGTCTTCTTCAAAAGGGGAGTCACCACAGCTTCCTTTAGGGAGCTAGAAACTCACCCAGTTCTAGGGAGCACCAGATTATTTGAGCCAGAAATGGGCCCACGATCTCAACACAACCCAAAATCAGGGAGGTTGGACCCAGATCTAAACTACAGCACGTAGGGCACATCCCCTGGATGATCCGCATAATATCCTCGAACACTGGCAGGTCAAAGGAACTCCAGGAGGCTGGGGGTTCCATGGCCAAATGCTGAACAACAGCTTCTCCCTTAGAGTGTGTCAGGTGGATCTCTGATCTGATGTCAGCAACCTTATTTGCAAAGAATTGATCGATCTTGTCACACTCCTTTTGTGAGAAGGCTCGATGGAGCTGGAGACAGGCTGGGTTGCACAGTGCTCTCTACGTTTCAGGGATGCCCGCATGTTCTCCCTTCCTTTCGCTCACACATGCTCAGCCCTACTGGCCTTCTCCTACCACCTCCTTCACCTCTGGAATCAACTCCCTTGGGCCCCTTGCCATGCCCCTCCATCTACGCCCTGAAATCCCTTCTTCGTTCCCTTCCCTCTGTCCCCTGCAACTGCCCCCGCTCCCTCTGTGCCTCTTTCTACCCCTCCTGTACCCACCTCCCCCCTTCCTAATGCTCTAGCCCTGAGGACTGTACATTATTTTACTGGATTTTACTGTCCTTTCTTATTGCTTCCTGTTCTCTCTATTGTATGACTTTTGCTCATTGCTGTAACTTCCACTGCCTTGTTTGTACATACCAAAGCATTGTATTATATTGTACTTAATTTTGTTGTAATGTATTGTATTCATTGTATTGTATTATACTTGTTTGCATGTATTTTTTGTCATGCTACTGCCTGTACCTCGTTTTGTGTACCCTTCACCGGGTTGCACCTGGAAACGAGCCTAGACTCAGCGTGCCTTTCCCGGTTAACACATTTTAAATAAATAAATTATTTTCTGTGAGACTGTCTGACTGGGATATGAAAATAGGCATCTTTCAGATCTGGAGATCCCAAACAATGACCTTTCTGCAAAGATGGTATCACTGTCCTTAGTGTGACCATCTTGAATTATTCTTTTTTCAAATGCTTGCTTGGAAACCTGAGGTCTAAAATGGGTCACCATGCCCCACTTTTCTTGTGGGTCAGGAAGTATCTTGAGAATAGGCCCCTGCCCCATTTGGCGGTAGGGACTTTTTCTATAGCTTTTGATATCAAGTTTTTTTACTTCCAGTTCCAGCAGACGTTTTTCTGTGGGAGAGTGAGCTGGAAAACATATATGTTTCTATAGGTTTGCAAAGTGTTTGAACTGTAGACACAACCCCTGGCCCACTACTTTCAGTACCCATTTGTCTGTGGTAATGTTTACTCATTCCTGGAAGTAATGTGCCAGTCTTCCTCCCACTGCCAATAGTTGGGCAACCTGGGTAAAATTGTCAGGATTTTGTTTTGGCTGGGGTTTAGGTGCTAGAGCAGCAGCATTACAGCTGGAAGCCCTTTTTCCCCTTCCTGTATAGTGACCTCTTTGTGATTGGTACTCATAGGCTCTTGGGAAGTATTCACATGTCTCTGCCTCCCATTCCATATGACCTTTAGAGGTAGAGGCCTTTTCCTCTTCTCATTGTTACTTTTGGAAGTGTTTTTGTATTCATTCACTTTTTTCATGTAGGCCTCTGTTTTGTCACCAAAATATGTATTCCTCTAAAAGGAGAAATCCATGGCTTTGTTTTGTGTATCTGGGAAAGGATGGTAGCCCTCAGACAGGAAAACCTTCTTAAGGACACTGCATGAACCAAAACTCTGGCAGTCGTGTCATTAGGGACCACTGTAGTGTGGAAATGATATTTTGTGGCATCCAGGGCTAACCTTACTGTGGCAATCAGGTCCTGCGCCAAGCCGTCTTCTGCACTTTCTGTCAGAGCCAGAACTGTATTTCAAAGTACTTTCTGGAACTTTATTATATGTGCTGAATAAGTTGCCTACCTGATAAGCAGGGAAGCTGTTGTAGAAACCATTTTAGCCATAGTATCTGTTTTCTAGAGTGTTTTTCAGGGGCTGCACAGATGGAGTGATTATTGCTCTCTCACAAGCAGCAGCCTGGGCTACCCCATGATGATCAGGCTGGGCAAATAGACACTCCACTCTCTGCTTGTCCATCTGATATTTTCTCTCAATTTTTTCGTAAATGACTGCAGCTGAAGTGGGTGCAGCCATCATTTGTGCTATGGCCTTTTTAAGTGGTTTATGTATGGGAAGTAACATACTTCTTGGTGGAGTAACTCCCAGCATGTCCATAAAATCAGCATCCTCTTCATTCCCCTCTGTTTCTAGTTGGAGGATGTTAAGGGTATCAACTATTTGTCTAACAAATGAGAAAAGGATGAGAAGTCATCAATTTGCCTTGGAGAAGGTTCGAAATCTTGCTCAGTTGTGCCCTCTAACTCTATGGGGTTATCTTCTCCATATGCACATAATATTCTTCTTCCTCCTCCTCCTCCTCCTCCTCCACAGACAGATAAGTTGGAGCCTTGGCCAGGGGTGGGGGGGCAGGTATCTTACTGAAATTTCCCATGGCCTGGACCACCTGGAAAATTGCCATGTTGCTGATATGTCCTTTGCTGAGGGCATTTTTTTCTGTGCCATCTGCCTGCTCCTTTCTCCATGCAGGAAAAGTGGCAGTGACATTATTTTCTTTCAATTTCTTTTTGTCAGACACTGGTTCCAGTGGCTACTCTGTCGCTTTTTTATTTTTGCCATAACTAGAATCAGGGTTCCACCTTTCGGACACCCTGATATCTGAACCATTTTACCAAGCCTTTTTGGATGGCTGTACAGCTTTTTCTTTCTTCTAGTTGCCTTGTACATTGTTTACTGCTGTATATGAGGAGATGGACCCTTCAGATGCATGCTTGCTACCATTGTTGGGATCACCCTCAGAGCTTTTTTCATTATTTTTAGGTGACACAGAGTATAATATTTCACTTTAGTTGCTTCTTACAGGATTGCTGGTTTTAGGAATGACTGGACACCATAAGTAACTTCTAACAGCTCTGAGGTTTATTCAACAAACATACATTAGATAGATCAGCAGGCCTCAGCAGAACTACTACTGCAATCTGCTCGTGCAGTTTCTAACACCCAGTTTCCACCCCAGACATACCATTGGCCCCAAACTGCAGGGGGATGTGGACTAAACCATTCTACAATGTTACAGGGTAAGTTACCATATACTACATCTCCCCTTCTAGTTAAAGAAAGCAATTACCTTGATTTCGGTTTGCATATCAATGACAAATAATTACCAAGCAATATTAACATAATGGTTGAGTCTTACTTTGTGATGAGTTAGGGTCTAAAGTCACTGGTACTCAGCTTTGTTGAAATAAGTCTTTACCACTGACTTAAGTCATAACAAAATCTCTGAACCTCTCAGGAACTTTAAGCAAACGCCCTCTTCTGGTCATTCGAGTGACTGCACACTGGGTACAGCCTCAGGACTTTCTGGCAAAGTGTCATTGAAAACAACAGGTTCCATCTCAGGCTGCTCATACTCTTGACAAGTGTCCTGTTCCTGGCTGTTGTCCCTGGATTGCACTGTTTGTGACATCTGATTCAGTTGACTCATCTGCCTGTTACTCTTCAGCCTCCAAAGCAACTGTTCGGTCTCTCCTCAGGTGTCTCCTGTTCCTCAGTATCACTGTCCTGCAGGTGTAATCACACTATAGGATCTTGGCTCATCACGGATTCTTTCCACTGTAGCAGGTTGCCACCCACTAGAAGTCTCTATGCATACCCTTTCCCTTCTCTGAATGGAGTAAGTGGAGCTGCATTCCTGTCATAATACTGTTTCTGTCTTTTCTGTAGTCTTTTCAGACATTTATGTGCATCCTTTGGTATTTCAGGTCTGCAGTGCCCTTGCACTTGCTGGTAATGTTGTCCTCAACATTCTGCCCATTAACAATTGAGAAGGTGTAAAATTCAGTCCTGTGACTGGTGTATTTCTAAGACTGAGCAATGCGAGATGTGAATCGGTCTGACCTTGCATAGACTTCAGAAAGATTCTTTTTACTGTTTGGATCATTCTTTCAGCTAAACCATTAGACTGTGGGTATCCTGGACTGGAATGAGTTATTCTGAACTGCCACAACTTTGCAAACTGCTTCATTTCATGACTTGCAAATGGTACATGATCTGCTACCAGTTCTTTTGGAATTCCATGTCTTGCAAATACAGCTTTCAATTTTGCAATAACTGTAGCTGCTGTCTTGTCAGGCATTCTGAGAACCTCAGGGTATTTTGAAAAATAGTCCACTACTATTAAGTAGGAGTGTCCCCTAAAGTCAAAAATGTCTGCACCAAGCTTTAACCATGGCATGTCAGGTATTTCATGTGGACACATTGGCTCTTTATGGTTGCTGGGTAAGAGTTCCTGACAAGGTCCACATGCTTCAACCATCATTTCTACTTCTCGATTCATGCCTGGCCAATACATCACAGCTCTGGCTTGTGCCTTCGACCTTTGTATTCCTTGATGTGCTGCATGAAGTCTTTGTAGCATATCTGTTCTCAGCTCTTTGGGTATGATGATTCTTTTACCCACCATTATGAGATCATTTTCTATGTATATATTGTGTCTCATGGGCCAATAGTGCTGAAGTTTGATGCTGACTTGTTTTTTCCTGTTAGGCCATCCTTTTAGGTGCATTTCTTTAAGCAACTGTAAATCACTGTCCCTCTGTGTGACCTGTTTTAGCCCCTCTAACATGCTGTCAGGCAGTGTTTCTGTTGCTTGGATTGAGTATATGACCTTTTCACTACTTAGATCAATGTCTCCCTCTGCTGGTTTTCTTGGTACTGCCCTGGATAGAGTGTCTGCAATCAGAATATCTTTTCGGGAAGTATATATTACCTCTATGTCATATTTCTGTATCTGTAACAGCATCGCTGCAGTCTTGTGGAGCCTTTCCAATTGGTTTGTTCAGTATGGACTGTAGTGGCTTGTGATCTGATTGTACTTTCACTGACCTTCCATAAACATACTGATGAAATTTCTGTAGAGAGAACACAATTGCTAGCACCTCTTTTTCTATCTGTGTATAGTTTCTTTCAGCACTGGACAATGACCTAGATGCATAAGCTATTGGTCTGTTTCTTTGTAGTAGACAAGCACCTAGTCCGTCCTTAGATGCATCTGCTTGGATTTCAATGTCCTCTTTTGGATCAAAAGAATTTTAATACTGATGCACAGAAATAGTCTCTTTCAGCTTTTGTAAGGCTTCTTCCTGTGCTGGCTGCCACTGCCACATGACATCTTTTTTGAGTAGCTGCCTTAGTGGTGCAGTGAGGGTTGCTTCATTCGGAATGTACTGCGCCAAGTATCGAGTCATTCCTAACAGCCTCTGTAGTACTTTTTTATCTTCGGGAGGGGGCATCTTGGCTATTGCTTCTACTTTGGCTTCATCAGGCCGTAGCCCATTTTCGGTTATGATGTGCCCCATGTATTTCACCTCACTCACCAAATACTGTATTTTGTCACTATTGAACTTTACATTGAGTTCCACTGCTCTGTCCATCACTTTTCTCAGAATATTGTCATGTTTTTCCTTGGTAGCTGCGGCTATAAGCATGTCATCAGCTATTACAAAAACACCTGGTATGTCTCTGAAGTGTTCAGCATTTCTCTGCTGGAATACTTCACTTGCAGACCGTATACCAAAAGGAAGTCTGTGAAATTTGTACCTTCCCCATGGACTGTTGAATGTACATAGGTCTGCAGATTCGTCATCTAATTTGATCTGCCAGTACCCATCTTTTTCATCTAGAATTGTAAAAAACTTTTTACCTGCAAGCTTACTCTGAATATCCTCCAACGTGGGGATGGAGAAGTGATGTCTTCTGATAGCTTTATTTAAGTCTCTAGGGTCCAAACACACCCTGATCTCACCATTTTTCTTTTCAGTAATTACAAGGCTATTTACCCATGTTATAGGTTTTCTTACCTTGCTAATCACCCCAATTTGCTCCAGCTGTTCCAGTGTCTGTTTTAGTCTGTCCGTGATTGCATATGGGACTTTCCTGCACCCATGTACCACAGGAGTAACATTTAGGTCAGTATATATGTGGTAAACACCAGGGAATTCTCCTAGGCCTTCAAACACTGTTTTATATTGTGCAAAAGTTCCTCTTTTGTGCTTGTGGCTTGGTTTTAAGCACCTTTACTTGCTGAATCAGATCAGGATGACACATGCCTGTTGACCCAGTAGGGAAGCTCCGATGTATTAGTGACATAAAACTGCAGATTGGCCTCTGTCCTGTGTCTTACACTTTAGCGTCACTTCCCCTTCAGGATTAATTTGTGCTCCTCCATATGCCATTAGGATAGTACTGGTCGGCTTGATTTGTACCTTGCATGGAAACTGCGCAATCACTTCTTTAGTAAGTATATTGGCTTCAGCCCCAGTGTCCAACTTGAACTTAACTGGCTGTCCCATTATCTTCGAGGTAGTGTACCACTCTTCATCTGGTACTTGTGTCTGCACCATTTCTTGTTTTCTTTTTACAGCACCCACAACTAGTGCTTCTACCCCTGTGGTCATTTTCTCATGAGGTTTGTTGGACTTTTTGGACCTGCACATTTTTGCATAATGGTTGAGGCCACCACATTTATGACATTCTTGTCCATACGCTGGACAAGCCTTTCGGATGTCCTTGCCACACCCCACACGTGTTTGATTTTTGTGCACGTGTCTCACGTGTTGTAGCTGGCGGTCTGGTTTCGCCTGTTTTACCATCCTGCCTTGAACAATAATTCTTAAATGCTTCCATAACCTCAGCTGCTTTTTAGCTTGTGGGTCAGCATACATTATATTGAGGGTATTGTACACCTCGAGGGCCTCATCCCAGTCGTGTATAGCAGGACTGCAATTTTCATTTCCTCTGATTTATCATCTAATCCCATGGCTGTGAAGCACAGACTTAATCTCTGTGCCCACCTTCTCCAGTTTTCTGCAAGGTTTCCAGTCAACAACAGTGGTGGAGGTGGCTTAAATTGCTCCATACTGCCAAAAATACTTTGTTATACAGTCTTTTAGTAAGCTTTAGGTACTCACAAATACTGTCTTTTGTTTCTTTTCTTGGCAGCACAAACTTTTCTTCTTTCTTGCAACTGTAGCACTGCAAGTTCACTTCTGACACCATATAATATTTCACTTTAGTTGCTTCTTACAGGATTGCTGGTTTTAGGAATGACTGGACACCATAAGTAACTTCTAACAGCTCTGAGGTTTATTCAACAAACATACATTAGATAGATCAACAGGCCTCAGCAGAACTACTACTGTAATCTGCTCGTGCAGTTTCTAAAACCCCAGTTTCCACCCCAGACATACCATTGGCCCCAAACTGCAGGGGGATGTGGACTAAACCATTCTACAATGTTACTAGGGTAAGTTACCATATACTACACAGAGGCAGGTTGAGAAGGCATGCTTCTTTTTAAAACTTTTACTCTTTAAATGAGGTTTCTGGGCAACAAAATATGACAGGACTTAAAAATTATAAAGTTGTGGACCTAAACACTTCAAACAGAGCTTGTGACAGTCTACCCTTGCCAGGAGCTGAAAACAGTTTGTACAGTTTCTCAGTGGTCCACAAGGTCTCTCTGACATACCAATTTGAGGGAACCTTGAAATAATAAAATGAGTCCTAAAAATGATACAGTATAAGAGCTCAATAGTAAAAAACAGCTCTTGTACTGAAGAAACTGTGACAAAAGTCAAATCACGGCTCCTGCAACAGGAACCAATTAATTAAAGTGAAAGAGCACAGACAGAAACAGACAGTGAAAACACTCCATTGTCTGTAAATTGGATAGCTAAAAATAGTAAACCACTAATAGTAAACAGGAATGTGGTATAGTAGTCAAATAGTCAAAGATAGCAATGGTAGCCAGGTAGGATATTTTGCGGCTCCTGGGAATCCAACGGGAACCAGAGAAACCATAATTTGCAGAAAAACCTAGCTAAACATAGAGTAACAGAGAAAAACTGACAAAATACATTGTTTTGATATAATTACAAAATAAAAACCCGACGGGAGAACCAGCTGTTACCAGAGTTCACTACTGGGTAACTTCTCTCTTTAGGTGGAGAACCAGATCTGAGCAATGACCAGAGTGGAACACGGATGCAGAGTTTGAACCTAAATTCCAAATTCTAGAAATATGCATCAATTCTAATCTCTGGTTTATCACTCTCAGCTGAGATGACTGCGTAATGTGTAAACATTTAAGTGAGGGATTCCTGGGATTAGAAAATGACTTTAAAAAGTACAAAAAAAATGGGTCATGCAGCTTGCGCTGCAGCACCTCAAATCAAACAAATGCCTGGGGCTGGATGGGTGTTTCTGAATTCCTCAAATGTTTCTTCCTGAAACTGTCACCCCTGTTTTTGAAGGTGATCAACTCCCTGTTGTGGGGGGGTTGCAGAACCTCCACCCTCTTGCAGTAATATTAGTTCAGTGAAACCAAAATGGGGAAAGCTCCTGAATTCTATGAGTCCTACCAACCAATATTGGTCCTTAAAGGGAACTGCGCTGAACATTAAGTTATTTTTCCCAATGGAAGCTGTTTTCTAAGTACTGGTTCAAATTCTGCTATTGTTCAATCTACACAGACTTTTAGTAGCCTTATTGGATGTTTCTGCTTTACAGTGTGGTATTAAGTACCATTTTAAAACTGTATGATGTAGTTTATGTCCCAAACAACCACTGAGTTCTACAGTAGAATATGGGTGCATTGTGCCAACAATAGAAGGGCAGAACAAGGACATAAACTACATCATACAGTTAAAATGGTTCTTACCAATAGCATGGAAATCAGAAATATCCAGCAGGATAACTACAAAGTCTACATAGCTAGAGCAATAACAGAATTTGAACCAACACTTTGAAAACAGCTTCTGCTATGAAAAATGACTTACAGATTCAGTGCAGTTCTCTTTTAACATTGATTACAAGTTATTTATGTCCATTTTGGCCTGTAGACTTTAAACTCCTCACCACCTTCATCCACATAGACCAGATGGGTTTCATACGATCCAGAAAGACTATGCATAGTATTTGTAGGACCTTGTCTGTTCTGCATCATGATTATCTGGCTCCCCTCTTCTCACTCTGAGTCTTGACATAGAGAAAGCATTCAACAAAGTTTCTGCACCACACTCCTTATAAATTCAACTTTCCTCTTGCCTTTGTAGATCTTTGCTTCACAAGGCCACAAATACAAGCTAATGGCCACTTTTCCACTTGTTCCCTGCTGTAGAAGAGCACCTGGCAGGGATGCCCGCTTTCCCCACTGCTGTTTGCAGTTTTTATAGAACCCCTGGCCCAGACTGTACGCCAGGATCCAGACGTCACTGGCTATGTGGTAATGAATGGAACTCCCCATCACTTTATACATGGACAGTATTCTTCTTCACCTCTCTGCTGCTGACATGGAACTCCCTGCAGTGTGGTTGCTTTTGTTAAACCATGGGCAGCTTTCAGGTTACAAAATAAAATGACACTAAAACAGAGGTACTGGTGATAAACGTGGTTCCGTTTACCACATCTACGGATGGTGTATCCTTTTCACAGGGACATAAAATCTATGAACTATCTCAGCGTCAAACTTACTGGGTCTGTCTTTCATTTGCACAAAGTTAATTTTCCACCATTACAGCCCAGGTTCAACAGGACCTGGACAGATGGAATGTACTTCCTTTCTCACTAGAACGCCAAGTATCCTCAGTCAAATTGAGCATCTTTCCTACATTTTTATATTGTTCCATTCCCAATGTCTTCCTATTACAGCTACTACTTAGTCAACCTGGAATCGAATGTTATCTTTTTATTCATGGAATGACAAGACCCTGAGAATAAAATTCTCCATCCTGTGTTTGCCAAACAGGCAGGGAGGCCTGGGACACCTGCACCTTCTCTGAGTGCAGCTGAGAGTGATATTACTGTATAGCAGTTAATATTAGTGCCTGATATATTTAGCTCGATGACTCCAGTTGTACATATTAGCACCTGATATATTTAGCGCTCAGTGCTTACTGCTGCAGTACAGTTAGCATGGCAGATTATATTAGCAGTCTCTTTATATTAGCGGTTCTTTGCTTTCAGCTAATATAGCTAATATAGACAGAGAGCTAATATAATCTGCTATACAGTAGATTGGCTTTAGAACTCTCCCACCCAGCAATGGATACATCTGGAAAGGGCAGCGTTCCTGACCCCATCCCCGGAGGAGATTATTTTTCCACCTTGGACCCCACCTATCCCTTCTTATGGTTCCTCACCATATGTGGATACAGTGCTTTGGAAAGGGTACAAAATCCTTAATAAACATGAACTAAGGGTGAGGCTTATATGGTTGCCTCCCTTCTCTTCATATGGACTTTGATCCATCCAAACTGGATATGGACTACAAACGGTGGCGCAGACAAGGCTTACATACCCTGCTACAGCTACTTTAAAAGGGGAGGGGGAGGTTATGTTCCAGGCAACCTGGGACTTACTTGCTGTCCCAAACACTGACCTTTTTTGATATTTGTAAGCAAGGACCTATTTAACTCACCTTCAATGTAGATCACCTCTTCCACCCCCCAGCCACCCTCTTCTTACACTCCTCACTAATGCCATGAAGGGGATACTGATTAATCATTTAATCTCTCAGTTATACCTTAACTTGCAGACTGAAGGTCCTTCAGTGTGTCTTAGGGCTATTGATGACTGGAATCCAGAGCTAGAGAATTGTATTGACTCTGAGCAATGGCAAAAAATTTGTAAGTAAGTAAGCAAGGATTTGTTTGTTCAGCGCCCAATCCCAGAGGCTCTGGGCACTTTAGAGGAAGTGTAGAACATAGAAAATTTACATACATAAAATATAGACAGAGTCAGCAAACAAACAGTTTAAAGCCAATGATGAATAAATAGCAGTAAAATCAGTGCTGCAGCTAGTTAAAAGCTTTTTTAACAAGGTGAGCTTTTAGACCCCTCCAAGTGCCTAGTGTGGTCCCCACAACAGGCACTTAGGTTAAATCCCAGTACTGACACTGTAGTACAGCATGAGGGAGGGTGCCGCACTCTGAGGTGCTGTCTTTCGGGTGAGATGTTAAACCGAGGTTCCATCTGCCTGTTCTGGTGGTAGTTCAGGTGGATATCAAAGATCCCATGGCACTTCTTGAAAACAGTAGGGGAAGTTTCCCCGGTGTCCTGGCCAAATTTCCCCTATTCACTAAAAATACCACCAACAGCTTAATCTGGTTCAAGGTCAGTTGGCATTCATCTGTATCCCCCTCTCCTGGGTCATGCCTGAAAATAGGTAGAATTTGTCTGCACTAACCCAGTCAACAAAAACAAAATAAAAAAAAAATAAAAGCCTCAACTAATTGAGCCTCCCTCGGAGATCTGAAGAGTAAGTTCCAGAGGACCAGGCTGGCCACCTCAAACTCCCAATCTCCTGAGGTTTTCATACTGGCCCTCGGAACTGCTAGAAAGTCCTCGGTGAAGGAGCGGAGGGAGCACACCTGGAGGGCAGGGGTCAGGAGGTAACTCAGGTAGCCAGAGCCCAAGCCATTTAGGGCCTTATAGGTGAGCAAAACCACCTTGAAGAACATCCTCCATCTGACAGGCAGCAGGTGCAGATCATACAAGACCGGGGTGACATTACAGGACCTGGGCAGGCCCGTCAGCAACCGACCGCTGCATTCTGCACCAGCTGCAGTCAACAGAGGTTCCCTTCAATGACCCCGAAGTAAAGAGCATTACAGTAATCCACCCTTGATGTGACAAAGGCATTCATCAGTGTGGGAAGGTCACCAGGTAGAATTAAAAGTTTAATCCTGGTGACATTCCTTAAGTTGTGAAAAACACTCTGGATGAAGGCAGACACCTGAGCTTCAAGTGTCAGACCGTTGTCAAGGATGATGCCCAGATTTCTCACCCTCATGGATGCCATCAAGAGTGCAGGGCCAAGGAATCAACCTGTTCCTGACCGGCTAGCAGCCACATTGTGCCAGCGGCCAGGCTCGATCACCAGTACCTCTGTCTTGTTGGGGTTCAGTCATAGCCAGTTAGAGGGCATCCAGTCTTGGATTTTGACCATGCAGTTGTTTAACACTTCCACTGTGTTACTTGTCCTATGAGGAAAAAGACATGTACAGTTGGGTAACTCTGCCTTCTTACGGTTGGTTGCCCTTTCATAATCACTGTAGTGAACTTTTAAAGCTAGTCTATCATCCTCAGACTGGGTAC